>OZ005649.1:178892099-179502599 GCA_963930645.1 Salticus scenicus
TTTCTTTTTGTAAAATTAATTTTTTCATCGTTTGTTTTATTTATTTTTTATGGGGGGAAAAAATGTTGTTGATATACATATATAGGAGGCGATTATTAACTGTTGATTTTTTTAATTGTATGAAACATCAGTACGTATGGATATATTCAATTTGACGCATATATTTTGAATCTCTTGATGTTTTTAAAGACTGTTTTATACCAACAAGTTACTTATAACTGCTGTCAATCGGTTAATAAGTCTTACGCATTATAAATACGTGCTTTTTTTTTTTTTTTTTTTTTTTTTTTTTTAGATCAAGAACAGTAAGAAATACCTTTGATGTATTACTTGCTTTACATTTTAATGGGATAAAAATTAAATAATAGTCCCATTTTCATCCATTGTTTATTTATTTATTTTTTACAACTGTAGGAATGAATATAAAATTGGTATCATTTAATTAAATTTATAAACGAAGTATTTTTAAAACTACATAAAAATAAATAATTGCAAATTATGACTATTCTAGGAATTGTATAATTTCCAAAACAATATGTATTAAAAATGAATACTTTATTAAGAACCAAATCTGTTTACGAATAGAAGATAATAGGTGAAAAACATTACTTTTAATCTCTTTAGTAGTTGGTAATATATGACTTTAATCGCAGAATTTATTCAAACATCACACTTTATTTATTTATTTATTTATTTTTAATAATGGTAGCAAGAAATAATAATTAAAAAGTAAATAAACAGTGATTACAATATTTCAACTTAGGAAATGATTTAGAGGTTAAATTAAGGATTAAAGTTAAAATTTTAGAAAGTTGCGTTTTAACTTTTAAAATCTATATTTTTTATAATATATTTAATAAGCTATCATTTGCAATAAGTTCATCTCTGAATACATTAATTTAGTAAAATGTTCTAAAACAAATGAATGAATTATTTTTTTTCTACCCTTTAACTTATCATTTTCCCTATAAAAATATTCCACATATTCAATTAAACATTTCAGACACTATTGCATTATGAATTAAAATATTATTAGCTTTATTTGGAACATTCGTTATTTTTTTTTCTTTCTTAACTTCTAATGGCTTATCAATTTTACGATTTCCGAGTAAATCCAACATAAATTCACCTCATTTTCCTACATCCTGTTGCTATAAGCCTGGTACAAACTAACGTTTATCCTCTCGATTTAATCAGATAGTATATAGATGTCTACGCTGTCTTTAATCTGTTAGTAATTCAGGCGCAGTATTAGAAAAGAAGTCCGAGGGCAATGGTTTTTGAGCTGGCGCAACAGTGATGTATTTATAAACGTCTGAAAGAAAGGGGGAAATGGTTTCGACGAAGTTAAGACTTACACAATATTTTGCGTACACTACCTGGATCAATGTTTTTTCGACGCATATTGTTTTTGTTGAGGAAAGTTAACAGAAGGCACGCGGATATTCTCTTCCTTTACATTGTTTTACATGGTGATTTTGGAAGAAACTGTAAGTTATGATTTTTATTGATCTATACTGATTGATTTAGCTTATTTTTATTCATGGTTTTCTGCGATATACTGAAAGAATGATTTTTATCCAAGGGAGAAAGTACGCGTTACATCGAAAAGATATATATGTATCCATATTTGCTTAATGCATATTGTTTTGTTCTGAAAAATCAAAAGAAGCCGCGTGGATAGTCATTATTTCTGAGTTTTGTGAAGTAATTTTGATAGCAAATATAATTTGTATGGAGAAAATGGATTCGACGAAGTTGAGACTTACACAATATTTTGCGTACACTACCTAAATCAGCGTTTTTTTTTTTTTTTTTTTTTTCCTGACGCATATTGTTTTTGTTGAAGTAGGTTAATAAAAGATATGTGGACATTCCCTTCGTTTACATTGACTTACATGGTGATTTAGGAAGAACATGTGAGCTATAATTTTCATTGATTTATATTGATTGATTTAGCTCGTTTTTATGCATGATTTTCTGCCATGTTTAAAAAAGAAATTATTTTTATCCATGGACGGAATTATGGTTGGGATATATGTATCAATATTTCTTTAATGTACATTATTTTTGATTAAAATAAATAAGAGAAGCCGCGTGGATATTTATTATTTATGATTTTTTACGGAGTAATTTTGATAGCAAGTATAATTTATATGCAGGAAATAAATTCGACGAAGTTAAGACTTACGCAATATTTTACATATACTACCTTGATGAATGTTTTTTCCGAAAAGGCAGGCGGGTATTCTCTTTGATTTAAACTTTTACGTAATGATTTTGGAAATATATATATATATATATATATATATATAAGCTATTACTTTCATCAATTCATACTAATAAATTTAGTGTATTTTTACACATAAGTTTCTGTCATATATGTAAAAGAAATTCTATTCATGGACGGAATTAAAATACATGCAGGAAGCATTTTCCTGCATGTATGGAAGAATGCTTCAAGTCTGACTGAATCAATATTTTCTTATCTTCCCTCCCCTATTTTTTAAGTATTTTTCTTAAAGGAATGATAAGTGAAGTTACGCGAGTCACCTAATGTATATTCTCTTTCATGAAAATTTTGCAAAAAATTACAACTTATATTTTTTACAAACGATACTGATGGATTAAATTCATCTATTCACCTGTTGTTATATAAGTTTTAAGGAATAAATTTTATTCACACAGAAAAATAAAATAAAATAAAATAAAATAAAATAAATAAATAAAAGAAACAAATAAAAGAATTGTAAATAAGCTGAAATTTTTATTAAGGGTCTTTGTAAATTTACATCAATTAAAAATTAATAATAGAAATTCTTGACATTTATTCTGTATTTCTGTATATTTTTATTGTTTTCTTTGTCAATAAAAAATAAAAATGAATACCTCCACTAAAGTAAAAATACAATTAACCACTAATGTATTCATGCCAATAATCGATTAAAACGTTTGCAATGTATAATAATAATATGTCTTTAATATCTGTATTTACTTTTCTGTGAAATTTTACATAAAACTCAAATGAAATAATTTACGTCTTATATAAAGCATACAGCTTTTCTGCTTAAGTTTTTTATGCCGCATGTATATATTAATTTAAACATTAATATAATTATTAATGTTTAAAATTAAGATTAAATTTAAAAAATAATTTGATAATTTAATTTAATAGTTTAACTTAATTTAGCTATTTTAAACAACTTATTAATAATTGTTTAAAGGTAAAAATAAATAAATAAATAAAATAAACCTTATTATTTGAACTGCGTTCTTTATTTATCTTTAAAATCATGTACTTTTGATCATTGAGAAAATTTGATTACTTGTAGATCCCTTTTTAAAAGAAATTACTGAAAAAAAAAAAAAAAACTAAAATATGAATTAGCTTATTTTTATAAGAGAATTTTATCAAAAATGAACATAAAATATGTAAACTCAAATATAAATAGCTATGTGTAATTAAAATAATAATACTTTGTCTTTAAAAAGTAAATTGAGATGGATGATGGAGGCGAATTTCGATTTTCATGTGTCCATTTTGTTTCATCCTTTATTAATTTAGTGTGACACTCATGGTAATTTCTCTTACACTAAATCAGTTATCTTTTACATAAACATAATATGTCAGTTTTAGGTGGCAGATATGTGCTAGTAATTGAACATTTTTAATATACGTTGCAGAGCAATTCAAAAATAGTTTTAGAAATAGATTTATTGATATAAATTTCAGTGTTTGGAGGAACTGCTTCCTTTCACAACCTCCGTTTCAGTATTGTAGAAAAAAAAAATCATAATATAGTTAAAGCTGTCATTAAATTTAAAATTTATTTAAAATTATTTGAAATTTACTATCTACATCCCTTTTCTAAATGTATTTGATAAATTTTGTTAGCGCTGTATATTACTTTTAATTATATTTGTACCAAGCTGCGTACTTAGCATTCAATCACAAAAAAAGGTAAAAATACTTTAAAAAAATTGAATTGAACTTTACACAGCACAAATATATCAAAATTCTTCTGCGTAGTTCTATAAATGAAGGGTAATTACTTTTCATATTATATTCTATGCGAAGCACATTTTTATTTAAAACAATTCATAAAAAGATATGTCATAAAATGGTATGTCAATAATATTATGTTTAGTGTAGTATAAAGATGTTAAACTATATCATAAAGAACCTTAAATTTTGTCCATAGACGTAATGCATTTGTATACTTTTGTGTTCTTGTACACGAACTATTTGTGTTTCAATTTTGAAAATTGTGGTTGAACTTCCTGCTAATATTTCTTCTTGGGTTAAGCTGTTTACAGACTCAGATCGGTTGCAAACACACACAAACAGAAAGACAGATAAACATATCCACACAGACTAACCGTTAAAAACCTAATTTTTGGTATCAGGGACCTGAAAACATAGCAAAAACGAAATTTCGAATATTTGATCCCAAAACAATATTCTTTTTACCATATATAATTATCTTCAATGCATATAAAAATACATGTGTACAATGCAGCGACAGTGATATTTTTTAAGAGGGGATGCAGAAAACGATTACACGTGATTTCCTAAATTCAGACATATATTCAGAGTTTCAAAAAAACAATAAAATTAATAGATATTGCATCTATACTGTCAATCTAAGAAAACATAAACACTGGAGAAACAATTGAATTAAATTCTAATTAGTTTTCTTAAATTTCTATATTTCCTCAATACTTTTAGCACTTTTAAAATATTTTAATATAGGAATAAAATTCGACTGCATTAGTGTTAAACAGTAGTTGATACCGTAAAGCATAACAATACTAGTACTATAGATTGTAAAAAATCACTATAATTATACCGTAATAATTATTATCCTGAGTTTCTGTAAATTTATAGTAGTTTTCCGTTAAAAATAAATAATCGAGACTCTAAATCATCTTATCGTACATTTTATTTGACGTTTTATTTCTCAATAAAAATTAAGAACGAATGTTTCTATTTCTAAAAGAGCATGATGTATGAATAGTACACTTTCACAAATACTTAATTAAAACTATATTTACCATTAAATATCTGTATAAAATTTGTATTCTAACATCTGTGCTTAGTTTTCGCTTTAATTGAACATAAGATTTAGATTGAGTCATTTACAATAGTTTTTCTGTTATAATTTTTTTACAGAGTATGTGATTGATATATGTCTACTGTAACCAAAAACGTGTTTACTTATGCTTTGTTATGTATTCAGTAACCTATAAAAAGTAAGTCATAATGTGTTCCAGTTTGTTTAGACTTAAAGAATGCACATGTTTTCCTGATGATTATCTTAATACGTTTTCACCCATTTCGTAAATTTGTTTCGTTTCATCTCTTTCATAAGAAATGGCTTTAGATTATTAATTCAGATTAACTGAAGGTAGGTTAGTATGTGTTAAAAAATTTAGATTTGTAATCACTTTTCTGCTCTTAATTTTATAAAACTTGTCAGATACACAGTATATCTGGTGATTGATATGTCTATACTGTTAAAAATATCTGTAAATTTAATGTAAATATTTATCCAGAGTCTCTGTAAATTTACAGTAATTCTTAGTTAAAAGTGAATAATCGAGATTCTCAATTTTTATTCTGTATTTTTACCTAATTTTATTATTTAATTGTTTAATTAAAATTAAAAATGACGGTTTCTACTTTAGAAAAAGCATTCTAAGTCCGAAATATATTCTCAACAATAATTAATTAAATTAATATTAGTTATTAAAATGAATGCATAAAATAAGTTTTTTAACATCTCCGTTTATTTTTCTCTGTAATTTTACGTAAGACTTAAGATAATATATTACACAGAGTTTTCTGTTGAAATTTTTAACAGTGTACTAACAAAGATATGAATATATTATTAACAATGTATTTTAATGGATTAGTTTAACAGATCATTTTTACTTTCTCTTGCCCATATATAATGGCAGAGCAAGTATTGTTTCTTGGTCAAATATTAGGAATTGCATTTTAGTTCCCCATCATACTATAGGTATGGGGAACTTAGGTAATCGTGAAAATTTTCGATCTCGGTTTTTTGACTTTTCTACACGTTTTCAGGTGTAAGGAATCCGAAAATGACAAAATTTGTATGGTGTCTGTCTGTAGGGTGTCTGTTAGTCAGTTAGTCCGTTAGTTTGTTAGTCTGTGTACACGATATCTCAAGAACAAATTGTCGCAGAGAGGTCAGATCAGTTTTAAAATATTACTTTCGACACTGGCAAGAACCCTATTCATTTGCAACATTCGAATTTAAAAACTTCGTAAGTTATTAGAAATTTACGATTTTCTTAACATGGGAGAGTAGGACAAAAATTCACTTAAACGTGCATTAAATGAAACATTTTCACTCTAAAAATGTCAGACCAGTTTTAAAATATCAGTTTTGATGCCGGAAGGAACATCAGTAACTAAAAATATGTTACTTTGAAAATTTCGCAAGTTATTGGAAATTTACGAATTTCTTAACATGGCAGTAAAGGGCAAAATTTCACATAAACGTCAATTTTGAGAGATATTTTCATCGTAAAGATGTCAGACTACTTTTGAAATATTATTTAGGACACTGGCATGAATATGAATGACTATGAATTTTCCAATATAAAAATTTCGTAAGTTATTGGAAATTTACGAATTTCTTAACATGGCAAAATAGAGCAAAATTTCACATAAACGTCAATTTTGAGGGATATTTTCATCGTAAAGATGTCAAACCACTTTCGAAATATTATTTAGGATACTGGCATAAATATCATAGACTATGATTTATCCAATTTAAAAAATTCGTAAGTTATTTGGAATTTACGATTTACTTAAAATGTCAGAATAAGGCAAAATTGAGCATAAACTTCCATTTTGAGGATCATAAATACATTAGACAACTTCAAAATTACATTTATGATATTTGTTTGAACATGATTGAATACAAATATACTAATAGGAAAATTTCGTAAATTATTCGTAATTTACGATTTTATCAATATAGCGAAATTGTAAATTTTTCATATAAATATGAATTTTGAGGATTATTGCATTGGAAATAGTAGCATGAAAACTAAACAACGGAATTGACCCTGATAAAATAAATTAATAGATTAGAATAAGATAAATATATCGAAGTGAACGGTGGATAGCCTATTAGATGGGGATTTCGTTCTGTCACTGTATCAAGTTTTGGTCAAATTCATTTTTTTTAACATGATTATGTGTCGCACTAGAAATTTATGAGAACATAAATATGGTGGGAAACTGAGCAGAGTCCACCTATGCCAACTAGTTTGTTATATTTACAGGTTATAAGATCCCTTGAATCCAAAAGTGAGGTTTTTAGCAATTAATCAGTGCGTCTGTGTTTGTGTCTGCTGTTTTTGTGTTTGAGTCTGTTATCAACATAACTCGAGAACAAATTAAAACAAAGCCCAAATTCGGTATTCTAAATCTGCATTATATGGAAATGCTATTTGAACCTTTTTATTGAAATCAAGCAAATGATTCGTGTTCAGGATCACCCAAGATAATTCAAATATATTGCATCTATGGGCGAAATTCCTGATGTAAAGTTTAACATCATTAAACTGCATTAAACAAACTGAACGAGCATATATATTTCATATGCATAAAATCATGTTTCGTATTGTAAATGTGAAAATCGTTTCCCATTCGTTTAAAGGACGACCTAAAAGAATTCGGATATATTAGAGCTAAGCTAGGAAAATACTGGAAGTGCATTTCAAGTTGTGTAATGTGTTTTTCATATACATTTCTAAGTTTAATTACGCTACATATTCATATACAATATAGTGGCAACATACTGGGATACCTAAAATTAATCATATACGTTCTCTCCTATTGAATGTAACCACCTTTTCGCTCTTATTTATAAATGCATGTTAGATATGTAACAAATCTGCAAATTGATAAATTTGACAATTCAGAAGCATAAACATTATTTTACTAATGCATTTTATTGAGTTAATACTGATTAAATCTAAAATTTAAAGAAACATTTTATTTATTTCATAATCTGATCTGTTTCTGAAGCAGCCTTGATTATTTCATACCATTTATGAAAAAAAATATTGGGTTGTTCGGAAAGTAATATTGTTTTTTACTTTGAAAATGAAAGACGATTTTCTTATGTTGTATAAATATTTTATTGATTTATACATTCTTCACTTTTGTCAGTTTCTTAGCGATCTCACGAGTTGTTATTTGGCAGTTTTCAAAAATCAATATTTTATTTTGTCTTCATTAGCATAAATTGGTTTTCCAGAATGTAATGCATCTTCAACGTCAAAATTGCCGGAACAAAATTTGGTAAATCAGTTTTGACACTGGCGTTCTTTAAACAAATTTTCTTTATACACATCGTGTACTTTTTTTCCTTGTTTGAACAGTATTTTCGCCTTTTTGATAGCAAAAGCAAAATATACCGAAAATGTCGCTTCCGATTTTCTTTATTTGATTGGGCACCAATCAAAACCTGTTCAGCAGAATAAAACGAACTTTTTCACAAGCAAGCCTTGCCCTATCAGCTGTCGCAATATATAATGGTAATGCAGCTTAGTTGTGAAGATGGTGTGAAAAAAATACAATTAAGTCCTCTGCTGAAAAAAAGAAAATACTTTCCGAACAACCCAATAAATTCAGATTCTTCGTTCAGAATAACTTAATATGCATTAACAAAATTTATATATATATATATATATATATATATATATATATATATATATATTGTGTGTGTGTGTAAATTAAAGAACTGGTGTAAAATAAATATTTAAACTTTAAAACTTCTCCACATACTATAAAACCAATGCTAATGGCTGTGTCCCCTTCTGATTGGTTATTGCATATTGTAGTTCTATTGGCTAATTGAGTTGCTCCTCCCCGTTTGGGTGTTTCCCTGCTTCCACTCTTGATTTTACCTCCAATGTACGTATTTTTCGCCCCTGAAGAAGAAAGGCAACTTCCTTTCGAAACCAGTAATATTAGTATGGATTTTATGGTGTGGGAAGAAATTTAAAAGTTTAAATAAAAATATTTGCTTCACTATGTCCCTATGTCCTTAACTGTAAGCAACAATAGGCTAAAAGTAGCCGTAGGACTTTTATGATTGCTCATCCATTCTCGAGGAAATTTGATTGATGTACTCATATTGCTAAAATATATAAATGTGATTGCGATGAAACTGGGAATATAATGAACAACGCACACTGGTTATCAATATTTATTATACTGAATTCTAGCGCAATATACATTTTAAATTCAGTTTTTACTCATTTTATTCTATTTTATTATTATTTGAACGTCTTTAAATGTCGTACATGTTAATAAACTATTTATATTTACTTTTAACAATGCTATAACACTTCTGATTTTCTTGTAAAAAATATTTAGTGTTATTCTATAAATTTATAGACAAGGGTTGAACCAGGTTTTAATTTTTGGGGCTCATTTTTGTAAAAAAAAAAAAAAAAAAAAAAACTTTGTGAAGTTTTTATTTATTTTTGTAGAAAAAAAAAGTATATTGTGTAAATTTTTCTATTTTAACAGTCATTTTGTATAACGTTTAATATCAAGTTAATAGAGTTTTGTTGAACTAAATATAGGCCTTAATTAAAATAATACTGAAACGCAGTGAAAGAATTTATAAAAATGATAAATTTTATAAAACAAAATCTTGTGAAAGATCCGTTCTAACTGAATAACTACTTAGAAAAATAAAATAATAAAATCGTATTGATACTACTGTATCACTCTACTACTGAGGATATTAAAAAATATTATGCTTCTAAGTTGAAAATCGTAACTATCGCTACGATGGTGTAAAATTTATTTACTATTATATTTTCAATTAAAAAATAAATAAGATATAAAACTTGGTTTTACGCTGTTCTTAAATTAAACATTTTCTTCCTGAAATATTGATATGATGAACAAACTGAACAAGAACGAAAAATAATGCGTTTCGTATAGATTATTGACACTTTCCAACCGTACATGCTCGTTGCCGAACTCTTTTAATCTTCGATGTAACTTTGCTTATGTGATTGCAAAACGATCAGAAAATAACAGAAAGGCAGACAGATAAGCTATCTGAATTCATAATCATTTAAAAAAGTGTTGTTAAGTGTTAAAAACGCTTAACTCAAACGGAAATGTGATTCCAGGAATTCCCAATTGTAGCCCATTATGTATCTCATTATGTTAGTGTAGCCTTGTAAACGTTAAATGCACTATATTCTATAGAAATATTTTCTTTTACTATGTGAATTGTAAGTAGGAGTTTCCTTATAATTTGTGCTGTACAAATTTATCTAAATATGATTTATGAAAAACACTTCTCATAAAACGCAATGCATGGACTCTTTTTTTTTTGGTGTGTGTGTGTGTTTGTGTCCCTACACCCACACCAGTTGTGTTGTTTACACCATTTTAAATAGGGAACTTCCCATAGTGAACTTGAATGACATATACCATTTTGAAGACATTCAGAAAATATCTACGAACGCTAGAGCTGGACAGATAGACAGACCGACAGTTAGACAGACAGATATCACTAATTCAAACCATAATCATTCTTAAACAGTGTTAGAAAGTGTCAAAAACGCTTACTAAAAAAGAAAATGCAAATGCAGCAATTTTCAATCATAGACTTTAATGTACCTGGATACTGTTGGTCCTGTAAATCTGTAAGCTAATCATACTATATTCTATAGTAAAAAAAAAAATTATGAATGTGAATAAATGTCAATTTCATTATAATTTGTACAAATTAAAAGTATTAAAATATGGTTTATTGAAGGCTTTAGAATTCTTTCGTCTGTCCTTTAAAACAAACCAGTGCAGTGACGGTACTTACTCACTTTTCAATATGGAAGAACCCATAGTTGAACTTGAATAACATATATCAATTTCAAGGAATTCAATGAATATTTACGGGTGTTAGAGCACAGACAGACAAACATACTGAGATCATATATACTTTTCAACTTTGTTGGAAAATGTTAAAAAGAAATCTAACAACTGAAATTTTGATAATTTTCAAAAATGCTGGAAACAAAATTTATACGGTAAATTTTAATCTGAATCATCTCTTCCTCGTCCGCAGTGTAGGATTTCTTTTTGATCAAATTGCGGTAGAAGAGACCTCGAACACTTAGTCTCTGCTAGAGGAAACGTAAACCACAAGAATGTCGATTTTAAACGAAAATCTCAGATATTTGTTGACACCGCCTGTTTTTAGTCACTGGACCGTAGAATTATGCTGAATTCATTCTTAAACGAAACCTTTTTAACACCTTGACTTTATTCTGTAAAATCATAATTTTCTTATATTAAAGTGAAAAATGCTTTGCAATTAAAATCTATTTAGTTTAATTAACTTCAACCTACAATGAGTTAACAACATTTTAATATTTTACAATATACAGGGTGTTCAAAATTTTTTTATTTTATCTTTAATTTTTTTAATATTAGTCTTAGACTTACATAGTAAATTATAGACATGGATGGTTTGTGTTGAAGTTTCGGGTTAAGGCTGACATAGTACGCGAAGGTCTTAGACATAGGTGGAGTGTTCTTCGTGGGGTCTTTTTAAAAAATCCTAATCCATATTTAGATTAGAATCGGAGAGAACTACGAAAACGCCTACGATTAGGTAGTGGTACCGTGACTCTGTATGGGTATGTAAGTCTAAGACCAATATTTAAAAATAAATAAATAAATAAATAAAGTCAAAATTCAAATTTTTCGAACACCCTTTATATTGCAACGCATTAAAATATTTTAAACTCATTTTAGACCGACGAATGTGAGCTGGTACAAAACAAATTTTTTTTACGTCCTACGTACAAAATAATTTTCAATAAGTAAAATGGGCCCAATGCCCTAATTTATTCTGTACAAATTTCAGTATAATGCAACAGGTAGTATAATGTTAAGAGTGTTAATGCTACTGGCGAGTAACTTAAGACTTTAACTTTTCCTGTACGCATGAACTTCTTATCTTTTGTTTGTCCTTGTATAGCTATTTTATAGTGTTATGAAGAGTACGTTAGACTATTTGAAGACTCTTGAAACTTACAAATTTCTTAACACGACATAAACATCAATTTTGTGGAGTATTTTCATAGTAAAGATATCAGATCACTTTTAAAATATCATTTAGGATTCTGGCTTGAACATCATTGACAACGAATATTCTAATTTGAAAATTTCATAAGTTATTCGAAATTTAAGATTTTCTTAACATAGCAGAATAGAGAGAAATATATGAGGATAATTGCATTGCATATAATATGGAATGCATGAAAACTAAAATACGAATAGAGTCCAATGAAATTAATTAACAAATTACGTTAAAGTAAATGTATCGAACTGAACTGTAAATAGCCTATTAAGTAAGGCATTCACTCTGTCACCGTGTCGAACGATCGGTCAAATTCATTTATTTTAACATGAATACAGTATGCCCTGTAGTAGAAATTTATCAGAACATAAGTATATGATGGGGAACTAAGCAGAGTCTCCCATACCACCTGGTTTCGTTATAACGTGCAGGGTATTAAACCTAAACCAATGTCATTTTTAATAAACATGATACATTACTTTAGACCCAATGTACTGCAACTGGATATAAAAATATTAAACATCAAATGCAATACGGGCATTATTACTAAATAATTTTTAATTGCGCATGCACAAGCTTCAACAAAATTATATTTGCATACTTTATTAGTCAAATGTATTGAACTACTTATGAGAAAGCTCCAAGAAAATTTCGTAAAAATTCAAAAAGTTATCATTAATAGAGTAAACTGAATTTCAGCTACCCTAATAAATAAATAAATAAATAAAAACATAAGGGGTTTCACCCAGATTTTATTATTATTATTATTCAGTCAATGGTAATATAGCATTCGTTGATTATAAATAAATAATGATAAACCCCCCTATTATTTTCCTTTTTTTGAGAGGAACTGAAATTCAATTTATTCTAACAGACATAAATTTTTGAATTTTCACATGTATTTGCTTGGAGTTTTCATATAAGTAGTTTAATACATTTAAAGAACAAATTATGCAAATGAAATTATGAAATTTTGTTAAAACTTGCATATACATATTTAAAATATTTTTAGCAAAAATGCTCACATTTCCTTAACTGTTTAATATTCTGATTATAGTATGTTATGTCACTGTAGTAAATGTTAAGTTTCCTAAAACTCTTACTGCATTGGGTTTAACCCTCTGAATGTAAAAAGAGTAATATTTTTTTGCAGAAACCTTTACATTTCTATGCATATATTCGCCAGTCTCATCGAAATGAATGCAGTTAGTTAGAAGACTCATAATCACATGCTGCAGCCAGAACGCATTTCAATATTTAATTTTTACAGGGTGATTCTAAGCATTTTGTTTTTTCTTTAATTTTTTATTAGTCCATTCTTTGTTTTCGGGGCAAACTTTTTGCTGAAATATATGAGATGTAACATGTCTTTTACACAACCAAAGTTTTAGGATAATTTGTCAAGACTTTCTCTAAGTATTTAACGAAACGCCTAAAATCGAAAATGTCCAGTCATTTACGGAAATGTAGTATATGTTCCTTAGATGTTATTGTTAAGGATACTCTTGTTATCATAATTTACACGTTGTATGTAAGACATTATTGGTTATATCTCTTAAGGATAGCTTATATCCTCATTAATTCATTCATTTAGCTGCAATATCATACTCAAAATTTACTTCTTCATTCATGCTTACTTCATTTATTAAGGTCTTCTAAAAATAAAGCAAAAAAAAAAAAAAAAAAAGTAAATAAAGCTCAAAATATAAACACGAGCCAGACAAAAGATATATCTATTTGGCAGTGTTAAGGTCGCGTGCCCATCGTATCACATTCTAAATCTTTATTTATTCACACTCTTTTGAACAAAGTAACCAATTGTCGAACTTTCACGCTCGCGCAACCACGTGCATAGTGATCCGGGTCACGAAATCTCTGTTGTAGGGAATCTGTTTTCACGTCGAGGGATTTCCAACTCATGCACTCTATAACTTGATATTTCTGGTGGGTGACACTCTTCAGTAACTCTAATGAAGAACCTGGTTTCCATCACATCTTTAAATAAGAAATAGGTCGGGCACGGGATCGTTCTTAATCTAGTCAAGATGTCGAATTTTTTTAAAGGTTTAGGCGTGACATACTGCTCTTGCCATTCCTTTTAAAAGTGGAATGCTTACCTTATGTTCTCCGAAATCTTAAAAAAAGACATGTGCCATGTCTTAGAGGCTCGTAATTTTCTTCCTACTCTTGACATTTTCCTTTCGATGTTAATTTCTTTCTTTCTGTGCTATTTTTTAATACTTCCGTTCTGTACTTGTATGTATTTACAAGAAGGGCGGGGTTGGATTATTGGTAAAAACGAAAGAAAAAAATCAAATAAAATGAATAATTGGATCCTTTTATTATATGATATACCAAAATCAAATAAGACATTTCTGTCATATATCGTGATAGAGAAAATTAAAGAAATAATATGATTCTTTTCTTATCTTATTTGGTTGGGTTTCTCTGTTCACGGTCATATTTGGTCCACTAAGTTTAATTATACCAAGGTTTACTGCCTAAAGTGGATTATCGAATCACTACGAACATCCATACCTGTATCGGGTCTCGAACCTATCGCCTAACAACCGAAGTGCATGTTTATCCATACGGCTATTAAAAATGTGTATTCATTTCGAAGGGTATCGTAATCAATTAGCTTCTACTTGCCATAACATATT
Source organism: Salticus scenicus (assembly GCA_963930645.1). Taxonomy (NCBI): domain Eukaryota; kingdom Metazoa; phylum Arthropoda; class Arachnida; order Araneae; family Salticidae; genus Salticus; species Salticus scenicus. The sequence continues at coordinate 178,906,924 of OZ005649.1, forward strand.
TTAACTCTAAAATAACATTAGTATCATCTGTAAATGCTTTTTCAGATGAATATATATATATATATATATATATATATATATATATACTGTGTTTTATTTAACTTTATGAATATATTATCTTGTGTTGAGATTATTATTATATCGCGCATTAATTATGATGATATATTTACATATATTTGATCATGCAGAGCAAACAAGTAGTCTGCACAATTAAGTTAATAATAGGTCATACAAATAATCGTTTCAATTTTATGCATTTAAAAACTAGACATGTAGACTGGTGATTCTTTTTTTTTTCATAATTTACTAGTCAGTAGTCTTTAATATAAAAACATCCTTTTGTCCAAACTCGTTCTAAAGTAAGTATTTGTAACACAGTTTCGCGTGCCACATTCCTCTATGAAAATAGTTTAGTATAAAATGCCACAACTAATTATTACTTCCTGTTTATTATAATTATGGGAATGTTTGTTTTATAGCTATGGGAATATAGTAATGGAATTATAATTTTAATACATTAATTTTTTCCAGCTCAGTATTCTAAGATTCTGTCTCGTACAGTCAGATACTACATATTCAGTCTTGGAATTTACAAATGACCAATTACGATGATGCTTTTATTTTTTCTAAATAAAAAATTAGTGCTTAAAGCGGGCTCTTCGTTTAGTCGCCAGGCTTATAAGAGTCGGATGGTTTAAGAAACTTTTTATCCTTGAAAATATTTAAAGAGTAAAAAAGTTCCTCTATGAAAATAATTTAGTATACAATGCCACAACTAATTATTAATTCCTATTTATTACAGTTATAGGGATTTTTATTTTAGTTATGGGAATGTAGCAATGGGATTATAATTTTAATACATTAATTTTGCCCAACTAGCATTCTGATATTCTATCTGGTACAGTTAGATACTACATACTCTATCCTAGAATTTACAAATGACCAATTACAACGATGCTTCTATTTTTTCTAAATAAAAAATTAGTGCTTAAAGGGGGCTGTTCTTTTAGCCTCTACGCTTATAAGAGCCGGGTGGTTTTAAAAAACTCTTTATTTTTTTAAAAAAAATTAAGAGTAAAAAAACGTTCCTTAAACCAAGGCCGTTTTAATTAGAAAACGGGTCACAAGTACAGTCGGTTTTGAAGTAGTTTTAAAGGATTATTCTTTTTTCTGAAATTCCTTTACCCTTCTCTATATATTCATGACAGTATGCTTCTGCTTTTTTATTCAGGAAAATGACTTTTTTAGCAGATGTTTTCCTTTGTTAGGATATTTTTTGGTAGTTATTTTTCACATATTTAACGTTTTATAAATGAATATATTTTTTTTTTTCTTTTTAAATCTATTTTCTCTTTCAGTGAGTAAATATATTTTAAAACATTGTTTATTTGATTACTGCAGACATATGACGAAACATGATATTCCAATTCAAAACGATTTATACCAAGAGTCACAATTTTTCATAATGAAAGTAAAAATTGCTGCTTACCAGTCTGTAATTTATATTTCATAAATTCTAAATTTCAAAGTTTTCAGATAATATTATTTCAGAAATTCTTAACACAATAACAGGGAATTAGCCTCTTTAGGACGATTTTATTTTTTTATTGTGATAAAAAATAAATAATTTAATTATATTCCTAACAGTACATCGGAAATACCTTTATCACTGCAAACCAAATAACAATATTGGTATTTTTTATTTAATTTAATTTTATTCATTTTATTTTTTTTTTTGTTAAGAGATTTCGTGCACTCTAAGAAATTTTAGTAAAATTCGAAAAGTTGAGCGTTGAATTATACGGTCAACTCCCTTCTTTGAGAAAAAAATCTAGTACCTGTATTTGTACAATTTCGTATTGACCGTTTATTAAAAGGTAACTTCCCTTCCAGAAAAATATATGATAGCTTTATGGGCATAACTAAAATTTTACTTAAGATTAAAAACTATTAAAAGTTTAAAATTATAAAACATTTCACGTGTATAAATAATATAAAAGGTAACAAAACCACTTTAAAACACGTATATATAATATTTTTATTAAAAACTACACAAAGCTTTTCGCTATCATAATAATAGCATCATCAGGTGTAATTACGTTACATAGAAACTAGCAATATATAAATAAAGAAGTTCAAATGGTTTAAAGTTACGGTTACAATAAAAATTTTAATTTACAGTTACAATAAAAATTATTATTTTCAGTATTTTTTTTTTTTTTCTCTATGAGCACAACGCGTGCCAAATTTTATGAAGTGATGCAGCGTCCTTGGAGTTAATAACTTTATTGTATTTGATAATATTTACGGCTTCTGTTATTAGCAGGTCTTGAAAGTCTCGAGGGGCTGAAATAATTTCGGACTGGGTCCACATAGGAATAGCATCAGGGTGTTCGTAAAGAAAGTCTACTAGAATTGAACTTTTTTTCTCTTTAACATTACGAATGTGTTCAGTAATTCTTGCTTTAAGTGTGCGACGCGTTTGCCCAATGTAGTAAAACAGTTCACCATTATATTTGATAGGGATTTTATAAACCCCTCCAGAAGGTCTGTTGATATCTCTGTCATTAACAACTAAGTTTTTAATGGTACAGGGGGAGGAGAAAGGAATGCATAGATTAAATTTACGTAAAATAAAATGCTTAAAATTTTTAAATTCATTACAGAAAGGTAGACTATTGGTATATTTAATTTTAGGATTATGGTTAATACTAGTATTATTATAGATTTTATTTTTGACCCCATTGATTATTTTTAAAACAGTGTTTTTACTATACCCAGCGTTAATACCTAAGTGAATAATTTTATTAATTTCTTTATTTTCGTTAAACTGGAAGGAGGTATAATTGATGGCACAAAAAATATACGAGCGAAAAAAAGCTATTTTAAATTCAATAGGATGCGCGGATGAAACAGGTATGGGGGAAGGGATAAAAGAGTCTTTGTAATAAACGTCAAACCAAATAGTAGAGTTATCTTCATTACGGTGAATAGTTAAGTCCAAAAAGGACAGAGTCCGGTTAACTTCAGATTCAAATGTAAATTTAATAGAGGGGAATTGTTTATTGAGAATATCAATAAACTCAAGGAGAGAATTTTTAGGAAAAGGCCAAGAAATAAAAATGTCATCCACATAACGTAAAAATATTGTGGGTTTAAGGGTAATTGAAGCAAACGCACGTTCTTCTAAATCTATTAATAGAATATCTGCAATCAAGGGACTAAGGGGGGATCCCATAGGGGCACCAAAAGTTTGTTTATAAATGATACCATTAAATATGAAAACTTTATTGGAATTAATTAAATTAAAGGCTTCTAAAATGAAATTAAGATATGACGCCAGGGTAGGATTGATTTTACATTTATTAGCAATAATATTGTATACCTCATCTAACGGATATTGGGAAAGAGAGAAATTATATCTAAACTAAAAAATTTATCAGTACGGTTTAATTTTGTGTTTAAAATTCTAGTTTTAACATCGATACCCGAATTCACAATATGTGGATTACCACTAATAATAGGTTTAAGTAGGTTAGATAAAAATTTTTCGAGAAAATATGTAGGGCTATTCCGTTTCGAAACAATTGGGCGAAAAGGAAGGTTATTTTTATGTGTTTTAATTTTAAAGAACAATTTAGGAATATCAGGGTAAAGAGGGGTTTTTATACAAATTAACTGTTTCTAAGAGTTAATTAATTTTTGAGTTTTACGTGTTAAACTATCGATTGGATTAGAGGTAACAGTAATACAATTTAAGGCATTAACAGTTTCAAGAGCTTTAGCATTAAAATCAGAAGTGTTTAAAGCTACCAATTGTTTAGATTTATCAGCTTGAAGAATACGAACATTTTTGTTAGTTTTAAGTTTTTTAAGTGTTAGTAAGTTGAAGTTCTTTGACCTGGAATTCTTGTTAATATGTCTATTTAATGCAAAAACAGCCTTTGCACGAACAAGTTCTTGATTTTTAACAGGTAACAGTTTGATTATATTTTCAAATTTTGGAATCACATGTTCAGGTTTTAATTGAGGCTTACCGCCACTTTAGAATGTAGAAAAAGAGGGGGAAAAAGGCTAAAAACCCCATAGGAACAGCATGGGAAGAAAAGCAAAAAAACTCACAATGTCAAGTGTGTAAAAAAAAAAAAAAAAAAAAAAAAAAAAAAAAAAAGGCTCACACCGGAAGTAATAAAAGGACAAAATTCACTAGAAAAAGACATTGAACAGCGGAAACGGGGGGGTTGGGGCGTTAAATATATCGTCGAAGATTAATACGACTCGCCTAGTGGTAATCCACATATTGTGAATTCGGGTATCGATGTTAAAACTAGAATTTTAAACACAAAATTAAACCGTGCTGATAATTTTTTTAGTTTAGATATAATTTCTCTCTTTCCCAATATCCCGTTAGATGAGGTATACAATATTATTGCTAATAAATGTAAAAACAATCCTATCCTGGCGTCATATCTTAATTTCATTTTAGAAGCCTTTAATTTAATTAATTCCAATAATGTTTTCATATTTAATGGTATCATTTATAAACAAACTTTTGGTGCCCCTATGGGATCCCCCTTAGTCCCTTGATTGCAAATATGCTATTAATAGATTTAGAAGAACGTGCGTTTGCTTCAATTACCCTTAAACCCACAATATTTTTACGTTATGTGGATGACATTTTTATTTCTTGGCCTTTTTCTAAAAATTCTCTCCTTGAGTTTATTGATATTCTCAATAAACAATTCCCCTCTATTAAATTTACATTTGAATCTGAAGTTAACCGGACTCTGTCCTTTTTGGACTTAACTATTCACCGTAATGAAGATAACTCTACTATTTGGTTTGACGTTTATTACAAAGACTCTTTTATCCCTTCCCCCATACCTGTTTCATCCGCGCATCCTATTGAATTTAAAATAGCTTTTTTTCGCTCGTATATTTTTCGTGCCATCAATTATACCTCCTTCCAGTTTAATGAAAATAAAGAAATTAATAAAATTATTCACTTAGGTATTAACGCTGGGTATAGTAAAAACACTGTTTTAAAAATAATCAATGGGGTCAAAAATAAAATCTATAATAACACGTCGCACACTTAAAGCAAGAATTACTGAACACATTCGTAATGTTAAAGAGAAAAAAAGTTCAATTCTAGTAGACTTTCTTTACGAACACCCTGATGCTATTCCTATGTGGACCCAGTCCGAAATTATTTCAGCCCCTCGAGACTTTCAAGACCTGCTAATAACAGAAGCCGTAAATATTATCAAATACAATAAAGTTATTAACTCCAAGGACGCTGCTTCACTTCATAAAATTTGGCACGCGTTGTGGTCATAGAAAAAAAAAAAAAATAATACTGAAAATAATAATTTTTATTGTAACTGTAAATTAAAATTTTTATTGTAACCGTAACTTTAAACCATTTGAACTTCTTTATTTATATATTGCTAGTTTCTATGTAACGTAATTACACCTGATGATGCTATTATTATGATAGCGAAAAGCTTTGTGTAGTTTTTAATAAAAATATTATATATACGTGTTTTAAAGTGGTTTTGTTACCTTTTATAAAATTTTACTATCAGCAACTAGAACTTTTTTGTGCGGACACTGTCCGTAATTTATTGAAAAGTTTTTTATAGTATAGAGAATAACTGATTATAAAATTTTTGAACTTTTTCTAATAGTATATAAGAAATTAAATGTCCACATACGCAACCAAGAGCATTAAGAGGTTATGGTTTAAATTTAAATAAGTAAATGGTTTAAACAAACTTTTTGTCTTTAGTAGCACATAAGAAAACATTTTGAATATGCACCTGAAATCATAATAAAAGAACGACATTAAAAGCACCAAAAAGAAAAAATTTGGTTTATAAGAAATATAACCCATAATCAGTATAGTAGTTATATACCTCAATTTCAAACAGCTTTTTCCATGTGAAATTGGCAACACTGCGAAAAAAAAAAAAAAAGAAAGAAAGAAAAAGAAATTGGAATGCTTCGGAATAATTTTAAGCTTGTAATTTAACTAATTTTACCCTAAAGTAGTTAAATATTCGATTAAAGTACAGATTTGCTTTCGATTCCAACATTCTTTTTTATAATTTGCAATTGATTACCGTATTGTATGTATTCGCTCTCCATTAAAAGCATCAGTATTTTAATGATAAAAGTAAAAAATAAATAAAATAAAAAATAATAGTAATAATGGTAGTAGATTAAAGTTAAACAATATTAGTTTATCTTCTCTTGTTTAAAATCAACATTAAAAAATATATGTAAAATTTCCTGTTAACCAACTATTAAGTTAATTATGAATGAGACTCTGCCTGTCTTTATCATAAGATTGATAACATCAGAATATGTAGTTTTGATACGATTGATTGTCATAATAATTGCTACGGAAAAATTGGTTGATTTGAGTTTGTCACTGCTTATACACGATAAAACCAGTTTTTGATGTAATTGGACGCTTTCTCACATCATCGGATGCAAATAAGTTTTATGTGAAATATTTTAAAGGTTAAAGGTCTTATTACTTTTAGATTAAACTGATGGGCTCCATTGTAATTTCTATGCCTTATAGATACGTGTTTAAACTGATAAATAAATAAATAAATAAATAAATAATGATCTAGTATGGCACTCTAGAGGTCTGCACGGGCCGGAATTTTGAGGTCCGAGTCCGGCCCGGCCCGTACGAAAGTTTTGCTTACCCGGCCCGACCCAGTATGAAACTGAAAAATTCGGCCCGGGCCCGGCCCGGACAGTTTATTGTTTGTTTATATTTCTTTAGTTTATTCAGTGTTCGGCCCGGACAAAACATGATAAAATCAGACCCGGCCCGGCCCGATTCAAAAATATGAAAAAAAAAAAAAAAAAAACGCATTCCTTTCTCTGAAAAAGATTTTTTGTATGTGTTTTGCAGAGGTTTTATATAGCGAAGCAATAGAATCTTCTTTAACAAAACTGCTGAACTTTTACAAGATAATTATATTTAAACAAAAGTTCATTATTACAGACGTACAGAAGGCCCAAAGACAGGCAGAAAGTCAAATCGAAAATATTGGCACTCATCAAACAATATAGGGCGGTATTTAAAATGGTTATTACTACTAAAAATGCACGTTCAACCATTTCCTCTTATGTACCGTAATATATACGAATCTTTCATGTAATCAGGTAAACAAAATTTTACTGGTAATCCAACCATATTCAATAGAAAAGAAGCTTTTGTACATGCTAAAAACGATGCTACTTTCATTCGGTGCACTGGAGAAAAGAAAAAGGAGTTCAGAGGAAAAGTTACAGCGGCAGGATTTTTATAGCCTTCATACCACATAAACTCTACAGACCATAGGGCACAAAGCCCTATACACAGTAACTTATCCAATTTCTTTTGTTTGAACATGTGCGCAAACTAGTAGTGACATGCATACTATTTTGAATAGGAAACCATTTAATGTTACTTGAAATAAAATATATTAATTTCGAGACATGCTAAAAATATTTGTGGAAAATCAGATCGTGAACAGACAGACTGATAAGCAATTAAATTGAAGCTATAGACATTTTTTAACAAAATACAATTTTATGTGATATATCAGCCTGTAAAATTATGTGAAATAAATGACTGAAGAAATATTTTATCATTTTTCTTTTTCGTTGATTAACGAAGAAATCAGAAAAAGATTCAGAAAAATTTCATTCAGGCCTGGCCCGGCCCGAGTATACACAAAACAATTGAGCCCGAGCCCGAGCCCGAGCCCGGCCCGTGGGTCGGGTCCCGTGCAGACCTCTAGGCTCCTCAGGGCTCCCTAGGGTACGGGTCCTCTGGACCTCAGAGCTCCGGTGCAGGCCTCTACTCATACTACCTTCTCTTATCTTATATTACTAGAGACATATTGTTACAGTTATTAGGTACTGCATCTGAACATCTTTAGTACGTTTTCAGGGGTCGATCCAGGCAAAATTTGGGTCCCTTTTGCGGCCCCTTCACAAAATTCCACATAGTAAAAAGGGACCCTTCACATAATTCAAATTCATAAAAAGGGACCCTTCACAAAAGTCAAATTCATAAAAAGGGACCCTTCACAAAAGTCAAATCCATAAAAAGGGACCCTTCACAAAATTCAAATTTATAAAATCAGTCCCTTCACAAGATTTTGTTTTATAAAAATGATCTTTTTATTAAATGTTTTCATGTTTTCAGCATTATTTTTAATTCATGCCTTAATTTGGCTCAACAAAACTCTCTTAACTTGATATTAAACATTACATAAAGTGATTATAAAAACGGTAGATTTTACACAATATTTTACTTTTTCACAAAAATATTTATCTTTCACAAAATAAATAAAAATTTCACAAAAATATTCTGTTTTTCACAAAAAAGGGACCCAAAAATTAAAACCTGGATCGACCCCTGGTTTTAATATGCAATTCAAAAGAATTTTATTTAAACACACGCACACACACACACATATATATACATATACATATATGAGCTTCTAACCATTTCCAAACGTTAATCAACATAACAGAATTATTCTGCGTGGCCATAAATGAAAGATAAATATTTTAATGCCGTTTCATCTTATGTAAAACATGCTTTTGTATACATAATGAATGTATGTTACTTTTTATTTTGTTTAGCATATGTTAAACTGTACCTACACAAAATTTCGCTCATGGACGTAATATTATTCAATTCTTTTGTTTGCCCTCGTCCTTTTGTCCGATTTCAATAAAAAAAATTTCCATTCCCATGTGATTCAGAACAAGAATACCAAATTTGAATTTCCTGCTCATATTTGTTCTTGTGTTATGGTGATAATAGACACACAAATCAAGCACTGAAAACCTGAATTTCGTATTCAAGGAACCTCAAAACGTGTAAATGCAATTTCAAACATTTGACCCAGAAATAATATCTTCTCTACTTTTATATAGGTAAGAGAAAGTTAAAAAAAAAAAAAAAAATTGTATGTGAAACTCTAAAAATTGCATTTTAAATTCATCCTATGGCTCAAGATTAAAACTGTATTTACATTTGTCTCACATATAAAAAGTGGTAGCAATATGATAATAACCTCATAAAAATAGACGGCGGTTTATAAAGTTATTAAACCTGTCACCAAACCTTTTTCACCTTTCTGGTATTCTTTTATTGTTCTGTTGACACTTTGGCGACAAATTGCAGCATTTATACTAGGTTAAAGCATTTTGTTGGATGGCCCAGAAGTCCTTGGTTTGTTTCCGCCCACCTTTAAAGCCGGGCGTCAAGACAAACTTTTCAAGGTGCATTACGTAGGAAAGCAACTCCTGCACACGCAACGCCAAACATAAACCCACGTTTGGGTTTCACGTTTTAATGAGCGGTTCAAAACAAAAGCAGAGCCTAAAAGTTGGGAAGAAAAAAGAAAAAAATCAAAGAACGTGTTCTCGTTGAGTTACAGGAAGAGAATATTTATGATAAGTAACTTTTATGAGTGGTTGGCGTGATTCGAAAGCAGAAATTAGTCTTTAATAGTTTGTAGCTGTTCATAGTTTATAAGACAAGATGCATAGATAAGTTATAAATGAAATTCTTGTATTTGTATATATGATTTATGCAACTATTCTGATGGTGTCAAGATTTCATTTGCATTCCGCTGGCATAAGTTGCATATACAGAAACCTTATTTGATATAAATACTTTGATTGACGAGAAGAATTTAATCTGCCTATAAAGCTGCAATTTTAATGAGAAATACACACTGTCTATAGGAAAAAAATATTGAAAAAAAAAAAAAAAAGTGGTTGACGATATAAAATAAAATAAAGAAATACGATAGGCGATGTTCGACTTTCACATATTAACTATGGTGTTTGAGAACGTGTACGAACACTATCTCGAAAGCAGAGGAGTATTAAAAAAAAAACGCTTTTAAAAAGTATTTTACAAAAGTATTTATTAATAATAATTCAGTTACCATTCAGATAATTAAGTTAACGACGGTTGTTTAAGTGGTTTCATGTATTTTCTTTGTAAACTTGTTAAGAGTTAGTTGAATAGCCTTCTTTTTTTCCCCCCTTTCTTTGCTTTATAAAGATTTCTATAAGATGCTGTAACTTTTTCAATGTTTTGTTTTGAGATTTCAGCTCTCTGTTGGAATCATCCCACTCAGCAAATTCACATCTATAAGATATCTATAAGCAGTAAACTCGAAACAATCAACACATACATAATACATCTCAAAATAACTAAATCATGTACATTTTACGTCTATAAGAGGTTTGAGGTGTGCTTTTTCTGATCTCCATAAGACATCTAAGATATCTATGATATCTAACTTATGCACATCTAAAAGACATCCAGGTATAGATCTCTTTTCGACATGCAATACCTCTCATGCATATCTATAAGACATCAAAGTATAGATCGCTTTTCGACGTGCAGTACTTCTCATAGCTATACTATAGGCATGCCTCAAGGCTATCAACATGCATATTATGTACAGCTGTTGGACAAAATAATGTGAACACTTTCGCTCTTTTACGTTTTGTCCAATATCTTGAAAAATACTTACCGTGTTGTTCTTGAATTTAGGGAATAAGGAAAACATGTCTTTCCCATATTTTTCAGCAAAGATTTTATCACAAAGATCTTTAGGGGACGAACAGCAATTTCAATAAAATAAAAAAGTATTTGTGATAATCCGGTACATGGAAAAGCTTCAATTGATCTGCAAATTTTAGATATGGTTATAAATGTTATGTTATACATGTGTAAAGTTTTGTGAGGATATCTTGAATATTTAAGAGTTATTAATATTTTATTAAAAAATGCAAAAATGTTTCGCAAGCTCTTACTTTATAACTCTAAAGGTTTTCTCCAAATTTCATGAAACTTTCGGAAAACATGATAACATATGCTAAAATCATTATACAGTCGGTAACAAAAGTGTCCGAACACTAGCAAAAGTTCCGATATCGAAAAAAGTACGCTTAAAACTGTTTTGTTCAATAAATCCTTGTCGAATCGTGTTCTTAGTCAGTGTAAGAACACGATTCGATAAGGATATATTTAACAAAACCATATGATGTGTACTTTTTTTACATAGGGATTTTTGCGAGTGTTCGGACACTTTTGTTACCGACTGTACTATAATTTAAAACAAATATATTTATTATTCAAAGAGGTAGGGAGAGTTGTAAAAAATGATTTATTACTGTGCATGCACGGACTGTAGCAAAAAAAAAAAAAAAAAAAAAAAAAGTTCACATAGATCAATACTCAATTGTATAGAGAACCTTTATAAAAAAAATAAAAAATCAGTTGAATATCACAAAAATTCATACAGATATCTGTGATTAAATGATCTGTTTTTCAACTATTTTCTAAAAAGGTAATAAGGGGCTGTTCACAAATGAAAATTTGTATTAGAAAAACATTTTTTTTTTTTTTTTCAAACAATTCATTTTTCATTTTTTAAAATAAGTATGTAGTATATACCTTGTAAAAAATAATAAAAATGAATCGCAAATATTGTATTAAGTTTCATTGTGTAACATGGTTTTTCTGATACAAACTTTCATCTGTGAATGACCCCTTATAAAGACATTTTCAGAAAACAACTTATTTAATCACTGATATCCCTATGAATTTTTGTAATATTCAACAGGATTTTTTTTATAAGGTGCTCTATACAGTTGGGTATCAAACTGTGTCGAAGTTTTTTGCTGTTGTCATGCGAAGTAATAAATTATTTACTTCACCAGAATTTTTATGGAAATGAACGAGGAATGAGATGTTCTACCGCATTATGAAACAAATAAAAATATGTCTAAAACATTTTTTTTTTAGTTACGCTAGAGTACTTTTAAAAGATATATGCAATAAAGATTATGCATATGACCTTAACATAGTTATTTAAAAATATTTTTTTGAGGTGGTATTTTAGTGTGCCACTGGTACATAGAGATCGAAAAAGGTATTTAAACCTTAAAAATGGATAAAAAAGTATTTACTTTTTATGCTCCTTATATATTTTTTTCTAATTCTTGAGGTAATATAAGAATTAACTATGAAGCACTTAAAGATTGCAAAAAATACCAAACAGAAACAGCGAGAGTACTCTATAAAATTCCTTTCTGGAACAAAAACGGCTACATGTTGCATCTAGTGGCTTGTAATGAGATTAAAGCAGGGTATATACGTTCTACTCTTATAAATACCCTTGTCTTTGACATTCCTTCCATAAATTCAAAATCATGCGTTTTTTTTAAAATGATGGTACTTTAAAGTAGCGTCAGTAGATAAAGGATTAAGTTCTAGGATTTTGGAATAGTTTCATTTAATGACATTGGAAACATGTGACTGAAAAATATGAAATAAATGTATCATTGGAAATAAAAATATATGTACAAATGTATTAAAAATGTATGTAAAAATATATTAAAGTGGGGTATATACGTCGTTCTACTCTTATAAATACCTTTGTCTTTGACATTTCCTTCATAAATTCAAAATCATACGTTTTTTTAAATAATGGTACTTTAAAGTAACGTCAGTAGATAAAGGGTTAAATTCTAGGATTTTGAAATAGTGTCATTTAATGACATTTGAAACATGTGACTGAAAAATATGAAATAAATGTATCATTGGAAATAAAAATATATGTACAAATGTATTAAAAATGTATGTAAAAATATATTAAAGTGGGGTATATACGTCGTTCTACTCTTATAAATACCTTTGTCTTTGACATTTCCTTCATAAATTCAAAATCATACGTTTTTTTAAATAATGGTACTTTAAAGTAACGTCAGTAGATAAAGGGTTAAATTCTAGGATTTTGAAATAGTGTCATTTAATGACATTTGAAACATGTGACTGAAAAATATGAAATAAAATTATCATTGGCAATAAAAATATACGTACAAATGTATTTTAAACAATAATGTAAAAATTATTGCAATGATAAAATTAAGTTATGTATGATTCATATTTACACAAACATTGGGTTTAATACAAAGTTCATGTCTAGATTTAGATTACCCTTATCTTGGATAACAATTATTTTCTTTTCTAAAATACTGCAATAAGGATTTCAAAATTTCATTTTTTCTCTTTTTTTTATTTTTTTGGTCTTATCGTGATTTACAGTTAGAAAGATTACTTCCTTACTTTTAACTCTATAATTCTTGTTTTTCTTCTTTTCTTATCAAAATCTAAAGTAGATTTATCTTTCTAACTGAAAGTAAATAGGCATTGTCCAACTTTTCCCAAATGAATAGAAAATGTTTTTAGTACCGCCGCAATTGATGTGATCAAAATTTCAAAACAAATGTTGAGAAACAAATTATAATTTCAAGGTAACAGCCTAAAGTAATTTTTCTAACTCACAAAACTAAATAAGGATTTTATTTCTATTTGTTCAGTTCCTTGTTTTGTTTTTAAAATTATTATTGCATAAACGAATTTCCTTTTATTTTCTTGTATATAGATATATATAGAATAAAAAAGGGTAAGTTTCGTGAATATTTTTGACCTCCTGTTTTCAATGGATTTAGACGTTTTGAGATGTCTTATATATGATTTGACCATTTTTTTTTTTTTTTTTTATAATGTCTATCTGTGTATGTACGTGTGTACTTATCCAAAATTTTGGGGACAATGCATCTCACGAACCAATAAACGAAATCTAACAAAACGTATTATGATATTTAGATGGACCTTGACTTAAATTCATGCTGATTACATTTGAAGATCAATCGTTCCGCAGTTGGCGTAGCCATACCATTTTTTTTAAAAAGTTTAGTATGAAAGTATTTAAAAAAAAATATATCATATAAATATACATAATGTGAATTAATATTTCATTTTGAAGCAACATATATAATTAATACAAAACATTCAAATAAGCAATTAAATTCCTGAATAAATTACTATAGTAAATATATCAATATAAAAAATAAATATATAAATATATATAAGGACAAATTTACATGACAAGTAGATTGAAAAACATTGAAAAACCTTTTCACCAAAAAGAGAGAACCCTCTTTGGCTGGTAGGGACAGTGATCAGTTCTTAACGGCCCTCTTCACTCATTGTCGCCGAATGCCCGAGCCAATGTTATTCTATGGGAAAATTTTCTTTACAAATAACTTATTAACTAATACATATTTTTAAATTCTGTTTTCCCATTCAGAAAATTCCCAACTGTTAAATTGACGGACCTTTTTTAAAATGTATTTTTTTTTTTTTTTAATTTTTAATATTTTATTTTGAAATTGCAAAATGAAAAAATTTCACATATTGAAAATTCGTTTTTTGCAGCTTCAAAATAAAATGTAAAAAATTAAAAAAATAATTTTTTAAAAAAGGTCCGTCAATTTAACAGCTGGGAATATTCAGAATGTGAAAACAGAATTTAAAAATATGTATTAGTTAATAAGTTATTTATAAAGAAAATTTTCCCATAGAATAACATTGGCTCGGGCATTCGGCGACAATGAGTGAAGAGGGCCGTTAAGAACTGGTCACTGGCCCTACCAGCCAAAGAGGGTTCTCTCTTTTTGGTGAAAAGGTTTTTCAATGTTTTAGTATGTATGTATGTATTAATGTATTAGTTAATAAGTTAATAATCAAAATATGTATTAGTTAATAAGTTATTAGTAAAGAAAAAGTTCCCTTTGAATAACATTAGCTTCGGCTTCCGGCCGCGGTGAGTAAAGAGGGCCCTTAAATGTCCCCCGAGATGAAGAAAAAACCTTAAGTTAGATTATATTCAGGAAGATTGAAATGTTTATCTTGTAGTAAAACAGGATAGCGGTTGACAGTTAAAATGTTTTTAAGGTTTTCAAGAGCTAAATTTAAGTGCAAATGGTCATTGCAAATAATTTTAATTTTGTTAATTTGGGTAAACATAATATTTTTTAAAACTCTATGACTAATACAGGAAAACCAATTCGTTAGATTACGAACTTTAAAGTAAAAATCCTGCCTTAAAGTTTACCTTAAATTTTATAATCTGTCGAGCTGGTTTTCCTGTATTAGTCATAGAATTTTAAAAAATATTATGTTTACCCAAATTAACAGAATTAAAATGATTTGCAATAACCATTTAGACCTAAATTTAGCTCTTGAAAAACTTAAAAACATTTTAACTGTTAACCGCTGTCCTGGTTTCCTACGAGATAAACATTTCAATCTTACTGAATATAATCTAAGTTAAGGTTTTTTTTTTCATCGTTTCGGGCGACATAAAGTCAGTGGCCCTACCACTCGAAGAGGGTTCTCTCTTTTTGATGAGGGGTTTTTCAATCTAGTTGTCATGTAAATTTCTCCTTATATATATAAAAGCACATGTTTCTTCAGAAACTTTTCATTTTTCATTCCCTACATGGGGAGGGCACCCCCTGAAGAAGGCCCCCATGTGTTTTGGGATAACTTTTCATTTATTATCACTTTATTTATTTTGGATATATATTTCCTTTGGCTGCATTTACGCATTGGTTTATAAATATTCTGTTTCAACTTTTTTATAAAAAATTCAAGTTTTATTTCTACTCTTTTTCAAAATTTATTTTGTATATATATATATCTACAAACGACATTTAAGATATTAGATGTAGCTCTTAAAATGTATATATTTTTTTTCAAAATATATATTCTGACTTTATGATTCCGTCTTAACAGTTTAAATAACATCGTCTGAGATATAACTTATAAATCACCCACTCCGTAGACATATTCAGTTTAAAATTGACGTGCGTAGGCTAAAAGAGAAAACATGCTTAAACAAAATAGTTTAAAGTCAAAATTTTAATTTAAATATTCATGTTTTTATTATTATTATTATTATTTTTTTTATTTTAAAGAAATAAGATTTTAATGCGAAAATGACGTCCGTTATTATTCCCCCCCCCCTTTTTTTGGCTTAAAAAAGTCATTATAATGTTCACTTTAATGATTATTTTCATTATTTCGAACATAATGTGCATAATTTATATATATATACTGACTTTTTATATGAGTCTAAATGTGAATTTTGAATTTTACAAGAGCTAAATTTTGCCGCCATCAGTTCAATCAACTTTTTATACTTACTTAACAGTAAAGAATTTTAATAAGATATTATCGTTAAAATTCAGAATTATTATCAACCTAACTATTTCTTCTCCTATAATTAACTTGCGTATTTAGTTTTCCCATCAAACAAAATTTTGTTTCCATATTCATCATATACCTTAAAAGCATTCATAAAATCATAAATCCAGATAAATATGACACAGATCCTGCACATAAACTAGTTGTCATAGATAGACTTTGCTTAATTAATCACCATATATGTATTTTCATAAATTTCTACTTATAGTTAATAAACTTATGATAAGAGCACTGGTGGGGGGACTGGTCGCAGACTATAATGAATATATATATATATATATATATATATGTACAGTCGGTAACAAAAGTCTCCGAACACTAGCAAAAATTCCTATATAAAAAAAGTACACTTAATACAGTTTT
Organism: Salticus scenicus; assembly: GCA_963930645.1. Taxonomy (NCBI): domain Eukaryota; kingdom Metazoa; phylum Arthropoda; class Arachnida; order Araneae; family Salticidae; genus Salticus; species Salticus scenicus. Next base: position 178,923,452 of record OZ005649.1, read on the forward strand.
GTTAAATAAATCCTTGTCGATTCCTGTTCTTAGTCAGTCTAAAAACAGGATTCGACAAGGATTTATTTAACAAAACTGTATTAAGTGTACCTTTTTATGTAGGAATTTTCGCTAGTGTTCGGAGACTTTTGTTACCGACTGTATATTATTTTTAAATGAATTACAATATGCTGATTATATTTCTATATTTTTAATAAAAAATACGAGCTAAGACCATACGTAACAGATTTTCTACTCAACCTGCATAGTATTTTCAAATTAGTGATTATTGTTAATTTTTTTTTTTTTTTTTAGTAATTAGCTTATGTAGTTTTATTATTATTATTATTATTATTATTATTATCTTTCTTTGTAATGTCTAATAGGAAATACGCAAGAAACTTTAAGAATACCTTGGGCAATCTGTTATTTTAAATCCAAATATAAAAAATAATAAGCGTTATTATAATTTGTTTAATTAAGCTCAAAATATCGATAAATAAAAAATATACACAGCAATCACAAAAAAAAAAAAAAATAATAATAAAATAAATAAATAAATAATAATAATAATTGTTAATACAAGGTAGCGTAATTTTATTTTATTTTATTTTTTGTATACTATCTAAAGTGCTGTTAAATGTATAAAAGTAACTAAATCAGAGATTTTTTATTTTCTTGTTATGATTATTATTATGAGTATTAGTATTGGTATTAGTATTAAAATATAATTTAACAAATAAAATAATATTTGTTAAATCTATACCTTAATTGAAATTATGTTATAAAATTAAGAAAAAAATTAAATGTCATTAAAATTTGAATTTTGTGGTTTCATTAAAGAAATAAATTTTAATAGTTTAAAAATTTTACAATTGACATCTGAAAAGATAACGATAAAAGTAATATACCTCCCACATCCATAATTTACTAAAGACTATAACTTAATTTGAATGTTGTCGACATATTGCCCTGAGAAAAGAAATATATACCGCTTCCATCTACAACGAATAAATAGTCATTTTCTAAAACCTTAAATTGGAAATATATATTTACGAGTTATGTGTATAAGGTAAACAAATAAATCTGGATAAACGGAATGATCGAGAATTTCTAGTCTATACTTTTCTAGATGGTGAAACAATATTATGAAGATTGATTTCCTATTATTAGATGATATACCGAGATTACAGTTACTAACACTCGCCTCTTAAATTCGCATTTATTTGCAGAGATTTTTAAATAAGTTTGACTCTATGATAATGTAGGAATATTACCTAGAATTCTAATAAGAGATTTTAAAACTCGCTAGCAAAAAAACTAGAATTTATAAGAATGACATGGAGCTACATTTAGTAGAGACAGAATTAAGTTTCTAGAAGTCTAGCACAGAATTTTTTCTCAGTGTGTCGAAAAAAAATTTGACGTGGGTTTCCATCTGCAGTAAATAAGTTGTTCTCTGTCTATTTACAGAAATATTATCTAGAAACTTTTAAACATTTATCTTATCTTCTTGAATTAATTTGTTCCCCTATTAATTAATTTATTTTTTTATCTGAACTCTTTTCATTGTTTCTTTATAAAAGTATTATCTAAAAACTTTTAAACTCACGCCTTATCTTCTTGAATTAATTTATCCAACTACTTTTTTTTTTTCATCTTTTACTTGAACTATCTTTATTGTCGCAGCAGAATCATTTATCAATTTGACTTAAGATGCGTTCAATCAATTTCAATAATCTTTCGCGATTGGTTCAGACCAATTACAGCAATATACGTGACAGGATTGTCAATATTGATTTTTCACGGAATTTTTTTTATACCCTTCGGCTTAAAACATCTGAGTGATTTAAGCATTCGGTGAAGAATTCAACCTGTCAACGTTATAGAGACACATGGCAGCTGCCTTTACACTTTAAACACTTAATGCATTTACTTTAATTGAAGTATTTGCCCTCAAACATTCCTGAATTTTAAAGATGAAATAGTTTTTTTTTTTAATAGCTTCGAAAAGAAAATTTAAGGTAAAAAAAAAATAACAATAAATAAATAAATCATTGAAAATATTATTCTACTTGCTCGAAATTTTAGTTTTCGTTTTTTGTATCGATGAACGTTTTAATATTTGTTTTTAACTATTAGTGTAGCAAATAGTTATGCTCTAATAATTTTGATCTTTATTTCAAATAAATAAATATGTAAAATTCCGGGTGTCACAGAAAAATAATATATATATATATATATATATTTCCATTTTTCAGCATTTAAAATTCCAAATTTCAATTCATTAATTCCTTTTTTTTTTTTTTTTTTTTTTTTTTTCCTTTTAAAGGAACTCTTTGGTAATTATATCCTTTCTCTTTCTCTAAAATGTTGACTGTTACTAATAATTCATAGTTTTTGCAAATTCTCTCATCGTCAGGCTTATGTGTTATGTTAGTGTCATTTCTCTTCTGCGTAAGTACTTTAACATGTTTTTACTAATCATTTGTACTCAAATTAAATTAATACCGTGACTATTTTTAATCGAAAAAAATTTCAATTAAAATTTAATTTTATGTTGATATCTTCATCTATCTTTTGTCTGCTGAGAGTTACAATGGTACTAAATAATTCAAATTATATATATATATATATATATATATATATATATTATTCAAAAAGACTGTAGCTCTATGCGTTTTTCCCTAAAATGTACAGAAAAACATGGGAATTTTTTCTGTTTTTTTTTTTTTTTTTTTTTTTTATATATAAGAAAAAATATTAGTTACATTTTACACTAACATATCATGTTGTATTCATATTATCCTCTTACATTTTAAACAGATACGCCTGATCAAATGACGCCATATCGCGAATTCTGAAGTTTTTTACCAGAATTTTCAATTGCGTAACGTTTGAGTCAGACGGTCATTGTAATGAATGAAGGCAGACACACACACTGAACATTTATAGTCCTTGCTACGTTGTTAAAGGCACTATGCACCACTGTAAAAAAAAAAAAAAAAACAATTTTACAATTAAAGCATCACCTGGTGAAGGATATTTAAACTTATTTTTTAATAAATCTTTTGTAACCTAAAAAAAACCCATGTTTTTCTGCGCATTTCAGTGAAAACCGCATAGTGCTACGACCAATACTTTTGAACAATATATTTTTCATTTTTTCTGTTACTTTTGGATCACCCTGTATATAGATAAAAAATTTAATGCTATGCCTTTATAAAAGTTGCATCAAAATGACATAAAAAATAATCATAGAATTCTTAATTTTATACTTATGTATTTTTGAATTTAAAACGTGCTGATGAATTGAAAAAAATATATAATATTTTAGCAGAAGTTAATTTTCTAGCGAACATAATTTTCTTTCGTGTTAATTCGCATCAAGATGTATTATGTAAATGGTAATACCCGAACAGCCTTCCAGATGGTTCATTGTTAATACGCCAAATTAAAACACCATGACTGTGTTTAAATTTTTAAGAAAAGAGTAATTGAACTTATAAATATAACAAATAAGTGTGCTACCACTGGCAATCTCACTGAAATGATCTATATAATATCGACATGTAAATTTAATATATAATATGTTTAAGTTTTATCATGTAAAAGTCTAAATTATTATTTGCTGTTTTTAAACGTGACATCTTAGTTTAAATGAAATGTGTCGATTCTAAACTGTCAAAACTTTTGTGATTGGATCAAACAAATTTAGTCTGGCAATCAGTATTATACTAATGTGCGGATTAAAGATTAAATTCTTTTTTCTAGCGATATGAAATGGGATTAAAATTCTAAATTTTTCCACGACTGCTTATAATATTCCCTCATTAAAGTGCGTTCCATTCCATTTGCAAAATATGAAATCTTGTTTGATTGTTTTAAACTTTAAAAAATATATTTATTTGACTTGAATTTTTGTGTAATATATTTATTTGAAATAATTGTAGATTATTGAAAACTAACTATTTGAACAGCTACAGCTATTAATGCGTGAATAAATCCCGAAAGTTATCAATCTATATTTTATTTTCTTAAATTTATAAATAGTCATTTAACATGTGTTTTCTATTATATTTCTTCTAATTAATGCTACATTTTCACTTTATCTTGCTATTGATAAAATTTAGAGATAAATTGTTTTATTTCACACAAAAAAAAAAAAAAAAATCAAAATATATAATCAACATGAAAATAAATATTAAAGAGCATTATTCTAACAAAATTATTGTAACAGAAAAAAAACCACTCTGATTTTATATGTTTATTTACTTCTATTTATTATTATTATTGTTGTTGTTGAAACAGCGTATTGTTTTCATTTCGAGTAATTAACACATTAGAGTATTTATGTATATATGTAGTACATAGGGTTGTGCAAATAGTTACTTAAACTTTGCAAACTTAATTTGCAATGTTTGTAATTAATTTATTTGGTGCTGTTAAATTATTTACCTCTAAATGTGTCGGTGTCATCATTTACAGATTATCGATATGTAATCAGTGATTCTAGTGTAATTTTAGTGAATAGAAAAATAATTTAATATTGTTGACAGCCCTCTTTGTCGCTTTTTTTTTTTTTTTTTAGACGTTTATTTCAGCGTGTATTTCGGAAACACCATTCTTTTTATAAAACATTTTGAGAAATGTAGATTTTTCAATCTATATATATTCAATAAAATGAATTTTACATATTTTATAGATTTGTGATTTAATTTAAAAGTTACCTAGAATATTTAATGAGTGTGTTAAAGTAAAGGAAAATGCTATATGCGTTTGTCATAAATTTTGTGAAATAAATTCATTGTGCTCGAACTCTATTAGGCAATAAGGCAAGCGCTTATATTAGTTTTTACTTAATAGTTATTCTAATAATAAGATGAAATTTTACAAAAGTATCGAATTACTTAGCTTGACAACCGTGAGTATCATTTACAATCCCGGAAAAGTTGAATCTACAAATTGATCAAATTAAGCCAATCACCTGTTTGAAATACATCATACCATATCTAATTCCACTAATTTAGTAATCTATTACTATAGTTGCAGTCAACTTCCGCTTTAACTACATCCTCTTTAAAGATGCTTCTAGACGAAGAAAATCGGCTATAAAATTGTCCTCGATTGCTTCTGTTGTTTATTTCGACATCGAGAATTCTAATTAGTATTCGCCTCATCTACATATTGATGGTTGCTTCAGAATCGTCCCTCCTTATTCATTAAGATGGTCACCTACTGTGTCCTTTCAATTAAATAAGCCGAAGTGCAGGCAAATGGCAAGATCATTGTAATTTAGGCATCTGTAGGGTGCAGATCGTGTCAAACAACTTGCTTAAACCTTCTTTCAGAATATAGCATTTCATTATGAAATATGGCATCAATTTATGTCGGCACTTTACAACACAGATGAGTCAAAGAAAGAAATCTTGCTGTTTGAAGTAGGCGTATAGATATTTGTTCTTGTTGAATGTTTTATATGATTGCTTGTGGCCGTTTATTTGAAAATTCAGAGAGGTTCTTAGAGATTTGAAGGACTCCACACTTTGTTAGGGCGGTCAAACTCAAAGACTACCGCTGATATAAATAATTGCATTTTTTTTTTTTTTTTTTTTAACTTGATTTGATCTTGAAAGTCAGAAATATTATAAGACGTTTGCAATTTGATCTTCAATTGAATTGAATTCGATTGAAAAAGCGAAAGTTTTTATACAGCCGACTCTTCTTCGCTCTATTGGATTCTAATATTAAAATCTAATTATTCTTTTTTTTTTTTTTTTTCAAATCGTATCAAAAATGATAATACTAAAAGTTGAATAATGTCGAAATTCTCACAATTAAAAGAAAAATGTTATAAAAATACTAACTTTCATTCGTTCCCTCCCCCCCCCCCCCCCCAAAAAAAAAAAAAAAAAAAAATCTTCATTAAGTTAAATGTTATTTGATGCTATCAGTTTGATTCTCAGAAAACGTAACAATGTGTAATTATAGGAGAGGGTGCAATAATTTTGTTACATGTAAAAACAAAGTAGAACTAACTCTAAATTGAGTAAGTGAAAACTGGAAATATATAGTTTGATTAAATAACTATTAACAGGTTGAGCGCCGCGCGAATTCTTAAGGAAATCCCTGTCAGGCCACGCACGCTGTGCTTAGAAACGCGTTATGTTTACCGTGTTTCAATGAAATTTATTAAAATTCCATAATTATATAATCCTGTAATAAATAAAAATTAAGTAACTTTTAAATAAATTTTCAGTAATTACTTTAAAAAATGTAATTTTTGTTTAGTTTTATATCATATTTGACACTTTCAGCCACCGGTGGTTGACGCGGCTTTATATCATATTTGAAACTGTCAGCCACCGGCGGTTGACGCGGCCTAAACGGAAAGTTCAGTGTCAGCCACCGATGGCCGACGCGGCACTCAACGTGTTAGCATTAGAATACATAATATTTGATATGCTTTGTGCAGCCATAGCCTCCTAAACTAGATGTATTCCGCGTGGCTTGGAAACTTGGCAACAGTTCAAGCGGTAGACAGCGCCACTTGGTACAGATTGCGAGACTTTTTTATTCAATTGTCACCAATAATTTTAAGAAGTGATATATGTTATAAATAATCGACGTTTTTTCGATTCTGTTCGCCTTTTATGTATATCAAATCCCACTTTTAAAAATTTTTGGTGGCTGTTGAATAAAAAAGTCACGCAATCTGTACCAGGTGGCGATGTCTACCGCCAAGCTTTCGAGCCACGCGAAAGCATCTAGTTTAGGAGGCTATGGTGCAACATAACGGGGCTGTTTTCGTCTATCATACGTTTAATAAATCTATGCTAAGTTTGTATTTGTATAATAGTTTTCAGTTAAACAATTTAAAATAGGATATCCGAAAATAATATACAAATAAATTTATATTTTAATAAGAATAAGAATAAGAATAAGAATAAGAATAAGAATAACTTTTTCCTGTGTGAAGATTTATATAGGAGATATCTTATTCATAAAAACTGAATACTAATAATAGTAATAATAAAAGTTGTATTGTTATAACCATGCGTAAAAAAAAAGAAGAGAGAGAAAATGCACTTTATCTTCTTATAGCAAAATAAATCTGATCCATCCTTATGTACATACTTAGAATTTTTAACTGAATTCAAATAGTTAACTGTCGTAGATTAAAGCACCATCATTCATTCTTACAAACTTAGTATAGTAACTGAAATGTGTTATGTCAGCATAGTGTAACCTTAATGACTAAAAGAATTCCATTCAGTCTTTATTGTTATGGTCTAAGCAAATTTCTACTTCTAGCCGGAAGATTATAAGCAAAAATTTGACCTTATTCATGTCAAGCGAGTCGTTACGCAAACGGATAATTTAAAACACAGCTAGTTTAAAGAATGTCCCAGAATGCAGTCGTCATGCTTCTAAATTGTAACTTATAAACAATTGAATTTATAAGATTAGCTTTTTAAAAAAATTAGTCGTGACTTTTATTCATAGAAATTTAATTCAGATACTGAGGAATAGTAATTTGTTTGAAATAAGCATTTATGTGTCATTTCCTCATAAAAATGATAATCGAGAACTACGTTTGGATGCGGATCATTAATCTCTTAATATGTCCGGAACAATATACTTTCCTGAGAACATATATTGTCATGATTCTTTCTCTTTCTCTCTCTCTCTCTCTCTTTTTCTACAGAATAAATGGAATTTGTTTTTTTATAGTAAAGGTTTGTTATTGTACTACAGCTATTTTTCACTTACATGCATTTTAGTTACATGCAGTCACCGGAAAGTGTAGTAATTTCGTAAGATTTAATTATGATTTTAATAACTATTCATCACTGACAGAGTACTGTTTATTTTAAAGTCAATATATTCTAAATATATGTTACTTGTTCAGATATATAATGTATTCTTTATTTAAATAGTATTGACGAAATTTAATTTATATTTTAGGACTTGGTATAAAATACTGGATACTTGAAGAATTTGATAAACAATGTTTTAATCTCTTTTCAACCCCTATTTATTTATTTGCTTATTTATTTTTCAAATAAGTGTACTATTTTACACAATCGGAGTATAATCATGTTAATTTTTGCAAGGAAAATTCTTGATAAAAATGTATTATTTATCTAAAATAATTTATTTAAAAATGTATTTTTTTCTTCTAAAATCAAATCATTTTTATACTGTATTAATATTAAATTAATTAAATTAAAGTTTCTACTAAAATCAAATGAAAATGGCATTATTGTTCCCAGTCAGCCCTTAAATGTAAATAACTGTTTTATTTTTTTATATTTAGTTGTGCTTCTATATACGTTCTCTGGCTTACATTTAAATACTATTATTTGGGATATTAATCACTGAATTTAGTTACATTTTAAAAATTAATCTTCAAATTCTTATGTAAGGATAAGAAACTAACCAACTTAGCCGCATTTCTGACAAAATGAAAAGTAAATATAAGACATATACGAGAAATGTTAGGGAGACCTGGGCTAGTTGGCCTAGATTTTGGTTTTTGATTTTTCTACAATTGTGTGCAATATTTAGAGAAATTTCAATGAATACAGTGGAAAGATGATAAATTATATGTATTAAAACTGTAGATGTTAAACCAAACCCTACAAATAGTTCACCCATCGACGTGATAAATTTTAATTCTCTTGGATGTCCCTGTACACGGACCATTTGCTTAATCTCAAGAAAAAGTTTAGCTTACCATCGAATACGTATGTAAGGAAAGTATTGTAATCATGTCTAAAATCCGAATTCGATATTTTGGTGTTTCAAAACGTTTCGAGGTCCCCTGAGTCCGTATTCACTATTTTTAGGATGATATATGTATGTGTGTGTGTGAACACGCTAGCGTCTAAACGCTTTGTTCGAATGAGCTGTAAATTGGTACGCATGTTGCAAGTCACCAAAGCACGAATCCTATTGATTTTGGTGAATCTAGCACTTAGTTTTTTTGCAGGGACACAAAGAAAAATTCTTTATCATTATGGTCTATAGGGCCAAAATGTTAAAAGTGCGATAGCATCTAAACGCCTTATTCAATTGAGCAAAAAATTTACTCAATCTGTATAGATTTTGGAGAATCTGTATAGATTTTGGAGAATTTTTGGCACTTATAGTTTTTTTACAGGGACACAAAGAAAATTCTTTATCTTTATGGCCTATGGGACCAAATTTTAAAAAGTGCGATAGCGTCAAAACGCCGTATTAAACTGAGAAAATAATTTATACACATGTTATAGGTAATAGTTGAATGAACTGCATAGAGTTTGGTGAATCTAGCTCTTATAGTTTCTTTACAGGGACACAAAGAAAAATTCTTTATCATTACGGCCTATGGGACCAACTTTTAAAAAGTGCGATAGCGTCTAAACGCCTTATTCAATTGAACAAAAAAAATTATACACATATTATAGGTCACAGTTTCACGATCTATATAGGTTTTGGTGAATCTAGCACTTCTAGTTTTTTTACAGGGACACAATAAATAATTCTGTGTCATTATGGCCTATGGGGTGAAATTATTTAAAGTGCGATAGTATCTAAATGCCTTATCCATTTGAGTGGAAAATTTATATACGAGTTATAGGTCACCTTCGCACAAACTGTATGGATTTTGGTGACTCTAGCACTTAACGAGTTTTACAGGGACACAATTAAAAATTGTTCGTCATTAAGACCAATAGGCTTAAATTATTTAAAGTGCGACAGCGACTAAACTCCTTATTCAAATTAACTGAAAATTTATATACATGTTATACGTCACCGCCACACGAACTTTATGAATTTTAGAGAATCTAGCACTTATGGTTCTTTTTACAGGGACAAAATGCAAATTTCTTCATAATTGTGGCATATGGGCTCAAACTTTAAAGTGCGATAGCGTTTAAATGCCTTATCCGATGGAGCTGAAAATTTATATAAATATTATAAGTCACTGTTGCACTAACTGTAAACATTTTGGTGAATCTAGCATTTGTATGTTTTTATAGGGACGCAATGAATTATTCTTTATCATTATGATCTACGTGTTTGGTAAAATAGCGTTAAATTCAACGTCGTGTTCTATATAAAGAAAAATACCTAAACACACTATTATAATTTTTTCTTTTGTTTATTTAACAACTCCTATTACTTTACTTTATCTACAAAACCGTTAATTACTCAGTGTTCGGAAAGTCGAGTGGAGTCACTCCAGATTTTTTTTTTTTTTTTTTCTTTTCTTTTCTTTTTTTTTTTTTTTTTTTTTTTTTTTTTTTATTCAATTTTATTAAGGTATACTGAACGATACAAAATTGACTTTCTTGGTATAAAAAGAACATCTTTAAAACAGAATAGAAAACATGAATGTATGTTGGAACTCGTTCAAGATTTTTTTTTCCCTGGCAAAATATCTTTCTTAATTCAATTTTATATTTACTATCAATCAACTCTACATAAAATTAAGATAACTCAATTATATTAGTTATTTTTCTTGTGATTTTATTCTTTATTCTACATCTGAGGCAAAACATTTTCTAGTATGATATACATTTATTAAATTAAAAATATACAAAACTTTGAAAGCCTTACAGAAGCAAATCTCCTTATAGTACTTGTAAAAAACAAATTAATCTTAATAATACGTATAATTTACCATTTTTCTTTCTTTCTTTTTTCTTTTTCTTTTTTTTTTTTTTCATTTTGCCTTTTATCCAACTTTTTTGCACTGAAAACAGGAAATTATTTTCAGAGTATAATTAACCTTGTAATTTATTATTAGAATTATTATTATTATTATTATTATTTTCTGAAAAAAAAAGATTTTTTTTCAAATAGACAGCTGCGAATTTTATTATATTTAAATAATTGCAATTGCGAAAAAGTGAAATACCAGGACGTTATATGCAGAACGTATATACATGCATATATGTATTACAATTATTCTTTCTAAATGCATAAACAATTAGCCATTAATTTTGGTCTTACTACGACACATTAAAATGTATTAAATTAGGCTGAATGATTTCTCAAACAATCATACAATTAAATTTAAAAAAAAAAAAAATGCTGAGAGAACAAACTTGGGGAAAAAAACTTTTATTATATTCCTTCGAATTTTAATAAAAATATCATCAAATATGATAAGCTACTGTGATAATAATTTTGCGCTTGTTTTCCTAAAACAGACAGATTTTAGCTTTGAAGAAAGGCAGTTAGAAAAACTGAACTGGAAAATAAAAATAAATATTCCCCATAGAATTCTTACATTTCATCTACTTTCTTGACTATACTGTAATGATAATTTAAATGGTTATCAACATCATGAATGTTAACATCAAAGTTTAATAACAATTTTTAACAACAATATTAATGGAAAAGACAATGTTTTGTCCTTATTTTTCTGAAACAACTGTAATCTTGTAACTGTAAACTGTATTTTGATTACTTATGTCTTTTGCTATTTTATTTTGACCTACATATTATTTTTCGGTGTGAATATGTACATATGAAACGTCTAAAAACAAATCTGAACGTGGAATGTCAGGAGATTTGTAAAAATAAGATTCATTGCAATTTATTCAACAACATTCATCAACAATTTTTTAAAATCACAATTTTTGACAGTAGTGTTGTAATGGAAAAGACAATGTCTTGTCCTTATTTTTCTGAAACAGTAATTGTAATCTACTTTTACTTTCCGAACATACATATGTAAGGAAAGTAATGTAACCATGTCAAAAATCCTACTTTGAGATTTTGGTGTTTCTATACGTTTACAGGTTCCCTGAATTAATTTTTGCTATTTTTACGATGATGTACATGTGTGTGTGTATGTATGTGAGTGAACACGATAGTGCTTAAATGCTTTGTTGAAATAAGCTGAAATTTGGTACATATGTTGTATGTCACTATAGCAAGAAACCTATTGAATTTTGGTGAATCTAGCACTTGCAGTTTTTTTTTTTTTTTTTTTTTTTTTTTAACAGGGACACAAAGAAAAATTCTTTTTCATTATGGCGTATGGGGGCAAATTTTCCAAAGTGCGATTGCGTCTAAACACCTTATTCATCTGAGCTAAACATTTATACACATGTTATAAATCACCGTCTCACGAAGTGTACAGAGTTTGGTGAATCTAGCATTTATAGTTTTTTTTACAGGGACACAAAGAAAAATTCTTCATCATTATGATCTATGGCCCCAAATATTTTAAAGTGCGACAGAGTTTAAAAGCCTTATTCTATTGAGCTGAAAATTTGTACACATGTTATAGATTACCGTTGCACTAATTGGATAAAGTTTGGTGAATATAGCCCTTATAGATTTTTACAGGAATGCAACGAAAAATTCTATGGGCTAAAAATATAATCTATGGGCTAAAATTATATGAAGTGCAATAGCGTAAAATTAAACAATAGGAAAAAATACTCAAACACCCTATTATAATTTTCACTTTCGTTTATTTAACTACTTGTCTTACTTTAATTTATTTACACAACCGTTCATTTTTTAATGTTCAGAAAATCGAGTGGAGTTACTCCAGATTTTTTGATTACTTATGTTTTTTGCCAATTTATTTCGATCTATATATGACTTTTCGGAGTGAAAATATGCATACATAAAATATCTGAAAAGCGAAATGTCGTGAGAATTGTAAAAATAAGATTCATTGTAAATCCTTCATCTGCATTTATCAGCGTCATTGTAAAATCACCAGCGATTCTTAGTAAAAATTAGATTATCATTTAATTTATGAAACCTTCACAATTATTGCGAGAAGGGAGTCAAAAAAGTGTTAAAATGGCATCTTGAATTTCTGTTAGCGCAAAAATTTATTAATGTAATCCTAATGATAATACAATCATTTTAAGTGAGATTGTGAAATATACTAGAATTGTACAGTCGGAAATTTTGTGGTAATGTTAGTTAATTAGTGATAACGTAAGACTTTTTCAGAACAGAAAATTATAGTAATATCCAGAAATGTTGTAGTTTTTGTATGCGATAATTTTTTTTTTTCTTTTTGTTATGTTAGGCATGAGAGGGAGAAAAAAAAATATTATTACTTATTATTATTGCTGTTCTAACCAGAATTTAATTTTGGACGAGACGCTTACTTTAAAAATGTGTATAATGAGTGTATTGTAACAAATGTACAATTCTTTTTTGTATAATTGTTTATTATTATTTTCTTTCGTGATCTATTTAACCCTTAAATGTCGTATGTTGCCTTTAAGCAACATACCCAATTTTGTCTTTAAAAGTATTATTAAAATAATATTGATGCTCTAATGGCTTGTGTTTGCCGATTGACAAAAAATTGCTTTTTAGCTGTAAACCATAGTTAAAGTAAGATTTTTTAAAGTATTGTTCCCGTGATTTATTTAAAATAGATAAGAATAAAATATTTTGAAATTGATGTAAAAAATAATCAGGCATTTAAGAGTTAAATTCGGCATATATTTCTTTTATTGTTATTTTTCTAGTAATGATCTATCAAAAAACGGTCACTTTTTTTTTTTTCAATATCTGAAAGAATTAATATTTATTATATTAACTAAGAGATTTTTGAAAGAATTCTTTAACAGTATTTTCTATTCATTTCAATAGCCATAACTCGTAAATAAAAATGTCTATTTATTTAAGAGTTATATCATTTTCTTTAATCTGTATAAAATTTTCTCTGTTAGATATGTAAGAATACAATAATTAAAAAGAAATCTACAAATAAATACTTTGAAAGAAAAGTTGTTTGGAATAAAAATTAAAATTTGTTTTAATTCCAATGTAAAAATAAAGCAATTTCTCATACCATGAAATTTCAAGGAGCATTAAAATGCGATAGAAAAAAAGTAATTGTGTTACACTGGTGTTCAATTATATTTGCTATTTACTAGAATTATAAACAAAAATTGAAAATTCTTTTTGAAAAAATCCTACCATGGTGTTTTGACATACAGAGTTCTCTGAACAAGCAATGACCGCAGCTCAAAAACACGTGTGTCTCTACGTATTTATGACTTTTCACGGTTCCTTTTAATCTACACCTAATTTTCTCCGTACATATGTACATACGCAGCCATCTAAATATAAATCTAAAGGCAGAGTGTTTTTTGCGCCCACGTTTTTCCTAAGTAAGATGCTGAAAGCTATATAAAAAGAGGCGCGGTGTTACGTAGTATCGTGCCTGCCAATACTTCCTGGGTTGGCTTTTTACTTTTCTTTTCCTTACTTTTCTCCCTGTCTCTTATTCTCGCTCTTGCCAACAGTTTACAAAGATACATACACTGACTAACAAAGTGACCTAAGTCACATTCGAAATGATAAGACTGACTGTGATGACCCGAGAGCTGTAATTACGGAGCTGGAGTTTCATATCGGTCGAAAATGAGGTTCATATGGCCGTGTCATTTCAGTGCTCGCTACTTTAGATTTTTAAAATATTGCTCCCAGCTGTTTTGGATGCTCTCGCTTGATCCAGTTATGGAGTTTTAATGATGATAATTTCAGAGATATTTTTACGGTTGTTAAATATACGTTTTTAAGTTTAGAGGAAAAGAGTTGTTCAACGCCATAATCTTCATTTATAATGGTATTCAATTACCCTATTTTTCTGCGTGTGATCCGCATGTTAAAGTAAATTAGTTTTACACTAGAGATTTTAATTACAACTTTATTTGTTAATAAAAAAAATTCTTGTGTAAAATGGTTTTATATAACCTACGGATTATACGCGGGAGAATAAGATAACTTCATAGCTTCCAACCTTTCTAATTTTTTAATCAGATTTATCACCACTATTTTTAAAAAAGAATTTTTAATTTTTATTTCCAACGATTAAATATATTGCAAACAACATTCTTCTGTGAACGAGGCTAAGACAGTTCTTTCAAATATTTAATTTTATTATAACGTTTTGCTACTGATTTTTAAATGTTGTGCCTTGTATGCACTTTGACACTGAAGAGAGCTAACTCTTAGTCGAAACGTTTGCCGTGTATTCTGAGTTTTTAATTAAAATGTGTTATATATATATATATATATATATATAAAGTTTGTGTATTTTATTATCTCGTTCTCACTCTAATTTTAAACTGAAAACAATTATTTAAATAATAATAGTAATAATAATAATTCGATATGAAGTCTTCTTTAAAAAACGGAAGACTTAGAACAAAAAGTCAGTACCTTTACCAGAGTAGCCAACATTTTAATATATTCCGGAACACTTTCAGCTCCGCCTTTATTTCATACCACATTTTTTTTTTTTTTTTTTTTTTTTTAAAGTATAATTTTTTTCCTTATTTTATCATAGTTATATATTGGATTAAATTATTCTATAAATAAAGTGGTGCAAAGTAAAAGCTAGGCTACAAATGTTCCGGAATATACTAAAATGCTGGCAACTACGCCTTTTCTAGAGGACCTTTAGTTGGTACCTATGGGTAATTTTATGTTTTTTAACCAAAGAAAATACTTAAAATCAGAACGGAAAATATTTTTAGCATTATTTGCACTACTGTAAGATATAAAACCTTAGGAGAGCTTTTTGAACGCATCATGACCTGAATTTTTGTTTTCTAACGAGGAAAACATGAAAATCTTGCACAATCATTTTGCTGAGACCACACCTGGTTGGAACATATAAACAATGCCCCAAGCTTCTTATTTTGTGGCAAGTAAACTTCAAGATGAAGGCTATTTTTTTTACTTTTGTATATTTGAATTAGCTTTCATAAGGTCGGTTGATTTTATTAGGTGTTGTTTTTCATAATTAAATACGTAAATAATGTCATGGAAAATGATTAGCTTGAAAATAAAACACCCATTTGTTATTGCAAATAACACTTTAATTATTTAAAACTCTATTCTATACAAATTTTAAAAACCTATCTCAAAAAAAAAAAAAAAAAAAAATCTAAAAAAGATTTTTTTTAAACTATATTCTTAAAATAGTATTAGAAAAAAAAAAATAATAATAATAAAAAGCTCAATGAGTTTGAAATAAGTACTTGCTATTATAATTTTTCAACAGACCTTTGTTAAATTGAAAAAAAAAAGTTATAAATGAATAAAAATGCCTTTTGATTTTTATTTTTTAATATCTTTTTAAAATTTAAATTTGACATTAAAAACACTATTTATTGTTTTACACAAATGCCTACAAATACACATTAATAATAATAATAATAATAACAGTAAATAAAGATTAACAAAGTAAATAATTTTAATGTTTTCCACATTTTATACGAACATTTTCCACATTTTATGTGTATTTCCTACAAATACACATTAATAATAATAATAATAACAGTAAATAAAGATTAACAAAGTAAACTATTTTAATGTTTTCCACATTTTATACACGCATAAAGCCCTTAATATGGTTGACAATTAAATTTGATGTTATTTTTTGCGAAATGTGCATGTATATACATTTTTTCAAGGTATGCACGTTCAATTGGAAATTAGAAAACAAACGTAACTTATCACAATTAAGGAAGGATTAATTTAGATAGTAATTTTATCAGGGTGCGATTAGTTCGTCGACTGTTTTTATTTATTTATTTATTTATTTTACATAATTTGTAATCACATGTCTATTAGAGTGTCGTATTAGTGGTTTTATCTATTTATTTATTCATTATCTAAAGTTAACCGTTTTTACTATAGGTGAATAAAAGTAAGCATAGAAATAAATGAACATACAAAAAGATCGAACTATAAAAACGAATGTAATTCGAAGAATGCGATATAAGCAGCGAATGTAATACAACGGCTAAACCTTCTACTGATAATTATATTTACATTTGACAGATTGCATCATTTTGATTATGAGGTTTGACTGAAACGTATTTGATTATGAAATTTGAATGCCACGAATTTTCAGTGTCAACTGAAAAGCTAGCATAATGAATCCAGCCTGAAACTGCTATTAACTCAAATAAAACTCCAATGTTTTAAACTATAAGTCAATAATATTTTCATTATTTTAATAATCAAAATTCCTCAACTGACCTTCACTTTTAACAAATATTTAAGATAATGCGAGGGAACCAGTGTTGCAATATTGGGGATTTTGTTCCCATTTTTTAGGCTTCTGGGGACAATTTTGAAGACTGAATGTTTGTGAGGAATTTCGAGGGGATTTTTGAAATTTTTGGGGAGAAATCTGGGGAATTTTGCAACTTTTTTTTGACTTATTTTAGTCTACCTGTTAGTTTACAGCATTGCCAACTGTAGGAATTTGTCCCTACGTTTAGGGACTTTTAACAGTTTTCTTTAACATGTAGGGGCTTTTGAAGGTACCCCTTCTTCCTGGGAAATCCTCAGGATATCCTGAGGATGAAAGCACATTTTGCGTACATCCTCAGCACTAAAGTACTTTACACAGATTTAAACTTTTCCGATAATTAGTGTGTATATAAATGTTATTTTTGTATATGGGGAATTTTTTTTCAAAAATAAGCATCATTTGGGGAAATTTTTGGGCTTAAATCTGTTAAATATTATTTTAAAATTGTCTAGATTTTTTTTTTTTTTTTTTTTTTTTTTAAGTAGAAATTGGATTGGGAGAAAAAAAAACTAGATTTGGGGAAAATTGAAAGCCTGTTTTGGGAAATTGACTGTCGACCATCTGGCAACACCGAAGGGAAAGTGTATGGGGTTAAAATGTTTTACTCATTAATGACGATAATTACCGATATTTTTCTTTCTAGTACAATTTTTATATAACCTTACCCATACAATAGTAGATAAATTATTGTTTTTGGATCAAATTTTCGAAACTGAGTTCTTGGTTATATTTATATGTTTATAGATTCCTGAATCCTAAAATCACGTTTTTAGATGTTGGTTTGTGTATGAGTCTGTGCGTTTGTTATCAGCATAAGTCAAAAATAAATATTAGCAGGAATCCAAATTCGATAGGTTGGGATAGTACTTGAAAATTTTTAATAAAATCGGACTCATGGATTTTATACTGGTAGGTATACGAGTAAATGATATGTTACGTGTATAGACGAAGTTTCTTATAGATTGAGTTTAACATATTTAAACAGCACAAAACAAATACTTTTACATACACAAAAGCTTTATTCGTATAGGACATAATATGAAATTTTTTTACCATTCATTTATACGGCTACACAAAAAAATTACGGTACATTAGGGCTGTACTTGGAAAATACTAGAAATGCATTTCAAGATATGTTATGTGTTTTTCATATCAGTCTAAATTTAAGTAAACTATCTGGTGTGCATATAATTTATTGACAATTTGCAGGGATACATAAAATTAAATGAACATATTCTTCTCTATTGATTGTAATTGATGGAAGTACTTTATTGTATTCTACTAAGTCCAGGAAAACTGATTAGACATTATAATTACTTTCTCATACTTATAAATTAGAAAAAGTATTAACTTTAATTGCAATTTTCAAAGATATGTCAAAGATATTTTTAAAAAGCAAGGTAAGAAATAGTGTGAGTGCCATATCAGATTATTATTATTATTATTATTATTTTTTACAATGGTGGTGACCACGATTAACACCACTTATTTTAAAGACCTTATGTATGTATAATATAATATTTATTAGAAATTTTCGATTTTTTAAGAGTGTTCCAATTATAGCTTGTAAATATTTAAGTGTTCTAAATAGTTTATTTTTAATTTCAACTTTTAAAATTAACGTAAATAATTAAATGTTATAGTATTAGAGTTATTTATTTATTTATTTATTTTACGATTAAGAAACTTGAAGAAGAGAGAAAAGGAGCAAAAACAAATAAATAAATAGAAGAGTGTCAGAAAAGATAGTCTGCTCTTTCTTCCTTTTTCTTTTCTTTTCTTTTTTTTTTTTTTTTTTATTATTATTATTAAATTTTATCAATTTATTTATTTTTTCAATTTTTCAAAGAGTTTACAATGCCTTTTTTTTAATGAGAACGGTGATATATTTATTGTGAGACATAAGAAAAATGTTAGACATATGTATAATTTCTGAAATAATTGCAAATATCTAAAACATGATTAATAAGTAAATAAATGAATAAATAAATAAAATATGTTAACACAGAATACTGTTTATTCTAACAAAGACAAATTTTGAGAAAACAATTAACAAAAAATGTTAGAGACAGAATTTACTAATTTAATACTATTTTTTATATTATAGGACTATTTTTTATATTACAAACTTTTTCTTTGTTTGTCTAGTCTTCCTTATTAATGTATGTGATAATTTTATACTCTTGCATAAACCTCCGTTCTCATACCTGTATTAAAAAAGATTGTGTCTATTGTCCTACAGCCTATCGTCATATACTGTTTTGGATTAATTCGTAATCAAGAGCTACAACTGAAAGCCGATGAATTCTCCCCAGTTTTCTGAATTAAATTCTACATTAAAATTCGCCAGTATTAATAAACCAAATGCACAACATTCAAATTTATTTATTTATTTATTTTTATTTAACTGTAAGGACGTGAGAAAAATAGTTTATTTCATGAATTTAAATCCGATTTTATACAAAAAGCTTCATTTAAAATGATATCAGAGGTAATAACCATGACCTATGTAAGAAAAATGGCTATTTCGAACATTCATTTAACTGATTTGTTTTTTAAATCTAGTATAAAAAGCTTTCTTTAATTAAAATGGTACCAGAGGTAATACCCGTGACCCATGTAAGAAAAATAGCTGTTACATATATTTATGGTATATAGTATAGTACATACTAATATACTAATATAGAGTATATACTAATGGTATACGAAAAGCATCCTTTGATTAAAATGCTACAAGAGGTAATACCCATGTAAGAAAATTGACTACTTAGAACATTTAACTGATTTGTTTTTTAAATCTAATTTTTGAACGGTTTGAATATTTTTCGCATTAATGGGAGACTTTAACTTAATTATTTTAATCATCAAATAAATTTATTTCCTTTTATTTCGAAAAAGAAAAAAAAAAATGAACTGTTTTTTTTTTTTTTTTTTTGTTTTGTTTGGCATCAACTTATTTATTCTTTTTAATAATTTTAAAGTTAAATGAGGATTTTTAATTTAATATGTTTTGAACCAATTATCCGATTAAACTAAAAAATGTGGAGTTAACTAGATGTTGTCTTGTTTAATAATAATAATAATAATAAACGTAACGATCAGTTGAACAGTGTAGCTTTTTATAGCGAAAGATCTGTTACATTCAAGGTGAAAGAGAGCAAAGGATGGTGATGCGCAATTTATGACTGGAAGCACAATAGTATGTATTATTATTATTATTATTATTATTATTATTATTATTTTAAGAAAAGGAAAGAAAAATCCATTTTTTACTTTGTCGCTATTTTAAATTTCCAAAGGCATGGTCTTTTTTTTTGTGTGTGTGTGTGTAAAAAAAAAAAAAAAAAAAAAAATTATTGTAATTTTAGAAAATATTAATTGAATAATTATTAATAAATTATTAAGTTATCAAAATAGAAATTGTAATTTTATTAATCATATAATTAAAAAACTGGTTCCGCATGGGAAAATTTATTTTTTAATTGTTAAACGCTAAAAAATAAACAAACTTAATTTTATTTATTTATTTTTTTTTACAAAACATCTGTATTTCAAGTTAAAGCCCGGAAAAGATATTTTTTTAGTGATATTTTCAATTATTTATCCACGATGTAAGTTATTTGTAAAAATTATTTTTATTTCAGAAAATATCACTGTGAACCTTGTATTAAATACCAACGCTATCTCTGCCTGTAAGTGCGTCACATATTACTCAAAAAGAATGATACAGACAAGAATACAAACTTCTGTCGTTATCTTTGTGCAGACATCTTTATGCTTATCTTTTTTTTCCTCTCTTTGAGAAAACGGAGAAATATTTTCCCAACGAAAAATAATAATCTTTAACTCAATGGTAGTCATTAGTATTATTATGATTCTGTTAACTTTCCTTCAAGCGTTTTCACTCCTGCGAATAACTTTTGTTCAACGAACCGAAGAGTAAATGAAAGTGTGTTTTTATTTTAAATGATAACATTGCATTTAATATAAAGACATGATCGCTAAGCAACCAAATAGAAAAAAAAATATTCGAGTTTAGAAATAATAATAATAATAATAAAAGAAATAAATAAAAGACAGAGACAAAGAGTACAAAATATAAGAATAGTAGTTAATTCTTTTTTTAAACTTTATCAATTTTTGTTGTAGATTTACCATTCCGGTGCTCTTGTTAAGTTATGTTGATTTGAACAACTCAAATAGTTTACGATAAGGGAAAAAAAAAAAAAAAATCTGTCTTGTTGACACAGTCTCTTTTATTTGGATATCCATATTACTAATATTTATAAAAAAAAAAAAAAAAAAAAAAAAATTATCATTTTTTTCTGTATATGTCGAAACAAATGCATTATTGTCTCTTAAAGGTCTAGATATTCTAGAAACATTTTTTAAAATTTTTACATTCTAACATTGAGCGAATTCTTTCCTGACATAAAAAAAAGAGAGAAAAATTCAATTAAAACTAAATTGTTTGACCAACACTGAATTTTATTTCAACGCTAGAGGACAATGTGCTAGCTTCAAAACATGTTTACATGTAAAAAAATTCTTAAACAAATTATAACGAAGAAGGAACTTAAAAACTATGTTTGAAATGAAACATCGTTTAGGTTGGTTGTTTATAAACAAAGATATATTTTTAGATAAAAGTGAATCAGCCCTTTCTGTTCTATTTTAAAGTTAAAGAACGGCAGACATTGAGCTCATAAGTGGGATATTTATTACTGGTTGCGATATTATTTAGTTTGATAATACAATAAATGAATTTAAAATTTAAAATTTAAATGCTCTTTAAAGGATGCTCTACAAACTAATTCCCTCCCTTTACCTCTACACCCTCATTTTTACTTTCTCTTACCCATAAGGTAGAGAAAGTATTGTTTTTGGGTCAAATTTTCGAGCGCGAGTTTTTGTTATATTTACACGTTTTGAGGTCCCCTGAATACGAAAATCATGTTTTTAGCAAATGGTCTGTGTGTGTGTCTGTGTGTGTGCCTGTCTGTTATCAGCATATCTCAAAAACAAATTATGGCAGAAAGTTCAAATTTGGTATTCTAAATGTGTATCATATAGGGATACTACAGCAAGCGTTTCGTTACGATCAAACAAATGGTTCGTGTACAGGGACAATCAAGAGAATTCTAATACATTACGTCTATGGGGCAAATTGCAGATAAGTAGAGTTTAACGTCTATAGACTGCACTAAACCAAATGAAACGAATATATATTTTTTGTAATAGAGATAGTTAACTGGGAAAAAAAATTGTGTATGTAGGAGCCTCGCCTCCCCCCCCTGGGGGTGGAAGTCCCCCCTCGAGGGAAGTAAATTTACATGGTGGGTATGTTTCAAAAGAGCTCGCCAATACCTTTAAAACGAATGGTTGAACCATTGATCTGCGATAATTTAAAACAAAGTTATCGATTTTTTTTTTACTTTTAACGAAAAAAAAAAACTGAAAAAAAATCGTACTTTTTTTTTTTTTTTTTTTTTTTTTTTTAAATATTGAGAATAAAATGGACTTTTTTTTTTTATATTTGGTGTTATGCTACTTCTCTAATACGGAAATTGCCTGCATTATCATAAAAGATAATTTTTTTAAATAATAATTTTAATAAATTATTTTTTAAAAAGAGAAATATTTTTAATAACCGAATTAAATTCTATATAAATGTAGGTGCATTAATGAAACGGGGGTTTGAGGGGGGCGGTAGCCCCCCTCACACAGAACTAATTATCATATAAAACTCTTCAGAAGCTTAATATGAATTGCTTAACATATGTTTACATAACAGTACTCGTTATCTTACCTATTAATCTGCAACCTGTATTTATAGTATTAAATTTCAGGGTAAGAGAAAGCCGTGTGAGTGACACACCAGATTATTTTAATTAATAAATTTTATCGAAAAACTGACAGGTGACACAAAATTATACGAATATCAATATTTAGAAAAATAATAATAATACATTTGAAATATAATTGTTGTGTTTTCATAATTTCTTTATATATACAAGTACAAAAGTTTGAAAGTGCATAAAAGAACTGCATTATTTACATGTACTTTTTTATATGTTCTAAATATTCTGTATTTTAGAAAATTTATCTTTATTTAAAATGAATTAATTTATTTTTACAATAATATAAATTGTATACCGCTTTATATTTTATACAAATCTTGAATTTCTTTACCGTATTTGTATAATGTATTTGATGCATTTTTTTTTTCTTTGCATAAAAAGAATTCCAATGAAAGAAAATCTAATGTATATTGACCAACCAAATAATAAGTAATCAAAATGGTTTCCAACCTAATAACAAAAGCCACCTTGAAACTTTCTTCGAATATACCAGCTTGATATATTTAAATAGCAAAGTGGTGCAAAAGTCAAAGTGGTACAAAGTCTTCAGTATTGTAGTTATTAGTTATAAATTTGGCCACTTTTATCTCATATAAAATCGATTAAAAGCTTCAATATTCATCATAAAAAGCATTAGATAGTAATTTATACTGTTGACGGATTTAAAAAACATTAAATCGGTATATAAATCGGTTACATAAACCTTAAATTAAAACATAAAATTAACTCGGTTACATAAAATTAAATCGGTTACATAAACTTTATATTATATTAATTTTAGGTCTATTTCATTCTATATGCGCTACATAGCGTTATAATAAATATAGATTACAATTAATCATAAATATCCTATTTTCTCCAAAAGAAAACAGTAAAATTAAATTACAGATTATCAAAACATTTTACATTAATCAATAAAAAATCTATTTTGTTATTTCAGTGATTAACTGAATGTTTTATGAGTGATTATTTTGTTCATAACTTTTATATCAGACATCATACAAGCGTTAAAGGAATTAACCTAGACAAAATTATTTTTATAACTATGCATATTTTATTAAAACTTGAAATTGGAGTTTTTTTTTTTTTTTTAATAGTATTAAACCTTTATCTTTTTACAAGTATTTAAGATACGTTTGCTAATCTGTAGATTAGTAAAAGTAGATTCTTTAAATCTCTTTAATTCTGCATAGAATTTTCAAAGGTGCGCGTGTATTCCCTGAAAATTTGTATGATTACGTATAGTAATGAAGTTGAAATTTTTGCTTAGTGTGTGCAACGTTGCCAGACTTTGCGACTTTTTTATTCTATAGTAACCAATGATTTTGAAAATTTATATTTGATATACGTAATATATGAATCGAATTAAAACATCGTCTATTATGTATGTCAAATATCACTTCTCAAAATTATTGGTGACTGTTGAATAAAAAAGTCGCAAAGTCTGGCAGCACTGAGTGCGTGGTGTGTAACTTTTAATATACAGTTTACATTAACATACCTTGAATACAAATTAGTGATAAAATTAAAAATAAATTATCCATTTTTTTCTACAGCCTTATAGGATATCGCAATTTATATATATATACATATATTAATTATTTTTGTCGAATAAATAGTGAAAGGACAAAATGAAGTATTGAAAAATGGGCCAAGTGGACGTCTTAATAGATGTTATTTTCTCTATAAATAAAAGGTCTATATCAATATTCTAAAATAACATTGTATTGTGTGAAAAGGCCTGGTTATAATTGTCTATATACTACGCACCCATTTAGATGACTTTTCTGTGAGTTTCAAGTCGGTTTCCCCTGCTTATGGTCAAGGGGGAAATTTTCATACCTACCACTATATACCATTACAGGATGTATTAGTTCCAAGCAAGGTTAATACTTGTTAATTATAATATTTACAAATGCCTATTTGCATTTGCAACTTTATAGTAAAGATTTTACAAAATTTTAACAGGTTTACAATGTTTAATAATTGAATTATTAAGTGCAAGCAGTACTGCGTAAAAACATATTCAAATATAATCACCCATCTCTCTCTCTCTCTCTCTCTCTCTCTCTCTCTCTATCTCTCTCTCTATCGTTCTACACTTGATCCTTATTCCGTAAAAAAAAAAAAAAAAAAAAAACAATTCTCTAGTAAACATAAAAGTTTTATAAAAGTATTTATTATTATTAATGTAATGACTGTTCATCGATTAAAATTTATTACATTGGCTTAGTTTTAACATGAATAAATAAAATAATTATAAGATTTAAAAAAAAAAAAAAAAAAAACTTTTTATATACCATGTTTTAAATTTTCTGTTGAATCATATAAACTTGACAATTCTATGTATTAATAAAATACACGAGGATAAAAAATAATATTTAAGCAATATTTAAGCACGCGGACTTAGTTCAGTGAACTTAAAAAAAAAAAAAAAAAAAAAATGTTGGTTTTAAAAATAAAATATTAATTCTTTTAGAACAACATATATTAGCATCAGGAAGTACATTAGCACTTACCAATGTGTAGAAAATTTTTAAAGTTATAATGACGTCAATTTTTGACAGATGCCTAATTTAACTTTTTATAATTTTTTTAATGCTCACGTTTAATTAAATGTATTTATTTTTATATCGAAAGAAAATAAACTCGTTTTTTTTTTTTTTTTTTTTTTTTTTTTGGCAACAATTAAATTATAGTTATTATTTAAATGGTTAATTTTAAAGCAATTAGAAGGTTTTTATTTTTATATTTTAATTAATTAAAAGAAATCTAATCAAAAATTTGAAAATCGGGCTTCGAGGTATTGCGTTGTCATCGTTTTCTGAGTCTAGCTAGTCGGGAAGTTTAGTTAAAAATCGATTGCAAGATTTGTATTGGGCAAACAAACAAACAAGAAAGCGAGTTAATGAAAACATGGTAAAATACGAATCTCTAGTAAACATAAAAGTTTTATAAAAGTATTTATTATTATTAATATAACGATTGATCATCAGTTAAAATTTATAAAATTGGCTTCTTTTTAACATGAAGTTTTGTTTCACAAAAATATTATTCACCTTTGATTAGAGGGATCGACGATGTTCCTGTTTTTAAATTACTCTTTTATTTATTAAAAAATTTTTAGTAATTGTTTGTAGTAGTTATCATTGATTGAATAATGTGGAGATTGCATTATGAAAATTGTTATTTTCATAAAAGCGATTGCATCGATCTCTATTATTATTATTTTATAATTTACTGATTAATTTTATAAATGTTTTGAAAAGTGGTGTACACTTCATATTTATAACATTTGAGAGAATGCTTACATTTAAACTAGATAAAGAAAAAAAGTACTGCAGTTAATTTGCAACCTATTTTAATATATGCATTTTGCAATAGAATTTAAAAAGGATACTTATAGTTGAAGAATAGGTTTAAGGGTTGTATAGAATATAATTTTTATTACATGTTTAAACACACAGAAGACAAGAATTATGTGATTGAAAATCTTTTAGTGTTTGAAAGTGAACTTTAATAATTAAAAAAAAAAAAATTTAAATGTCATTTTTCCAAATATTTTTTAAACTTTTCATGAGCACATCCGATCTTACCCGTTGAAATACGCTTTTCATTTTGGAAGATGCACAAGTCGGTGCCTTTAGTATTTTCTTTTCTCCAAAAACGATGCATCACCATCTCATTGAAGAAAAAGAAAAAAAGTAACTTCAATAATAATAAAAAAGAGGGTGAGGAGACATGCACACCGAGAGATATTCTTGGCTTGTTGTCAGCAGCTTTCGAAATATTTGAGTTTTGCAGGCTGCAGTGCGGTTGCTTTTTGTTGTTGCTAGGGGTTAGTAGTGATAGCATGTCGTTGCACTTAAAATTTCTTCGATGGAATGGTAGATTGTAATGTCTAGAATACACTAAAACTGCTGCTTGCGGTTTCTGGGGAAGTCATTTGTGATTATACATATTTTTCAAGAATATAAAGTAACAGTTCATTGTCTGAACAATACAATTCAAAATTAAATAACAAGTATCCTTTGTATACTGGAGGTGATGATATACTTGTACTCTCATTACCCGACAACATATCATGCCTAAATTTACACCTTAGACTACTCTTGAATCCAAAAAGTAATTATTTTTCTTTCTTTTTTTATTTTTGACGGGGGAAGTGTGTGTGTGTGTGTGGGAGGGGGGGATTGGTGAGGTTCATCTGTATTTGTGTGTGTAAATGGGGGATTTCCATTTATCTTGTCTCTAAAACAGAAAAAGTAAAACAACAAAAATTCACAGTTAACACAGTTCTGATGTACAAATATTTTCTGTCAAACTTTGGTGTAAATTGGAAAAATTAAAATGTAACATGGAAAGTAGGATAATACTAAAGGGAGATTGTCTAGAGTCTAGAGCAAGGTGTCGTCAACCTTCGGTTTATATACCATTAGAGGTCAATGAAAAGTTTTGGTACACATACAGAAAACCTGTAAATTATTTACATCGTGAATTTTAACTTTAATTTGACTTGTATCAGTATTTTTAATGAATTGTACTCGCCCAGCAGATTTCATTAATTAAATCAAACTTAAAAGTTAAAAAACTATATATTCTTTCTCACAATAATATATGTATTCGACTCATGATTATTAATTGAGATAAATTCACAATTGAGATAATAATTAATATTAATTTTTATATTAATTGATTGTATTAATTATATTAATATTAATCATATTAATTGAGATAAATCACGAATCACACCAAAATAGTTAAAACGTTTCAGTTCTACGAAAAGATATTTTCATTTGTAACAACAATTAATAGTAAAAAGACGAGACATGTCATTTTAAACATAAAGTTAATGATCAAAGCAGTCATTTTGACTGCTTTAGTTGTTCTAGTGTAAAAATGATTGTGAAGTCAAAACATTTGGCTACCCCTTGTCTAGAGTACATTAAAACTCGTATTGGCGGTTGATGATAACGTTACTTGGGACCATACATATTTTTCAGGAAAGTAACAGTTTAATGTCTGATCAATACATGTTACAATTATGTAAGAATCAGTTTTTTTGTATGTGAGAAATAGTGAATTATATTGTTAGGATAGTTTCATGGGAGCCAAGTGATTATTTATGAAACGAACTAGAAATGTAATTGCATAATTTTTAATTTAATTTATGATACAAGGGACATATATTTAACTTTTATTAGATACTAGTGGGAATGATGATGAATTTGCCAGGCATACCAAATTCAGAAAAATACAGGGTGTTTATAAAGTATCTATACATTTTTGTTTAAACGGGCTTTATTCTGAAATATAAGTTATTTACATGAAAACGCAACTTAATAGAACACTAAATTAGTACAATTCAAAGTGCTCGCCCCCCTTCCACGAGTGTCTAGGCAAAATTGCCTAGTTCCGTTCTATTAAACTACACTCCGGAACACCTTCTGTAACGTTCTTGGTGTAACTTTAGCTGCTGAAGCCATAATTCGCTGTTTTAATTCTTCAATGCTGCGAATCTTCACTCAGTACTCTATGGATTTGACAAAACCTCATATGAAAAAGTCTAGGGGAGTTAAGTCTAGTGGTCGTGGAGCCCAAAGCCGTTGCAAGCCACGACCAATCCACATATCAGGAAAAATTTCATTAAGATAATTACACAACTAGGGCACAACAATAGCAATTCTTTCCTCTGTTGACTGCATTCTTTCAGATCACCTGCAAAGAAATTGGAATTAAAACATATTTCTCAAAAATGTATAGAGACTTTATAAACACCCTGTATTAATCGTACAAAATAAATTTATTTTTGACGAGCTAACACATACTTTTTCTTTTATATAGAAGACGGAAATTCAATGTACATGTCTAAATCATTAAATTTGAATTTTTAGGTTTTGCTTTAGCCTTAAAGATCAAACTGCAAAATATAACACATCGTTAACTGCACAAAATGTTAACTTAAAAATTAATTTCTGATCTGAATAAGCCATGAAAGAATTTTAAAGAAATTAGCCTAACAAACATAATGTACTAAAAATCTTCTGAATTGCAAATACGTCTTATTTTTGCTGATGCCATAATTAAATATGAACACACTAAATTTTTAGTTGTCCAACAAGAAATGTAATTTTCTCAGGATTTTTTTATTAAGTCGATTTATACCAAGGATATATACTTAGTTTTCTGCTGGATAATAATCGACATAGTGAATTTGATTCTAATCATTCTCAACAGTAACAAAAATATCAAATATAAGAAAATGCGTACTTCCAAGCTTATTTTTCTGTCACAGTTGAGAAGCTCTTTGTTTTTATTTGTTTATCCATTTATTTGTCTTTCCTAATTTACTAAACATAAATGTAGTAAAGTCAATAGCCTTTTAGATTTTTTTTTCCTCTCTTATTATTATTATTATTATTTGTTTGTTTATGCTGAACTCAAAGAGCAATAGAAGATTGTAAAAGCACGAAATATTGACTTACATGATAGTTCACTATTTTAATAATATGTATGTAACAAGCATGACAAAAATTGTTCATAGGAATTAGACACACAATCACTACAACTTAAATATCAGCTGGATGCTGATGCAGATATAATTTTTGCCCGTACCATTGTTTATTGGAAACAACAATTTAAATATTATCTCTACTACTTTTTGTAATATGAAATATAACATGCATGGGAATATTTATTTATTTATTCATTTTAATGAACTAATTCAAGCAAAAAATGCTCACGTAATTCTTACTAAATTGAAGTGAATATTTAAAAAAAAAAAAAAAAAAAAATCGAGATCTGATACTATTTCTGCTGATTCTTATGTAAAATGACCTCTTGAATCCTAAGATAACCCCCATTTTACCCTATTACCCACCTTTTTCTCGGGACGTTACTCCCTATCCCAATTTTTATGACTATTCGATAATTTTATGGCAATGAATTTGATTTGGAGAATGGAAAATAATTATTTTATTAACACTTAAAAACAAAAAAGTATAATGTATAATAAATAATAAATAATAATAATTATTGATTGATAAAATATAATAAATGCAATGTACAATTTCAGTGGCAAATCTCCCCCTTCCCTCCCGTCCTAAATTTTACCCTTGCTTCAAATGTTCATGTTTTAGAATTTTCCAACTCTGTAGCCCCTCAGAAGATATTTAACAATTAAAATAATCCTTTCCCCTCCTACAAATTAAATTTATAGACATAAAATTACCGAAAAGTGATAAAAATAGTAAGGCATCTCTAAAAAACAGTGGGTGATAGGGCAAAAAGGGCGTCATATTCAGATTCAGGAGATCATTTTACCTAAGAATTTGCAAAAATAATGTTAGGCCCGATTTTCACACAGAACAGTGTAATTTAAAATAGTATAAACATGACGAATTCTAGAAAATATACTTAGTTTTAGTCTTAATGATTATTTCTTTCACCTATCATAGTTGATGAACTTACTTCTCCCCCCCCCCCCTCAAAAAATAAAATAAAATAAATAAAAGTAAAAGTAAAATAAATAAATAAAATAAAATAAAATAAACTTAATGTTTTAATAAAAATTTTATTATTTTATTATTTATTGTTAATTATTTTTGTACGATTTAAGAAAAAAAATTATAGGAATGTTTATACACGAATTGAATAATACATGTATCAAATATAATTAAGATCATTAAAAAGAATATTTAAAGTTGGTTATAATAAAAAACACCTATTTAAAATTTTTCTTTTTGATTCAACTTTCTGATTGAACTTATAAAGCATATGATAAAATACTTGATAAAGCACTTAAAAAGATTTTCATAAAACATTTTTAAAATAGGTATATTGTGTTTTACAATTTATAATAAATAGTAAATAAAATAAAATAAAATTTTAAAATTAGTTAATTTATAAATGGATAATACGTTATCATGCAAATTATACACAAAATTTCTCTTTTATTCTGCAATAAGCGCGGACATTTTTTTTTATTTTATTTTATTTTATATATATACACATGGAAGTACAATATAATTTGTTTTATTTATGTTTGCATCAAGAAAATTTCATGCCATTTACAATTTATATCCGGTACTATTTTACTTATTTGACTCGAATTAGTGATATGAAAATATATTATTTCTTTATAGGTAAAGGATTGAAAATTGTATTTTTCATTCCTTGTAATTAAATTAGGGTAATGTTTCACAAATGAATAAAGTTAAATGATTTGTTATGCCTTTTGTACAAAAACTTAAACCGTTATCTATTGTACATTTGTTAATAATACTTTTTAAGAGATTTAAATTAAATACATTGCAAAACTGTTTAGTGCTACATAGTTTGAAAAATCATGCATTTTTTTGCGAAATATTGGTCTTTAATAATTTTTTATACTATTAATCTAACTGTCAAAATTAATATTGGCTCATTTCAAGTGAAATCACCTAAGGCGGTTGCCCTCATGTCACAGATATTAATGAAATTTTTTTATTATAAAGTACATAGTGAAAAAGGCTTAAAATATTTTTTTCAGAATTTTTTAGTCAAAACTAAGAATAAGGGGTCATTTTGAAATTTGACTAAATTTAACAAAATGGCGTCAATGAGCATGATGGTTTATTTGTTTCAAACCACCATAACACTTTTATTTATGCACCAATTTTGTTAATTTTGGTGTCATTAGAAAGATAAAAGTATAAACTATGAAATAAACTTATGCAAATGTTGAAAATATGTATAAAAGCATTTACAAAATTGTAATAAAAGCATTTTTTGAAGGAATTTTTTTGCAAACTTCAAGAATTTTTTGCAATAAAACCCCACATCTCACCACACTAATTTTTTTTCTCATAATATACAATGACATACTTTGCAATATAAAAAAAAATCAAGAGGGTGTTCTTTGTATTTTGTGATTAAAAAATTAAAGAAGCAAAATACATAAATATTTCGTTAAGTTCTGTTTAATGTCTAACTGATGTACAACAAATGAATCATACAACATGCATTCTTAACATTTTAATTATTATTATTATTTTTAAATAATTTATGAATGGATAATATTATAACTGAGCTGAAAATATAAAAGCGAATATTGCTACACGTCATGGTAAAAATGCATGTGTTGGAATTAGTGGTACTATAAAATGTTTAGCCACAAGAGCAACTTGCAATGTCCTTATTACAATCACATATTAAGTCGAAAAGAAATGTTTACATTTGCCAAAATGTATGTTCCAGGAAAAAACACATTTTATGTTACAACTGAGGAAATAACAAATTTATAATGCTGTTAGATAAATGATATGAAAATTGTTCAAATATTCCTGGGACAAGAGTAAATCATTTCTTCTAACCACTGGATAAAAGAAGTCTGCCTGTAAAGCATGTTTCATCATCTAATATATTTATTCAAGTTTCTTTTGGACTTCAAATCAAATCAAATAATTTATCAATATAAAAGAAGAAAAAATTCTTGTAGCTATCTATGACAGTAACTGGTGACTTGGAACAATACTGGAGATTATTGAAGAACATCGAAATGCTAAGATGAAATTTATGAACCCAAGTAACATTTCCTCAGCTTATTCATGGCCTAATCATTCTGATGTTGGTTGGGTTCCATATGAAACTATTTTAATGAATGTGCCTACCTCAAGCACAAGCACTGGTCACTTTTTACTTTCAACTCAGATATAATATTATCCATTCAGAAATTATTTAAAAATAATAATCTATACTTTAATAGGCAAACATGAAAATTGTTGTACACTTTTAACATATTAATTATACGAGTAGAGAGTTGAATGTGGTATCATTCAAAAGGTATGATTAGCCAGATTTGCAGAATACAATAAATATTTTCGACTTTAGGTTTTCAATGAATTTACACCTTCTGAGATGTCCTAAACATGATTCTCTCATTGTTAGAAAATGACTATTTATCTGCTTGTGAATGATGTGTTAAGGAAATTTTGTAGTATTTTGTAATAGGCGGGATTTAAGTACGACTGATAATTGGTTAGACCTTGATTTAAATTGGTGCTAATTAGCTGTTCGAATTTATCACCCAACAGGTGGTACTACTACGTTGTGATTTACCCCATTTAAGTCAAGGTTATATCTCAACTTCTATTGCGTAAAAATGAACCAAACATGATATATGATATGGACATTATATAATACTGTGCTGTTTTATTTTGTGTGCATATTGGTCGGCAAGTGGCTCTGCTGTGTTGCAATTTAATTCTGTTTATGAAAAGGCAATGGACTTTATCCGTATTACGTCATAAGAACCCTTAACATGTGACAACTGTAGAGGAAAATGCAACAATATAATGTTTATATTCATATTGTTCGTATTCTAATTAAATATGTTTATCTTATCGGGAAATTTATAGGGGAACAGAGAATTGGAAATCACATGTTGGGTATAATTTAGCTTCGAACCCAAAAAGAAGGATATTGTTCATTGCTTTACCTTGCAAAAAAGTGGTCAAATTTGAACCACTGGACAATATTAGTAATTGTTAAAATGTTAAGAATGCATATTGTGTGGTTAAAAGATCATTTGTTGTACATCAGTTATAGTCATTAAACGGAACTTAATGAAATTTTTATTACTTTACTTCTTTAATTTTTTAGTCACAAAATACAAAGAACACCCTCTTGATTTTGTTTTATATTGCAAAGTATGTCATTGTATATTATGAGAAAAAAAATTAGTGTGGTGAGATGTGGGTTTTTATTGCAAAAAATTCTTGAAGTTTGCAAAAAATTCCTTCAAAAAATGCTTTTATTACAATTTTGTAAATGCTTATATACATATTTTCAGCATTTGCATAAGTTTATTTCATAGTTTATACTTTTATCTTTCTAATGACACCAAAATTTACAAAATTGGTCCATAAATAAAAGTGTCATGGTGGTTTGAAACAAATAAACCATCATGCTCATTGACGCCATTTTGTTAAATTTAGTCAAATTTCGAAATGACCCCTTATTCTTAGTTTTGACTAAAAAATTCTGAAAATAATATTTTAAGCCTTTTTCACTATGTACTTTATAATAAAAAAATTTCATTAATATTTGTGACATGAGGGCAACCGCCTTAGGTGATTTCACTTGAAATGAGCCTATTTTTTCAGTAACTCCAGAGTTGAATAATTGAATTAAAAATAATTACAAGTATGTTTTTTTTTTTTTTAATTCCTGCTCTGTTGTTTTCGCCTGCAAAATTTTAATAAAGGTTAACCATGAAATTATTTTCTCCTATTTTATATTCCTATTACTAACATATGACTTTAGTTGAATTAGAATATAAAATAATAATAATGTCATTATTATTATTATATATATTGAGTAATCAGATACATGAAACTGTAAAATTTGTTCTATTTTATCTTACTTAATGATTTTTCAAACATTATACCATAGTGAATGGTGAATAATGAATCACAAGAAAATATTAAAGAATATTATATTCAAGTACTAATAATATCAAAGATTTTGGGCTGTGATATTACTATGTGGGTTATTCTTCAAGAATAAGTAAATATATAGTGGGTGGGGTTTTTTTTTCTTCCAATTCACACTATTCTGAATCAACTGCAGTTCGATGTAACAATCGAAATGTACACAATCGAAATGGTATGGACACTAATGTTGACATAAAATAGGTTTCCGTGAAAAAAAAAGAAGAAGAAGAAGAAGTAATAGTTCCGAAAATCTTAGATAAGGGTATTTATAACGCTTTATAAAGTAAAAAGTGTTTAAAATAATAATAATAATAGATACATACATACAAAATTAAAGTGCTTACAATCACTTCTACGGCGAGGAATTCGAACGTTTAATACGACCGACGTTCTCAGACACTATATCATGCATTCTCTGTGCATAATGTACCGAAAGAGAATAAATATACGTAAATTTAAAAATACTTATTGTTATAATTCACTATGAACTGTTACTTTTATCTTTATCTTTCTCTTCTTCTTCTTTTTTTTTTTTTTTTTTTTTTTTTAATTTTGGCATACGAGTTTTGTTGTTGTTAATCAGTAAATTAAATAAACAATATTTTAATTCACTTTATTTGTTTAATATATTAATTTTCTTCTAGAATCTAAGTATGCCATATTTGAGTGCTATGGAAAAAAATTTATAATAGACTAGTACTTCTCTAATTCTTTTCAAATGTTTAAAAATTCAATTTAAATGAACAAAGCATATATTTCATTTTCATTGTCTTTTATCTTATTTTGTTAAAATCACTGTATGTTTGGTTTAAGGGGTTACATTAGTTTCGGAGAAAAAAAAATATTTTCTCTATTTATTTTATTTTAATGTAATAAATAAAATGATTTATTCAAAATTTGGAACAAACAAAAAAAAAAAAACATTTAAATAATATCTTATGACATTTTTATTAAAAATTTTGGAAAATTCAGTCAGCAGATCCTGGTTTGCGGAGACTCTTCAGAAAACGGCTGGACACGATTTCTCAAAAACTAATACACCGATCTTATTGACATTTTGCACACTTCTTACGAATGAGTTACATGCGAGTTCAGGAAAAACATGTTAAGTTATCGTAAGTATACTATTATTAAAATAGGATTGTCTCTATTCTTAATTTATGATTGAATACATGCACTGTAATTTAAAATTTGCAAATCATAGGACTTGAAAACTGATGAATTAAAAAAAAAATCTATTCTTTATTCTTTAATATTAGATTGTTCTTTGCTAAAAATCGGATTTTTCTGTTTCTAGATAAAATGAAAATTTCCTTCATTTGCATGTTTTCTAAGCAAATACATTTTAAACTAACTAAATGAATATAGCGCTCCCACAAAAAAATTTTAAAGTTTTGAATTATTTATCAGCTTTTTATTAAAATTGGCCGACAAAATTACTACCACCTCACAGAAAGACCCCATTTTCATAAGCTGTACATATGTTAAGATTTTTTAGGTTTAAAT
The DNA here is from genome assembly GCA_963930645.1 of Salticus scenicus. Taxonomy (NCBI): domain Eukaryota; kingdom Metazoa; phylum Arthropoda; class Arachnida; order Araneae; family Salticidae; genus Salticus; species Salticus scenicus. The sequence goes on from OZ005649.1 coordinate 178,959,367, forward strand.
CGACGAGATTTGCAGATATCTATTCCAGCAGACGATACCAAGCAAATTCTTCGGAATCTTTGTCGTAGCATGTTTTTAGAATTGTTCGAACGTGACGTCATAGCTAATAATTCCCGACAGTGATATTATTTTGATATGTTCATTGGAGAGCCCGGATTTTCTAATTTTTACTAAAATTTGGTCAAATTATCTGTACACCGGACCTATTTGAATTATGGATTGACTAATGCTTACACGAAGGATTTAAAAATTTTTAATTTCATATTTTGGCAGAGTTGTACGCATAAAACAGTACACTTTTAGGTACATTTTGCCCCACATATAGCCTTGTAAAGTTATCTGTAATGAAAAAAAAAAAAAAAAAGAAGAAGAAGAAATATCCTTTATTCAAGCATTAGGCAATTCCATGAAGAAGTGCAAAATTTCATTAAAATTGGTACATTAGTTTTTGAGAAATCGTGTCTACCTATTCTCTGAAGGGGAACGACTCACTGCTAATTTTTTCAAAATTTTTAATGAAAATTTTATATTTTGAATAAATTTTTTTAATTATTATATTAACATATATATATATATATATATATATTAGCCTTCAAAACCTATATAACCCCTTAATTAAAGTACTATAATTGAAACAAGGCTGTCGACTGAATTAATGAACTTAGCAGTAATTAATATGATACACATTGGTGTTTAAATTAATTACCATGGAAATGTATTGACTAATTAAGAGAAACACCTGGATTAGGGAACTGAATCACATTTTCGCTGGTTTATTATTTTTTTTTTTTTTATAATTAGTTAATGAGTATATATATTATTTATTATTTTCGCACGTTATCATTTTAACCTGTTAACGTCCGAATTAATTTTGCAAAATATTATTAGCTAATTATTTCACTTCTAAATTAATATAGACAGTAAAATATATTAACTTAAACAGTTCTTCTGGTAGTTTTAAATTTAAAGCCTATCCTCATTTATTGGCGTTTAGTGTTCTATCGAAAAAACTTCGAGATAGAAAAACTTTGAGATAACAGATTAATTTCCTATTATATGTTGACAAAGATCTCGAAGGTAAAGTATTATAATATATATTATTATTCAACTTGATTTAAGTTGGTATACCTGCGCAAAAAGCAAATACATGTGCGACGAATGAAAAACCATAAAATAACTATCCAAATTAGGAAATAATTAATAGTAGGCACATAAAACTTTCAGGGATAATTTAGAGTGACGTTATAAACTGTCACTAAAAAACAGAAATCATTCCAAGAAACCATAAAAATTATACGTGCCATTTTATTAACTGTCCTCAAATGAGGACACTGGGCGCTAACGGGTTAATGCAAAAATAATTTTCACATTGAAAGAAAAATAAAATTCATTAATTTTAATTTTTCTTAGAAAAAATGACTCAGTGTAAATAATTATAATGAGTAATTTCACAAAAATCTTAAATATTGATATAGATCGAATCAATTATAACAGCAATAGATTATTAATTCCAGGAACATGTCACTCTCCGTATTCATGCCTAGTTGTGCCAATTATCCTTTGATTTAAATGGATACACATAAACCATCCAAATGAAGCAGTGAACTATTATTAGTATTTTAAAACTACTCAAGCTCATAGTTGCCAAGTGTTTATTCACCATTGTAAAAATGCGTTGTAATTTCGTTCCAGATCCGTGAAGAACTTGTAAACTTTGGAATGCATCATCATACATTTTTACTTATTGCGCAGGAACCCAAGTAACAATTATCTGGAATTCTAAAGGAATATCTAAAATTTAACTTATTGCGCATGTTTCTATTCTTTCTGGTGATTTGTCAGCTATTTCTGTTTATTTTCTGTAATAATGAAAGTTTTGTACTGGTTATAAAAAGAAAAGATTATCCAAGAAATAAAAGCTTATAAAAGCTCTGTGCTTTGCAATGAAACTCACCAAACTTCAAAAGCAGACAAAGAACCCATCAGGATTTTATACCTGCAAGATAAAAGAAGAAGAATAAAGAAATTATATTTTAAAATTTGATTTTGCCCTTCATTACAGTATAAACATTTATTGGTTTACTTACACGCCTAGATCTTAATCAGAGTGATTTTTTATTTTATTTTATTTATTTATTTATTTATTTATTCGACAGAGTTTTGTCAAGGACAGGATGTATGCGAAAGAACCAGGTGCGCTTTCTGACCAGTGTTACCAAATTTAGAGGGTTTTTTATTTAATATTCACCAATAATTTTAAGGAGTGATATTTGTTATACGTCATATACGATTAAGCTTTGAAGTAATTAGGCAACTGCTACAATTAAAACTTAGTAGTAGTTATTGAATAACAAAAGTTTCTAAATTTGGGAACACTGTTTCTGGCCTTATTGAGGCTATCAAAGAAATGAATTTTATACATATGCTCAAATCTATGACTACCAATTAAAATACAGTGAAACTTGAATAATTCGAAATTTTGGATAATTCGAATATTTTACACGGTCCTTTGAATTTTGTATTAAAATAGTGTTAAAAAATCGTGGATAATTCGAATTCTATTTTGGATAATTCGAATTTTTCATACGATTACCTTTAAAATATTACAGTAAAATTTGTTCCCGAGATTTTACTCATCTGAAGTGCATTATCAATTTTTATAGTCTTTCAAAAGAAGGATAAGGAAATACAATAGAAGCCCCTAGCTAGTGCACCAGAAGATATGGTGCATATGTATGAACTTCGAGGTTTTAGTGAATTGAAAGTCACGGGTAATGTAGAAGATACTATTTTTGTATCAGGTCATATGCTATGACACAAAGATTCTACTTAAAAAAGAAATAAAAAATATTTGACTATTTTTTTTTTTAAAGTGTTGAACAATTAAGCTCGTAAAAAATATTAATTTAATGGGGGGGGGGGGTGAAAGGGGTAATGTAGCGGTATTCTTAGATATAAAGTTTATGTGTTAAATCTCTGATCGTAGAGTTTTAATTTTTTAATTTATCACTTTTTTTGACAAAATAATATATGTAATTCAAATTTTTGGATATTTCAAATTTTTTTCTGGTCCCTTGAACTTCGAATTATCCAAGCTCTACTGTACTTGTCTCAGTCGCAGGGTCAATAATTAGGAATCGCATATCGCACGCGGGATACTAAAAATTCCACGTCGTGCTTCATACAAAGATTTTTGAACCATCACATTATCTAAAATACGTTTTTTTTTTTTTTTTTTTTTAAGATTTTCCTTTTGGATAGTCTTTTCTTCACTTTGTATATATAGATATATACACTGAAGAGCCAAAAAAACCGGTACAGGCGTCCATATGAAAATAATGGATATATGGAACCAATCAAAGTAACGCGATGCAATCGGCAGTACTTATATAAAATATCAAGTGTCTATCAAAGGTGTTTGATCGATTACTATTGCTACAATGGCAGGTTATCAAGATTTAAGCGACTTTGAACATGGCGTTACAATTTTTGCACGAAAGAGGGGTCTACCTTGGAAATTACCATTTCCAAGGTAGCTATGAAATTTGGAATTTTGAGTACGATCATTTTACGAGTGTACCATGAATATTAGGAATATAGTAAAACATCAAATCTCTAACATCGCTGTGGCCATAAAAAGGTCGTGAAAGAACAGGACCACTGACGACTGAGGAGAATCATTAAACATGACAAATGTGCAACCATTCCTCAAATAGTTGCAGATTTGAATGCTGGGTCATCAACATGTGTCAGCGTACGATCTGTTCAACGAATCATCACTGATATAAACTTTCAGAGCCGAAAGCCTAATCGTGTTTCATAAAGTGCACCAGTTGTTTTTGGGTCTTCAGTGTGTATATATATATATATATATATATATATATATATATATATATATATATATGCATATTTGTCTTTTTGTTAATTTTTTCCTTTAAACATTATCTGTAAAATTGTTTTACATGGTTGAAATATCAAGAAAATAGTTTCGAAATTCCATAATTATTAGATAAAAATGAAGAAATGAAATTCAAATAGTGGATTTTAATTAATATTTTAAAGGATATTTTCGAATTAGAAAAATGAGAATAAATAGAAATTCGACAAGTGTATGCCCATATGTCTACGCCATAAATGTATATAATATTTGTTATGTAATGCTTTATGTAACATATAACTTTTTAAAACTTCTATTTAGTTTTTAAGCTTTATCGTTTAAGTCCTTTTTTAAAAAATGTTTGCATTAATTAATAACATAACAGTAATTTAAAAGAGTGTTAATGTTGTGAACTGTGTTATCTGTGTTATTGATTCCAAGAGTTAAGCTTGTCATATTTTGCATAATAAAGTATCACCATTCAGGTATCAAATTAGAATGTTTTTAATAAGTTTTGTAAAATACATTGGAATGTTCGATAAATGTCTTGTATTGAGTTATGTCATTGAGATTTGTTGTTAGAATGTTAACTTTAGTGACAGTCTTTTGGTACCTTTTGAAAAGCATCGAATCCATAACATTGGTAAGCTTCAAGAATTTTTTTTTTTTTTTTTTTTTTTTTTTACGAGGTCTTATTTCCATAGTAGTTATATTTAAAGTTTAAAATGAAATTTATGAAATTATTTCATGGTAAAAAAGCACGTGTTTTGTCTCCACCTCTCTTTTTTTTTCTTTTCTTTTAAAGAATTAGAGTTTTTTGTATCATTTTAGACTAGCTGAGTGCTTGACTGTCTTCATAAATTTTTACTCATTCCTATAAAAAATACTGTTGAATTAACCTCCAATTCAAGCTACATGATGTGTGATCAATTAACATAAATTAAATATTTTTTAGGAAATCCTATTGTCTTACTCGGAGAATTTGTACTTGCATGAAAATTGTGTGTAAATTAACCAGCACCATGAACCATTTATTAAAAAAATTCTTTGTTATCTTTAACTCAATAGAATAGTCGAATATATTTTATTTTTTAATATTTTCTTGAAACTTAATGTCAGAAATCACTCTGGATTGTATTTTAATTTAATAAAATGCCGATGCAAAGCATGAATCTCAGGTACAGCCACAGTACCATAAACAAGCATTTGCCTTTCACAGCAAGAACACCTCAAAAAACATGTACTAAATTATGAAGAAAAAGTTTTTTTAAGTAAATACTCGAATGGTTAAAGGGAATCAACTTTCATGTTTAAATAATTATGTATAAGCCGTCATCGGATGAAAGAAGTTGTCACGAGTGCCAGCAGCGTAAATATGTGCTTTGCTGTTTACATGATACACGTACATAATTTTCGATCTAATGAAAGATTGTGCTGAATTATTACGACCTAAAACAATCTTTGCTTATGTTTCCCATTTATAGTATTTGCTTACATTTTTATCTTCATGCATTTGCCTAACTTTTCTTAGTAACGGGTGTCACTAAAGTCTTGAGACAAATTCAAAGAGCCGTGTATTGTACAAATAAATGAAACAAATAATAATATTAATAATAATAATAAATAAATAAATAAATAAATAAAAACTTAATATTCCTTGACAAAAACTTTAGTTTATTCTATCATATTTATAAAAACATATTTATGTAGCCTTTAACGTGGCATTATCTTTAAGTTTTCGTAGAGTATTTTTTTTTTTAATGTTCTTCATCATGGCCCGAATGTCACATATGTCAATTTATTTCAACTTTCGAGCATTTCTGTTTACTAATTGCCGCACAGATTTTGCTTCTCATCCATTGCCGTACGGTAAGAACACCCCAAAATTCCAAAAACCCCGCATCAAAAAAATTTTCGTGTCTTTTTTTAGCATGGAGGGTACTTTATTTTTTCAGTGAGGCATTGCAACTTTTTTTTTTTCTTTTTCTAATATTTGATACAGGTGAAATCTGGACAGAACATTTCATCGTTTTGGTGGTAGGTAACAACGAATTATTTTAGTTTTAGAAGGCATTTATTGATGTATATGTCGGAATTAACCGCTTGTCCTAAGAATTTTGTGACACCCGTTAAAAAATGAAGAGTGAATGAATTAATATCCTACTAAAAAATTTTTTTAACCATACAACTAATATATTATTACTAAATAAATGCATTAATATTTTACGTAGAAATATTTAGAATATACAAATGCTTAGATTTCAAAAAGGTTATAAATTTTCCCCTAAAAGCTTAACTTTTGGAGGAATGTTGGTATTTTTATTTTATAGCTGCCCTCATCGGAGTTTGAAAAAGAGACAAACTGTAAAGGTTTTAATACCATGGCTACTCCTATCTAGTACTAGTATCATATCTGCTAGTAAGTACTATAGTAGTAGTACAGGTTATAGCACTAGTACTAGTATCTGTTATAGTACTTTTATGTGGGCTGCTATATAAAAAAGGGTAGCTGCATGTGTTTTAGATTTTTCATGTGCTTACTAATTATGTGTTTCTCAGTGTGTCTGATGCTTCATAACTGACTGCTGCTCTGTTTTGCTTTTCTTTTATAGTTTTGGGAGGTTGTCGCCGACGCTGACAAGACCTTTCACGGGGTCAGTACTTCTGCTTCTCTCTTCCCTATCGCATTCTTTTATTTCTCCCACATTAATTTTAATCTTTTAATCTTATTTTCTCCTATATTTCTTGCATGGTGTGCAGTGTGTTTGGTTTTCTCTTTTCCCTTTTGCTTTTAATGACACACTACTACCAATGATGAAGAAGTGATTTATCAGGTTTTGCCAGACTCTTAATCATAAAAAAAAGTTGTTTTGAAATTAAATTACCTACTTCCTGCCACAATTCAAGATGAAATTTTTAATGTAAAAGCATGTATTTTTCTTGAAAGAATTCAATTAGTTAAAAATCGAATAGTATTTGGCGTCTTTTTTATTATGATGAATGAGAGAAAGTTTATAGAAAATGAGTTTATGGGTCACTTTGAGCTGATTTGATATGAATTTGAAACGCGACATTTAACTTTTATTCAAAATGAACTATTTAGAGAAATACTAATATTCTATTGTGCTATATATAAAGATTTACATACTATCTTAATAAAAATGCAGGAATTTGTTGGATATCTAAACTGTTTAAAGAGTATTATTAGGAATTTTGTATAAAAATATTACCGAAGATATGTCAGAAAATTTTGCGTAGTTAAGGAATATTTTTAGATTCTCTTCAAAGCATTATTGCCCATAAATATTTAGGTATATTAACTTCTGAAAATAATTGCCATAAATTCCATGTCAAATTAATGCACTTTTAATTAAAAAAATGACTCATTTTTGTTGTTCTGGAGTTATTAATTGGTTATAATAAAAGTCGCTTAGAGATTTAACCAGATTCAGAATGTCTATTAACATAATAACTTTCAATTTTCTAAAACTTTTCTACAAATTATATACCTTTCTGCATACAATGTAATATAATTTTACTTACCATGCAGTTTTCTGCGCGTACCGTACCGTTTTGTACCAACAACAAGATATTTTTCAAAAACAACATGCTGTTTTTTTTTTATTCTTCTTCTACTTTACTTTAACTTTTAGAATATATTCTAAACTTATACTGATGGATGAAGCTTGCTTAATTTCTTCGAATGTCTGAAAAATTATGTTAATAGGCGATTTCTGAATAAGTTGACTAATCGTGGATGTCTTTTTGCAATCGAGTTTACATTCTATTTAGCAAAATTTTTATTGCTTATAGTTAAATATGGAATGTGTAAGTTCTAAAATTAAAAGGGTAAAATATCTAAAGTGAGATAAAAGCTGTAGACAATTTTTGCAGCGTTCAATTAAAAAAAAGGCGTTTTTGCCTTTTAGGTACGATCGTTTTGCATTTCAACGTTGTAAGCCTTCTAAATCTAAGAATTAGTAATTAACATTTATTAACTTGAGTTTAGTTTAGTTTTTTTTTTTAAGATTATACGGGCTGATGATCTAGGAACAAATATGCATGAATGTTTTTCTGTTTGTTTACTTTGGCTAAATGGAAAATGTCAGGTATAGCTTCCGAGTTTAAAAATTTGCTTATGTATTCTTGTATTTAGTACTCAAACACGTATGCCTAAACTATCACTCAGGATATTTGAAGTTTTTTACTACTGCATTTAAAATTAAGAATGAAACAAGTATAACAATTAGAATCCTGCATCGGGTCGGGTAACCCGATTTTACTCGAACCCGGGTCGGGTTCGGGTCGGGTTAACAGAACTTTTTCCCTTGATGGACGGGTTCGGGTCGCGTTGACTGATCTTTTTTTCGTGCGGGTCGGGTTCGGGTCGGGTTGACTGAATTTTTTTTCTTGCGGGTCGGGTTCGGGTTCGGGTCGGGTTTGGTTTTCAACAAGTCGGGTCGACTTGAGAACACCTTTCAAAATATTTTTTACAATTATAAACATTAATTTATAGACTTGTTTACAACTATGTAACTCATTTAAACATTCTGCACATACCAGACATGTATCGGTTGGTTGGTTGGTTGGAGGATTTAAGGCCGATTGACTCCAGATGTGTCCTAGGCCTTTAGGGGTTTGCCCTCCGTTTGAGTCTTTGTAAGGGGTTCTATCCCGTATTTACGCGTGTTTCGGAGGAAACCACGGAAAACTCCGAAAGGCTAGGTCAATGAGCGCGGCCTGGGATCGAACCTGACACCTTCCATCTACCAGCTTCGAGCACAGATCCGCTCGGATGCTGGTGGTCATACATGTACCGGAGCTCCCTATTCGTATCCGCAGATATCCGCCAGAAAAATCGATTCGTATTTGTATCTGGATCTGTTTTCTTTTCTTCAACGGAACTAATATGTATCTGTTGTAGAAATTGTATGAAAAGTATTATAAATCTTTCTCGACTGTTATTAATATATAAATTAAAGAAATGCAAATACAGTATAACCTCGCATTTGCATTTTGGAAATTGAAAAGATTTCGCAGTTTACAAGTTTTTTTTTTTTTTTTTTTTTTTTACTTTCTTCTATATTTAGTAGAAGAAAGTATTAGATTCTATCAACTTTTGGTGTCAACCGCTCGACGGGTGGCACTGCTATACAGCGATTTCTGCAATTTCAGGGGAGGCTATATCTCAGGTTCTGTTGCGTATAAACCAACAAAACTTGATATGTGAGAAGACCAATATGAGATATTATGCTGATTCAATTTGAATGCCTATCAGCCAACAGGTGGCGCTGCTGCACAGCGATTTTCGCAATTTAAGGAAAGGCTATATCTCAAGAACTACTGCACATAATTTCATATAAATTTGTATGTAGGTGCCATTTAATATATATTAGCGCCTGTCAACTTTTGGTGTAAACCGCTCAACAGGTGACGCTGCTACACAGCGATTTCTACAATTACAAGGAAAGCTATATCTCATGTTCTGTTGTGTATCATCAAACAAAACTTAACATGTGAGAAGGCGAGATTATGAGACATTATGCTGACTCAGTTTGAATGCTTGTCGGCCAATAGGTGGCGTACTGCAGTAGGTGGCGTACTGCCAATACTGCAAATTTCATCGATAACAGGATGGCTATATCTCAACTTCTATGCCATATAACCGTAGGAACCATGATATGTGAGATAACCATTATTAAAACGCATTGTTTAAGAAGTTATTTATAGACGATAAAACTGTCTCTCTTTGGATATTTAGTGTTAGATTTTCAAAAGATGAAAATTATTTGCATTCATCACGTTAAACTTTTTAATAATAGTTTTAATAAATTATTCGCACTTAGTGAATTTGACAGAAAAATGTAGAAGAATGTCTTGTGGTGACCACAACATACTAGTTTTTTTTTATAATTTACCAACTGTGTGACAATGAAAATTTACTTTATTTTATATCATGTTATATCATTTTAGCTTGTTTTGCATGATTTTTAAATGAATAAGTAATGTTGATTTATTTTTCGGGTTTCGGGTCGGGTTCGGGTTAGATAAGTCGGGTTTCTGGTCGGGTTCGGGTTGATGGAAATTTTTTGTCGGGTTCGGGTCGGTTTTCGGGTTGATGAAAAAATTTTTGTCGGGTTCGGGTCGGGTTTCGGGTTGATTTAAAATTAATCTGTCGGGTTCGGGTCGGGTGAAACCCGACCCGCGCAGGACTCTAATAGCAATTATACGTCTAAACGCTTAATCATGAATCTAAAGTCCTTAAGCTTGAAACTCTACAAGGCTTATCAATTCATTTTACTATCAGTTTTTATTATTATTATTTTTTTTTTTTTTTATCACATTTGGTTGTTTGTTGTAACTACTCGTGAATTTTTATTTTTATTTTATTTTATATTTTATTTTATTTTTTCACTTTATCAAAAAAGGTTTTCACTAAGAAGGAATCACGTCATGAACATCGCGTACTAAAATCAGTCTTTTCTTAACCAATTATATCCCAATTTCCACTTCCAGTTCGCCTTAATTGCCCTTAGTGTCAATTATTTGCACTCTAATTTCCGCACTCAAATCCTCTAGTAATTCAAATAAAAGAGAGATGCGCAGTTTGCCAGAAAAAAAATCAACGTTTACAAACCAGAAACCAGAAGAGTCAGATTAATGCACGGGCAGATTGAGCCGCAACACAACTTACCATGATTTTTTAGAACCAAAAATTTCTCTTTCGTTGCAAAAAACTTAGTTAAAAATATCTATAACAGTACTAATAAACCAATATTTTATGAAACGTTTTCTTCTTAAAAACAGAATAAAAACTAGACAAAGTTTTTATAATATTCAGAATATTTTACTCCGTTATTCATTTTCGTGAAAAATAGTGAAGAAAGGATGTTTTTTTTTTTTTTTTTTTTTTTTTTTTTTGTCAAGTGGTTAAATCCGTGGAATAAATACTTCTTGAAGCGGAAAAAAATACATATATAGTGTAAACTCTCGATAATCCGTGGAACTGAGTGGCATGGGTTCTGAGGATAAATCAAATCGTGGATAAACCGCAAAAAAACTGAAAATGAAGGACAAATTATACATATATATATGTATTTCAGCACAAAAAATTGATTTTATTGTCTATAAAAATAATAAAAACTTTGAAAATATTCGTAGTTTATTAAAGATATTTGTATTTCGTGTACTAAACGACGTAAAAACAATAAACGAACGCCGTCGGTAGAGCGCCGGGCACGTAATTGAAAGATTTCGGTTTGGTACTCGAGCCAGCCAAAGACCGTCGTGTACACTAATAGTGGGTGGTGCACGTAAAATCTGTCGTGGCCGCAATGTCTTCCATGTCCCCATCAAAACTATTCCTCTGGGGGTCACCGAAGCGAGAGAGCCATCCCTTCCATGGAGGATCAAAATTGTGATGGCATGTCTCCGGACCACCTCTAGGGGTGAGTCCCAGACCGTCACTAATTGCTCATTGTGCAGCACTAGTGTGACGTATAAAACTAACCAACCAACCACATTATCGCGGTTTGAATACAATTTTTTTATGTTATTCAAGAAATGCCATTTCTTCAATTTAAAATCATATGCATAAACAAATAAAAGAACAATCAAGTTTATTTATTTATTTATTTTGTGTGTGTGTGTGTATGTCTGTTTGTGTGTGTGTGTGTTTTTTTTTTTTTTTTTTTTTTCGTAATTCTGTGTGCGTTCGAGAAATTATATACATATAAAGATTATTTATCTAATTTTAGAGTTTTTAATTCAAAATTTAAAACCTTATTTTGTTTTTTTATCATTAATTAAGTACATCTATGTAAATTAATTCATTCCATGTAAATTGATACAAACAACCAAATGAATTTGAAAAATGTATCAAATAATTTTGCATCATAAGATATGCTTCTTTTGTTTGCAAAAACAGAATTAATTTTTGCAGATCTTTACTATTTGAAATTTTAAATACTGAATTACTCTAATTGAAATTCATGCAAATCACAGTCGGATATGGTGTAAAAACTTAAAATTGAAAATTGAAAAACTTTAAATTGACTATAACCTAAATTTTATTAACCTGCTTTTTTTCTAAAGCATTCTAATGCAGCCAAGATACTTAATTAAATTAATCTAACCAAAATAGCATTAGAATGTGTCAAAGTTGATGCATTATTGTTCTTGAACATATTGAATTTTTAAAAGCGTTTACTCAAATAGTAAACAAGTATTTTTTTTTTTTTTTTATCAATTACTTTAATACTCAGAACTAGAGCCCCTAAATAAAATAATAGGCCGGCGCATCACCGCCATTTTTTTTTTGCCTCCGACGAGGACAGCATTCCCGCTTGGCGTCCGTATCGATTCCCTAATGATTTTAAGAAATCTTCATCTGAAGCTAATCCGGTCAAGATAAGAGCAATAAGCAACAATAATATTCCTAAAAACACATTTTTTTTCACAGTACATTCTCAGGATGTCATTTTATTCTGAGGATATCTTATGGATGTACTGGGGTAAGATGTGTTGTTAGGGCGGTTTCTGTTTCTTTTACAAAATGTCGCCAAAACTCAAATACACAGTAATAGAAGGTCTGTGAACACTTTATATTCACTTCTTGAATGATTATAGCAGTTTATCGCTAAACAAATTCCATATCATAGTTTACTTAGCTAAAATTATGAAATATAATAAAACAAGTTACTCTAAAGTAACGTAAGACGATAAAAAAAAAAAATGTTTGTCGTTTGTTTATCAGAGAAACGCGCTGGGTACATGTGGCAACCCTAAGGCAACAAAATGCTTGATGCGCCAGCTCGTATGTATAGGAGCCTTACTCAGAACCCAACACTTAGGAATCGCAAAACGCTACACTTAGGGGCTTCAAAATTCTACATTTAGGGGCAAGTCCCAGACCGTCGCCAATTTTTCATAGTGTAGCACTAGTGCGACGTAAAAAAAAAAAAAAAAAAAAAAAAAAAAAAAAAAAAAGAACTCAACAACCCTATAAAATTTATTGAGTTTAAATTAGAAATTTCGCTGCCATCGCTTTGAAAACCGCTATCATGGAAAACGGAGTATATTCCTCTATTTCATGCTTTAAAAGAGGCCTCCGGTTGAACAGGCAAAGTCAGACTAGTATATTATTAAAACGTAAAATATATATTAAACAATAGAAAACGCTGTATTTTCAGATTTGAATTTGAATAAACATTAGCATTTGTATGATAAAAAATTGATAACCTGAAATTCTCTCCGCATGGGATATCAGACTCCCTACAATTTTTTCATTACAACTTCACGCATTGAAATTAATTTTCTTATTGACGTAACTACCATTATTAAAAACTTAAACGTAATTAACCATTTTAAAAAGTTATAGATATTATTGATTGTATTGTTAAGTGTTCAAGAGCAACTATCATTTCATTTAATAAATTTGAGACTGAAAGTTAAATATGCATTTTTTTTTTTTTTTTCTTAGAGTAAAAAGTGTTCTGGACAAGGAATAAAATCTAGGATTAAGAATTAATCTACATCTTAATTTACTGATGCTCTGCAAACTGAGCTATCTCAGGTAATTCCTCGCCGATATGTTTCACTCAATGCGAAGATAAAATCGACTTCGAGCGAAATACATGTATGTCGCTCTGGAATTGTTCGGGATAGCTCCGTGGTAGCGTGTTGTCATGTCATTCCATAGGTCTCAAGTTCAATCCTTACCTTTCACTCTAAATAAGCAAATTTTTCAACTTTCACCGCAAGTTTATTAAGTAAGGAAAGTTGAAGTGGGAAACATAATTCTTAACATCATTTCACATCATTTCTTATTTTTTAGTGTTGTATTATTTATTTATTTATTTTATTTATTTATTTTTTTTTTTTTTTTCTGTGTATCGAAATTTTTTTTTCATTATCACAGCATATTAGAAAATAAATCTTACATACTTTTTACTAACAATAGATCTTTATTCCTTTCTCACACAGTCTCATTCTGGCGGTTCGGTGAAAGACAAAGAGACACCTCCGACTCCACGAGTCAGCTCACTACGACGTGCTGTCAAATCTGCGGGCAAGAGAGACAACGCTCAAATTCCAAGGTTTTACTTTCCAGACGGCAAACCAAAGAATCAGCAAGAAATTGAGACGCATCTGAAGAAAGTTGCTGCGGTATTTTCTGGATTAAACGAAGCAAAAGCCACAAGAGAAGAATTTGGTATTATCACAAAGGTACTTAAAATGAAATTAATATGTATAAGAGCTTTACAATCATTAGTTTCGGTTCCCTTTTTAAAATCAAGGACTATCTCACAGAGATAGTTGCTTGTGCACTGAAACCTGGTCCCGGTATCACGCTTTCATGCATCCTACATAAATGAATTGGATGCTTTTAAAATTTAGTTTAAAAAACAAAAATTGGAAACTTCTGATTATATGCAGTTGGTTCCATATCTGTCTACCATGTTATAAATGTTACTATTGTAATTATTGTTATATTATTATTATATTGTTGTTATATTATTATTATTATTATATTGTTATTGTACTATTGTAACTATTGTAATTATTATTGTTATTATTATATATTCTTTTTTTTTTTTTTTTTTTTTTTTTTTTTTTTCATTTTTGTAGTTCAAACATTTTACATAATAGTATGTTGCATAGAAAATATACAGTATTTCACATAATTTTAATGCAAGCACATGACTTTATTTTGTACATGTATCGATATAGCATGATTATGTTGCAACGCTGAAAGAAGTTTAATTATTATTATTATTATTATTTTTTTTTTTTACATTTCTTTGATGTTTAAATTTGTATTTGTAAGTTACAGTAAAAATTCGTTTGGTTATTCTATGCATGAGATTCAGATATAATATATCCATAATAAAAAAGTAATTTATGACAAAATTATTATTATTATTTTTAATTGCTATTGCAGAGCAACTATGCAGTGTTTTACACAATTTGAAATCAGATACATGACTTTTTTTGTACATGTACAGATGTAGCACGATTATAGTGCAACTTTGAAAGAAATTCGATTATTGAAATTTTTAGCATTTCTTAGAGGTTTTAATCTGTATTTTTGAATTACAGTAAAAATTCTTTATAACATTCTACACCTGAGATTCAGATATAATATAATCGTCATAAAACATAATTTTTAACAAAATAATAAATAAATTACTATAAGGCCTTTAAATAACCTTTATGAAATACAAATTCATACAATTGGAAAACTTACATTTGGGTGCTGACTTTCTTTCAGTCATACTTAATACTAAAATCGTGAAACTTATCATCGAATTTCTTAAAAAATTAGTTTCTACTAAAATAGCCTTAAATTAGCAACTTTTATTTTTGTAAAATGTTAAATTTTATTTTTAGTATTGTATGGAACATATTAATTTATGGCATATTTATAAATGTGCTATATCTGAAATCTGTTATTGCAAATAAATAAACTTGAATCAGAAACACCCCAATTTAGACAAGAAAGAAGTGAAAGATAAATTTTTTTCAATATTTAAATTTCCTAAGAGCAATAGCAGAGAAAAAAAAAATGGCGACTAATTGGATCAAATTTTGAAATGGAAGACGTAAACATTTGTGTAAAAATTTTTTATCCTTTAAAATTGAATTTCGATTTTTTTTTAGTACTGATAAAAATCTAAGATACTCATTTAATAGTAATTTCTTCTAAGTACAATAATAATATTATTTACTTCAACACTTAAAAAAAAAAAAAAAAATCTGAACGTTGTGAGGTCTTACTCACTTGCTCAAAATCGCGCTGAGATTGTAAGCGTAAGTTATTCATGGAATGTTTTGTTAGTTGAGAGTAAAAAGGTGCCTATTCAAATTTTCGTTTAGTGTCAGAGGAAGTGTGAAAAGTTCTTACAGCAAGGTGATAGAAATTGGGAAGTTTTAGAGTTCATTTATATGTCAATAATTTCAGTTAAGATGTTTTAAGGTGAACAAAATGAAGTATTCCTCCAGATAAACTATTTAAATAAACTTCAGGGAATCTTCGGGCGTGCTTTTGGAGAGCAGTAAAGTAAGTACGTTACTTATTCTAAGTGAGTGTATTCTAGCCGGCAAATTAACATTCACATACATTGACACTAAATCGTACTCTACGTTATAAGTAAAAGAAATGAACATGGGAGAAAATAAAGAAGCTGCTATTAACTCGCTATTACAAATTTTCCTGGAATATTTTGGTCAATTTACTTTCGAATAATTATGAGCAATGTTCCCTACATCTATCGGTAACCATCAAATATATTATTAAAAATGCTACTGAACTCCTGAAATCAGAGGCACTTAATTGGAGAAAACCTGTTATTCTCGGAGACCAGAGACCTGCTCTAAGCTTAAAAAAAAACCGCTACATTTCCAATATAGAAGAGTAACATTTCCAAAAAATGTTGCAGTGAATACACAATGTACACTAATAATAAAATATGTCGAATATAAATGGTAATTTATCTCAAAGAAAAAAGTGAGCTTTTCTAATGGATTTTCTAAAATAAATTCAAAATAATAAAGCGTCATATTTTTTGTATTTTAATGGATTTTCGCTCATGTTGTCTCTAATCGATACTAAAAAAATGTAAATTTCTAGGAAGAAGATAAATAATCACGTTATGAATTAATGAATAATTTTCAAAACAGCAAAATAGCATCATAGAAAACAAAAATTGATAAATTACTAATATTATTCTTTGGGTGATATCTAAATATGGCTATTCTCTTTAAGTTTCGTAAATTAGTTTTTCAACTATTTTTATTTCACTAATTCAATCCTACATTTCATTGTTCTCGCACAGAATTTTTAAAATTAATGTAAGTCTGTATTTTTTACATTTAGGTTACTATACTGAATCGAAATCTGTACTGATAAGTATAAAGGATTTAAGTCCAAAAATGTCGATTTTGAGTTAAGTACATAGTCAGACCCAGAAAAAAATTCTCTATCGATTGGTATAAAAGATTTAATTCCATGTCATTTAGTCTTTGAGAAATTCCATTGGTAAAAAAAGATTCAAGTCAGAAATTTAGCATTAATCTTTGTATAAAATATTTAATTCAATTTTTACTTTCCGAACACTATAGTGAGGAAAGTATTGTAATCATGTCAAAAATCCGAATTCGAGATTTTGATGTTGCTATACGTTTCGAGGTCCAACGAGTCCGTTTTCACTATTTTTACGATGATGTATGTATGTGTGTGTGTATGTATGTGTGTATGTATGTGTGTATGTCTGTGAGTGAACACGCTAGCGTCTAAACGCTTTGTTCGAATAAGCTGAAAGTTGGTACGTATATTGTAAGTCACTATAGTACGAACCCTATAGATTTTGGTGAATCTAGCACTTATAGTTTTTTTACAGGGACACAAAGAAAAATTCTTTATCATTATGGCCAAGGGACCAAAATCTTAAAAGTGCGATAGCATCTAAACGCCTTATTCAATTGAGCAAAAACTTTATACACATATTATAGGTCACAGATTCTCAATCTGTATAGATTTTGGAGAATCTAGCACTTATAGTTTTTTTACAGGGACATAAAGAAAAATTCTTTGCCAAATTTTTAAAAGTGTGATAGCGTCTAAACGCCTTATTAATCTCAGCAAAGAAGTTGTACACATGTTATAGGTCACATTTGAACCAACTGTATACATTTTGGTGAATCTAGCACTTACAGTTTTTTTACAGGGACACAAAGAAAAATTCTTTATCTTTATGGCCTATGAGACCAGCGATAGCATCTAAACGCCTTATTCAATTGAGCTGAAAATTTGTATGAATATTATAAATCACTGTTGCACTAACTATAAGCATTTTGGTGAATCTAGCATTTATAGATTTTTACAGGGACACAACGAAAAATTCTTTATCATTATGATCTAAGGGCTCAAAGTTCAGTAGCGTTAAATAAAACCTCGTGTGATATATGGAGAAAAATACTCAAACACTCTGTTATGGTTTTCTCTTTTTGGTTTGTTTAGCAACTCCTCTTTCTTTATTTTATCTACAAAACTGTTAGTTACTCAATGTTCGGAAAGTCGAGTGGAGTCACTCCAGATTTTTCCCCTTTATTAAATGAAGGTTGACAATCACTGAACGCTATAAAGGGTATAAATCAACATAATCCCTTTTTCCTAATCGATTCTTCTGATTAGTTTTTAGTTAGTTTAAATTTATTTTACGTCTCCTGAAAAATCATGAATATGGACTTAAATCCTTTATACTTATCAGTACAGAAATATGCAATTAAGTTATGAGATTTTCGGCTTAAGATTTAAATTTTATGCTCACACTGTTAAAAATTTCAACAAAAAACTCTGTATAATCTATTATCTTAAGTCTTACGTAAAATTACAGAGAAAAATAAACGGATATGTTAAAAAACTTATGTTGTACATTCATTTTAATAACTAATATTAATTTAATTAATTATTGGTGAGAATATATTTCGGACTTGGAATGCTTTTTCTAAAGTAGAAACAGTCATTTTTAATTTTAATTAAAAAATTAAATAAGAAAATAAGGTAAAAATACAGAGTAAAGATTGAGATTCTCGATTATTTACTTTTAACCAAGAATTACTGTAAATTTACAGAGACTCTGGATAAATATTTACATTAAATTTATAGAAATTTTTAACAGTGCAGTTTTAATAGGGATGTAATTCCTTTTTTAAAAAAAAGTAGCCGTACGCATTTATATGGACCCTTCCTTTGATTAAAATTATACTTTTTCAAAAACTGGGGTTTCTTTTGAAATTTGTTGTGTCTAATTTTTACATGCATATTACCGTTTTTGAGAAAATTAATTCTACGCCTCCATATGGAACCTTTATTTGATTAAAAGATACTTTTACCATTTCCTTGATTCATACTAGTTATACTTTTGTAAAATTATTTTCTTTCTGACTCTATATATTAGATTGTATAATTAAATGAAAAATTTAAAGTTGAAAACATGCTCTTTTTACGTTTCAACAATTTGTAGTTGAAAAATATCTTTGACAGTGTTATTCACACAAAGGAAGAGCTAACATTGCCGCAAAACAAGAACTCAAATCTTCTAAACGTTTCTTTTTACTTTCTTCTGTATATGTACAGTACAAGAATAAAGTATTGGATTCGTGAAAATTTTTGACCTTCTATTTTTGATGGATTTACACGTTTTGAGGTAACCTAAACACGATTTGTTCCTTTTTTTAGAAAATGTCTGTTTGTCTCAGTGTGTCATAAGTTTTGTGAACGCTGTATTTCGCGAATCAGTAAATGAAATTTAACCAAACTTGATGTTTAGTTGGACCTTCACCTCATTTTAAGACAAATTTCGTATAAATATATATAATGAGAGTTATTTTTAAAGAATGGCTGTAAAATTAATATGAATTATTAATAATAGTAGTAGTAAATTAAGGAATTTTTTTTTTTAATTTAGGAGCATTGTTCTCCCCGCCCCTAAGGCGGAAGTACCTTCAGAGGGTGTAAATTTCTAATATGGGTATCTTTCAAAATAACTCATCAATACCTTTAAAACGAATGGTTGAACCATCAATCTGTAATAATTTAAAACAAAGCTATCTTTTTTTTTTTTGTTCATTTTTAACAAAATAATAATAATAATAATAATAATAATAATAATAATAATGCATTTCCTTAGATATTTGCTCGAAATTGATTTTCTTTCGGCATTTTGTGTCATCATGGAACTTGATTTTAATAAATAATAATTTCCATTGCGTGAATTTGTATAAGCTAATATAGATGAAAGTCTTGCGGTGGCCACAGTATACTGGTTTCTACTTAAACTTTTATTCTCGTGAAAAAAAAAAAAAAAAAAATACTATTTCCATTTGACAATTTTACTGACGAACTGTTGTTGCATATATTAATTATATTGTAAAATGTAGCATGCTCAATTAGTAAGATAGTCTTTTTAATTTTGGCCTTTATCTTTCCGGTGTTTTATTTTTGTTTTATGCATAAAATTTTAAGGTTCGTTCACCCCACTGAATTGAAATAGTCATATGCAATTCAAATTTGAATAATCATTAGTCCTAATAACTCTGTTGAAATGCCTTTTTTCCTAACGCATTTCCAAATAAAGTTCAACAAAAATGAACAAAATTCGTGAAACTTCGTATCAAAGAAATTATACTGTGTATCATCAATATGTTAATTGAAATCGAAATGCCAGTAGGTGTTCTAATAATTTGAACTAAAGGAGGAGAAAGTAATTTTCTTTTGAACTACCTTCATCCATGAGTGTTTTCTTTCGAAAATATTTTATTAGATTTCCAAACACAGTTAAATATCTCTAAAAATTTACTTCAGCACAAGAACTTATTTTAACCCTTTAAAGTATATTGGTCTCGCATTGATGAAACCAATCATTTATCAACATTTAATGTTTTCTATACAACAATTTACAAAAAACATTTCCCTTGTTTTAACCAATTTTTAAACTTTTTTTTCTTTTTGTGTTCGGTAGGTGTAGCACCTACTCTGAAATTTAACAAATGATATTTGAGAGGAAGCCAAGTCCAGAAACCATTTAAATATTTTTATAGGGGCGAGTGCACCTTTCTCCTTTGATGAAGCTGGTTATAAAGTTTAAGGCTGATTGACTACACTAGGGTCCTAGGCCTATAGGCGGAACGCCCTCCATGGGGTCTTTCTAAAGGGCCCTAGCCTGTATTTAAGCCAGTTTCAGAAAAAAAAAAAAAAAAAAAAAAAAAAAAAAAACAGAAAAATCCAAAAGGTCGATGAGCGCGACCTGGGATCGAACCCGGCACTTCCCATCTACCAGCTCTGAGCGCAGAACCGCACGTCGTTTGTGGGCGCCTTTGATGAAGCACCCGTGCCTACTTTTTTATCTGATGAAGAGCTATGCTATTATTTTGACTTGAAAAACCGATGAGAGTTTTTGCAGTATACAGCGTTTAGTTTCAAGGTTATTTATTTATAAAATTAATTATTATTTAAATTTAATCATGTTAACATGTAAATATTTCAAACCAAAAATTTCTCAAAAACTAAAAATGCTATTTTTTTCCTTTTTATATATTTATCATCAACTATGTGTTTAATTTTTTAAACTAGCGATTTTAAAAAGAAAATGTGCGATAAAAGTGTTAAGGGGCAGTTTTTCTTTACCCAATTTTTTTTTCATAGAATTTAGTAATAATTTACTATTGAAGAACAATGTACAAATGTGCACCTCTCTTAGGAGTCACATTTTTACAAGAGTATGCGAAAGTGTTAAACCTAACTTAAAATGAAAGTTAAACGCTAGTTGGTATTTTCTGCAAGAACACTTTAATGGCAATTAATAAATTTATAGAGACCTCTTATCAAGTTGTTGAACTATTTTATCCAGAATATAAAAGTTTCCTTAGAAAAACAAAAATGTTTCTGAAAAGCTTTTAACTCTTTAATGTTCACTAATCACTATAAATATTATTTTTCATCAATCGAAGAACCATTCCGATTAAATAAGCGTTTTAATAAAAAAATAAGAAAAAATTGAAATCGATATGTATGTTTGGAAACTAGAGTGCGAGAGAGAGAGACTATAACATGAAATTGCCAAGAAAGTTTAGATGATCTTTAAAAGTTGAAACTTGATTTAGAGCAATTCAAGTTTGAATTTATTTTATTTTACTTTTACTTTTAAACTACATTTCAAACAGTCTTAATTTTACAGTTGTCGATATGTTTTTTAAAACACAGAAATAATATTTCAGTATATGCCTCATTTTTCAATAATATACTTCATTCATTTCAATTATCTTTAAAACATGTATTAGCAATCTATTTTATTTATAGCCTTCACTTTTTTTTTTTTTTATATTTATTCATAAAAAGTTTAAGCGTTTATGTTTAAGCGTTCTGGGAAATTTTTATATTCTTGTGTTGCACACTTAAAAAAAAAAAAAAAAAAGAGAGAGAGAAAAGAAAAGAAAAGAACTAGGAATCTTAATCCGGAATGATTTTATCCATGAAGTATCATATTCACTTAGTTCGTTTTTAAGATAAGTTACAGTAAAGCTTTAAGGAGAAGGTCATATTTTTTATTGTCACTTATTTATAAAAAAAAGTTTCACATTTACGTTTCTGCTTATAAAGGCCTTCTTTAATAATTAATTTCTTGGCCTTTTTTTAGTTCTAGGAGAACTATTAGTTTCAATCTGGGTAAAAACGTCGCGTCGTTGCCAGTTTTTGTAGATCAGTTTTGTAAAACACCAAAATAAATTAGAAATATCACTCCTATCGTTACAAATTCGGTAGAAAATGAAAGGAGAGATTTTTCTGAATGGTACATACAGTTTTTTGACACGACAGTTAGATTTTTTAAAATTAACTAAAGTATGAAATTTAGGTGGTCGCGCTTCATTTTAATTCACTTCAGTCGTTTTAAAAAGTACGTGGTCCAGTTGTACGGTCAAAAAATGAGATAAAAAATAAATTAAAATTAAAAAATTAAAAATTAAAAATGAAAATGAAAATTTTACAGATTAAAATTAATAGTCCTCCGTAACTAAATTGTGTCTTTGACAGAATTTTTACTTTTTACTTTATTATTATTATTATTATCCTTTTTCTTTCTTTCTTTCTTTTTTTTTTTTTTGTATTATTGTAACATTGCGTCCGTGGTTATGAAGTGAAAGTTACACTGATTTTACTTACATTTATACACGTTTAATTATACTGACACAACATATTTTTTTTTTTTTTTTTCAGATTATACAAAAGATTTAGACTGGTAGTGTAAAATTTATGCTATATACAAACATAGACATTTTATTATACCTCACATTTATTTATTTGTTTTTTTATTTATATCATTTATTCCTAATTCTGGGGGATCCATATGTGTTCGCATTTAAATAGTTTTGAATACTGTAATACTTTTTCGATTACTTAAAGATAGAAAAATTCATAGTTGCAGTATAACCATATTTTCTTTGTCTTTTTCTTTTCTGTTTTTTAGTAGAGGATTTTTTTTTTTTTTTAATAATTCTACCATGTATTAATATATAAATTTTAATACACTTCCAATGCATAAAATAAATTAGACTTTTATTTTATAAATTATAGAAAATTTTCCAATAATTCATAATGAACATTTTATACATTTTTCTTTAAATAACTGTATTTTAATTTTTTTTTTTTTAATCTCAAAAATGAATTACAATGCAGAGAAATCTGTAACGGAATAAACAACAATTATGTTAGTGAAGAGTAAATGGTTTGATATCTTTATTACTTAAAACTAAATAAATGTATTATATGAAAAAGAGCTATCAGGCACTAGTATAACTGGTATGCACCATTTTTCCGAATGAAATAATTATTTTTTATCAGTGGTATAATGTTGATTATTGTTATATAGAATATTGATTTTTGGAATCTTGGTGATTCTTTTAATCATGACACAAGTTTAAATTTTACATTTTAATAAATGGTTATTGTTCATATTTTTATAGTAAATATAGTATTTTAATATATTAAAAGTAAAAATCGTTTAATTGCATTAGTATTAATAATAAATTTTTTCATATGCTTGAAAAAACAGATACATGTTCTTAGATTTTGAAAGTGTAAAAGGGTATACTGAAAAATTGAATCACAGCATAAAAAATAACAAGATACTGCGTGTATTAGCAGCTATTAAAAAATGAAAGTAATTTTTTAATAGTTAGGCAATTACTGCTAACAGTGTTACTATCTTTAACAGCACCAACGATAAGCACTGTTAAAAAAAAAAAAAAAAATGTTTGTTTTGTATTATTTACAATAGAAGTCATTCGCATATTATAAGTGTAGTGAACATGAGTATAAACTACCATAAGTCTTTTCTCTTTTAAACAAAACACTTTCAAAAAATGCATTGCTTAGGATTTATGGTAATAATTTATACATGAGAAGGACAAGCTATTAAAATCTGTTTGCATAGTCAAACTTTAAATTATTTTATTTTCATATTAAAACAAACTTTCTTTTTTTTTTTAAATGCCTCTTTACGCGAAGGAAAAGAATTAAAAAAATTATTCAACACGTGAATTCGATAGCATACACAAGAAAACAGATATAATAGATTATGACTAAATTAAAAACAAAGTTATTAATGCTTGTGACATCCTTAAGTGAGTAAATTTCGTGATATTGCGTTCAAAGAAAACGAGAAGTACGTTATTGCATCAAAAACAAACAATATATAGATACTGTCGTCTTAAAGGAAAGAAACTTACTTTTAGTTTGCAGTGATGAACAATCGAATAAACTGTCGTTTTTGGCTTTAAAAAATACCTGAATATATTTTTTTTTTTTTTTGTCACACTGATTCATTCAACCGAACAATATTATAAACAGAGCAGAAATTCTTAAGAAAAAAAAATATTTTTGCCAACCTCGTCAACAAAATATACAAATACGTTTGCATTGTTATACTTTAAGCTACGCTGGTCTTACACTGGCACAAAACTTTTTTTTTTTTACTTTCCGAACACTATAGTGAGGAAAGTATTGTAATCATGTCAAAAATCCGAATTCGAGATTTTGATGTTTCTATACGTTTCGAGGTCCAACGAGTCCGTTTTCACTATTTTTACGATGATATATGTATGTGTGTGTGTATGTATGTGTGTATGTATGTGTGTATGTATGTGTGTATGTATGTGTGTATGTCTGTGAGTGAACACGCTAGCGTCTAAACGCTTGGTTCGAATAAGCTGAAAGTTGGTATGTATATTGTAAGTCACCATAGTAAGAACCCTATAGATTTTGGTGAATCTAGCACTTATAGTTTTTTTACAGGGACACAAAGAAAAATTCTTTATCATTATGGTCAAGAGACCAAAATCTTAAAAGTGCGATAGCATCTAAACGCCTTCTTCAATTGAGCAAAAACTTTATACACATATTGTAGGTCACAGATACTCAATCTGTATTGATTTTGGAGAATCTAGCACTTATCGTTTTTTTACAGGGACACAAAGAAAAATTCTTTGCCAAATTTTTAAAAGTGTGATAGCGTTTAAACGCCTTATTAATCTGAGCAAAGAATTTGTACACATGTTATAGGTCATATTTGAACCAACTGTATAGATTTTGGTGAATCTAGCACTTACAGTTTTTTTACAGGGACACAAAGAAAAATTCTTTATCATTATGGCCTATGAGACCAAATTTTTAAAAGTGCAATAGCATCTAAACGCCTTATTCAATTGAGCTGAAAATTTGTATGAATATTTTAAATCACTGTTGCACTAACTATAAGCATTTTGGTGAATTGTGGCCACCACGAGACTTTCTTCTAAATTTTCCTATACAAATTCACTCAGTAACAATAATTAAAAAAAAAAAAAAAAAAAAAAAAGTGGGACTTTGACAAAATTGTGGGTAAAATGTGAAAATTTGTTTAAGTTTGTCAGAATTTATAGATTTTTACAGGGACACAACAAAAAATTCTTTATCATTATGATCTAAGGGCTCAAAGTTCAGTAGCGCTAAATAAAACCTCGTGTGATATATGGAGAAAAATACTCAAACACTCTGTTATGGTTTTCTCTCTTTTGTTTGTTTAGCAACTCCTCTTTGTTTATTTTATCTACAAAACTGTTAGTTACTCAATGTTCGGAAAGTCGAGTGGAGTCACTCCAGATTTTTTCTAAAAGTTCATTACCCGATTACCGTAGGTAAAGAAAGTATTATATTCGGTCAAAAATTTTATGTAGAGTTTTCACATGATTTGCATGTTTTAAGGTCTATTGGGTGTAAAAATGGTATTTTTGGCAATTAGTCAGTGTGTATGTGTGTATGTTTGTGTGTATCTGTGTGGGACATTTTCTGACAATGGTATCTTCGAAACGAATAAAAATATAACGACGAAACTTCAGCATTAAGGGAGGTCCAGTGTATCGATGATTTTACTATTTTTTTTATGAAAATTGGAAAATCGGAAGTGACACCGTATATCTCTTTCTCAAAAAATATTCTAACGATATTCTTCAATATTGCTCCAGAAACATCGTTTTAGATGTCCTTTCATATGAATTAGTTGGTTAGTTCAGGACAATTTAAAGCCGTCCTGTATAAGTAGTCAGTTTTAGATCATACAAATTACCGTTATTTAAAAACTACTCTGCTGATTTTTCGAATTTGTCCCTTTTAGATATCCTTTAGATATGTAATTGCGAATTTTCGGTTAACACGTGAGTTAGCCAAGTTCTGGTGAGAATCGCAAACAGGACCGAAAATCTGTGTTTCAAAAACGGCTTTAACATTTTCTTCCAATTTGCTACATAAATTCCTTTTTAGTTTTTAGATGTCCTCTTGCATATATTACTTGGTTTCTCCAGGGAAACTGATAGGCGTCACCATAAAATAAGTCAATTTTAGATCTCGGAAATTAGCGTTTCAAAAAGCGGCTCTGCCGATTTTTTTAAATATTTCTATGTAAACTTTGTTTTGTCTGTCTGTACTGATTATGTTTATCTTGCATTGAAGATTATTTTGTGTCTGATATGTTCAGTCAATTTTATGTTTTCTGACAACACTAACCCGTTCCACCCACACAAACACCCCTCCTTTTTCAAAAAAGAGAGAGAGAGAGAGAGAGAGAGAGAGAGAGAGAGAAATCTGTCAAAGACAAAATTTAATTTAATACGACCGGACTAATTTGTATTTTTCAATCTTATAATCTTAAACAATATATAAATAAATAGAAAACATAAATTAATGTTTAGAAATCTTTACCAACTATCCAGAGGACATCAATAACATATATCAAAAAGATATCACCAGCATCTATTTAGAAAACATGATCAATCGTCTTCGAATATTTGTTGAAAATATTCAGAAGTCATCATTAATACATATTCAGAAGGTATAGCTAACAAAAATATTCAGAAGCCATAATCAATACATATCCTGAAAAAACAGCCAAGAAATATTCAGAAGCCATAATCAATACATATTCAGAAGATATCGCCAACAAATATCCAGAAACCATCATCAATATGTATTCAGAAGATATCACCAACAAATATTTACAGTCCATTCAATTTGTGAATGGTGATGGATTCGGGTACTGAGTTGATTCTTATATACAATTAGGGATGAATTTCTCGCTTACTGGTAGGTTTTGAAAAATTTAAAAGTTTTTAGGGATTTGACATCATATTTTAAGATACTTTAAGAAGTTAAATGGCAAAATTGGATATTGGCTAGCATCCTGGTAGATTTCAGGTGGAACACAACAAATGGCGACAAAGCAAAATCACAGATTAAAAGAAATAGTCCTCTCGTACTAATAATATGTATAGTAGTAAGTAATGGAAATCATGTAGTTGTAAACATGAGATTTTTTTTTTTTCTTTTTAAATCTAATAAAGCCAGCTTTACGCGAATAAGAAGACATTCAACATGTGAATTTATTAATATACACGAGGAAACAGATAACATAAATTATGATTAGATTAAAAACGAAATTGGAAATTTTAGTGGTTTCTACTTCAGCGGGTAATATTGTAATATTTTATTCAAACAAATTGAGAGACATGTTACTGAATCAAAACTAAACAAGATATCTAAACTCTTATCTTGACAAATAAGAAAATTTTCTTCAATTTACAGCAACGAAACAATGGAATAAATTCTTGTTTTTGGCCTTAAAAAACACCTGAATACGCTTCTTTGTTATTCTGATTCATTCGACCGAACAATGTTACAAACTCAGCGAAAGTTAAAAAATCTCTTTATTTTTGCCAACTTCATCAACAAACTTTATTTTCATTTACTTTCTTCTTTTAAATGAAGTAAACACTGTGGAAATAACGGAATAGTTTGATAAAATGAAAATAGTCATTTACAAAATTAGCATCCGTTAAGTATAAAATAAATTTATTATTTGGTAATTAATATTTCTCATATCTAGACCTGAATTAGACAGTGAAAATTACTTCCGATGAAACAAAGTGATTTTTTTTATATATATAAAGAAAGAGTATCTATTAGAGGTGAGTTCGGGCTCTATTTTGGCAATCCGAGCCCGCCCGGGCCCGAAACATTTTTGAACTGAGCCCGTCCGAGCCCGAAAAATTTTGTGTGATCAGAGCCCGAGCCCGCCCGAGCCCGATATTGAAAGTGGTACGCTATGCAACGCATACACAATAGTAAAATTAAATACCGTTTTCATTTTCAAATTAATTTTCTTATTATCAGTCCTCAATTTAAATAACTATAAATGTTATTATAACAATTTATAATGTCTGTGTCTCTTTATACATGTATATATTTATATAATAGATATTTATAGTGCAGCCCATTGTTTATAACGCGCCTATCGGGGGAAAAAAATATCCGAATGAGTGATATAATGAGGCCCGATATAACGAAGGAGGAAGGATTACTGTATAACACTATGACATAATATGCATCCCGTTGAAAAAAAGAGTTCTATTTAGAAAAAGGAAAGTCAAAGCTACTAAGGTTTGCAAGATTATTTTGTGATTTATAACCTATCATGACTATTATGACATTACTAAAGGTGCTCTCAAAATGAATAAGATTTCTTTTTTTTTTTTTTTTTTTTTTTTTTACATTTTCCAGTTAGTGAAGAATAAAATAAACGGAACTTTTAGCTTGAATCCGAGCCCGCCCGGAGCCCGAAGACTTGCGTAAGATTTGAGCCCGATCGGGCTCGGGCTCGGGCTTACGGGCTCGGGCTGAGCCCGTCTCATCTCTAGTATCTATGTGTGTGTGTGTGTGTCTGTGTGTCTGTGTGCCTGCGCTCTGGTGCTCACACTACCGATCGCAGAGCTACAAAACTTGGCAGATGAATACCTGGAACCCTATAAGTGTGCACCTCATCGAGTTATTTTCGAATTTGAAATTTTTTAATTTATTTTATTTTCAATGTTAAATATTGCCTTCTATGTTTAATTTTTCATAAATTTATTCTTTCTTCGTAATCGCCTGCGCATCTTATCAACGGCTATTACGCTATTTGTTTTTTATTTAATTCATTCATTTGAAAGCGAATTTTTTTTCTCTTTTTAATTTATTAGCGAAATCTTTTTTTTTCTTTTTTAATTTGATTACATTTATTGAAAATCAAATGGTAATGCAGTAGAAAAAATTAAGTATATATTAAATTTAAAATTTAAAAAACGTATTTATAACAGTTATGTTTATTTATAACTAGCAGGCTTTGCCCGCTTCGCTGGACACTATATTTAAATGATTTCTCCGTAACTGAATATATTTCGATTGGCGACTATTTTCGTCACAGCTTTAGTGTGGGACCTCCTTGGCAATATCAAACATTTTTTGAACTTCTCGAATCTGTACAAAAAAACTATTATTAAAACAAATATTTTCGAAATAGTCCAATAGCTGGTGTTAATTCTTCGAATATTCTGGAAACAGTTGAAGCTGTTACTCGTACAGTATAAGTCATTATTCGATGAATGTTCTGGGACAGCCTAAAAAATAGTCACTTGTTCCACAGGAGTAAAGCAAATAACATCAACTACATCAGAGCAAAAATTTTCACTCACTCACGAAAAATGTCCAGTTGCTTAGAGCTCAATCCCTAAAGTGCAATGACTCAGAATAGGTCTCTGAATAACTCTGGATCGCAGTGACTACATACTCTTTCGCAAAAATCAACTCACACCTACTTATAACTTTTGGCGATGGGGCTTGGAGATGACTCCATCGAGAATCCCTTGGTAAGCTCAAGGTCTACGTTCCCGTGTGTCGGAGAGCTTCGAAACATCGGGAACCCTAAACTGTCATTTTTCACCAAATTTGGTCGCCCACTCGCCAAGTTTGTCTCCAAGACTATGCTTTCTATTAAACATATCTTTATTTAGTTATTTAAATATTAATTTGAATTAATCAAATATTTCTGTCCGACAGCGTGCAAGTGCAGTCACACACAGCAGCTCATTTATTTGTATGTTAAATTAGCGTAGTGAATGGTATATAAAAAAATAAATAAATAACAAAACATTATCGTGCTACACAAGTTTATTAATTTTACATTTTTCTTGAACTACCTAGATTAAAATCACTGTTGCTAAATTAAACCTCTTGGCGAAAAACGTTCGGTGTACTTCAACGCAACAATTTAAAAGATCACCCAGGAGGATCTATAAATAAAACTGATTTTAGTACAACACACATTAGCATCGTAAACTATATTAGCACTTTGTAAAAGAAATTTTAAATTTAAAATGACATCAGTTTTTGTGAGATGCATAATTTATTTTATTTTTTATTGTTCACGTTTAGATAAATGTATTTATTTTCCTGTTGGAAAAAAAAAAAAAATAAACTCGACAACAATTAAATTATGGATCATTAAATTTAATTTTGGCAACAATTAAATTATAGTTAAAATTTAAATGGCTAATTTTTTGCTATTATTAGCTTACAAAATTGCTATTTTATGCATAAAAATAACTCAAAAAAGTATTTTTTCGGAATAAAAGGCAGCCAACTTTTTAAGTTAGGGTATAAGCTATCTCCATAACAAATTTTATCGAAATCCATCGAGCAGTTTTAGCGTGAAACTCAGTCAAATAAACGGACATTCACATTTATAATATATATAAGATTTTTATAGTATTACAACTTTTTATTTTTCATTTCTTTAATTGATTCCTTTGAAAGGAAAATCACTTTTTTAAATTTATACTATTTATCAGGAAAAATGATAGTGCATAGTAGAAAGGATTAAAATTATTAAAATTTAAGATTAATTAAAATTTATTTGTTTTTTATTTATCCTTTGTTATGTCCTTATAGATTTGTTTTTTATTTTATCCTTTTAAAACGAAATCTACTTTTTCTTTTGTTTGTTATATTGGTCAGTATCACATGGTAAAATATTGTAGACAGCGAGAGCTATGAAATAGTACATGCTTTGAAAACTAAAATATTTAATTGACGCTGAGATACAGTTATCTTTAAAATCGTAGTTCTAAAATAGTAGCAGATCCACCTGTCGTAGTTAAATATCCAGATTGAAGTGCCCGGAAAAGACCTTTTCTGTAGGCAGTGGGAACCTGGGCCTGATGCGGTGCGGGCGGAAAAGGAGCTGACGTAGGCAGCGGGTACTTGAAACGCGAATTAAAGCATTTCAATGTAATTAATTATTTGTTTATTTATAATGTGATATAAAAAATAAATAGTGATTCAATTCTTTTGAAAATTCATTTAAATATAGTGACCAACGAAGCGGACAGAGCCTTTTAGCATATATATATATATATATATATATAAATGTAACATTTGATTATATATAATTAATAAAGAAAGAGTATATATATATTTGAATATAACATTTGAAAGAAAAGAATGAGAACGAAGGTCAGTCAAATATATATATATACATATATATAAATAATTTCAAAATCCACATGGAATAAAAGTTTCAATTGTATGTTTTTCTTTATAAGTAATGTGTGACTTTACCAATAAGTCGTTAAAATATATTGAGACTATTTAATTATTAGTAGTTCTAATGCTTTTACATAATTTCTGAATCAATGAAATGTCTCATGAGTTTACATATCAAGCCTATAAAATTTTACAAGGCGTCGTTGATAAGTAAATCTAAGAAAATGCAAGAACTTTATTTCTGTACAGAGCCTTCATTATTACTTCAGCAATTAGTTAATGGAGAAAACTGAAGGAAAATTTGCACATAGCCGCAATATTATATTACTGTAGTGTAACGTAACGTATCTATAAAAGAACTGACGAATACAAAACTTCTTACGCTAAATGCATTTTTTTTTTTTTTTTTCCTGACTCGATTATCGATACATGAATTTAATATCACATCCAAACGCAATCTTCTTGGATGTTTTTTCCTAAACTTTCTGCATGGTGAAATTTGGAAACAAGTTAAATTTTTCCTTTCCACTCTCAGCTTAATTTATTAATCTGTTAAAAAAAAAAAAAAAAAAAAAAAAAAAAAAAAAAAAAAGTCCCATCTTCTTTCTTTATTTACCATTTTTCCAGACCCATTTCTTTCTAACTTCCTTCTTCTTCTTCTTCTTCTAGAGGCTACTTTTTTTTTTTTTTTTTTTTTTTTTTTTCCACAATTAACTTCTTTTTTTTTTTTTTTTTCCTTTTTTTTGACACCAAGGATAACAATCTCTCTTGTTTCGACTTTGACGTTACATATCTTGCCAATTTATCCTTTATATATCTGTTTCTGAATGTTGTATTGTACCCATGACATCACATCACATTAAAATAATTTTGATGCGCATATATGGTGGTTAGAGCGACAGAGAATGCCTTATACGAAAAATAGTTTATCTTTTGAAGTATAAAAATAACGCTAAGAGATAAAAAGTTTATTGCACTAAATAAATAAGTTCAAATACAATATCATGTGACGCCAAAGAGTAAATAGACTTTTCACATAGAGAATCTGCAAATAGAATTTTAAATAAAATAAAATAATGCTGTAATAATTATGGGAAAAGATTATTGTGGGTTTAGAATAAGGAAGTGTTTGTCTTAGAATTCACCTTACGAAACAAATGTTTGTAACAAGCAGAAAAGGTAAATGCCGAAGGTAGGCGGTTTATTCCGTTGTCTTTAAGAGGAGTAGAATGAATATTCATAGAATGAAAATAAAATTCAGTTGCGTGAGACTGCACATTCACTGAATTAAAATAATAATAATAATAATAATAATTACATTTTATTTTACCTTTTAAGAAATATTTAGAATTCTGAAAATAAAATTTACTTTATTATCATTATTATTTTAACGAAATACAAATACATTTTAAACGCAATTTTTTTTCACTGTTCTTATTGTGTTCTGCGGGTTGTTTTTTGAAAATTTTAATTTATTCTTATAACAATCCTTTGCTTTTTAAATTAAATATAAAATTTCATTTAGGGTGATAAAATATTACACCCACACACAAAAATAAATGAAATAAAATAAAATAAAATAATTGAAGGCAAGACGAAATGTCTTTTAAATATTTCATGTGTATAATTTTTTAAATAAAATGCATTTCATTTTTTGAGTGTAAACTATACTATATAAAAATGATAAATTTTACTAATAAATAAATAAATAAAACTTTTGATAGTCTTCCCAGTTATCAAACACATGAAAATAAAAATAAAATTTTATTGGAAACAACAAAAAGTCAATTCGTGTTCTTCGATTTCTACTTTTTCTTTCAATTTTAAAAGAAAATATTTCCGCTTTCAATTTTAATTTTAAAAAGTAGTAAGTTTCTGCTAATTTTAGTAGTAATTAATTTTTTTTTTTTACGTTAAATATATCTTATTTTTCTTTACAATTTTATTCTCGCTAGAAATATTTAAAACATGAACGCATTTTACAAGTAAAATGTCTGTATTACAAAAGTATTTTTTATGTCTGATATTCATATCACATGTATATTATGGATATATAATATAAATCATACGAAAATTCTTTATGATGTGATGAAATGTCTGTCTAATCTAATATAAAAAATAAATGTGAAAAAATAAAATTACTTTAAAATTTTTCATTCTTAGTATTTTAAAAATTCAAATGAAATCTTTATTTTGTTCGTTGTAGAAAGTTCTTTAAAATCTTTATAAAAAAAGAAAAAAGAATAAGACTTGCATTATTTTGAAATCGGAATCATACAAAAGTATAAAATAAAACATTCTTTAAAATCTATTATTATGTTCTTTGAATATTTTTTTTAATAAAAATTTAAATTAATTCTCATAATAAACTATTAGCGTTAAAGTAATTGAAAATTTTCCCCAGCGGCTTGATTTATGTGAAATCTTTATCTAAATTATTTACTGCAAATTATTAATAAATTATTTTCGAAATAGAATATTTCTGTACTATTTAACAACATTTATGCAGTATTTTTCAATTCATCCATTATTTTAATGCAATCATAATCTTATTAAAAATCTCTCTCTTCTTTTTTTATCCCTTCGAAAATATAAATATATCTTACGAATAAAAGCAATTTGTTTTTATTCATGAACCTTCAATACCATTTGTATCAATAGGGAACAATAGATAAAAAGAATTGTTCCTCATGAAGTGACAAAACTCTATAATACTGGAAAGATTAAAATATGTAGCAAGCTAACATTTCTTTACAACTATCCATGCATAAAATTTTAGAGATAAATACAGACAACATTTTAATATTAATCATAAGTTCAATTATTATTATTATTATTTTCTAAAACATAATTGTACTTCATGAAGGCAAAATATCCATTTACCTTATATTACTTGAACGTCATACGTATATAACAGAGAGAAAAAACATTCTTCATAAGTTGATGATATCGTATATGATATGGTGACAAAAACTACAGATACTTTTCGTTTATAAATCGAAAAGGATTTATTTAACAGGGAGCAGCCCCCACTCATCGCTAGAGCGATGTTGAGCGATTCAATGTCGAGACAAAGGGGACAACTCCGAGGTTTATTGAAAAAAAAAAAAAAAAAAAAAAAAAAAAAAAAAAATAGAAGTTTCGCCAGGCTTGTATCCCAAGACCGACAAAGGGCGAGAGAGGTTAAAATAATAAATTGTAAAACTACGCCCAGGGCTTCTTTGTATATATCTTCTTATTCTTTCGTTATCTTTAAATGCGCTCATTAATAAAAATAGAGAGGGGTCATAACATTTGCTCTCTCAATATTTATTCTCTTAGGTCATTGAGTTTAGTTAGTCAGTTTTTAGTTCTGTCTAAGACTAAGATATGTTATTGATTATATTCTCGGCATAGCTGTGTCTTCGATTATATTCTTGCAAAAGCCAATCGTCTCACAATTATGAGATTATAAGATGTTTACAAATTCACTACTTTATCCCCAAGTGAACTGGGAATGCTTGAATGCCACCAGTAATGATCACAAATTTGCCTTTTCTAGCTTCAAATTTTAAATTTTTGTTACTTTTTTTTAAGATTATGGGAAATATTATTTAAATAAGTTCTGGAACCGAAAATTTTAACAGGTCTTAAAAGGATAAATGTTTTTTACAAAATATTTTTTCATAAAGTATAGAAGAATCCTTTCTCAATTTCAAGATGAAATTCTTTTTAGAAATACTGCCATGAAAGTTTTAATTGTTTTTTTTTATCATACAATTGTGTTTGTCGCAAGTGAACGTCGTTAAAAGGAGACACCGAAATAACTCGTGTTTTTTTTTTTTTTTTTTTTTTTTTCTCTTTGTATGAGTAAAATGACTTTTTTTTCCTGTCTGTCTTGCAGGCACGTGGCCTGCCACTTTACTCGAAATTACCTTTTTTCTCTCTACGCAGTTGCAGTTTACAATTTCTGATTATTAAACAGTTGCGTTTATCTTAAGAGAAACACAACTATTTTACACAACTGGCTCTTCTATACTGGTTCAAAAAATTAACTCCTTCATTATTATTAGTCACATTCAACGTAATTGAAACACGCATGAATATGTACTAAGATCACTTAGAAAAGCACTACGGTGGGCATTCCACCTATGCATAGGACCCTCTCGTAGTTAATCATCCGTAACCTGCACAGAACTATCATTCAATATAATTTTTTTATTGTAAGTTAACCAAACGAAAACTCATTTCGTTATCTTTCTTAGTAACATCCTGTTTGGGAAACACTGCCATTATTGCTTTTGTTATCATTCAACTCTGTTTGTCGCAAGTGAACTTCATTAAAAGGAGACACTAAAATAAACTTTTTCCCCCCCTCATCATCACTAAAAAATTTTTCTATGTCTCTTGTCTTGCAGGCATGCGGTCTGCCACTTTACTGGAAATTACCTCTTTTTTTGGCTGTACGCGGGGACAAGAAATCGGCAGTCAGTTGTGAAGCGTTCCTTGAATGTTGGAGAAGGTGAGTAACTGATAATAACTATTTTAGGTAACATTGATTCCTAGCCAAGAAATGATTTTTTTTCCCTCTATGTTTTTTTCTCCTTCCTCTTTTCCTCATTTCGTTTCTTTTTTAACTTTCAGAGATAACTTGTGCTTTTAGATTTTGTAGTCATATTTGCGGCCAATGCCATCTGGCATCAGAATTCATCCTTGATTCAAATTATACTAGAGTTTTAGAGACGACATTTAAAGAATTATGACTTTTTTTTTTTTTTTCCACAACTGGAAAACGTACTTTTTGTAAATTTCTGCGACGTTTAAGGGTTAATATATTTTTACACATTCATAAAATTTTCAAAATATAAATTACGAATGCACTGCGCGGTTTCTTTTTCATCTATTTTATAATTTTGCGTTTTAATACGTGAGATAAAACATACATTTAAAAATTTAAAAAATCATAAAATGTACAAAAACTTTAATAATAAAGAGTTTAATTAAAGAACGATATTAATGTTTTACGGATCCTCTTACTGGGTTACATGGATTTCGAAAGCTTTAAAAAAACTTATATGTATATACTTATATATACAGGGTGTTCCAAAAGTCCCACATTCCCCTCCTAACTCAAAAAGGAGTCGAAATTATGAAAAATGGCTAAACATGTGTTCAATGAATTCGATAGGGAATCATTGGTTTAATGAATTCCGTTCTACTTTTCCATCACACTGTGTATGATAGCCTGTTGTTGTGTTTATTTTAAAACCATAAATAAGATTAAAATTATGGAAAAGTTTCGATCTAAATTGACTTCCTTGATCAGTGATGAGGGAATGACCAATGGTGAAAAAAGTTTGGGCCCGGGGGTACTAGGGAGAACAAATTTAAAATTTAAAATTGGAAGGTATGTTTTGTGATGCATCCCTGGAAACGTCTCTTCAAGACAATGAAGTTGATATAAATAGTTTCGCCCTACGATGATTATTAAAGGGGATACTTGAGTTTTTAAACTTTTTTAATGTGAATTTTATACTTATGTATCGCTCTTAATAATCATTGCAGTACAAAACTATTTATATCAAATTCCTTGTCTTGAAGAGACGTTACCAGGGATGCATCACAAGACATACTTTCCTGTTTGAAATTTTAAAGTTGCTCTTCCTAGAGGCACTACTACTACCTCCTTGCCCGGGCACAAACATTTTTGAGCAAAGTATGTCTTGTGATACATACATGGAAACGTCTCTTCAAGACAATGAATTTGATAGAAATAGTTTTGTTCTTCAATGATTATTAAGGGGGATACTTAAGTATAAATTTCACATTTCAAAAATCTAAAAACTCATGTATCTCCCTTAATAATCATAGTAGGACAAAATTATTTATATCAAATTCATTGTTTTGAAGAGACATTTCCAGGGAGTGTATCACAAGCTATACCTTCCTATTTGAAATTTTAAAGTTGCTCTCCCTAGCGCCTTCCCCCGTGGGCCCAAACTGTTTTCACCAAAAGAGGTCCCTCTCGAATTCGTTGTACATATGTTTCGCCATTTTTCACAATTTCGACTCATTTTCGAGTTAGGAGGAGGGTGTGGGACTTTTGGAACACCCTATATATATATATGTGTGTGTGTATGTATGTATGTATGCATGTATGTATATTTAATAAAAAATTTTATTCAATATTATGAGCATATAAAAGAGCAAAATTTAAAGGTTATTTTATAAAATTTCCTTAAAAAAGTTTGGAAAATTTAGCCAGTTTGCCCTAGTTTTCGGCGGCTCTTCAGAAAAGCAGTGGATACGATTTCTCAAAAAATAATGCACCAATCTTACTGAAATTTTGCGCACTTTTTCAAAATGTAATTAACTAGTGTGCTTGAGGGACTTTAAAATTTTTGAATTTTGAATTTTCGGTAGAGTTGTATGCAAAACAGTACAATTTTCGATACATTTTACTCTCCGTATAGCCTTGTAAAATTTGTTGTAATTGCAAAAAGAAAAATCTTTTGGTTCAAGCAGTTTTTAACTGTATTTTAAAGAAGTGTTCAAAATTCCAATAAGTTCTGTATATTAGTTTTTGAAGAATCGCATCTGGTCCCTGAAAACCAGGACCTACGTCTGAATTTATCAAAATATTGAACGAAACTTTTATAAAACATTCTTTTAAATACTCAAAATTTTGAAAAATTTTTTTAATTATTATATTATAAAATAAAAAGAAAGGTTTTTTTTTTTTTTTGTTTGTTTTTTTAAATCCTTTGAAAGCCCTTAACTGTCTGGCTGCAAGCTTACGCCATTATCATAATATAATGAAACCTTATGAAACGTAATCATACGTCATTGTTAAAATCAATATTTTGAAGAATTATATACATACAGATACTGCATAAGACTGGTAAATTTGTATTTTTATTTTCAGAATTGTCAATTCCTGTCATGATGAAGCTTCCAAGTTTATCTACATCTTGACACGTGGAAAAAGAAATTACCTTTTAAGTGATGATTTCTTTCCCATGATGCAGGTATGTACTTAATTTTGAATTAAAAAAAAAAAAAAATATGCAAAGGTTTCTTTAATTCCAAAATCTAATTATTGTATTTCCAGTTAAATACATAATAGTGTTCATTAAAACTATAGTCAGAATCTATATATTTGAATATGCAGTATTAATAAAACAGAGACCGTCTTAATACAAAGAAATAATAGATCTCAAAAAAAGTAATTTTATGAAATAAAACTATATGAAATGCTTAAAATATAAGGCATTTTCTATTAAATACTGTATATTTGGTCGTTTTAATAATAGGAAAATACAGTAATGTAAAATTATTTGTCCCACATTAAAGCAAAGTTAAGCCATAATTAACAATTGCTTACAGTTAGTATACAATTTTAGTTAGTTCCCTCGCTTTCTCTCTCCCTTTTTTTCCTTATTATAAATGATACTTTTATTCGTATATTATTAGTTTATTAATTATATTTTTCGTTTTATTTCGTAGGACGTTATAGATACGCATCCTGGTCTGACTTTCCTCAAAGAAGCCACAGAATTCCATTCAAGATACATTCACACGGTTAGTAAATAGATTAAATATATATATATGTATATATATTTTATAAATGCCCTAATGCTTGGTGCAAAATCAAATTATAAAATTAATAAGGATATTGCTTAATATAGTATTCCGATATTTAAAAGAATAAAAAAACATTCATTTAAAACCCCGTGCCAAAGAAAAAAAAGTATTTATTTTTATTTACTTCACATGCTAATTTTATTTTTTATTAGGAAGAAAAGAAAAAGAAAAAGCGATAATCAGTTGGCGTGAATATATATGTATTACTAACGGCTTATAGCTAACACTTCGGGTGTCCCTTTCTTTTTTTGTAATATTTACTGCAGCAATATTAAAAGTGCAATATTTATTCTTTGAAAAGCCATGAAGATTTCTTAAAACATTATTTCGTTAAAAATTATAAGAGGTTCTTTATACAGGTACTTAGAAAAAAAAATGCATTAAAGTAAATATTCCTGGAGCAATAAAGAGAATGAATATTGTCACGTGGATTAGGCTTAGATAACTGTTTGTGCAGAAACGCTAGAGCGAAATAACACAGAGCACTTAAAGCTCAACTCGAGACTTTATTTTTCAACTCAACTGAATTTTATATCAGCTTATATAAAGTTGATGAATATTCTAGAACAGAATATTCTAGAATTCGAAAAGTCTAGAAATTAACTTTCGCAGCCCAGCACTTTGGAAATGACGCACAGGTGAAATGACTTTTGTTACATTTCTCTTCCGTTGGGGGAAAGCAGCATCCCACTGCAATCTTGTCTGGCTTCTTATAACCGGTTTCCTGAAACTTTCCTACTCTCTTTTGTCAACTAACTGCTCCTTCGAATCATAGTAGGATTTTAATCTCAACACGTGGACTGTCTTTAGTATTTCATCTTCTGTTTCCTTCCATGGATTCTACTTCGTATATCACATCAGATAGCCATCTTGTTACTCGATACGGTCCGAAGTAACGTCTCAAGAGCTTTTCAGATAATCCGACTTTTCGTACAGTAGTGAAGAACTAATCCAAATCTCCAATGTTGTAGCTGACTGGTCTATGATGTTCGTAGTATCGTCGCTTGGGCTTCAAGTATGTGGAGTTTTGCTAATTGTCTTGCTTCTTCGGCCTTGGTGATCAGATGTTGTACGTAGTTATCACAGTTATCTTTTCCGTGTGGAAAGATTACATCAAGCGGTGTCTGTATTTCTCTTCCATGGACGAAAAAGAAAGGACTGAATCCCGTGGTGTCTTGTTTCACTCAGTTGTAGGCGAATATCACAAAAAGCAAAATAGTATCCCAGTTCTTCTGACCAACGTCAGCATACATAGTTAGTTAACATATCTGCCATTGTTTTATTAAATCTCTCTGTCAATCCATTGGTTTTAGGATGATAGGCGGCTGTCAATAGGCGAGATGTCTGGCACATTTCGTTGATTTCTTTTATAATATAGGACAAAAAGGAACGCCCTCTATCTTTATAATTTTTCTCGGAGTACCATACTTCAGTATAACTTCTTCAACCATAAATTTAGCAATTTCGGCAGCTTCAGCAGTAGGTAAAGCCTTTGTAATTGTGAATCTCGTGTGATAATATGTGGAAACAACTATCCATCTGTTGCGCCTTCGGGTAACTGGCAAGCGGCCAAGTAAGTCTATTCCGATTTTAGAAAATGCTGCTTCAAGAGGCTTTATAAGTTGTAGTCCTTCTGGTGGCAATTGAGGAGGAGTTTTTCTTTTTTGACATTCACGGTAATGAGTCACATATCGGCGCACACACCTATAAAGTCCTAGCCAACGATACTTCTTCCGTATCCTGTCGTATGTTTTGGCAAATCCAAGATGACTGACGGTTGGATCATCATGAAGGCTTCATAGAATATCACGGAGTTGCTTCGGTACCACTAAAAGCCATTACTGCCCCGTAGGATCGTAGTTTCTTTTATACATTATACCGTCTTTTAATTGGTAATTTTGGTATTTTTCACCCCTCTTGAGAACTTTAATAACGGACTTCAACTGCGTATCTTTTAGCTGCTCTTTTCTGTAGTCCGTGATGTTTGCAATCATTGGAATTTCATCGCTGTTCCCAGGCTCGACCACTGCTTCTTGAAGAGGTTTCCTCGAAAGTGAATCGGCCTCAGAATGCTTGCGTCCGCTCTTGTAGACAGTGTTCATATCGTATTCCTGAAACCGCAAGGCCCAACGAGCAAGTCTCCCGGAAGGGTCTTTCACATTAGCCAATCAGCATAACGAGTGGTGATCAGTTACTACTGTGAAAGGCTTTCCGAAAAGATAATGTCTAAATTTACTGATCGCCCATATGACAGCAAGACATTCTGTTTCAGTTGTAGGATAATTCATTTCATATGCAGTCAGAGACTTGGATGCGTAGGCTATTGGTCTTTCCTTACCATCTTGGACTTGCACTAGTACAGCACTGATTCCATAGCCATTGACGTCTGAATGTATCTTCGTTTCTGCAGCTGTAATAAAATGCCCCAAGACAGGATCACTTGTCAGTAAATTCTTGAAAGCTTTTTCCAGCGGAGTGCTCCACACGAACTTTGCATTTTTCTTCAATAGGTCATGTAGAGGGTTTGCAATATTGGCGAAGTTTTTAAGAAAATGTCGGTAATACGAACAAAAACCTAAGAAACTTTGAACATCTGCAATATTTTCTTGCACAGGGAATTTGTTTACGGCCGCTGTCTTTTCTGGGATAGATACCATACTGATGAACTAAATGTCCCAATATCGTTAGTCTCTTCTTTCCTAAAGTTTCCTCTTCGTTCCTGCCTCTTTTATACATTTTAAAACTTTTCGTTAACGTACTTGGTGTTCCTGGAAATTCGGGGCATATACTATGATGTCATATAGGTAGCATAGACAGATGTTACGTTTCAGGCCACTCAATACCGTGCCCATCATTCATTCGAAAGTTGCTGGGGGCGTTGCACAAACCAAGTGGCATGACGTTAAATTCGTAAAGACCATTCGAAGTTACAAAAGCAGTTTTTTCTCTGTATTTCTCATCAACTTCTATTTGCCAGTTACCTGACTTCAGATCCATCATAAAAAAAATTCTTGCACCAGCAAGGCAGCCCAAAGCATCATCAACTCGTGGTAGCGGATACACGTCTTTCTTTGTGATTTTGCTCAATTTTCTGTACAACACAAAAAACATCATTCACCATTTTTCTTCTTTACAAGTACAACTGGAGATGACCACGGGCTGTCTGATGGATGCATCGCATCTTCTTTCAACATTCTTTGTAGTTCTTCTTCAGTCACACGTCTCTCAGCAGCTGATGTGTGATAAGGTCTTTGTTTGATTGGAGCACTGTCACCCGTGTCTATCTTGTGCTTCACAGTATTACATCTTGACTTCTTGATTTTTATGTTGAAGTCGAAAATGTCACTAAATTCTTCTTGCAGATTGAACAACTCGTCTTTTTCAGCGGCAGTTAGCTCAGGATCCGGAGTTTTCATAAGCTTTTCTCGAGTGAGTCGCTTTCTGGATCTGTGTCCCTTAGCTCCTTTTTCGTCCTTGTAAGTCAGCGAATTGATTGAATCATTTATTATTGTCGTCAAACAGCCTGTCTTCATACCTTTTGGTATTATCTGAGTTCCTCGAGAGCAATTCATTACCCAAACTTTGCAGCAACCATTCTTGACAGAAATTATTGAAGCTGGTATAAGTAAATATCTTTCACACCTGAGAATTTCCCTTCTGATGATCATAGCTGCATCTGCTCCTGGAATTAATGGGTTCGGAGCACAAATCTGCTGTTTTGAATGTCGTTCGATAGCATAATCTTTTGCAGAATCTGGTACAGGTCCTCCGCAACACCCTTCATGAGATGAGCTATTTTTTCTTCTTCTTTCATGGAAGGGTTGATTTTTCGGCAAAGAGAGAGTACATATTGGATATAGGACTCAGATGTCTCTCCAACATGCTGTACACGGGTAAGCAGCTGCCTCTCAGCTTGTCGTCGTACGTAATCTGTCCAACAGAATGTGTCCTTTAGTGCCTCTTGGAATACAGTCCAACTAGTGAAAGTGTCCTCGTTGTTCTGAAACCATTGCCTAGCCGTTCCGGAAAGGTAGAAGATCACGTTTATTAGGCACATTTTCGCATCTCAGTGGTTGTAGGCAGCAATATGTTGAAAGTTCTTTAGTCATTTACTAGCATCTTGTCGGTCATCTCCGGAAAAGATGCATGGATTTCTAGGTAATTGATATGTCACGATTGGTACTGTGGCAATGTTGGGCTTTTGCTCGGCTTCGTCCGGCATCTTTCTTGAACTTTTTTCTGGATTGGTAATGCTTTCAAACATTGGAGGAACTCTTTGAAGTCGGTTACTTTTGCGTAGCTCTTCCGCTATGTGTTTTACTTATCGGTACCGGGTGCCTCCACCAAACTATCACGTAGATTATTCTTAGATAGTGTTTGAGCAGAAACACTAGAGCGAAATAACACAGAGCACTTAAAGCTCAACTCGAGACTTTATTTTTCAATTCAACTGAGTTTTACATCAGCTTATATACAGTTGATG
Source organism: Salticus scenicus (assembly GCA_963930645.1). NCBI lineage: Eukaryota > Metazoa > Arthropoda > Arachnida > Araneae > Salticidae > Salticus > Salticus scenicus. Next base: position 179,002,795 of record OZ005649.1, read on the forward strand.
AATTTTCTTGAACTGAATGTTCTAGAAATTAACATAAACATAATGAACATAATGAATAAATATAGTTTAGCCACGTTTCCTAAAACTAGCAGTGAGGACGAGTCCAAAAAGTTTGAAGGTTGCCAGAGCAACGGGTTGGGATTTGGAAAGCATCCAGTAATTCAAAGCTCTGTTAATCAATTCGTATTATCAGCGTAAAGGACCCATAGTGAAAGAGAGTGATTTTTAATATTTGCTGATCACCCACATAGATTTACTTAATATATTGGCATATGGAAAACTAAACACACATTTTATCACAGTAGAAGGTCAAATCAGAAAATTGATATTAAAAAGGGCATTTGTGGTAAACATTTATCAGCAGAGGTTAATATGATTAATATGAAGTTTGGTTTCCGGTCTGATGCGACGGTTCCAAAGAATTTATAAACTGATATTTATGCACAGAAAATACTCTTGCAGAAATTAAATGAAATATGTTTTGTCTAACAGAAGAATAAATTACCGATGGAATTTCCTACATTTTAAGAACATCATCAAAAGAATCCCTTATTCAATTATTATTTCAGACAATGGGTGCATAAAAAGATTAATAAAAATTTACTACATATTTTTAATGAAATTTACTACATATTTTTAACTGTTAAATAAGAAATTATTAATTAGTGAAGGGGGACACTGAACGAAAATTATTCAGAAAATTATATTTATCAATATTATTAGTTTATATTTTTACATCAATATCATAAAAAGTAGGGTTTAAATTATGTAGGTATATTTTACAGATTTCTGTTGAAACAGAGAAAAAAACTATTGCTTAGGACTATATTTGCTAAAATATATTAACTATAGCATTAACCCTTTATCTACCCCATTATAAAATACGCGAAAAATGTATTTGAAATCCTCATTTTTTAGTTACTTAAAAGTATTTTTTAAGATAAAGGACTAAAAATTATACATACCACCTCATCTTTGTAATTAATGAGGATTTAATGAGGGGGGAAGGGGGTGTGCTTTACAAAAGAAGATCAAGACCTTTAAAGAAATGCATAAAAAAAAAAAAAAGTAATTTTTATGTCCTATATATTTTTTGTAAGATGGATAGTAGATTATTCAATAGATACATAACTTAATAACAAAACACATGTGAAGATCGTGAAAAAAGCCCATAAACACAGCGAGAGCACTTTATAAAATCTTTTCTTAAACAAAAAAGACTACCTGTTGCATCTTGTGACATTAAAGAGAGGTATATATGTCCTATTCTAATAAATATCTTTGACATTTCTTTGCATCAGTTCGATTTTATACGCCTTTTAATCAGGGACGAGGCGTGGTTCAGAAAACTATGGAAGCGCCGAAGCGAAGCGCTTCCAAAAGCAGAGGAAGAATCAATTTAGTCTTTCGACGAGGTGACGTTACTTGATTACTTTTAAAAAATCTTAAATAGTGGAAGCGCTGCTTCCATCGCTTCCATGGACGCTTCGCCACTGCTTTTAATCTAATGATTCTTTAACTTTTCCCCGATCCTATTTAATTTCACTTCTCTGGTCAGTGTTGTCACATTTAGGGACTTTTTTATTCAATATTTACCACTAAATATTAACTGTAATGGTTTCCTAATCATTTCGAAGGTTATTCGTCCTTTATGTATATCGAGTATCACTCCTTTGGTGATAGTTAAGTAACTGTTTCCTTAAATTTGGTAACACTATTTAGAGCGCTTTAGAACGTTAGGGCTGGCAAAGGGTTAAAGTACCTTCAGTAGATAAAGGGTGAACCACAGTTTCGAAATATTATTATTATTTTTTTTTCACTTCCGATTTATCTTTCATAATTAAGTACACCACCAGTTTCTCTGTTTAAAAACTAAAGTGTTGGTAATGAAACTAAGTACAGTAATGAAATAAAGGTCTTACTAGAATGTTAAAGCGTTAAAAGTAGCCTGATTAATTGTATAGCAAAGCAATCGGCAGAATCGAACATTTCCCACTTCAATCCTTCACGATTAACATTAAGCTAATTAACTGTACTTGCGTTTCAATCACAACTCGTTTATCAACAGGACGATTATGTACTTTTTTTCAGCACTCACTTGCTTATCTATAAAGGAAAATTTCTCTCTGTTTTGTTCTAGTTTGGATACTAAATTCCTTTAGATGTCTATCTCGAGTGCTTCTATAACACCACTCTAGATCAAAATTTCATTTGCATACATTCTAATTTTGCTATTCAATGTTGTAGGAAATGACATGAACTTAGTGTAACTTATAAATATTTTTATATGATTTGCTACTTTCGTTTGTAAGAGTTTCTGTTTCTTGAAAAATATTGTGTACTGGCCTTTCCCGCGCAGAACATCTGTGTGCTACATATCTAATATGATATTCCGAAAAATCTCTTTAAAAAATCGCTGGAAAATTTAGATTTTTTTTTTTTTTTACTATCTCTTACCCATAAGGTAGACAAAGTATTGTTTTCAGGTCAAATTTTCTAAAGTGAGTTTTTGTTATTATTACACGTTTTAAGGATCCCTGAATCCAAAAATGTTTTTAGCAGTTGGTCTGTGTGTGTGTGTCTGTTATCACTCTTATCAGCATATCTCAAAAACAAATTATAGCAGAAAGTCTAAATTTGGTATGCTAAATGTGTATGATATAGGGATGTTACACTAAACTTTTCGTTAAGATCTAGCAAATGGTTCGTGTACAGAGACTCCCAAGAGAATTCAAATACTTTACGTCTATGGGGAAAATTGCCGGTAAGTAGAGTTTAACATCTATAGACTGCACTAAACCAAATGAAATGAATATACATTTTTTATATGCGTAAAAATATGTCTCATGCAGAATATGATAGGGAAATCATTCATTGTTCGTTTACAGGGCTACACAAAAGAACTAGATAAAAGTGCGACAATAGTTGCAAATTGATGGAAGTGTATTTCAGGCTGGGCCGTGTATTATCACTATAGAATTATATTTAAGTGCACCATGTCCATGTGATCTGTACATAATCTAAAAGATATACAGAGCTGCAAATATTTAAGCAATAACGTTCTTTTTTGTTGTTAGTGGATGTGCTTTACTATAATATTTTACCATTTCCAGGAAAGCTGTTCAGGAATTGAAATGAATTCCTTTGTTTTTTGTATGTTTACACGTTTTGAGGCTTCCTGATTACCGTAGTCAAGTTTTTTAACGTTTTATCTTTGTCTGTGTCTCTTAAAGTAGCTTAAAAATGAACAATTTTAGGAGATCCAAATGTTGTATTTTGAAGTTAATATAAGTTTGTTGCTGGAAAAGTTTGATCGAGATTGATAAGTTTCAAGAAAAGTTGCGTGTGAAAGTTGTCTGAATAATGTTAAGTGGACTTTTAACTTTAATAACAGATTTAAATTCTATATAAATGTAGGCGCAGTGATGAAACGAGAGGAGGGCGGTAGCCCCCTTCACACAGAACTAATTATCAAATAAAACTCTTCCGAAGCCTAATTTGAATTGTTTTAATATAAGTTTACGTAACAGAACTCGTTATCTTACCCCTTAATCCCCAACTTTTATTTATAGTATTAAATTTCAGGGTAAGAAAAGGTCGTGTAAGTGACACACCAGATTATTATTATTTTTATTATTATTATTATTATTATTATTATTATTTTCCAATAAAAAAGTTTTTTGAATCGTTGACATTTGCACAATAGTCTCAGTTTTAGAAAACAGTTTTTTCTGCTGCTAAGTTAAGAATTCTTAGAATTAAATTATTTTTATATTAAAAATCAAATAAAATTTGACAAAATAAAGTTATCATATCACCACCGAAATTTCATAGTTAATAAATATATATTTACAAAATAAATTAATCAGTTGAAAGAAATAAAGTTTATTCTATTTATAATGACTAAAAAATCTAAAAAGTGTGTATTATTTTTGCTTTGAATTTTTTTTTTTTTTTTTTTTTTTTAATCGTATTTTAAGATCGTTTCTTAATATGAGGATTTCTATTTCAGCAACAGATGGCATCACTACCGCCCTGCCAAATTGTAAACTCGAAATGCAAGACCTAACTGGGTTTAAATTCTTTTAAATATATATCTAAATATGAAATTATTAACACGTTTCAACACACAAAGTTAGGTTTTTTTTTTTTTTCAATTTCTTTAAGAAAATGTGAATTTCAAGTATGTTAGATTACATTTTTGTTGCTGAAATCTCTATATAATGGCAGCCGAATTTGTGATTTCATCAATCCAATCGACCTTCAGATAACAGCCAACGTCACAATCGAATCGTTTCCACAAAATTTAGTCGTAACTGGTCCACATCAGTGAAAAATTATACAAATAAAACTTTTTTTTTTTTTTTTAATGTGTGTGTGTGTACAATTTAATTTATTATTATGTAATTTTTTTTATTATTAGTCTATGTGCATTTATATATATATATATATATATATATATATATATATATATATGTATGTATAATTTATTTCTTTATTTATGAGCATAAATGAAAAAGGAAAATTTTATTCTTCATTAATTCCTTATTAAAGAATATTGGTTTACATTAAAAAATTAACCTAAAAAATTTGAAAGGGCAAAGAAAAACTTCAACGCTAGGAGATCATGCACATGTTAACAAATTAACAAGTGCATATATCAATTAGGAGTTTTTTCACAATTTATTATTATTATATATATATATATATTTTTTTTTAAGAAAATTACATCGAAAATTATACATAGAAAATTACAACATGCGTTTTTATATATAAAGCTACAATAATATAAGGTAAACACCTTATCTGTATACATAAATAAAATGTACTTAAGTATGAATTTTAATTACACTGATAGACATAATTACTTCTCTGAAACAGGTAAGTTGGTGTATGTGTGCCATTTGTCTTTCCGAAAGAGGTAGGTCTGGGGGAATGCCCTGAGGGGATGTTTTTCTAAAGAATCGTAGCCCGTATTTAAGCACGTTTATGAGAAAAACACGGGAAAGGTCTCCCGACACACGCCTCCCCCCTCGTTTATAGCACCTCTCGGATCTTGGTGGGGCCCACCAGCGGCAGATCGGTTCAGCGCTCAAAGCTGGTGGACGTGAGGTGCCGAGTTCGATCCCCGGTCGCGCTCATTGGCCTAGCCGTTCAGAGTTTTACGTGGTTTTCTCCGAAACTTGCGTAAATCTGGGCTAGAGCCCCTTAGAAAGACACCGACGGACCCCCCCCCCCTTTCATAGGTCTCAGACCCTAGTGCAGTCAATCGGCCTTACTCCCAAAAACACAAACAGCTTGGCGTGGGGCCTTTCTGAAGCAGATGCATAATTTTAAGATGTATGGATGGCTCATTTAGAATTCTCAGCTTATATTTTATACATTAACACAAAAACAAACAGATAGATAAAAAAAAATAAAAAAAATATCGTATATATGTACGGTTCGCAACATTTAAAAGCATGGAGAATATTAACTATGTAAACGTACTTTTCCTAAAATATTTTTTTTTTTTTTCAAATTACTATATGGGGAATGCTAAATAGCTATAGATGTTAGCTATTCGCAATTATGCCAACGACTCGAACTCAGCGTAATTTATACCTCTTTTTGTGTACAAGGTAATTTAACACAAAATATTTATACTTGTCAGCAGGGTTGCCGGATGAATATTACAATTTTATTTTTTAACACCACTAATTTTGTACAATATCAATCTGTTATTTTAATCACAACTTTTTTGTTTTTAATATAGAGCGACTATTTTAACATTAAAATAGTGGTGTATAAAAATGAAATTGTAGTATTGGTCTGGCAACTTTGCATGTGAGTCATAAAAAACAAACAATTTTTCTCTAAATCATTTTATACAAAGTTTAAATTTTCGAAAACATTGTTAGAATATACCAAGTATTATTAGTTTAAATGTATTCTTTAATTATAGTTTCAAGTGCTGTAGATTACGTAATATAACAAAGACACAGTAATTACATTTGCAATAATGGTCAGAGGAAAAATAATTTTAACTTTAATTTAAACTACTATTAAAAAAAAAAAAAAAAATCGTAAATGAAGTGTAAACTAATTGAATGTTAAATGTATCAGGCCTTTTGGTTCAAGTTTATATAACCATATTAATGTTATGAAAAATAATAATATGTAACTTAAAAAAAAAAATATTGTTAATAAAGGGTATCTTAAATAGGCATAATATTCATTATTATCCCTCAAACTGTCAAGATTGTGTCTGATACTGTTAACCGAAAGAGATAAATATAAAAACTGAAATTTTTTAGTAAAGGTAATTTCCAAACTATTAAGATTGTGTCTGATACTATTAACCGAATGAGACAAATATAAAAACTAAATATTTTTTGTAAAGTTAATATTTCTCATGAGAATGCACAAATCGTAGAACTGTCTTGGAAAAATCGTCAATTAAAAAAATATGTAGTCTCGAAACCTATGTTAATTTCTAATATATACTTTCATACTAATTTATAAATGAATTTGAATTACAATTCAAATGTTTTAGTAAACTTCCCTTGTGAAATAATAGTAATAATAGAGAAGAAATCCTGTTTTAAATAATAATCGTGGAACAGTATTGCGAATTAACAACATATAAAAAGACAATAGATCTCTTGATAGATTACTTACAAAGCAAAATATTAATTATTGATTATTTTGCAAGGTAACTTCTTATATGAGCATTATTATTATATCCTAGCTTTAAATTAATTTAAAGTTTAGCCGACCTTATGTCCTCACGACTTAATATATAACATTATCTTCACTTACTTGAAATATTTCCATTTCAAGCTGTTCACCCCTCCCCCCCCCCCTCCTTCTCTTCACACACACAAGACACAAGCGGTATCTACGAAATTTTTACTTTGAAAATTATCATACTAAGTAAAATATGAACAACGGGAATGTAAATACAGCAAATAACAGGATATATTAAAACGATGTAATAAAATATTAAATTAAATTAAAAATTAAAGATAAAAACTGATCTTTCTGGAAAGGCGAACCAGATTTAGTGCTGCCATCTGTCGACAGTCTCGTGAAATACAAAATAGCTACCATAATATTCAATAGATGGCAGCACCATGGATTGTACTTCCTGTAATTATTTTTATTAAAATAAGCTCGCGTATGGTAAATAAATATTTTTAATTTTAAAGCTTATACAATCTGTAATTTCATATAATATTTTAAAGCTTTAAAATATTCTTAATTTTAAAGCTTATGATATATTCTTAATTTTGAAACTATATAATCTTTCTTTGAACAGCTAGGTAATATTTATAATATTACCTAGTTTTGTATGTATATTTATAATCCCACCAGCAGTTTTGTGCTCAAAGCGGGAAGCGCTCGGTAAGGTCGCGCTCGTCGATCTACCGTTCAAAGATTTCCGTGGTTTCTCCAAAACTGCCTAAATACGGGATAGGACCCCTTAGAAAGACCCCCCGACCCGTTAGGCCCAGGTCCTTAGTGCAGACAATTGACCTTAACCTACATACCATGCCTTTATTAAAAACTATTAATTTTTAAATAGGGCAGAATTTAAACAATATTCTTCTGTTATTTATTTATTTTTTTCCCTAATTTATATGAAAATTTGAGTAAAAATTTCTTATCTATTTTATCATGTGGGGAAAACGAGTCCGAGTTAACTTCTATTAACTAAAAGTTTCTGAAATACTTTTTTGAATAAATATGTATACTATTTATTGTTGTTATTGCAAAATTTGTAACTCCTTAACACCTAAAAATAATTTTTTGTGACTATAAGATTCTAACAAATTAAATTGTAGATTTTCTAACCAATAATTTTCTTTGAAAAATTTTAGCAGGTTTTAAAATACATGAAAATTATAGAGCAGAAAATAAATTTCACATTATATGTAACTATGACAGATAAATTTTAAATTTAAAGTATAATAAACTCTTATATAAGTTTTCATGAAATTGAATTCGTGAAGTATCAACTTCCGTCCGACAATTCCTAAGCTCCGAACCCTACCCTTTGGACTTTCCCTGTTTTATTTATAAATATTTTTCAGGCATGTTTTGACCGGTGTCAATTAATTTTTGCGTTTATGTACATTTGGGATTGTACTTTTTTTCCTCCGTGTCCAGCTCACGTCATTGACTGATTTTTAAATACAGCATTATTTAATATTTTTTCTTCAGTTTAATATAGATACATATACTTTTTACACACAAGAGAAAATAGATTTCTTTTTACTGACTGAAGGAAAGAAATAAAATATTCCCGTATGTGCAACTTGAAACTCCCTGACGTAATTATAGAGTCAAATTTGCAGAGATATAATCAAAATTTTAAATGAATATGAGTCTAATGCAAGATTTTGTTTCTTCCAATTATATTACATCTGATAATAGATTACGTCCTGATAATAATGTTTTTCCTATTATAAGGTAAAATATTAACTGAAGTTACTTTGAGATTTTTTTGGAATAAAATTTGACCTTTTTGGGAAAAAATATATAAATAAAAGCGATATTCGTATTTCTAGTATATGAATTAATTTTATTACAAATTTTGTTTTCATCTTATATGAGAAATCATTCACCAAATATAAGAGTGAAAATAGACGTGGCGGAATGAAAATCATCTGAAGATGCCAACGTTTAATAGGACAGACTGACTTTTAAAAATGGGAAAAGGAAGAAATTTTCGATCAACTTTCAGAAAAAAAAAAAAATAAATAAATAAATAAAAAAGCATGCATGTACAAATATTGTTTGCGTGTGTGTGTGTGATAACTGGTATGACATTACTTTATTGATTAAAAATATTATTTTTGTTTACTTTAAAATAGAAAATTATTTTATTCCAAATTATTTTTTAAAAAATTGCTTTCTCACTGCGGGCATATTTCAAAAAAAGTTTGACATATGAACTTCTCTCAACCATACATTTTTGCATAATGAATGAAATGAACTAAAAATAAGTTCTCTTCAATAGAAAAAAAAAAAAAAAAAAAAAAAAAAAATATGACTGAGGATATGTAAAAATTTTTATGATAATTTCATATTTCAAATTTAATTAAACTCCATATTATTAAAATAGTTAAAACATTTTAGTTCAGATTCTTAATTTGATTGTTTTGTTTCATTTAGGGTAAAAACTATGAGGATAAATGAACTTATAATTGAGATATTCTGCGCGCAGTGAGAAAGCACACTTGAATTTTTTTTAAAAGTAATCTGCAATAAAAATAATTTTCTATTTTAAAGTAAACTAAAATAATATTTGAAATTAATAGAGTAATTTCGTACTAGTTAGAAAAAAGATTGTTTGTACATGCATTCATTCTTAAAAAAAAAAAAAAAAAATCTGAAATTTGATCGAAAATTTCTATATTTTTCTCATTATAAAAGTTGGCAGTCGCTTTAATTTCCTCACATAATATGGTATGGCTCTCTAAAATTATTTAACCTTTAAAGAAAAATACAAATTTACCAATTAATTTTCTAGTCTAAAAAATACAATGCATATTTTGTGCATTTTATAAAATATGTAGTCAAAAATTTGCCAATTGTAAGAAGTTTGAATTTTAGAATAGCCAAACGCAACAGTTATTATTATTATTTGAGCAATATGTCTACTGGTAGTGCTGGGGTGTGGGCTAAGGCATGACCACTCGAAGACCCTAGTGTTGCGTGGAATGCATCCTGTAGAGATTTCTGTAAGGGGTCCTAGCCTAGCCGTATTCACGCGAGTTTCAAAGAAAAACATAAAAAATTCTAAATTGCTAGGCCAATGAGCCTGGCCTGGGTTGCAACATATCATGATTTATAAAATTTATGTATTTATATCAACTCCTTTTCTTATTTGAATTTTATTAGAATAAAAAACTGTATTTATTTTTTGAAAAATACTTAAAATAGATTGATTTTTTTTTTTTTTTTTTTTTTTAATTCATTCCTTCTTTAATGGTCAGATATGTTTAATATTAAATAGTGTTATATATCTTTTTTTTTTTTTTTTTTTTTTTTTTTTGCTTAGGTCATTGCTAGGATATATTATTGTGTAAATAGGTCTTGGAGTGGGAAAATTACGGCTTCTGAATTGAGAAAAAGTAATTTCTTGCAGGTGAGTATTTCTTTGTTTTTATAAATATTTGTACCACTTTTATATTGAAAATAATAATATCAAATAATAATAAATAATCCCCTAATATTTGTTTTTAAAGGATTCGCAAAAGAGTGTGTGTGTATGTGAGACAGAGATGGATGAGTAAGCAAGCAAATCTAAAGAGTTATTTACTGAAATATCAAATATTTAAGCAAATAGAAAAAAAAAAAAAAATAATACAATGACGTCGCAACTGCAAATGAAAGGAAAAGGTTACCGATGGGAAAAAAAAAATAAATAAATAAAAAGAGAAATCATACAGTGAGTTGTGTTTTTATTATATTAATGTAGTAGTTGTTGCTAAATAAGGCAAATTCTTATTTTAAAGCAAATAATGATTTATTTTATTTTTTATTCTTTTGAGTCTTTTATTGGCTGAAAATATAATTATTATATTTAATTATATTAAAGTAAAAAAAAAATCCTAAACATAATTTAATTTAGTCCGAAGCCCTATTTTTGACACAGACTTTTCCTTTTTACGTGTATTTGTAAATTCTTAGATTCTGTTGTGGAAAATTTCTTGTTATACAAATTTCAAAGTGGTCTACCACAAATGGTGACGACGCTTTTTTCCTCTGTTAAAGAAGTAGGACTTTGGTCTAAACTATTTTTTTGTCGATTCAGAAATACATGACGTATAGAACGAATATACTTGAAAAAGAAAAAATGTTAGTCCCGAAAGCTACTTATTTTTACAAACTATAAGACAATTTTCAGTAGACAGACAGGCAAATCGATAGGGTTGAAAAATTTATCAAGTACTATATAGAAATTGTATTTTTTCATTTATTATTATTATTATTATTATTATTATTAATTATAACGTTAAAATTTTATTTTAGGTGCTTGCCACATTAGAAGAAGAAGAGGACATCAACCAAATCACAGAATATTTCTCATACGAACATTTTTATGTAATATATTGTAAATTTTGGGAACTTGACAAAGACCATGACTTGTACATAGACCAAAACGATTTGAAGCTCCACAGTGGAGGAGGTATATATTAACATGCTTATTATTAGGACTGTTCTGATATTAAGAGAAAGGTGGACACTGCAGATCTTATATAGGGGAGAGCCGTGTAATATGAACCATCGTGTAATACGATCCATCAGGAAATTTATATGTTCAATACTAGATGGTGAAACTATTTCATTACCTTTAGTGAATATTATTGTTATACAAAGCAGGAAGTGACTTGTGCATGCGTACCTGTATTTGGACGATTTTGAAATTGGGTTTTCGGTTTATATGATCATTGATGTAACAAGTATGTTAAAATGAAAGTATTACTTTTTGCTGTTAGGTAATTGTAATATAATTTTCGCGTTAATAGTAGCAAATGTACTTATTTTCTGAACAATTTAGACATGTGTTTCGTGGGCGCCAATTTGTATAGCGATATGTAAATGGAAACAACGTTGCTCTGCTTATGCGTGTAATATGAACCATGCTCTGTTGTGTAATATGGACCAGTGGTCCATTATCAAAACAGAGAGGTTTTGTTAATGCGCGGCGTACATATGTCGCTCACTCAAAATCTTAAGGCTATAGAATAGGCCAGAGAAGCAGGGGTAATCAAGCTATCACTTCCTTCGCATACTACCCATTGGATATAGCCTTTGGACCTCCTTTTTTTTTTTTTTTTTTTTTTTTGTCCGTTAACTATTACTTTTTTTTTTTTTTTTTTAATCCATTTCTACTATTCCCAAGAGAGGGACAAGTGTATGAGGGATCATGCTGGACAGTTCGTTTCACAATTCCAAGTTAGTCAACTGTTCGGGAAGGACCGCTATGGACCACTTGGTCCATATTACACGAACGTATGTGTAATATGGCCCACCGAAACGTAAATAAAATACTTATTTCCTGAAATTATTAATAGTTCCCAGAGTGCTTTACCAAGCTTGAACCATGCAACTATACATTTGTAATGAGCAGCCAACAAATTAAATCTCTTTATTTTAATAAATTTAATTTTATGAGCATTCTTGCTTAAGGGGTCCATATTACATGGATCTCTCCTATATATATATATATATATATATATATATATATATATTACTGTTTTAATTTTTATAGCTATAAGATAATAATTTATCAAAATATTTTTAACATTCACTATTTTATTAAAAATGTCTATTTATTAAAATATGTAAGGAAACAGTTTTTATCTCAAGCATATAAAATAATCAAATAATGTACTTCATATGCTATCAGAACTGTCCAACCCAAAACTCTTGGCGGGACGCAATGGAAATCTATTTTACGTTGGCGGGCCTCAATGTATAAATGCATGAACCATATACATATAGAAATTCTTTTACCTCGTGAGGATTTAAAACAGAAAATTGGTGTGTTAAATATATTTTTATTCATAAAAGAGCTATAAAACAATCAAAAACTTATGATTTTACATTCATAAGTATAATAGCAAGAATCAGTTATTGATCTGATAATATTTTATTAACATCAATGAGCGCGATATTTGTTTCTTTAGTTACCTTAATTGGTATTTTCCTTAAAGGAGTCGGAAACAATTTATGCCACCGCCACTTTAGAATGTATAAAAAGAGGGGAAAAAAGGATAAAAACCCCATAGGAATAGCATGGGAAGAAAATCGAAAAAACTCACAATGTCAAGTGTGTTTAAAAAAAAAAAAAAAAAAAAAAAAAAAAATATTCACACCGGAAGTAATAAGGGGACAAAGTTGACTAGAAAAATACATTGAACAGTGGGAACCGGGCGGGCTGGGACATGGGTCCTATCGTCCAGGATTAATACGACTCGCCTAGAACTCTGACGAACACTCATACGAACACTGATCGGCTTGAAAATTGCCTCTGACACCATTTCCACGTATTCTTATGTAAAATGATCTCCTGAATCAGAATATGACGCCCATTTTGCCCTATCACCCACCGTTTTTTAGGAATGGCCCCTATTTTTATCATTTTTCGGTGATTTTATGGCTATATGTTTGATTTTTAGGAAGGGGGAGGATTATTTTAACTGTTAAATATCTTCTGAGGGGTTACAGAGTTGAAAAACTCTAAAACATAAACATTTGCGACAAGGGATTTTTTTTTCTTTGGGGGGGGGGGGGGATTTGCCACTTAAATTGTGCATTACATATCTTATATATTTTTAATCTGTTATTAATGTTATGTTTTAAATTTTATATTATTTTGTGTTTAGGTGTTTTTCATTCTTCATATCAAATTCCTGGTCATAAAATTATCGATCAGGGAAAGAAATTGAGAGAGGGGGTGGTGTATCTAGAAAACGGTAGGCGACAGGGCAAAATGGGAGTCTTATTAGGATCCAGGAGGTCATTTTACATAAGAATCAGTAAGAATGGTATTGGATCTCTATTTTTTTTTTTTTTTTTTTTTTTTTGTGCAGAGCAGTGTTATTTGAAATGTTTTGATAAAATGTGTGTAATGAAAAATAATTTTATAAACAGCAAAATGTAGTTAATATTGCATTAAAATTTTTCAATGTATTTATGCATTTATTAAGTGCTTAAATTAAAAGAAAAAAATATCAATAAATGAATATACTTATATATATATTTTACTATTCATATGTAATCAAAAATGGTGGAGGAAGAAAGAAAGAAAAAATGATGTTTCAAATTACGATCTTGTTATAGTTTATTTTAAAGTTGAAATTTTCTGAATCTGAATAAGTCAACATTTTAAAAACTGATTTTAATAGCTACAAAAATCATCAACAAACTAATTCTAGATGTATTTTTTCTCACTAGCTTTATCATCGAAAATTATCCAAAGAATATTTTCTGGAGCTGTTACTAGGTACGAATTTTAATTTTCCATTAATATCTGCCTTTTCTCTTTACAAAAACTTTTTATTTGTTCCTGAAATAATTTTAAAATTTTGATTTATTTTATATACTTTTCTAAAGAAAGTAATTTTTTTTTTCTCTCCTTTCTTCTTAAGAGGCCCGAAGCAGAAAGAAGGCAAGATGAGTTATACAGAATTCGTTTGGTTTCTCATTTCTGAAGAGGATAAAAGGCATCCTAGGAGGTAAGTGCCTTCATGTGATCAATATTTAGAGATTATAACCTCAAGACTAATTTGCGATTCTGAGATTTTTTAGTCTTCCCAGAGCACATTAATATTTAATCAAATCTTTCCAACTCTTTTTTTTCCCGAATACGACTTTGAGAAAACCGGAGAATCTCCTCGAGACATCAATGATTGAGATATCGAAAAGGAGATTTCTTAAAACATTTTTTCAGATTTTAAGCCATTCTAAAAAAAAAAAAAAAAAAAAAAAAAAAAAAAAAAAAACAGTCTTTCTTCTCGAGAGCTGAGTTTTCCATGAAGAAGACTTTAATCCAAGAAGACCGAGAATAGAGATCTTCATTCCAATAACCTCAATCCCCGCATTTCGAGATCGAAAGCCTTCAGTTAAATATCATTTTTGATAAGTAAATATACACTATCTACCAATAAGTATTTGGATACTTTCGAATTTAGAAGTTTTGTCAAATAGCTAGAAAAGTTTTTTAGAAACCATCTTGAAACTTCGGTAGTGTAAAGGACATGTTATACTTCATATATTTCAACAAAAGTTATGTCCTGAAGAGGAAAAGGGGACCAGAAAAAGTTAAATATAAAACAAAATTTTTTGGTTTACCCTATAAAACGTAATGCTCTAAATGCATTTTGGCTGTAACATATTATTATAAGGATTTTTCTCATTATCTGTATAAATTTTTATGAGGCCACCATGTATATTCATGGAAATATAACTTTTTTTTTTAATTGAAAAAAAAAATCACTTTTTTAATTATAACACGTGGGGTATTAGACCCAGTGCAAAGACATTTTTAGAAAATTTGGCATACTGCATTAGACAAAGCATACTGCAATCAGAATGCAAAAATGTTAAATATCTTACGAAATATGAGCATTTCTACTAAATAATTTTTGACTACGCATTAGCAAGCTTTTAATAAATTTCATTTACATAAATTATTAGACAAAAGTATTGAGCAATTCATATGAAAATCCGAAATAAATATCGTGTAAATTCAAAAAGTTATGAAAGATAGAATGAACAGAATTTTAGTTCTTTTAAAATAAAAAATTTTTTGATTTTGATTTAGTCAATACCCAATGGTAATAAAGTTTTCACTGATTGTAAATAAATATTGATAAAACCCCTTATCATCTGAACCCCCTCCCCCCCCCCCCCCCCACTTTTTTTTTTTATTTGAGAAGAACTGAAATTTTATTCATTTTATCTCTCATAAATTTTTGAATTTACACGATTTTTGTTTGGGGTTTTTATGTAAGTTGCTTTTGGTTATTAAATTATGCAAATAATTTTTTTTTTAAAGCTGGCGCATACGTAATTAAAAATTATTTAGCAAAAATGCTCTTATTTCGTAAGATATTTAACATTTTTGCATTGGGATTGCAGTACGTTGTGTCTAATGTAGTATGCCAAATTTCTAAAAATGACTTTTCACTGGGTGACTTTTTACCCTATGTGTTACAATTAAAAAAGTAGTTTATTTATTTTATTTTATTTTATTTATTTATTTATTGCAATTTTCTAAAAAATAAAGCATTATATCTCCATGAATATATTTCATAGCTTCATAAAAATTTATACAGATAATGTAAGAAATCCTCATAATCACATGCTACAGCCAAAACGCATTTAAAGCATTACTTTTTACAGGGTTGTTGTTATTCGGATTAAGGCCGATTGTCAGCACTAGGGTCCTAGGCCTGAGGAAGTGCCCTCCGTGGGGGCCTTTCTGACGGGTCTTAGCTCGTATTTACACAATTTTCGGAGGAAACTAACGGAAAACTCCGAACGGCTAGACCGACGAGTGAGACCTGGGATCGAACCGGCACCTCACGTCTACCAGCTCGGCCACTGGTGGGCCTTTTTTGCAGGGTGACCCAAAACATTTTGATTTTTGTTTAATTCTTTACTAGTCCCCTTTTCTTCTTCAGGACACAAATTTTGCTGAAATATATGAGGTATAACATGTTCTTTACATTACGAAAGTTTCAAGGTTATTCCTAAAGAATTTTTTTAGATATTTGACAAAACGTCTAAATTTGAAAGTGTCCCAAATACATATTAGTAGCTAGTGTATAATCTTACAGAAATGATATAAGTAGTATAGGTATTTTTTAACATAAGGCGTATTTTAAATTAACTAAAAGTGTATAATAAGTTATAATTGCTAAAGTCAATCAAATGCACTGCTAAATTCTAAAATTATGTCAAAAGAGATAAAAATCCCAATAGAATTCGAGTTTTACATATTTGTACATTTGCTCTTACAAAAAGAAGTTATTGAAGCAAATATATATTTTTTTTTTTTTCATTTATTCTGTCTCTCTCTCTCTCTCTCTCTCTCTGTCTTAACTTTTGTGTGAATGTATGTGTTTGTGAGTGTGTGTGTATTTTAACTTCTACACTGTAAAAAATAGGTTCTTAAAAATAAGTATATATTGTCTCAAAATAGCCCCGAAACAATATATACTTAAATTTGAAAATCCATGTACTCATTTTTGAGTACATTGACATGTCAAACATGGGGATATTGGGATTCTTATTGGTCAACCCCATTTTTGAGCATGTCAATATACTCAAAAATGAGTACATGGATTTTCAAATTTAAGTATATATTGTTTCGGGGCTATTTTGAGACAAAATACACTTATTTTTAAGAACCTATTTTTTGCAGTGTATTGTTCATCAGATGCTTTGTTGTGTGCATAATATTCTGAAGTTATTTATTTTATTTTTTTTATTTAGTACGTATTTTTGAGTGCTTGAAATTGAAATTAAGACACCTGGAGAAGAAAGACCATGTTCTTTCGAAACCGATAGTGCTTACATTAATTTTACATGTGTGAAGAAGTTTTCAAGTTTAAATATTTATTGTACACCAGTTCTTTAATTTATTACTGCAAAGTATCGCCAAACAATTTTATTCTTAAAGGGCAACAACATAAAATATCTTTTCTGGGTATAAACGAATTTTTGCTATTAGTTTATCTGCAAATTTTTATAAAGAGATGAAATCCAATATTAAAATAGATACTTAATACTAAACTTTGTAATTCTCTGGGGGAAAAAAATGTACAGACGATATAAAATATTGGCTAACGAGTTTTTATTTTCATGACGCAACTCTACTGTTATATAGTTCGGTGTTGCAAAACTTTTGGCAAGATCTTGTAAAATAATAGTCAATTGTCAGAAGAGAAACGGTAATTTTCATATTTTAATAACTGCCCTTTGTTGAGCCAGCTTCTGATTTTTGCTTAACGAGAAAAATAAAATGTATATTAAGTAAGGTACTAACAAGGGAAGTGTGAATTAGTAAAATTGCTATTGAAACCAAACCAACCTTAAATTAAAGAGCTTGGTCGAAAACATTGGGTACCGTACAAATTTGCTGCAACAACTCCCATGGGGATGAGATATGCCCTCTATTAGTTTTAGTTATTTCTATAAAAACCAACAAAACAGAGGGCGGAGTGTGAACAGATGGTGCAGTGCTAGCGTGCTTGACTTCGGATACGGAGGTAGTGGGATCGAGTCCCCGCAAGAGCGTTCTGTATTTTATTTTTTTATTTCAGCTGAAATATTTATTTTTGACATTTTTAATTAAATTAAATCATTATTTTAAGAGAAAATATTAATTATATTAAAACAAGTTTTTTTTTTTTTTTTTTTTTTTTTTTCAGCGCGGACAATTTAATATATATATATTTTTTTAAACCAATTTATTTATTTATTTATTAAATTTAAAGAAATTAATAATTTAACGGGAAATACTTTTATATTATATTTAGGTAAGATTTTGTTAATGGTTACATTCAGATAAAATTTTGTTTATGATTGTTTTATATAAATTATTAATTACTATTTTTTAACGACGACATTAATAGCAAGAGTTAATCGTCTGCTCTCAATTGTATTATTTATTCAGGCAATTTTTTGCATGAAAAATCCTGAATGATGAACAGCTGTTACTTAACTATTCGACGTCGCATTTATAACTTTTATTTCAAATATTTCATTAAACAACTATCAAATTTAGTGGTGTCGGAAGATATTGAAGACAATGACAAATTTTCTCAAAATGATTTTTGCTAATTTATAATTAATTTACATCTAAAAAAATTCAGAATCTGGGTAAATATGAATTTTAAAAATCAAGTAATCTCGACGAAAAGCCAAATATTTGACAAAATTTTCGTGATAAACAATAATTGACGGTGAACAAAATTGAAATTCAAATAATTGTGATCAATCTTTTTATATTTCTTGTTCTAATTGTGAAAAATACTTATGGTTTCATGATTTTTCTACTTTTAATCATAATTGTTATAAATTAGAAACTATATTCGTAGCTTTAAACATGGTTTAACTTTTTATAAATAAAAAAATAAAAAAATGCATTTCTTAAATTCATTCTCAATACTTTATTAATTGAAATATTAAAAAAAAAAAAAAAAAAAAAATTCAAAATGTAATAAATATTTTCTCTTAAATTAATAATTTTATTTAATTAAAAACGTATAGAAAAAAAAATCGAAAAAATTACAAAACATCCTTGCGGAGACTCGATCCCATGACCTCCGTATCCGAAGTCAAGCATGCTAGCACTGCACCATCTGTTCACACCACGCGGCGTGTTTTGTTGGCTTTTATAGAAATAATTAAAACTAAAAGAGAGTATATCTCACCCCCATGGGAGTTGTTGCAGCAAATTTGTACGGTACCCAATGTTTTCGACCATGCTCTTTAATTTAAGGTTGGTTTCGTTTCAATAGCGATTTTACTAATTCACACTTCCCTTGTAAGTATTAGACTTCGATTACCTGGAGAAATTGTTACGTGGGTAAAAATTATTATTATCATTATCATTTAATGCAGCTTTAGGTGCGTAAATCTTCATACACCTAAACCTAAGCCCCTAATTTTCCTTTTTGTAAAGAAAGAAAAATGCGATGAAAAGGAAAGAAAGAACGAAATTCTAATGTTAGTTTTAATTTAGAATCTTCGATTTGAATATTACACTTTCATGAAGAAACGTATTTTGAATTCGTATTCTAATGCGAAGCTTCTAAAAATGTTAGCAATGGTTGGTGATAGCTTGTATCTTCGTGCTGCAAAATGAAAATTGACAAGTCGGTAATATAATAAGGAATTATGCTGAATCATCTGCTGATTTGTGCTAAGCGTTATTAACTTTTATTTTTAATTAATTCACTTCCTATGTTTAATTGCATGTTTTTGACAGTGTGATATGGCTGATTTGAGTTTATCTTTCTAGCATAGAATATTGGTTCCGGTGTATGGATTTAGATGGAGATGGCTTTCTTTCCATGTATGAATTAGAGTATTTCTATCTGGAACAGCTTCAGAGGTTAGAAGCCTTAGGGATCGAAACACTTCCTTTCAGTGATTGCCTTTGTCAGGTAAGTTTTTTATAGGATAATTAAGTATTATAAGGGGAGTACAGTCCTTTTTGGCGATCCTTACGAGCAAGGTTTTTTTTTATGACCCAATTTTTATACCTGGTTTCTCTCAAACCACTCGATAAATTTTGGTGCTTTGTGGAAGGATTTTTTCAATGAAAGTTATTTAATAATATCAGCCAATTTTTTTTGTTCCAATCTCAAATTCCCAAATACGAAGGGAAACTAGCCTTCAATGAATCGTTATTTCGAAAACGCAACTTAGGAATATATATATATATATATATATTGTGTGAAACTTTGTTTTTGTTACTCTGAAATTTGTATTTCTTTTCTTCTAGTTATAAATCCCATGATATTATCTAATTATAAATCCCACCTTTTCAAGTTTTGTCAATTTTTCCAAATTTAAAATTTTTTAATTCCATTAGTATTTAAAATGTTAAAAAACTGCCAATACAGATATCTCCCAACAAATATATTTTACCACCGTGAAGGGAAAAAAAAAAAATTCTCCTGGCGCACGAAGTTTGAAAATTATTTTCTGTTATTTCTAGTCATCAGAAAATAGTTTTATTTATATTAAATTAACCCGAAAAGTCTAAAAAAAAAAAAAAAAAAAAAAAAAAATTAATCAAATCTATTATTATTATTTAAAAATTATTATTAATGCTATCCTCTCGATAAATATTCACAATATCATGTTTGTTTATTGACAGGAGACTTGCACTAGATAAATAAATATAGGAATAATAAACAACGTTTTGAATTAATGATATCAGACAGCAGTTACAGTAGCATTTAGCGGACCGTCATTAGTGCATGAAAAAAACGAAACAAAAGTGATATTTTATATATAAAAAAAGAAATCAGATTTTACGGCTGTTTATTCAGTAAATATAATTATTTAGAATGTTGGGGATTAGCCAATAGAAAATTGAAAAACGGTTGTCGGGGAAACTGTAAAAAAAAAAAAAAAGAAAAGAAAGAAAGAAAGTGTGGATTAAGAACGAACAATACTTATCTCGCTGAAAGCCAAAACTCATGTTATTATATGGAGAAATTTGTTTCCAGGATTACTCCTTACCAATTTTTTTATTTATTTATTCCGTTTTTACATTTAGGAAATTCATAATCGTTAAATTAGTACTTATTTCCGAAAAATTTATTTTAAAATTTTTAAAATTTTATCTTTTAGCTAAAAACTGCGCAAATTGAAACTAATTATATTTTAATTAAAAAATAAAATAATTAATATTAAAAATTGAAGAATAAATTTTTAAAAATGAGTGCTAATTTAATGATTACAAATTTTCTGGAATGTGAAAACGAAATTTAAAGTAATACATTAGGTAATGAGTAATTGTGGAAACAAATTTTCCCGTGGTCGGCCGAGCTGTTCTGCGCTCAAAGCTGGTAGACATGAGCCGTTTGGAGTTTTACGTGGTTTCCTCTGAAACTTGCATAAATACGATACGAGCTAGGACCCCTTAGAAAGACCCCCCTACTGAAGGTACTCTCCCTCAGGCCTAAAACCCTAAAGTAGTCAATCGGCCTTACTCCTAAAACAAAACAAACAAATTTTCTCATGGAATTACTATGTGCCTTGTCTGCCGGCGAGATTAGTTACTGTCCACTCTTAATCTAAACATTGCATAAGATGACGCAGTTGAGTATATGATAATTGTAAATCAGCATTTAAAAAATGTAATTGTGCTAAACTAATAACTTAAGATGCTTATTGGGGATACGTTATTTTAATTTTGAATGGATTACTCTGCTGTTTACTTTTTCTTAGAAAATATTAGCTAAATATCACTTATCCATACAACACAGAATGTTTCGGTTATGTTGCAAAAAGCGTACAATCTTTGAAAAACGTAACACATTTAAGTATGCACTCTGATACTTTTCTGCTCTCTGATACTTTTCTGAAACATTTGTCTTTCTTGATGTCATATAATTGAAACGTTTTTGTTATATATCTAATTTTTTGTTATGATCGCGGACTATTCTACGTTTTTGAAACTAATTGGAAAGCAAACTGAAAGTTTCAAAACGTTGCTGAAATATTTACAATTTTTCGATGTTGTATAATTGTTACGTTTCTGGAACATTTCGTGCTGTTAGGGTTTCTAATTAATAAATACACAGCATAACACTTCAATACTCTTTTAATAAATGTTTAGAACAGCAGGAAATAATTTTTTGTAATATCCACATAATGCAGTTTTATATAAATAGCTATATCGTCTAATTCAATGAGTAATTTAAGAATTTGTCATTTCACATTGTATTTTTCATTTAAAAAAACTGAAACTTGTAAAATTTCTCCCTTTTTTATCGAACAATATTAAATCGAAACTCATAACAATTGAATTTTTCAAGCACTGATTATGTATAATACTCATTTAATTATATTCTTCCTATTTTTAATCAATGATTCGTTTTTTATTCTATTCGTGTTACAGATGCTGGACATCATCAAACCCAAAATACCCGGCAAAATCGCCCTTGCAGACCTGAAAAAGTGTAAACTCACTCCTATTTTCTTCGATACATTCTTCAATCTCGAAAAATATCTCGACCATGAACAGAGAGATCCTTTTGCATCTCAAAGGGTAAGATCACTTCAATGTTATCATATTATATTTATTTTATTCAAACATAAGACAAAAAATCTTTAAATTAAAAGTTGGAGTTTTTTTTTTTTTTTTGTCCAAATTCAAATAAAGATTACACTGCTCTACCAAAAAAAAAAAAAAAAAAAAAAAAAAAAAAAATCGAGTTCTGATACCATTCTTGCTGATTCTTATGTAAAATGACCTCCTGATTCCGAATATGACTCCCATTTTGCCCAGTCATCCACCGTTTCCTAGAAACACCACCCCTCCCTCAATTTCTTTCTCTGTTCGATAATTTTATGACCATGAATTTGATCTGAAAATGAAAAAGAATTAACTTAACACTTAAAAACAAAAAAAATATGAAGTTTAAAAAATAACATTAATAACAGATTAAAAAAATATAAGATATGTAATACACAATTTCAGTGGCAAATCCCCCCTCCCCCCCCCCCAAAAAAAAAAAATAAATAAATAAATAAATAAATTCCTTGTCCCAAATGTCCAAGTTTTAGAATTTTCCAACTCTGTAGTCCCTTAGAGGATATTTAACGGTTAAAATAATCCTCCCCCCTCCTAAAACTCAAATTTATAGCCATAAAATCACCGAAAAATGGTAAAAATAGGGGGCTAATCCTAGAAAAACGGTAGGTGATAGGGCAAAATGGGCGTCCTATTCGGATTCAGGAGGTCATTCTTTTAATATTATTATTATTTAAAATATTATCTATCGATATCAAAATCACTAATCTTTTTTTTTTTTTTTTTTAATAATATGCATATGAATACAAATAATCATTTACTGTAAAACTAAAAAAAATTACGATTCAATTTCTACTTTAAAAACTTTATAAAATTTTCGAAAAAGCGGTCTTTATATAAGATGCCAGTTCTCTGTAAATCAGAATATTATTTTATTGTTAAGTTCAATATTGTGCATTTCCATGATGATTTTAAATGAATTTTAAAAAAAACGTTTTACGCTTTAAAATTTCAAAAATTGCCAAGAAAAAAATTGTTTGGGTATTCTATTTTAAAAAGTAGTAATATGTTAATGGGAGGCTCTGAATATTGACTCTGTAACAAATAAGGGTTAATTCTATGCGACATCAATTTTCACTCTTATACGTATTCACACTTTAATTTATTATAATGAGAGCAGATATGATTATTTGGTGGATGAATCTATATAAATAAGAGCATATATATAAGTCATTAAAAGTAAGACAAAAAATGAACCCTATTAGTTCAGATACGTCAACACGTCTACTATTTTATTGGCTGAAAGCGCAATCTCATTGGCATTGAAGATTACAAGGGTCTTTCTAAAGGGTTCTTGCCCATATGTACGCAAGTTTGTGAGAAAACATCGGAAAACTCCTATCGACTAGATCGGTGAGCGCGACCAGCGATCGAACCCGGCATTTCCCATCTACCAGATTTGAGCAAAGAACCACTCGACCACTGGTAGACAGACATTGATGTTTGCTGAGTCAGTAAAAATGAGGAGGAGAGTGCTTGGTTGCATGACAGACTCGTTAGACCGCTCTGAAATATCAAGGAAGTTTTGGACCAAAATGTTTGCATACTCGAACGCTAGAACAGTCTGTTAATTTTTAAGTGGTGTGTTGAACTTATCTATATGTCAGACATAGATAGATTGTCAAATAAAGCGTATGTACTCGAAAGTAGCATGATGTACTACTATATCCAGCTCTGATTTAGTTATATACATGATACAAAGTTATTAAAGTCATGAACATAGCTTCGGTAAAAAATTTCTATTAATAATCTCATATTAAAACGCCTATGTACTTGTTTTCTGTCGTAATTCTTTTTTGAAAATTAATGATGCGATAACATGATGTTATGAATTTTAACTAGATCATTTTGACTAGCCTAATGACCTGGTGGTCAATGGCCTGGCATTTGATAAATAAATCTCTGTAAAATATCAGTGGAGTTTAGAGAATAAATTTTGTTTACTAAAATTTTTTTAGGTATTTGACTAAATGTGTCAAACCAAATGCGCTTGGTTATTTATAGAAAAGTAATTTACCTTTGGTAAGGAATTCTGATAACTAAATCATATTTCCCGAATAGATTTTTTTTAAAAACATAACAGGTTTATGGATCATACTAAGTAAACTACATTTATCATATCATCTAAATATTTAAATGAGTTGAATCACTTTACAAATAAATTTTCTATACATATTTTCTATCTTAAAACTTTTTGAAAAGCATTGATGCGTTAATAGGGTATAATGAATTTCGACTAGATCGACTTCTCGGAATATTAGTGGAGTTTGCGAAATAAAAAGTTTTTATGCTAGAATGATATAAACCCTTTTAAATTTTTAACTTTGTATTATATTCGTGTATGTCAGTTGGTTGGTGGTTGGTTGTAGGATTTACGTCCGATTGACTACGCTGGGGTCCTAGGCCTGTAGGTTGAATACCTTCCTTGGGGGGTCTTTCTAAGGAGTCCTAGTCCGTATTTATGCAGGTTTCGGAGAAAACCACTCAAAACTCCGAACGGCTAGGTCGAGGAGGGCGACTTGGGATCGAACCTGGCATTTCTTTTCTACCAGCTTTGAACGCAAAACCGCTCAGCCGCCAGTGGGTGCTCGCCTATGTCAGACATACGCAAATTGTATAATCAAATCTGTGTGCATGGAAGTAGCATGATATACTGCTATGTACAGATTAATTTTGGACATAATACACTATTTTATTTATTTTCATAGTCATAAATATACATTAGGTAAGGAATTCTATTAATAATTTTCTCTTATCTAATTATATTTGTTTTATTTTAATTTTACAGACTTGTGTATTATACTTGATACATTATACAGTACAGTCATAAAAAAAATTAAAATCTGTCGAAGTACTGTATAAGTTAAAACTTCTGCACTTCATGTTTCGTCATAAACTGTGATGTTTTTATTTTTATTTTATTTTATTTCTGTTTCTGTTTCAGGAACATGACGGTGATGGACCTGAGATGTCTGACTGGGACCGTTATGCAGCAGAGGAATACGAATTACTTGTCGCCGAGGAGAGTGCAGCCGATCAGCCAGACGAGATGTACGTTATCGACTTTGTCTAAAAACACTCTACTTCTCAATCACCGAATTGTGCAGCAATGTACGTAAAAGGACTAAAACTGCAGCGGGTCCATAAAATTATTGCATACACCCCTTGTATGTAAACCTTTGTCTGTGTATGGATTTGTCATGAATCCTGGATCTCCCACCTACCCCAGTATTTTAGCTACTGCGTTCAAATAGATACATTTGCATTTTTTACATTATACATTTTCGACTTTGTCTAAAATCACTTTACTTTTCAATAATAAAACTGTGTACTCATATAGGGAAATGGAATGAAACTGTAGGGAATTATTGCATACACCCTGTGTATGTAAACCTTTGTCTATATGAATTTGTTATGAATCCTTATCTCCCATGTTCCCTAATATTTTAGATACTACATTCAGATCTATATGTTTTTACTTTATCTATATACATTAAAAACACGAATTCCAGAAGTAAATAATGGTATCTCAACTGTAATAACGAACATAAATTGTACATGGAAGCAGTATAAATTAAAAGATATTTGAGACATTTAGATGTCCTTAACATTTGTATTCCCACACAATACAATTATCATATTATTAATCATGTATTTTCTAAAATAATTTTATGAATTTATGTACATTCAGAATTAATCATATAATTTAAAATATATTATTTAAAAATCAACTGATCCTTAACTTATTGCACACACTAACTTATATCTGAGCCTTTGTATTGTGTATAGATTTATCATGCATCCTAAATCTCCCCTTATCCCACTTTTTTAGATTCTTCACTCATTTTTCTTCTTCTTCTTCTTCTTCTCCTCCTCTATTTTATATATATATATATATATAATATAATATAATTATGTTTATATTTATTATTCAAAAATTATTTTTAAAGCAATTAATAGAATTTCAATTGTAGTAGCTGCAGGCAATTATAGATGGCAGCACTATAAGTTGGAATACATTTATGACATTTAGATGTTATTATTCCTATTCATTTAAAATATAATTATTAATGAGTGAGTGAGAATACAACTTATATTTCGAAATCCTATATTGATTTTAAAAATAATATCTTAAAATAAATTTATTTTTAAAGGTAAAAAATAGATAATTGTACCATATTTTACTTTAAAAAAATTAAGACAGTATTTTAATAAATTTGAAAACAATCTCTCTTTGGTACATACTGTTTTTTGCTATCAGATTTCGAGTATCTTGTTACCAAATTTATGTACTTAATAATAATAATAATTACGATAACAATAAAATTCTTCAGCAATGTAACTATAAATCCAAAAATACTGAAACTACTTAAAAGAGATGGATAAGAGATGCTTAAAAAAGCAATATGAGAATTAAAAGCAACTTTAATTTTAATTGTGCATTCAACAAAGCCACATTAACGTATAATGCTGATTAACTTCTGTGTTTAAGGTGCCACTTTTGTAAAATTCTGTTTGATGTTATAGTAGACAAAGTTCAAAATTGCTTTATATTAATTCTTTCATTTATTTATTTATTTTCTGATAGTATAGTTTATGTATAAGTATTGCTAACGCGAGATGCACTTTAATTTATCTTTTATAAACATCTCAAAATTAAAAACAAAAATGCAATTTTAAAATTACATATTTTATTTGAACAATATCAGATAAAAATAAAATTTTAATTTTAATAACTATTTTATTTTGTCTAGTGTAAAGACAAGGATCAACAATATGATCCACCAAAAGAATATAATTTTTCTTTTCACATTACAGCAAAAATCTAAAGAAGTAATTGTATGAAAATATTGTATTGTTAGTGCGGATTTCAGAATTTGGAAACATGTATCAAAACATACTTTAAAAAGAAAAAAAATATTCAAAATTCTCCCTAGGTTGTGATGCATTTTCTACATTTATTATTCGTTATGTTATAAAGAATTTGAAAAGGAATATTTGCTCTTACGCTTAAATGTATGAATATATATATATAAATTATGATGTATGATAATTAAAATCAATTCCACTAAGCATTAATTAAATATTGTGACACAAATTGAGTGTCTATAAATTTCTTATAGAACTTAATTAGGTATCCAATTTTCAACATTTTCTGCGTTTATTAATATCTATACAGATAATAAAGAATTTGAAAATGATTGTTAATATTTTCACTTAAAATTATGAAAATTTAAAAATGTTCTTGTCTTGCCAAATATCATTAATCAAACAAAGTTTAAAGATACAAGAAAAAAAAATGAGTGTGCATAAACTTCTTATAAAGCTTACTTAGTCCAGTAATTAATATTAACAATATTTGTATATAACTGTGAAAAATATAATGAAAGAATAAAAAATAATTTAAAGTCTTTAAAATGAGTACTTTAATAAATATTCTCTTTAAAAATACAAATTTCAACATTTTTAAAATACACTGACCTGAAAAAAAAAAAAAAAAAAAAAAAAAAAAATCAAGATCTGATACAATTCTTGCTGATTCTTATGTAAAATGACCTCCTGAATCCGAATATGACTTCCATTTTGCCCAGTCATTCACCGTTTTCTAGAAAAAACAACCCCCCCTCCCTCAATTTTTTCCCCCATTCGATAATTTTATGCCCATGAATTTGATTTGAAGAATGAAAAATAATTAATTTAACACCTAAAAGCAAAAAAATATAAAGTTTAAAAAATAATATTAATAGCAGATAATACATATATATACATATAAGATATGTAATGCATAATTTCAATAAAAAATCCCCCCCCCCCAAAAAAAAAAATAAATAAATAAATAAATAAATAAATAAATAAAAATTCCTTGTCGCAAATGTCCATGTTTTAGAATTTTCCAACTCTGTAGCCCCTCAGAAGATATTTAACGGTTGAAATAATCCACCCCCCTCCTCCTAAAAATCAAATTTATAGGCATAAAATAACCGAAAAATGATAAAAATAGGGGGCCATTCCTAAAAAACGGTGGGTAATAGGGTAAAATGGTCGTCATATTCGGATTCAGGAGGTCATTTTGTATAAGATTATGTTGAAATGGTGAGGTGTCAGAGGCAATTTCCATATCGAGCAGTGACATTAGAGTATTTTCATTATTATTTAACTTCATTTTAGTCAGTAGATGGCAGCAGTACAAGTTTTACCACCATTAAATGTTTTATTACTATGATGTATTTCATAGTATGCATAAATGTTAAGCTTAATTCAGATTACATGTTTTAAAGTTATTGTTTATCTATTATATGATCAATGAATTGTACTAATTACTAATTAATTTTCAGGATGTTTGACGATTATGAAGATGAGCTATCTCCAAATCTAGATAAAATATCTGGAGTGAGATTAACATCTCGGCAAACTGATACGGAGGATGATGAGTATGATTATGCGGACTCAGACGATTATCATTATTGATTCTTTTGAATATGTATAAATGAAAATAAAGAAATATAGTTTATATAGATGAGTTGGTCCGCCCATAAAGATAACAAAGCAAGATAGCTTTCATCAGTATTCTTATCAAGGCTGATCAAGAAGATGATTTTGTATAGCCAAGTGTCAAGCTGAGCTTAACACTATCTTCTTTTCTCCTCTTTCATTTATTTTCTTCTTTCTTTTTACACTTTAGTGTAATTTAAAGTTTACTGGTATATTTCTGTAAGAATGTGATTTTTAGTTTTTTTTTTTTTTTTTTAATTTATTTGACGAGAACTTTTAACATTTTTTTCATTTTCACTTTATTTTATCACATCACTTTTTCATGTATTTTTTCATATTTCATGTGTTTTGGCAAACGTATAGTTAGAGAATATTTTTTATAATGTCTGTGAGATTTATGGAGAGCTTCCCAAGTAAAATGAAAATTTCTTTTAAAATATTTAAATATATATAACCTTTAGAGATGAAAGGTCCGAAGAAAAACCACGAGAGGGTTGTTAATGTTATTATTATTAAAATAGTCGTACCATGGAAAGTATAGAGTGGAATAAAATTATAAAATTTACCAGATTATTTAAAATCTTAATAACATTAGACTGACATTTATTTCTTTTAGTTTTAGTTAATAGTTATTAAAAAATTAATAATTAAACCATAAAAATGTTATTATTGTTATTATTTTTTTAAATAACAGTAGTATGAAAAGTATAGAATGGAATAAAGTTTACCAGATTATTTGAAGTCTTACTAACTTCAGATTTACATTTATTTCTTTTGCTTTTAGCTTTAGATAAGAATTATTAAGTATTAATGAATAAACCACAATAAGGTTGTTATTGCTATTATTATTAAGTTAGTCGTAGCATGAACAGTACAAAATGGAATGGAATTTACCAGTTTACTTAAAAACTTAATAAATTCTGACTTACATTTATTTCTTTTATGTTTAACTTTAGAATTTAAACAATTTATTATTTTGGCATGAAGACTGACGTAAAAATTAAAGTAACAAAATTTTATTTTTTTAAATTAACACATAGTTTTTAAGTATTACTTTATATAAAATTAGAATCTAGTCTATTTCCGAAAATTAAGTTAACTACAGACTCTTAGTGTTGAAAATGTGAAATTTCCTGAAATAAGGATAAAATTTTCTCATTCCTCTAGTTCGTTTAATAGGAAGTAAATTAAATATCTTCATTATATGTAAAATATTATGAAAATGAAAAAAATTCCAGGAAATTGTTTCAAAAATTAGGCATTTTGAGACAAATTTAAAGACATACCCGCTGGGGAAAATTGCCATTTAGGAGATTTCATTTCATTTCAAGATGTATCCCATTTAGAGAAAAACAGAACACGCAGTTTAACTTTCAGTTTTAACGCGTGTAGATGTCTTGTATCTACTTTTAACTGAAACTGATTTATAAGTGTGTGCCAGAAAGTTTTGCAAAGAAAAAGCTTTTTCCCGAAACAATTTCAAGCTGGTCTCAGCTTTTCTTCTTCTTCTTCTTCTTTTTAATTTTGAAATTTCTTGAAATTCCTTACAACGTGCTTTGAAAATATGTTTTCTAAAAGTCTATTATATCTTGCATTAACACTTTCTGAGGATAAATATGGTCCCTTATTTTAAACACTGATTAAAATTCAAATTTTGAGTTTGTAGAAAAAGGTGGAAAGATTTGATACTTGCAAATTTTATGCACCTACGAAAGAAAATATTTCGGGGATGTTTGGATAAGTATTGAATTTGGATTTAATTAAATCGTCATAGTACATTTTTCATGTTTAATGTTGAATTCAAAAATTTTTACCAGGTAGGAGTTTGCTGTTCTGTAGAGAACAGGGGCTGACCTGAAGCCAATTGATAAAAAATAATTATAAGATAAAAAACATTTTATATACCATGTTTTTAAATTTTCTGTTGAATCATAGCTATATAGAACTACCTTAGCACTTTAACAATGTGTATAATTTTTTTAAAGTGATAATGACATGAATTTTTGTGAGATGCATAATTTAACTTTTTACAATTTTTTAACGTTCACGTTTAATTAAATGTATTTATTTTTATGTCGAAAGAAAATGAACTCGTAATTTTTTTTAGCAACAATTAAATTATAGCTAATATTTTAATAACTATTTTTAAAGCTATTAGGAGGTTATTATTTTCTTATTTTAATTAATTAAAAGAAAACTAATCAAAAATTCGAAAACTGGGCTTCGAATTGTTTTTTTGTCATCGGGTTCTGAGCTATTCTGCAAGTTTCAAATGTCTAGCTAGTAAGGAAGTTAGTTAAAAATCGATTGCAAGATTTGTACCGGACAAACAAGAGTAGAAGTTAATAAAAACATGGTAATAATTATTATTAAAAAGGGGTGACTGTTCCACCCGTATCTTGTTTAAATTCATCATTAGATATTTAATAGCAGAATTCTATGACAGAATCTGTAATATGAACTGTAAATTGCAACAATTAAAACAGTTTAAAAATAAATAAATAAATATACACTAGAGCCTTGCTTATACGAGGTAATGTGGACCGAAAGAACCTACAGATAATACAAGAGAGTTACGAGAGATAATCGATAACTTGGATAACACGGACTCTGTTGTAAATTCGGAAGGGAAATTTACGGAAAAGTTTAAAATAGATTAAAAAGTAGCCATTTACGTAAAACAATACATATATTACATATTTAAATGTAGTCAATTAAAAATGCAATACAATACATACATATATAAATTATAAAATACAGTGATGTATAGTAAAATTTGTCAAAGTCATCTGGGACTACCTCGGTTAATCGAGGCTTGGATAACCTCGGCTCTACATTACTCGTTTTGCTTTGCACTCTGCTTTGGCTTCGCAAACCTTTATTACACAGAAAAGAAGAGGGGGGAAAAAAAGAACACTGACTTAAAAGTTGATAGCTTAATAATTATTAAGCCATCTTATTCTTATAAGATCTAATAATTTTGAAAGACAAATCTAACCCAATAGGAAAATTTCGGAAATCAGTTAAAAAGGATTTAGAAATAAATTACATAAAAGACTCTTGTGGTTCTTTCGGTGGACCTTTCATTCACATTCGGTGTAGTGCTTTCTTTAAAAAATATATTTGTACATATTTTTTCTTTGAATAGATTTTTTTTTTTTTTTTCATGTTTTCTACAGAGATTTTTCCCCATATTTAGATTTCTGAACGTTTCTAGTCTTTAATGGTTTTATTAGATTATCTTGAATGTTTTTATGTTCACTGTTAATTGTGTGCTTTATTTGTAGAACAATATATATATATTATTTTATAGTTCACAATTTTAATCGCTAATATGTGATTATATAAATTAACATCTTTTTTTTTTATTTCTTAAGTCAAATTATAAGACTGATAATTTATGAAATTTCATATTTCCGTACTTTTTTAGTTGAAATCTACAATTAAAAGCCTTAAAAAAAGCTAATCATGTCCTTATCTAGAATTAAATTTTTTCGAATGATTCGTTTTTAATTTGTAAGTGTACTAAATTAATATCCCATAATAGTGTTTGCAAAGTATGTTTAATTTGTATTTATGAATGATTCTCTAATAAGTGTGTAATTTCATTCTTTCATTTACAATAAATAAATAAATAAATAAAATATTAATCAATTTTTCTTTATAAATCGATAAAGAAAAGTAGATAGAGTGATATACAATGTTTCCGCCTGAAGTTCAAGCACTATTTAAAAAAGAAATACATGTATAAATCTGTAAAAATTATTTTGTTAATTAATGCCACTACTGTTCCCAACGTAGCTACTTAATAAACCTAGATTTTAAGCGCGATTTTTAAGGGTTTTTTTTAATTTAATTTTATCTTTTTTTTTTTTTTTTTTTTTTTAATATAAATGTACATTATTTATTATCTATCTGTGATAGATTTTAAATTGTTTTAAGCTTTATAAATAAAGGGCAAATTTATTGCGATAGGGATAAAATAACATACCCATAAAAAAGGTAAAGTAAAAAAAGAAAAACGAAAGAACCTAGTTTGGTTTTTGGGAGTAAGGCCAATTGACTACACGTGGGTCCAAGGCCTAGGGTGCTGTGCTCGCCGTGGGGGGTCTTTCTAAAAGGGTCATAGCGCGTATTTGCACGAGATGTGGAAAAGACCACGGCTGGGTAAACGAGCCCAATCTGGGATCGAATCTGGCATTTTTCGTCTAATCAACTTAGACCACAGAACTGCTCGCCCACTTATGGGCCCTAGGTGATTTAGATATTATATAAATCATAAAAATTTTAGCAGTTTTATAATGGACAAATAATTTTGAAAATCTAAAATAGAGTAAATGTAAACTATCAGTTTAAATTTAAAGAAATAAATCACTAGAGAATAAGAAATTTTGAAACACACATATGCATATATATATATATATATATATATATATATATATATATATATATATATGTATGTATATATGTATATGTATGTATGTATATGTGTGTGTATAAATAGTAATGATATAAACTTAAAATAGTTAATTTTTCTTAAGCAAGTGATTACAGATTTATAATAATAATAATAATGATTTAATAAAGAAAGGAAAAGAGACTTATATATAGCTCTACTATAACTAACTATAGTGTCACTTCTGTCTGCAATTGAAAAATAATTTAATAGAGAACAGTAATGACATAATTAAGAAATAATTACAAGATAAAAAAAAAACATTTATATACCACATTTTTTAAATTTTCTGTTGAATCATATAAACTTGATAATTTTATGTATTAATAATTACTTTAAAAAAAATTTTTTTTTTAATGAATTATCCCATCAACTTGAAAGAAAATGACCAAATACGTAATAAAGAGAGCAATTATAAGAAATTTTAAAGCATTTATTAATTGAATAAAAGTATTAAAAGAATGCATTGTCATCGTGTTCTGAGCTATTCTAAAAGTTTCAAGTGTCTAGCTAGTTGGGAAGTTAGTTAAAAATCGATTGCAAGATTTGTACTGGACAAACAAACAAACAAGAAAGCGCGTTAATAAAAATATGGTAAAATTGCTTCTGTACACGTTGTACACGACTCTTCTTAGTGGTAAAACAATGTAACATTTTGAGCTAATCAAAAGTATCTTACAGAATGGTTATAATCCTAATTAACAATAAAAAAGATTAATTTGAATAGGGGACAGTAGTGCTAAGTAATAAACATATTCTTATTTTTCTATCCATTTTGCAACTTTTAATTGCTTTTTAAATCCAGAAAACAATACCATGCACAGTAATCAAATTGATGTTTTCTACTAAATGCAACTGTTTAACATATGTTATAAAACAACTTAATTTCCATTAAAAGGCTTTTTCTCTTCTGTTGTAAAATTTAAAAGTTTATTACACAATTGTTAGGTAATTTATTTTTAATTTAATGACTTCATACTTAGTAGCTATTATGGATTAATTGTAAGTACTTTTACTTAATATATTGGAATTACTGTAAAGAAAAAATATTAATAACCACTAACTAATAATAGCACTAATATTAGCCCTCAGAAATCTTGGGCAGTTTTTTTTTTTTTTTTTTTGAGGATAAAGAAAAATGAATATATCAATCAAACAAATGTCATTTTCATAATTAAAAAGAAAACAGTATTTCTGCTATTATCTAATTTGTATAAAGAAGAGGCATTTGCTTATGAAAAATCAGAAAAAAAGCTAAAAAACGTCATTACATTTGCTTATGAAAATATTACTAACTATATATGAAAGATTCATTTTATCTGTTGCAAAAAGAAATATATAAGAAAAATGGAGAAAAGCATTAATAACACTTATCATGTTTAAAACATTTTATTTATTGTCTGTCATCATTTCTTTAAATTTGCATTTGTAATTGCATGTATATTTTCCTTGTTTTTGCTGTAAGTGATTTCTTATATTTTGCACATTAACTCTTTGACTACGATTGAGCTTATATATCTTTTAATTTTTTTCCTGTGTCATGCGTATATTTTAGCTGTGCTAAATGTACTGTCGCGGTATCTTGAATTGAACAAGATAAAATGTTCATAATAAATAAGTTTTTGTAATAGTTTACAAAAAATACAAAACGGACCTGTCTTTCTCCATGAGATAGATAATAGATATTGTTTTGCACTGATCTTTATTGCAAATCTGGTATAAATTTCCGTGTCAACACCGACAATAAGTTTTGAATTACAAATGAAATATACAGGGTGTTTATAAAGTCCCGGACCCATTTTGATGTTTAATAACTCATAAAATATTGAAGATATAAACAAACTTATGGCATTTATTGATGGAACAACTCATATATTTTCTTTTCAGGTTTGAATATCTTTACTTTTGTAAATATCGTCTGCGCGTGTGGTTAATTTCAGATAATTTCATTTTCCAGTCTAAATATCTGTACTTTTCTAAATATCGTCTGCTTATTAATTGCATTTTTCTCTCTTTTGTTTTTGGCAACTATTGCAATGTTATGTTTACTTTTGATGTGTTTGTTCTATGGAGTAATTTTGTTTGTGATATTTTATTCGATCGGCAGTCGAATAATTACCTAAAAGTCAGAATTACAACCGCAATAGCCTCTGTGGATGCCGACATGCTTGCCGGTACCTGGCGTGAAATTGACTATCGACTTAATATTCTCCGTGCGACGAAGGGGGCACACATGGAAGTTCATTGACTAGGGTCATGAAACTTTTTGAGTCTATCTAACCATTTATGTTATTAATTTTAATCTATCTTTATTATTTTATGAGTTATTAAACATCAAAATAGGTCCGGGACATTATAAACACCCTGCATATACTTCATGATTGTTTATGGGATCTAAAGTGATACTGATAAGGAAAAAATATATACAGAGCACAAAGTGTTATCATTAGACTGTCTTTATTTTTGCAACCATTCGTCAACAGTGTTGTCAAATTTAGGTACATTTTTATTCAATATCCACCACTAAATTTTAACGGTTGTCTAATCACTTCGAAAGTTAATCACCTGTTATATATATATCAAATATTAATCCTCAGAATTATTGGTGAATATTGAATAAAAAAGTCCCTAAATTTTGCAAATCTGTTCGTCAAAGAACCATATTTCCAGTTACAAAAAAAAAAAAAAAAAATGTTTAAATGAAGTAATCAACAAGGAAATGTGGTGGGAAAATCAACAAATTCAATTTTGTAAAATTATAAAATTTAAATTTTTATATAACACTTTGATATATGGGTCGTTAATTGTAAAAGAGTAAATTATCTCCTTATAAAAGTATCTTGAAATAATGAGCTTTTTGTAAATTTATGCGTATAGAAAAAATGCAAGTTTCAGTAAATGTTATCGATTTTTTGCGTTTAGTACAACTCAGAATTATAAAAATTTATAAATTATATTAAATATAATTTAAAGTAACTTAGAAGCTTCATTTTTATAATGAATATATAGAAGTTATAGTTTTCTGAAAATAACGAATAATGTCATTTATGGGATTTTAATGCAATTATTGGAATTTCACTTTTATAATGTAATATGTGATTAAATGTGATACAATTAAGCAAAAATATACATATTTTAAAAATATGGAGTTACACCACTTTTATAATGAACCGTCCATATGCCCTTTTGGGAAATGGTTACAAATATAAAAGACGTCTAATTGGATTACTCCACACCTTGTATTAACTATAAAACTAATTACAAGATAAAAAGAAATATTATATACCACGTTTTCAAATTTTCTGATGAATCATATAAACTTGACAAATCTATATATTAATATTTTTTTTTTTTTAATGAATTACCCCCATCAACTTGAAAGAAAATGATCAATTGATCAAAGAGAACAATTATAAGAAATTTTCAAACATTTATTAATTGAATAAAAGTATTAAAAGAATGCATATTCATCGTGTTCTGAGCTATTCTAAAAGTGACCAATGTCTAGCTAGTCGGGAAGTTAGTTAAAAAGCGAATGCAAGATTTATATTGGACAGACAAACAAGAAAGCGAGTTAATAAAAACGTGGTAAAAAAAAGTTTGTATCATTTATAATGATGGGATAGATAGTCTCAATAGTAGTTAAAGGATTGAATTGCATTGTAGTATCAAGAATTTTTATGAAACATTTAAGATTACGAAACGGAAACTTTACTGTCAGAAATAAGCAGAAAAGTGTTTTTGTATATAAGTAAAAATCATCTATTAAGAAATATTTTGTATTTGTTTTGGTATCTGTCGGCAAAGTGTGAAAATGTTATTAGAAATTTTATTTAAGAAGCTTTTAAAAGAGTGTGAAATCTTCATCCATTTTATGAGTGATAACATATGTGTATGTTTTTCTGTAGATGTATATATAATTATTTACAATTTTTAAATAAAGTGCCATTAAATATTGGAAAATGTTGTTATTATTTTGTCTTTAATTAATAAGTAAATGAAGTTTACACCTTTTTATTAATTCTTTTTATAAAACAAGTTTAATAATATAGAGAATCCTTCATGTTGTGCACCATAATCGACTGACGTTCAAATATCATCAAATGACATGATATCACAAACTTGATATCACATATGTTCATAATTAAATAAAATTAAAACGTATGTGATAGTGAATCCATACATTATCGCATGTGTATATACATTATGAAATTATGTTACATACATTACATAATTTCATAACTCTATATAATTGTGTAATGACATATTTCATAATTATGTAAAATTAAATTTCTATGAAAATTATTGTATTCTGAGGATAATTTCATATGCACATGGAATATGCGCAATAAATAAATTATATATCATTACAAATTACACAGATCTACGAAATCGTACTTTTTAATTTTTATTTTTTCTCTGCTTTGGGTGTTTATAATGTTTTTGATATGATGAATTCAGAAAGGCTTTTCTTTTGTTCCTATCACGCAAGTTTTTTTCACAAAGTAACCCATACAGCACACTTACATCTCTGGAACGTCGCAAGAATATCGCACTGTGGCACTGCGATGTTGCATGGATGTTCTGTTACATCTCTGTTTCATCTCAAATATGTTCTAGGGATGTGGAAATGTCTCAGCTTTGTGACATCGCTTACTACATCTCCAGTACATCACATACATCGCAGTTTGGACTCTCAAATGTGTCAAATAGTACATCTCAGAGACAATCAACCGTGATATCTCAGAGATGTTTGTTTTAAGACGCACTGAGATGTGATGAAAATAAAACATTGCGATGTGTTTGAGACGTCTTTGGAACCTCGTGCACTCTCTACGCAGCGTTCAAGAATAAACTGTTTACATATTAAAATTCCGGACCTAATACTTCCTTTTGATTTGTCTGTGTCTTGAGTAAATCGTTTTCCTTATGTTTCACTCACATCGCCTAAATTTTGCGGGAAATAACTGATATGGGATTTGAGAAAGTAGAGCACTAAGCTCATTTTTATCAAAAAATCCCATTTTCTGTCAAAATTGTACATGGTGTAAATTTTTTTAATATTTTTTCCTCAATCAGCATCCATATATACATCAGAAAAATGCATCACATTGAAGAAAAAAAAATAAGCAAAAGTGAAAACTTTCCATACATAAAGACTTTTAATTTAATAATAATAATAATAATAATAATAATATATATTTTTTTTTTAGAATAACGTTGGATTGTATTACAATTAAAAACAAAAGTTCCTTTTTTTTCCTTTTAAATAAATAAGTAAATTAATGAATTAAAAAAAATGAAAAAAAAAAAAAAATGAAAAGCTCGATAAAAAAGAGTTGTTTTTTTCCCCCCCACTTCTTCATGTGATATTTTTCATTTCATCCCGTGCAATGTTTGAAAAGGTTTTCATAATGTTTTTCATAACTGTACTGTTAAGACTACAATGTTCGTGTAGTCATATAGTCAATTCAGGTAATGTTTAAGACATCGCTGATAAAGAAATGTCTAGACTGGAAGTTACAGGAATATGCATGCACTAAAATTCACTATTTCACAATATACTCTAGATCAGTAGTACTACGGAAATCCGCAGGAACAAATTCTCAAACCCAAATCCAAAAACGGATTATACCGTTCTGTTATCCACAAAATTAGGAACTCCACCAACTCTCATGCATTCATTTTTATAAAGATCGTTTAGAGTAGTGATTTTAAAATATTGTGCCAAGTGCCAAGCTTCTGCTGTTTCAGTCGTAGAGTTTCGGGAGTGAAAATTTCACAAGTGTTAATATAGCAAGAAATAACAATATAAAAAGTTACTCATCAAGTGATAGTTATAAAGGGTGTCACCCCCCCCCCCCCCAAAAAAAAAAAAAAAAAAAAAAAAAAAAAATTGAAAATCAGGTTTATTCTTTATCTGTTAGAGATAACTGGGCAATGCGAATTGCAAAATTGTTCAAAATTAGGTAGGAAAAATAAAACCACGTTAGTAAAAATATCTACTCGTTAATATTGCAAAATTTACACATTTAAAACTTTTGTGCGATCCCTATAAACAATTTGATCAATTTGAAAATTTTTATTTTCTAAGCAACAACCTCATTCCAAATACCTCATGTGTGTATCTTTAAAACTGAGTCATTTATTAAGAAATTTAAACACAGAACAAAAAGACCCATATATCAAAATCGAAATGTAAATCTGTAGCATATTCTAAAAAAGATAATATGCATAATTCCACATTAAAGCGTTTTTGCATGCTTAGTGTATATTCCTGATCCAGTCGTGGTCGAAATCGTAATTTATCATAGCCTCCTACACTAGATGCTTTCCGCGTGGCTCGGAAACTTGGCGCTAGACAGCGCCATCTGGTACAGATTGTGCGACTTTTTTTTCAACAGCAACCAAAAAATTTTAAAAGTGGGATTTGATATCGATAAAAGGTGAATAGAATCGAAGAGACGTCGATTATATACACTCATGTCCATAAATTAAGGATAATGCTAGCTGAGGCAAATAAAGGTTCAGAAGCAAAACAAACATGACTTATTCATAAAGTCCATTTATTAAACAAAACATCAAGAACAAAAAAAGGTGGTTTATGTAGGATACCATTTATAAAAACTACGATTTTTGTCCCCTGAAGCAATTACAAAAAGTATCTCCCTTACAAAAACTTAACATTACATGGTTGGTATGATGGTTAATACATTGTATGTCTCTCAGATGATGAAATACAGTCCTTACAACGCCTAGGAATGCTGAGTATTAAATTATTGATCTGATCTTGGGGAAGGTTACTCTACTCAGTAAGCAGTGCTGTCCGAAGTTCCGGTACACATGAAGGAGGTGGTTGACGGACTACAACTCATCGGAAAAGCATGACCTACACATGCTCTATCGGATTCTAGTCAGGTGAGAATGCTGGCCATTCCATGCGGTTTATATCTTCAGATTGTAGGCATCCGTGTACAACGTTTGCACGGGGAGGACGCGCATTGTCATCCATAAACACAAATTTTGGGCTCATGGCACCCCTAAACAAACGTACATGTTGTTCCCGAATGATGTCCCGATAAATTCCGCCTATCATTCTTCCGATTTGAACATACAGATCTGTTCTGGTGCCCAATATGACCCCCCCCCCCAAACGAGCACACCTGCCCCACACGGTGTCGTTCAATGACTTTGTTTTGGTGGTAACGGGTACCTCACGTTCTACATATGAAAGTCTGGCGTGAATCACACTGCAAGCTAAACCTGGACTCGTCGGAAAACATCACACAATCTCACTGTGCCGCTGTCTACATTGCATGTTCTCTACTCCAAGTTAACCGCTGGTACTGTTCATTGCCGTGAGTGGAACACATCTAACAGGCCTGCGAGCATATAGTGCAATAACTCCCTATCCACGGTTTGTCTTGAAATTGTGGCACCCGTGGCTGCAAACAGCTGACGAGACAGGTCTGATGGTGTGCTTTATCTGCTTATTTTGGCAGTTACTACCAAATACCGGTGGTCATTCGGAATAGTAACTCGTCGCCGACCAGTACAGTAACGTCGACTGGCATTTCCATCATTTTGGAATCGTTGCCAAAGCCTAGAGATGACACATTGTGCGATTCCAAGTTCCCCCGATACTTCTACTGAATACGCCCACATTATAGGCGGCCGATAATTCTACCACGTAAAAAATTATCTGCATGCATCCTCTGTGTCGTAACTATTCGGTTGTGGCACTGAGCGACACACAAAACGCTTGTGAAGAATTTTCCTTCTTTGCTTCCATTCGTTATCTACCCCCTTCTTACACTTTCGTCATTGTAACATCATATCGGCGTCATCTGATGGCTTCCTATAATTTGCATATTATTCTTAAAGATGTGTGTGGTATTTCCACAGGTGAAATTTTTGCATTAAAGTTCGATTTCAGTGTGAATCTGAATTATCCTTAATTTATGGACATGAGTGTATAGCATATATCACTTCTTAAAATTATTGGTGACAGATGAATAAGAAAGTCGCGCAATTTGTACCACGCTGTAAAAAGTAGGTTCTTAAAAATAAGTATATATTGTCTCAAAATAGCCTCGAAACAATATATACTTAAATTTGAAAACCCATGTACTCATTTTTGAGTACATTGACATGTCGATCATGGGGATATTGGGATTCTTATTGGTCAACCCCATTTTTCAGCATGTCAATATACTCAAAAATGAGTACATGGGTTTTCAAATTTAAGCATATATTGTTTCGGGGCTATTTTGAGACAATATATACTTATTTTTAAGAACCTATTTTTTTACAGTGCAGTTGGCGTTGTCTACCGCTTGAACTGTTGAAAAGTTTCCGAGCCACGCGGAAGGCATCCAGTTTAGGAGGCTATAAATTTATACTACGACTGGCATTTTTTATTTTAAAAAATTATAAAATAGTAACTACGTACACTGAGGAAAAAAATACACCATTTCCATCTAGAACGAATAAGCAGTCACTTTCTAAGACCCTAAGCTAAGAATGTAGATATACGAGCTATGCATATGAGGTAAACAAATAACCTGAAAAGACGAAAAGATCCAGAATATCTATTTTTTCCACTCTTCTAGATGGTAAAACAATCATATGAATATTACAGACATTACGAATCCTTCATACTGCGAGAATTTTTCGCTTGATTTCCTAGAATTGGGTCATAAACCAAGATTATAGTTACTATAGTGAAACTCGCCTCTTGAGTTCGTATTTATTTACAGAGAATTTTAAATAAGTGTGACTCTACGATAATATAGAAAAATATACAGAATTCTAAAGAGATGTTTTTAGAACTCGCTAGCAAAGAGAACTAGAATTTATAAGGATGGCATGGAACTATATGTACCAGAGACACAATTTAGTTTCTAGATGTCATGTTCACAGAATTTTTTTCTCAGTGTACAAGTATGTTTTTATTTTCAAATTTATCATATTTTTTCAGAACGATCCTAGAATTGGGTAATAAACCAAGATTATAGTTACTAAAACTCGCCTTTTTGAGTTCGTATTTATTTGTAGAGATTTTTAAATAAGTGTGACTCTACGATAATATAGAAAATCTATCTAGAATTCTAAAGAGATGTTTTTAGAACTCGCTAGCAAAGAGAACTAGAAGTTATAAGGATGGCATGGAACTATATTTACTAGAGACACAATTTAGTTTCTAGATGTCATATTCACAGAATTTTTTTCTCAGTGTACAAGTATGTTCTTATTTTCAAATTGATCATATTTTTTCAGAACTATGCTTTTAAGAAAGGAATTCATGAACAACTTTTTTTTTACTTTCTCTTACTCATAAAAGGTGGAGAAAGTACTGTTTTGGAGGCAAATTTTTAAAATTGAGTATTTGCTACATTTACGCGTTTTTTGGTCCAAAAAGAGATTTTTTGTGTTTGTGTGTGTCGATTGTCAGCATATTTCAAGAACAAATATTAGCATTAATGAAAACTCGATATGGTAATTCTGTATCACACAATGATGTTACAGTAAACATTTCCCTGAAACTGAAAAAAATGATTCACACACAGAGACATCCAAGATAACTTAACATTATGTTTTTGGACGAAATTTCTAGTCGATACACTTTAGCGTCTTTCGACTGCACTAAATAGAATGAAGTGATTGTATACTTTTTATATGCA
The DNA here is from genome assembly GCA_963930645.1 of Salticus scenicus. NCBI lineage: Eukaryota > Metazoa > Arthropoda > Arachnida > Araneae > Salticidae > Salticus > Salticus scenicus. Next base: position 179,045,768 of record OZ005649.1, read on the forward strand.
TAAAAGCATGGTTATATATTCATATGTTTTGTATAGAAATATGATTCACCACTCGTTTATAAGACAACACAAAAGAGTTCAAATATATTAGGACAGTACTTGAAAATTGCTTGAAGTAATTTCAAGTTGTACTGTGTGTTTTTCATTTTTTGCTTAATTTAAGTACAATAGTTTGGTGTGTATTTAGTTTAGAGACAATATATTGGGTTAACCAAAATCAAGCGACAATAATCTATTCTTAATGAATGTAATTGATGGGAACTATTTTCTACATTTTATTAAGTCTCGGAAAACTGCTTAGAAATGATAACAATTTTGTTATACCTACACTGCAGGCAGACAATGTATTGATTATCATATGAGACTTCCATTCGAAAAATTTGATCAAGATTGGTAAATTTGAAGACATAGTGTGTTGGACATTTGTCTGGATAACTTGGAGTAAACTTAAATTTTGTAACAGCCTAATTTATATATATATACATATCTTTACCTTAGCTTTATATATACTCAGGTTTCAACGGACATATTTTGTTATGTATGTGGCGATCTCGTACTCAAGTTTCAACAATGTAGCTTGTCAACATTAGTTTAAAAGGCTGTACTTTAGATGTAGAGTTGGAGATCAGGATAAGTTCTGGACTCCATATATGGGCTACAATTCATGTTTAGGAATCTGAGAAACTAGTTACGAGGTAAATGTAGTAGATTGAAATTTTCAGTGCCTATGGTTTGGCGTGAACCGACCAATCGCATAACGCATTGTTTCTTTTGTTTGATAGATGTCAAGGGATTCTCTTTAAAATACAAACATTGTATTCAGTATCCAAACTTACAATCCTCTATGCAAATGCGACCAATTACTCATTCTGAAGATCTTCCTATATCTACATTTCCAGATAAATATACTGTTGATTCAGAGGAAGACACCTCCGATGACCCAAACCATGAAGATCCTGACTTTCAATCATCTACATCCATGACATGTTCACATCAGGAAATCGTACAGGCAGATCGATCTTTAACGATCTTGCACGGGACTTAAAACTTTCTCAAACAGACTCAGAATGTTGAATTCTAATCTTCTAGGTTAGAAACTATTAGAAAAAGGTGTAAAAATATGTTCATTTTGGAAACGACAAAGCCATTTTGTAGAATATTTTTGCGGAGAGAGAAGACATTGTATATTTCTGTGATGTGGATGGCCTATTGGGGCATGCATTAGGACTTTACTATAATTTAGAAAAGTAGAATTTATTGACTCGTCCAAACGTAGTCTCAAACTAGTGCTTCTCCATATAAGCAATATTTGTTCGTCTGTTCCTGTTGCATATTCTACAAATACAATGGAAACTTACGGCGTTATGAATTCCATACTGAAGTTAATTGAATATACTACATTCAAGTGGCACATTTGTGGATACTTGAGATTCATTGGGGGTAATGGCATGAAACAGGGATACACTAAATTCTGTTGCGTTCTCTGCGACTGGGACAGTCTTGACAGAAAATATCACTACATGCGTAAACAGTGAGTGACCTTCAAAAAAGACATTCCTGGCATTAAACACATATCGCGTGAACTACTTGTGAATCCACAGTCTGTGTTTCTTCCAGTATTGCAAATTAAATTTGGTTTAATGAAAATATTTGTAAAATCTCTGGACAAAGAAGGAGTGGCTTTTTTGCATCTCAAGAACAAATTCAAAAATTTAAGTGAAGAAAAGGTAGAAGAATGGGTTTTTATTGACCCAGAAATTAAATTAGTCTTTCGTGATGAAGAGTTTGAAAATATACTGTCGGAAGCATAAAAAGCAGCCTGGCTGACACTACAATCAGTGTGCTCACGTTTCGTTGGAAAGGAGAAGGCTAAAAATTATAAATATCTTGTTGTTTATTTGGTGAAACGCATTCTCGCTATAGGCTGCATTATATTATTAAAAAAAACTATACTTTTTGGACTCACATTTTGTCTTCTTTCCTCAAAACCTTAGCGCAATAAGTGAAGAGTATGGAGAAAGGTTTCATCAGGGCATCTCTATGTTTGAAAACCATTTCAGTGGACGATGGAACGGAACTTATGCTAGCTTATTATTGCTGGTGTGTTCTCAGGGACACACCAATAGTTTTTTTCAAGAGGAAACGGCCAAAAAAAAAATCATTTTAGTATTTTATTTTTTTTCCATAATCAAGCCTATGTTACATTTCTCTGTAACAAATTTGCATACAAATGAAAAGTTTGTTTTCTACAAAAACGGTGCATGATCGACAATTTGTGTTTTGATATATGAATCAAGCATCTCTTATTTATACAGAATCACATAGTTTCACATAAGGAGAGAAAAAATTTTCAAATTTGTTGTACAGTATTATTCCCATAATATAATAAGTTTTAGATAGATTACATGGTATAAAAGGTTTTATTTGTAGCATAGATACTAAAAACAATGTATAACTTTAGTACAACTAATTCAAAACATCTTTATTAAAAATATCCAATTAGATGAAAAATTACTTCTGAGCTTTCGACTCATATTCGTTGAGTTTTCTTGATAATTTTTAGATAGATTACATGGTATAAAATGTTTTATTTGAGCATAGATACTAAAAACAATGTATAACTTTAGTACAACTAATTCAAAACATCTTTATTAAAAATATCCAATTAGTTGAAAAATTACTTCTGAGCTTTCGACTCATATTCGTTGAGTTTTCTTCAGAGTTTAAAATACTATAAAGACATTTTCGTCCAAAATATATAAGATAAAAAATGTAAACGAAATATAAGTCCATAAATAAAGTTCATTTAAAAAGTAGACCAGTTTATTTAAAACGTAGTAATCAGTTCAATAAAAAGGTAGGTTTCATACACTGCAAATAAAAGGGTCTTAAACTAAGACATAAAAACAACTGAAATGGCATTTAGGACACGTAAATGTCTTAAAATGTACCTTAGACGTTATAGATATTTTAATTTAAGACAGAAATATGTCTGAAATATAAATTCAGACACAAAAATGTCTGAAACACGTAAATACGCGAATTTTCAGACATCAATATGTGTATGAATTTTCAGACACTTTAGAAATTCAGGCACTCGCATTACTTAGAAATTTTTTCATATGGAATCTACTTTAAGAAAATATGCTTATCCTACTTCTTTCCACATTCAATAAATGTATTATTATTTTATATAATAAGCAGTTAAATTACTTAAATTATGGTAGCTTTATGAAATTATATTTTTATGGAATAATACTCTAGGGATGTGAATGATATTTGCATGCTATTATCTTTAACACAATTCATAAACAACATATTTAGACAGAAAGCTTATTTTGTTCCAAAAAAAAAAAATCTTTCTCTTTAAAGCTTTCTTATGTTAAAAGAAAAAGTGTGAAGACGGATGTAGCAAGTAATTTGTAGAGAAGAAAGCGAATTTATAAGTGAACAATCATGAATAATTTGTGCATATTATTTTTTCTTTCTTTCTTCTTCTTCTTATTAATTTAAAACCTTTTTTCTTTCACAAATTCACCTGCATTTAAATGTTAAACTACAAATTTTCCTGTATTCATGATTACAGTTCGTTTTTATTTAAATATCACTTTAAGGAAAGAAATCGTTATCATTGAGGGATGAAACCTTCACATACTTGTTATGCATTATCAAAAAAAATTCTGGTCCTCTAAATGTGAAATTTAAGATAATAATATTTATTAAGTTTAAGATACCATACTATCAATAGTTTTATGGCAAAAAATTAGAAATAAAACATAACACTGCGATTAGTTTCACGAATACTGCAGTATATTATATCATAAAAACACGTAATTCTGTATTCGACGGTAGCGTGAACGTGATTGGTAAATGCTTCACTCTGACGATGCTTGGCTCGAGGTTTCGGTTTCCTTAAACAGTGTGAGTTCGAATCCCAACGCCGGAAGATGGGACTTTTTTTTTTAAATACATAAATATTTCATTAATGCTCTAAACAATTCTAAAATATAGTTTTAACAGAAAAACATAATCGCACGCCATGTTTATTTATTTATATATTTATTAAAAAGCCTTAAAAACGGTAGTATTTTTAAGCCTAACATGGCGGTGTTTTTAAGCCTAAAACATGGCGGCGTTTTAAGACACTTGCAGTATCTTAATTTCTGATGCAAAAAGGTGTCTTAAAAAGTAAGGCATTTTTTTTTTTTTTTTTTTTTTTCGCTTAAAAAATGACCATCCATTTAAGACACTTTTTAACCTGAATTTAAGACAATTACGTTTACAGTGTATGTCTTGTTTTACCATGTCAAAAAGTTCAAATTTATAATTCAACACATCTTGGTATCTTTGAGAATTACCGCTGAGTACTATATATGCATATGCTTTATCATTCTAAAAACATCAACATTTAAACCTTACTTGTGTGTAATGACGAATTTCATCAAAAAAAAAAAAAAAAAAAATCGTTACATTTTCCATAAGTCTTGTTTACTATTCACAAATATTTTTCACATTTATAATTTAACACTCCTCCGTAAACGACGGATTTCATCGAAAATTACCACCAACCACTTGAATAAAATAACAAAAGTTATATGTTTAACACAAATATTCATCAAGACAAGTTACAAATATACACTAAGCGGCAATAAAATATATATATATATATATTATATATATATATATATATATATATAATGGAAATTTTGTCATCACGATAACTCCCGAAATAATACACCAAATCGAACCAAATTTGGACAGTGAACTGATCTTATAAATATCTTGGATGAGTTCGTTAACCAAGATATTTTAAGTTAAGTGGGACCACTTGAAATCAGGCTACCACTTGAAAATTTAAAATCACTATAACTTCCGAAATAATACTCCAAATCGATCCAAATTTAGACAGTGTCTTATCTTATAAATATCTTACATGAGTTTATTAACCAAGTTACTCCGCCATTTTGTTTTCAAGTGGAGACCACTTGAAAATTTCAAATTCAAATTGTAAAAAGCATATTCCGAATTTTTTTAATTTTGATGCATACATAGATTTTACAAGTGTCTCAAATAACTTTATTAATGAACTTTATTCGCCATTTTTAATAAAGTGGCGGATATCTTAAGTTAAGCGGGACCACTTGAAATCAGGCTACCACTTGAAAATTTAAAACCATGATAACTTCCGAAATAATACTTCAAATGGAACCAAATTTGAACAGTGTCTTAACTTATCTTATAAATATCTTAGATGACTTTGTTAACCAAGTTGCTCCGCCATTTTGTTTTCAAGTGGAGACCACTTGAAAATTTCAAATTTAAATTGTAAAAAGCGTATTCCGAAATTGTTTGAATTTTGATGTAAATACAGATCACATTACGATCTCAATGAAGATTATTAGTAAACTATATCCGCCATTTTTAATAAAATGGCAGATATCTTAATTTAAGCGGGACCACTTGAAATCAGGCTCCCACTTGAAAATTTAAAATCACTATAACTTCTGAAATAATACTCCAAATCGAACCAAATTTGGACAGTGATATCATCATATAATTATCTTGAATGTTTTCACTGGGCAACTTGTTCCGACATCTTGTTTCTAAGTTCCAGCCAATTGAAATCACACTGCCACTTGAAAATATGCCATCACGATAACTTTAAAATACTAAACTAATTCAAATAAAAGTTGGATAGTGAACTTATGGTTCAAATATCTAGGATAAGTTCACTTGGTGACTTGATCCGCAATTTTATGTCCAAGTGGCTGCCACTTGAAAATTTGTCAATATAGTAACTTTAGTAATACAGAATCAATTCGCATCAAATTTGGGTAGTGGATTTATTCTTCAAATATCTCAGATAAGTTCGCTGGGCATCTCACTCCGCTTTTTTTTTTTTTTTTTTTTTTTTTCCAAGTGGCGTCACCTGAAATTTTCTTATGACGATAATTTTTGAAATACTGTTTTAATTTGAACTAGAACTGGACAAGGAACTTATACAAGTATACTGGATGATTTCACTGGGCAAGTTGTTTAGCAATTTTGTTTCCAAGTTGAAACCACTTAGACTGCCACTTGAAAATTTGCCATAAAATTAACTTTTGAAACACGGCACTGATTTAAACCACAGTTGGACAGTGAACCTATGCTTCAAATATCTTGGATATGTTTGCTGGGCAACTTGTTCCACTGTATTGTTTCCAACTGGCGGCCACTGGAAAATTTGTTATCACGGTAACTTTAGAAATACTTAATCAATTCAAATCAAAGTTGAAAAATGGATTTATCATTCAAACAACAAAAATCTAGAAAATTCACGTAACTCGTGAAACAATCACGTTATTGCGTCCATCTTTGGTATGTCGATTATAAGTATTTTCTCGCCAAAAGTCGCCAAAAAAGTCGCCATACGGGAAAAGTCGCCAAATTTGGCGCCAAATCCATTACCTGCGTTGCTGGATCTTTTTAATGCGTTTTTAAGGAAAAATTAGGCTATTTTAGTGCTAAAACAAGCTAGAAATACAGAAAACTAACATTTTATCAACTTACTAATTGAAAGAATTTCTACAAAAAAAAATATTTTCAAATTTGAAACGATATTTTAGATGAGAAACTTTCTCTGCCATTTTGATCGAAGTGCCAGCCACTTAATTTTTCAACACGATGACTTTTGAGATTTTGAATTAATTTGAACTATATGTGTACAGTAGACTTATCTCACAAATACATTTCATATATTTGTCAACTTAACTCACCATTTTGCTTCCAAACGCCGGCCACTTGAAAATTTGAAATTCACATAAAAAGGTGTTTATGAACCGATTTGCTTAAAAATCCATATGTGCATAGCCTACATCAATATTTCTACCAAATGCATTAATAATTTGTAGCCGCCATTTTGAAACAAAATGACGGCTACTTGATAAGGGAAAAGAAATCAACCTACCCTTCCGAATAAGCCGGAAGGACTTGTTTTATTTGTAATAACTTTAAAATTAAGGGCTGAAACAAATAAAACTCTCTTGTTTGCATAATACCAAGGGGATGAAATTATACCTATGTGCATTTTCAATATAATAATTCGCTTTATTACACTCTACGAAGTACTTTATAAGAATCTGCATAAAATTTTCGTTTTAAACATAATGCAATAATCATACACTTTGTATTCTTTTATGATTTATTATATGAAATAAACATGTTATATTTTAATATATGAAATACAACTATTTATTTGTTAGATCTAAGCAATTTTTTTATTAAAAATATGCATTCTGTATTGGGTTAATTCCACCTTTATATGGAATTACTGCTTTAATGCAAAATGGCATAATATTATACAGTGTTTTAATATAAATCTCAGAAATTTCAATGTGACAAATATCACAAATATTTTTTTTAAGTTCTGGCAGAGTTGTGGGCTGCAAATTTCGAATCCTCTCCCCTCTCCCCGACTTTTTTATGGACGAAACATTTTCGAGCGGATCGCGATTAGGACTATTTCCATGTCTGGTAAAGAAGAAATTCTACTATATCTTTTGTGGGATTTAACTTAAAGTGAAAAAAGGTATGGTTACTTACAGAATTATAGGTTCTCATGGGAATGGATAGGAAATTTTGACAATCTGAAGTGAATAAATTTACCACAGACGCAGAGTAGTAAGGTGTATTATCATCTTGAAATTCTGTTTGCGGAAATGTCCCAGATACCTCCAAAATAGTCGGTCAGGCACCAATTTTAAGAAAATTGTGTTTTATTTCGAGTTAATTGATCCCTTGAACATAAAAATTTGCCCGACTGTTTGAAAAGTTATGCACCTCCATACCATAATGTACGAAGTATGTGTCACAGTTTTAAAAGTGCGATTTTCATTAAATCGGTCATATTTTCGTTGTCAGATCTGCTTGTTTTGTTTAGCTCGAAATAAGTTAAGCTTGACTCATCTGACAGAACCAGTTCAGGCCATTTATTAACTAACCATTTTTTTTAATTTTTTAGCCATCTGAGGTCTTGCTTTCCTAATTCTCTTCACTAAGAATGGAATTTTTTTCAAATTTTCTGTCATTTAAACCGGCTTTGTTTAATAGTTGCTGCACTGTAGTTAAAGAAATTACGCTGCTAAACACATTTTCTGAATCTCTTTTATGTTCTAAATGTAATACAAACCGATTTTATAAACAATGGCTTTTTAACTTATGGTTATCTCGCTTGGATGAGCAGCATGGCCGCCAAAAGCCAAATTTCCAGTTTAAACGGCCCAAAAATTTTATATCTTGCTAAAAACCATTTTAACAATATTTCGTTAACATTTAATTATTTTACCATCTCACGTATTAAAATATTTTTTTGATTTTCATTCAAAAATAAATTCTTTTTTGTGGCATCATTAACTGCCTTATTCTTACCATTTTTGAAGTAATTTCTAAAACTACAATTTTCCTGACAATTGCATTTTGTTATTAACACTGGATTCAATGCTAAAGTGTACGTGGAGAACAACATAATAAAATCTGTTCGAAAACTTGCTTTTCAAACAATAAAATTGGCGTTTGTAGAAGATGAAAAGGAAAATATCTAAGTGCGGCCTTTTTTTTTTTTTTTTTTTTTTTTTTTGTAGCTTAGTGTACAGTAGGAAATCACATTTAAGCTTCATGCACGTATAGATCATATTTTGAGTTAGAACTATGGATTGAAAAGTTTATTGAGGAATACTTGTAAAGTGTTAGCATACTGCGCGCCCTGGTAGAAAATTTTTAACATGATGTAATATGCAAAAAATCATGTTAAAAAATTTTCTACCAGGGGGCGCAGTATACTAACACTTTACAAGTGTTCCTCAATTAACTTTTCAATTCATAGTTCTAACTCGAAATATGATCTATACGGGCATGAAGGTTAAATGTGATTTCCTATTGTTTATTTATAACTTATCTTAATGAATATTTGTGTTAAACATATAACTCTTGTCATTTTATTCAAGTGGTTCGTGGTAATTTTCGATGAAATCCGTCGTTTACAGAGGAGTGTTAAATTATAAATATGACAAAATATTTGTGAATAGTTAACAAGACTTATGGAAAATGTAACGATTTTTTTTTTATGAAATTCGTCATTACAGACAAGCATTAAGGTTTAAATGCTGATCTTTTTAGAATGATAAAACGTGTGCATATATAGTACTCAGCGGTAATTCTCGAAGATACTTATCAGTACCAAGATGTATTGAATTATAAGTTTGAACTTTTTGACATAGTAAAACAAGACATATTAAATCTACCTTTTTATTGAACTGATTACTACCTTTTAAATGAACTGGTCTACTTTTTAAATGAACTTCATATTTATGGACTTAAATTTCGATTACATTTTTTATCTTATATATTTTTGACGAAAATGTTTTTGTAGTATTTTAAGTTCTGAAGAAGACCCTATGAATATGAGTCGAAAGCTCAGAACTAATTTTTCAGCTAATTGGATGTTTTTAATAAAGATGTTTTGAATTAGTTGTAAGGTACCCAATATGGACACCCTAAGGAAAATATATTTTTTTCACCCCCGTGTACACGTCATAGGACTCCAAAAACGTATGACCACTATCCCTGGACTGTTGACAATCATTATTAAAATTAGCGACCTTGTAATTATTCTGGTTTAATTTAAATGATAAAAACAAAAAATGTTTACAGGTGTCCATATAAGGAACCACCTGTCCCTATTATGGACATGCATGTCCATAATAGGGGAAGATGGCTCCTTACTTACCTACTACACAGGGCGTATGGCAGAGCCACTCTTCCAAGGGATTTTAGAGGAGAGGGGATAAAAAAAAATATATCTTAAAGTATTGCGGGGGAGGCGGGGGAAACAGTAAATATCTTCAGAACATGCACTTCAGAAGAGGGGGGGGTAATCATTTTCGCTTGTGGCTCTTCGAAGACCCATGCGAAGCCCCTCAGTTACAACAAAATATTATGAAGTAATATAGTTGCTTTTGCTTAGTTTTATTGGATCTGTCTGCAGAATTTACACCTGTTATTACTCAGTCCTCACAGGATGGACAAATAAAAACTTCTTCATCATGGGTGCTAAGTCCCACACAGTCCTCATGGACATATCTGCCGTATTTGATGCATGGCCGCATGTCTGCAACAGCATTGATACTGCATAAGAAGCAGCACCAGCTCTTCTTTGTTGAAGAAGTGATACCGCTGGTACCTGCGATTTCGCCAACAGATACACTACTGATGGGAGGCTTCTTTTGATTTTTCTGCAAGGGCTTTTTGGTGGATTTTTTTCTTGGAGGAGGTTTCTGGGAGGATTGTTCAGATGACATCTTGTTGAACTAGGATTTTACCACTTTGATGCCTTTTGAGTTCATCGCCTGGCGACGTTGTGTCTTCTTCCTTTTTACAGTTGGAGCCGATAACACGCTCGTGAAAGAATTTTCCATGGAAAATGATCTCGCAGGTGATGAAGGTGGGTCATAACAGGAGAAGGTATGTTGTTAACAGGAGCTCCAACATCTGTTGCAGTTTCCAAATTTGATGTATTTTCTTCCCGTTCTGCTGCTGGTTCCGGAATTGCAGTAATGTCACTAGGCTTGCAAAGGCTTCATCTGGAATTATAGTTGGATCGAAAGGAAAAATTCCAGTTGCCTGAAAACCGGAAGTTATGTTCGACAGAGTCATCAAACGATTCCAAACCTTCCTAAAGATTTCCCCAAATCTAAGGAGAGTGATCTATAAGGGTGACGAATGAAATGGAGTAATACTTCATCATCCCAGTATGATTAAAAAGCTTTAAAAACATTTTTGTCCAAGGACTGCAATTCATGAGTCGTGGTGCTGGGCAGGCAGTAGAGTGTTACATTGTGTTCGTCTGCCTTTGTCACGATTTCTGCGTCCAAATGAGAACTGGCTCCATAAGAGTGGGGCCTTCAGTTTTGAACTTAGCGAAATGTTCCAACCAAGTGCAGAATACCTCAGTGGTCATGCTGCCTTTAGGGGTCATCATAACTTCTGTTCCTGGAGGCATGCTATCTTTCCAATTTTGTTTCATCCTCTTTTCTTTGAAAAGCACCATGGCAGGAATGCTGTGGCCTAGGGCATTACAGCATGAAACAATTGTTACATTTTCTGCATGCTCTGGTGCAATAAAATGTACCCTTTTTGCCCCATTTTCGTGCAAGAACATTCTGTTGATGGTGGCTAGTAAGCCGGCACACTTTTTCATCCATGTTACAAATATGCTGCGGTTGATTTACAATATACAATTCTTCAAAGCACGCTTGCAGTTTCTGAAAATGATCAGAAACAATTGCCCGTTTCAGCTTCTGGGCTCTCCCTGGATTGAGGTTCTGAGACTTCCTTTTAGCAACAAGTGGGTTGTTTTTCAAGAAAGCTGCCAACCACTTACTTCCAGCCATGTGTGTTGCTTGACTGAAATTGTGCTTCAAACCCATCTTCTCAGCATAGGTGAAAATACTCCTTCGTAGTAATCTCCCAGTAATTGGCATGCCACACATAAATATTCTTGAACAAAGTTCAGCTTGCTGCTTTTCTGTGAGCGTGAATTTGCGGCCCAACTTTGGCTTTCGGATTTGATCATTCACCTGGACAGTCTTGAAAATTCTCATGAGAGTTGTCCTTGGAATCCCTGCTGCTTTAGCTGCACGGGAAAATGATGTCCCATTGTGTACGGCTCGAATGGCATTCTGCAATTTTTCCTCGGTCCACTTGTTTCTTTTTTTCGGCACCATAATGAGCAAATCCTTAAAAAATCTGAAAACAAAAAACATAAAAACAGTGAACACATAAGAAGGAAAAATATGACAGTTTATTCACATTATTTTTCTTTTAATTTTTTTTTTAGTTTTGCCACACCCCCCCCCCCCCCACCCACCCACCCAGGTCCCACCTCAACTTAAAAATTAAAATTTCTTGATGCAAATTTTTTACACTTCTATCTCAGCATCTGATTCGAAACATTTTTGCAATTGAAAACAAAAAAATTAAGTAACAGTTCAGAAAATAAAAGTCGTTCAAGTAATCACTTGACAAACCTCTAAAAAGGTGTACTTCCACTCTTAATTCGTAATGTAATATACAGATACTATAATTAAGATTAAAAATACATATAAGCATTAATTTATAATGAATTAGCTAAATAAAATAACATCAAACAGATATTTTACAAATTTGTGAATCTGAATATTCACCTCCAATGTGGACATAAGGTGTCCATATTGGGCATCGGGCGTAGTTTTACTAAATCTTGTAATAAATAAACAAAGAAAACATTTTTAAGAAATATATGCAATAGCAATCGAAAATATGTTTTATCAGCTTCCTAAAACACTCCCATTTTCAATATTTAAAGCAATTTTACCATATCTAATAAGAATTTAAACTTACCTGTAATTACGATCAGCACACCACGAAAAAACAAGTTTCCTTCAAAATGGCGAACAGCGCTCTTTTTTTGCACTTTCCAGGCTAAATTATCTTTTAAACTACTTTTCTTCATGGACATGTAGCGCCATCTCTCGATCAAATTTGTTACTTTTAAAGATATTAGGGGTGAGAGCACTGTCCATATTGGGCACAAGTACCTAAACTTATACATTGTTTTTAGTATCTATGCTACAAATAAAGTATTATCCCCAATGGAAAGCTATACCGCAGCTTCTCTAGTACATAGCTGCACACAACTTAATACACGTGAAAGACATAATGAAACACTATTTTTATTCAATATGAGTGTATACTGACTGACAAGTAGCACTGCTATTCAAAAATATAACCTTGTTTATAGGAATGCAATATCCTAGCTCCTATAATATATAATGGCTTCAAATTTGGTACGTGAAATGGATATTATGAAAAACTATGGAGATTTAATTTGGGTGCTGATCAACCAGCAAGTGGTTCTGCTATTCAGATGTTTGTCTTCTTTATGAACCATCCTCATAGTTTTGGCAATAGCTGGAGAATTTTTTTTAACAATATAGATTTTGAAATGTCTGATCATTCTTTTTCAAATAGACATTGTAACTTGCATAGTATAAGTTCGAACAGGATTATAGGATATAGTCACGAATAGAATTTTGTTGAAATATGTGTAGTGAAAAAATAAGTCTTATAAAGAAAGACGCAAAGAAAATTCATGTAGCATTTGTTGGAAAGTTGTATATAGACTTCCGGAAAATGGCTGGAATGTTACTGTAATTTACCAACGACTACAATCTCATCCATATGTTTTAAAACAAGCTGTTTTACATGCATAAGTTGATTAGTGTTTTTCAAATTTTTAGAATTTTTTTTTTCCTGTCTGATACGCTTGAGTCTTTTAAAACATCTTGCTGAAGAAAACGTTTTGTGAAAGCTACTTTAGGTCCGCAACAAAAAGAAGCATCGTACGGTGTTTTTGTTATCCCAGGAATATAAGCTCTGTTTCTTTAATTAAGATGGGACAATACCTAATCCTGCAAACCGCTAAGGCATATGTTAATTTATGGGAAAATTTATTTCGACAATTATTCTTTATCTAAATTATTTTTTTTTTATTCGGTTTTCATATTCAGAAAATTCACAACCGAAAAATTAATACCCATTTTTAAAAAATTCATTTTTTTTTTTTAGATTTTTAAATTTTAATTTTGAGTTCAAAAAGGCAAATTTTTACTAAGTGCTTATTTCTCATTTTCTAGCCACAAAATGAAATACTAAAAAAAATAAAAAATCCTTTTTTTAAAAAAAATAAGTACTATTTTAACAGATATGAACTTTCTGAATGTGAAAACGAAATTTAAGAAAATACATTTTCTAATGAGTAATTATGGAAACAAATTTTTTCGTAGAATAACGTGAACCACGGTTTTGGCGAATTTGGGGATTGTCCGCTCTTAAATGAAACTCAGACCTTCTCTCTAGCAGTCAGACTTCAGAGGTCCTCTGTCTTTCATACAAGTACAGAACATGTTTTCTATACCTTGGTTGACTATTTTTATACAACCCTGACTTCGTGAGTAAAAAGGCTTTCCTTGTACAATATTCAGGGTTGCACAAAATATCTTCAATATGGTGACAACACTCTTTAAAAAATTCCTATAGCTGCTAGACTGTAAACTAGATGGTATCTTAAAGAATGAGTATATGCCCATTTGGTTGCAACTGCATTTAACCATTAGCTATTGTTTCATATAGATTCTTGACATGTCCTTGATCTAACAAGTGTTCATTGCATTTACCAATATTTTTCTAATTTATACTCACAAAATAATCTCACGCAGTCTTTTACAATTTCTATGTATTGAAAGATATATTTTTATTTACATTATTACTTAATAAATAAAACATAAAAATAATAAGATAAATAGAAAACAATTATAATCTTTGTAAGTAATAAAATCTGATGCAAATTATAACAAGAATATTACACATAAAAAAAAGAGTATTTGAACTTTTTATACACCCTATAAAAGATCTTGTTATGCATTGCATAGTAGCTACAGCTTTTCTGTTACTGGTGTCATGACGTAAAAACTACGTTTGTAAAGAGTTGAATAAATACAACCTAAGGTATATTGTGACATTATCTTGCTTCTCGATCAGAAAAGCTAATTCGCAAATGAAACAAGAAACACACGACATAAAAAAAAGAAGAAATGAAAGGTTAGTCGGGGAGAGAAAGAACGGAGAAAAGAAGCAATTTAAGAATTTCATTCCAGTTGTCAAGTGCTTAGTAATAGAAAGTGAAAGATGGGTGCCCCCCTTCTTTAAGGGGGGAAGCTACTCTAGCCGCTTAATGTACAACCCCAGCCAACCCTCTTGTCCACCTACTTACAGCAGGGTTGCTGAGCCCCCCCTCTCGGAACCTTTTTTTTTTAGTTCGGAAGTTAACACTTATAGGTGATATGGTCTAGAAGAATTTACAGAAAAATGTTTTTCTGATTCGACGAATTCTTCTTATAATAATTTCGGAAAAGATTTATGACATACAAGAAGAATTAATGAAGAACGCATACACAGGTGTTGCTCTCACATCTTGTTTTATGGGATGTTTTTGTAATTCAGGCTGAATTATTGGTTGTAAAACTGTTACTTCGATTGCATTTGCCAAATGAATCAACAGTATTCAGCAAAATAACTCAGTCCAATGGTATAATGAAAAGAAAACATGCTATCGTTTGTTTTCAGGTCTAACGAGAAAACGAAGAACTATACATTTAAACCTGATATTTATACCTTTTTTTCCCTTTTTTATATGTATATTTTCTTTTTAACATTTTCTGACAAAGTTCAAAACCGTTTTTGAATTCGGTTATTCTGTCTGCCTGTAGTTCATTTGTCTGCTGAAACTCGCATTTCCATAAATATCTATACTTTAAAAATACCTTGACATATATTACTCAATTTCACTATAGCATGCTCACTATTAAAAATAGTACAATTAGTAAGCACTTCTTCCTTGTGTACAGGGACGCGCAAATTAATAGGGATATATTACATTCTATGGGAGATATTTTTATAAGGCATATTTTAATATCTTTATACTAAGATAAACATAAGGAAATCAACATGCATTACTCAGATGCACAGAAGAAAGTTTCCTGTAGAAGATGGTATGAAGCAGGGGTGACTAGCACGTGGCCTTCGGACTACATGTGGCCTGCAACAGAATTCACGAAATTTATGTTTTGGCATCTTTGGTAAACACATTGAAAAATATTCTTCGTCCACATTTATGAAACCATAGAAGAATCTGCGCAAGTGCTAACTCAACGATTCCAATGCTAAAATAGGGGTGACAGTCATCTGACTCAGAGAAAATGAGCAATAACAGAGCCCGGAATTACTGGATGTTTTTTAAATTTCAAACTGTCGGTCAAGCTGGCATCCCTTCAACATTTTGGACGTATCCTCACTGCTAGTTTTAGGATATGTGGCTGCACTGTAATAAACTCTAACCCTTTGGAATGAAAAACCAGTAATCATACCTAGAGAAACAATATTTCATTAGCAGATATGGTATTAATTATTGTTAATAGAACATTATTAGATCGACTTTTGTTTCCTATTATTATAATTATACTAATGTACAGCAATATATATATATATATATATATATATATATATATATATTTACTTTTTTTATTGTTATTTCACGAATAAAAATAAATTTAATGTTAATGTAGCCTATCAAAAATAAAATCGCTACCCCTTTACCATTCCAAATATGTACATACATACGATGCGGCCCTCCTGATATAAAATGGATTTCCAGTATCAAGTGTTTTTGTTTTGATAAGCCTGGTTTAGAGGATCATACAAAACATTCAGACGCATTATGAGATATAAAAGGAAATTCTGGAAGTAAACTTTTTGTTGTGTTATGCGTTTTTAATACTTTGCAAATAAGTTGAAAAATGTGTATAACTTCTGTTAATTTACACCTGTGCCATTTCATTTGTCCATACGCATTCTCACACCAGTAAATATTTTCAAAATACCTTGAAATTGATATAGTTTTGTTCTAGTTTATTATATTAAAAAAAAAAAAAAAAAAAGGCGCAAGGAATCATGCCGGATGGTAGAATATATTGTAAGTTAAATGGTGTACCGAGTAAGGACAGATGGGAAGAGTTTATAATCTATGTGAATCGTATGACTTTTCTATTTTGTTTATTATTAGATTAAATGATCTTGTTATTTTTTTTTTTTTTCATTTGGACAAATTATGTTATTTATTTTATTAATTGTATTTATTTTTTTGTTGTACTGAAACATTTGACTACTTCATGGTGTAATAGCTCTGATGAAGTGATTTTTTTTTTTTTTTCCAATTTACTTGATAGCAAAAGAGTTCTTTTGCCTTCAGTTACTAGGTCATATTAGATTCGAATCCTGGTTTAGACATAGATGCTCTTAATAATTCGGGATCCACTTTAAGCCGTGTAGATCCCAATTTAATAACACACTATGGGCAAAATATAACCATAGATAACCATAGAGCAAAAACCTAAATTCGAACCTCTTCCAAATAATTATTCTTTTTAAAATAAGAGAAGAAATTATTATATTGTTTGAACGGTGCCATTGAATATTAAAGGTTTTTAAGAAAATGGAAAAAATCAGAAATGTTAAATCTAGCTATGTGGTAGGTAATTTCAGAATAAATTGGTATCGTTTATTTGTATGTATCATAATAGTGAATGTGTGTTTGCCTGCTACAAAATAGGATAATTTTGTAGAGAAACATAATTACCTATTATACGTGTGGTTTGAGTATATTTGATATGGTTCAATGAAAGTTATAGTTTTCGTAATCGTTTAAAACATTTTTTAGATAACAAATTTTATGGTGAAATACAAATGCGATTTAAAGACGGTCTTAGTTCGATCACTGTGAGTTATCTGGACGCAGATTTATAAATGTTGACTAATATAATTTTATCCTATTTTAAACAAATGTATATAGTACATCATCGCTAACACTATCATCACCATATCTATCCCTATCAGGCCATACGTAGCTATTGTACATCCAAACTGAATACACACTTTATAGATAAATATTAATTATTTCGTGATTTTGACAAAAGGTGTTAGATAAAATATCTTTTCAGTAAAGATGAAAAGTAATATAATGGCAAAATTAAAATAATTATTTAGCTCTCATGAACGAAAGCCTTCTAAATTAGTACTTAGAGTTATCTTGATATAGATTTCTAAACATTAACTAATTTAACTACATTATATTTTGAACAAATCTACAGTCGGCAGCAAAATTATTGAAGCACTAGCAATAATTCCTATTTAAAAGAGGAGCACCTATTTTGTTTTATTAAGTAAATATTTGTCGAATCATGGTCTTAATCTTATGCTGTTTATAAAAATGTAATTTGATGACAAAAATTAGCGATCAAACAAAAAAAGAAAAGAAAAATGTAGATGTGTGCTTCGATAATTTTGCTGCTGACTGTATGCATAATCACTAAAAACATCATGAACTTCATTTCTAACAATTATACATTTGATTTGAGTACCATTGTTATTGGATCAATAAAATTTATTTAGGGATAGGAACAAATTTTTGGCATGAAATACAAAAATAAAGCAATGAAAGCCAAACTTAAAAAAAAATTAACTCTCAAGAATGGCAATCTTCCAATTTACTGTGAATTATGAAGTAAATTTTCAAACGTTAACTAATACAACTGTACTGCATTTTGAACAGATGTATACATCATCAGTAACTGCATCGTCATCATCATCATCATCATCACTAACTAATGTATATTAGATTTGTGTGTAATTTTTATTTGATAGAGGAAAAATATTTAACCGTTTAATCAAAGTTTATTGAAAAATATATTTTTATAGGGAAACAAAAAGTAATATGAAGACAGACTTAAAACTGTTAACTAGCTCTAATGAATGATGTTTTAAATTTCTATGAGGTTTTTTTTTATGTAAATTTTTATGCATTAAGTAGCATAATTGTATTGTTTTAAATAGATGTATACATCATCAATAACAGTAACATCATCATCATCGCTTATCGCTAATTATTGTACTTTGATTTGAATACATTTGTTATAGGATAGATGAAAAGTTTTGAAGCTTTGGGGCAAAGTTGGTTTCACAACATATTTTTGTACTGAAAGACAAAAAGTAATTTAAAGGTAAGCGTAAAATAATCAACTAACTCAGAAGAGTGGCAATCTCCTAAATTTCTGAGAGTTTATATATATATATTTCTGTGTATCAGTTTATATAATTGTATAATATTGAACAGATGTATACATCAATGCTCTTGCTAACTGTTCTGCATTTGATTTCTGTACAGTTGTTATTGGATAGATAAAAATTATTTAATGATTGTGGCAAAGTTTATTGGATAACAAACATATCTCTGAAGTGAAAGACAAAAAGTAATTTAAAAATGGACTTAAAACAATTAACTAGGTCTGAAGAATGGTAATTTGGTAATCTTCTAAATTGATGTAAGTTATTTTGGAGAGAGATTTCTGTACATCAATTAAAACCATTGTTTGTTTTGAACATATGTGTGCATCATCGATAACAGCATCAAGATCGTTATCATCATCGTCGCTAACTATTTTTTTCTACTTTTGATTTGGTTACAATAATTATTGGATAGATGAAAATTATTTAGTGATTGGGGAAAAGTTTATCAGATAACATATTTTTGCTATGAAAGACTAAAAATAATTTGAAGACAGACTTAAAACAATTAAGTAACTCTCAAAAATGACAGACTTCTAAATTGCTGGGATTTTTCTTAATGTGGATTTCTGCATATTAATTAATATAATTGTATTGCTCTGAACAGATGTATACATAATCGATAATAACATCATCATCATCGTCGCTAACTATTCTATATTTTTTCTGAGTACAATTGTTATTGGACAGGTGAAAATTATTGTGATTGTGGCAAAGTATATTGGATAACTTATTTTTGAGCGAAAGACAAAAAGTAATTTAAAGACAGACTTAAAATAATTAACTAGCTCTCAAGAATGACAATCTTCTAAATTGCTGTGAGTTATCTCGAAGTAGATTTCTAAACGTTAACTAATACAAGTGTATTCTGTTTTGAACAGATGTATACATCATCGGTAACATACTTTACTGAACGTAAACAGTTTCTGTGGATGAATGAATTTCGAAAAATCTTTCGCATCATAGACCATCCTTCATTTCTGGGCATCTAAAATAATGTTACTTGAAGGGGAGTGAGTATCGTGATGAATGAGGTTCTTTGGCCCTCGAAATATTTAACCTGTATGACCCTCTTCCTTTAATCTTAACAACCCCTAACCATTGAAGTTGACACCTACAATATTAGTGTGTATATTTATATTTTTATATTAAAACATTTTATATTTATTTACTCATTTGAGAATTAAAAATGTCACGGTTCACTTCTATCTGTATATGTCTGAATTTTTTTTATTATTATTTTCTTTGCATATTTTCTTTGCATATTTTATATGTTTTTATTTATTCTTATAACATTCATGTTTTTATGTAAACTGTCCCACAAACAACATAACTTTTGAGTGCATAATAACATGCAAATTTATTCATGAAATCAAGTAATTTACACACTTTTTGCACTGGGTATGCCATCTGTGATTATGTATCAAATATTATATTACTCATATATGTAAATTATTTAATTTATCAATAAATTTGTAAATTATTCTTAGCTCAAAAGTTTCATTCTTCATAGAACATCTTTTTTATCAGTAATCTGTGTTTCTTTAACTTTAATTTCGCTTACGCGACAGACTGGTTTCTCAAGAAGTCGAATTGTTAGAAGTCACATTTCACACAATGAATTAATTTTATTAAAATTTAAGAAAAGAAGAAAGAAAAAAAAAAAAAAAAAAAAAAAAAAACACCTTACTTGACTAAACACATTACCGCCATATCTTCAGAATTTGAATATTTTTCAATTATTTTTCTTCTGTAATTATAATATAATTTTTATTTTTTAAATTTTTGAAAATTATAGTTCGTAGTTATTGTTTTATTTACTACATTTTTGAACAAGCCTCGAAGCTTTAGTAAAATTTTACTCCCATTTAATATATTGTCACCACTATCGTTAATAAATAAGTTTTCTTGAATAATTTTTAATGTTTCAATACTAAAATTTTATGTAAAAAAGAGTTGTTTTAAAATAGTGCTTGCTGATAATATAATGAGCGTAAATTTTTTTAAAAATTCCTTAAGTTGGTTAGAGTTTCGTTAACATTATACTTATAACTTTTTTCAGTGTTGATTTACCAGGAAGAATATTTACACAGAAAACCGTATAAATTAAGCTATAGTCTTCTAATGCATCTTTCCCATTGAAATTATTATTAAAGTCAAAATAAAAAATGTGGTGAACGTTTACAGATAAAGAATATAAACATTTTATGCTGAGTAATAATTGACATGTGAACATCCCAAAGTAACTATAGTTTTACATTTTTATAAGACAAGATAATATATCAAAGTTAATTGGACTGATGAAAAATTTACTCGGGAAATTTATGTTAGTCTGTCTGCCTATTGATTTACATGGTGCATTAATTTCTCAAAAAAGGCGTGTGAATTTAAATCGTGTCATATTTGAGCATCTCATTTGATTTGATGATAGTAGGTTGAATACTAGATTTTCAGAATATTGCATTT
The DNA here is from genome assembly GCA_963930645.1 of Salticus scenicus. Classification (NCBI taxonomy): domain Eukaryota; kingdom Metazoa; phylum Arthropoda; class Arachnida; order Araneae; family Salticidae; genus Salticus; species Salticus scenicus. Next base: position 179,066,987 of record OZ005649.1, read on the forward strand.
TGGACTTTTATGAAATTATAATTATATATGACCTACATACTTGTACGGCACAGACTATATGGCACGCGTGTGTTCTGGCATATCAGATGGAAGAGTTGATGAATAAGAAAGAAGTTAGTTGTACTGAAGAAGTTATACCACAATTCATGTAAAAAATAAATATAATTTGTCATTAACTTTTTTTTTGTCTGTTTGTGTATGTGTGTGTGTATGAACGAGACATCTGTTGTTAAAGGACACTTTTCAGTAAATGTTATAGTGTTTTAGATTTATAAGACATAAAAAAGGTCACATAATTATTTTTTAGTTAAATCAGCCTTTTAAAAAAATCAAGTCCCATTTGATCAAAAATGCATAGATCTAAACTCAAACCCAGATATTTGAATGTAATCATTTTTCATTTTGTTTTCTAATGAAATTCTCAGGTGTGACAATTGAATATTAAGTTTTTCTGCATTTGGATATATTGCATTTTTATAAAAGAATAAAAATGTTTTATTTTAAAAATAAATAAATAAATAAAGGGGAAAAAATAAAGACAGTAATACCTTCAAGGATATTAAAAACTTTTTGACTGTCCTGGTACAACTTTTTTTTTTTTTTTTAATCTAAACTTCAATGAAAACAAATTAGCTATTTCATAACAATTCTTCTAAATAGAGAAGAAAAATAAAAGAATATTGAACTAAATCAAATTTATCAGTCGCAATTTTTACTACTTTTGGTAATTTTTAAAACAAAAGCATATATTAATTACGTTGTAGTCACAAAATTATACAGTCAATCCCTTTCAACCTCTTCAGAATTGCAACAGGTAGAAATTCCCTTATTTTAACCACTTTGACCCCGGGTCTACGGTTCACCGGTAAAGGGACGGACCAGCACAGAAACCATTTTTCTTTCAAGGTATCTTTAAAGTAAGTAAGTAAAAAAAAAAAAAAAAAAAAAAAAAATGTATGAGGGGGACGTTTTTGAAGAGGGGGACAGAAATCTTTCATGATTGACAGTGAACGTTCTATCATGGCTGGAGATCTTGTTGACGCGTGCAAGAACAAGTAAGTATGCTCTTTCCGTATCTATGTAGTTCGATTCCAAAACATTTTGCTTGCCTTCTAGGTGGTCAACTATCTCTGTAAGGAATCCGTAAATAGCTTCAAAGATAAATATTTACAGATGCTGAAAGGTTGTTTTGTTCTCCGAGAGGGAGATAGTCTTTTGAGCGGAACAATTGATCTAAAACATATTTTAGAGATCTTCTGTGTATCAGCATGATTAAAAGCAAAAAGGACATGATGATCTGATTAATTAAAATGATCTTACCTGATATATTTTCCAAAAGGAAAAAATATAAAGAAATGGTTCCTTAAAAAACTTTGACCATATTTGGGAGTAACATGAGGTGGGGAGAAATTATGCGATTCAGTGTTTGGATAATTTTATTTTATTTATTTATTTATTGTTTAGGGTTTCTTGGGTAGCATTTTCATTAAAATTTTGAAATATTTAATCTTTTCTAATTTTAAATGATGAAGACAAGCGTCTGTAATGACAATATTTCTTTTGGGCCCGTGATCTAAAACACTTTTTAAAGCATTTCTGTGTTTCAGCATGATTAAAAGAAAAACGGCACGATGATCTGATTTGTTAAAATGATCTTATCTAATGTATTCTCCGAAACATACAGAGAAAACGTTCCGAAAAAACTTTGATTTGTGAGTAACATGGTGTGAGGAAAAACTTTGCGATTCAGTGATTGGATTTTTTTTTTTTTTTTTTTTTTTGAAGGGGGTTATTAGGTAAAACATCTTAATCGAAATTTTACAACCTTTGATCCTTCTTATTTTGAAGTGATAAGAGAAACATCTATAAAGACAACAATATTTAAAACAACACTATTTCTTTCGAGCGGAACAGGGGATCTAAATAATTTTAGAGCATTTCTATGCTGCAGCATGTTTATGTTTGAAAAAAAGAAAGACTGATTACCTGATTACCTGAACAGATCTTTCAAAGAACTGTTACATTTTCAAAGAGGTAAAATCTTGGGGAGGGGGGGGGGATCCTAACATTTTGACCATGTTTGTGAAATAATACGATGACACATGACATTTTTACGATTCAGAGATTTGATTAAATTTCTTTTATGGATTTGCTAGTAACATTATTAATTTACAATTTACAATTTTCTATCTTTTTTTTTTTTTTTTTTTTTTTTTTTTTTTAAGAGAAACCGAGAAGCAAACAATAATAATTTACAACAGTAATTTAAACAATAATTTATAGATGGGTATTTAGTGACATTTGCTTATTACAAAGCCACACGTTGCTCAACAATTCTCAATTATGTGATATTTGTTCATTACATTATTACAACATCACCGTTTATCGTAATAACATTGGAAAATGATAGGATTAAAAATATGTAATTTAATAAACGTTTATAGCAGTTATATGTTTTATAAAGAATGTGTTTTGAGTTACTATATGCGTTTTAACCTGCCTAAATAATTTAGATAGCCCATTAAACAAGCCCTGCCAGGATTATTATTTCTAAAATGTGCTATATAATGTCAATACTAAGAATAAGTCTTGATTTGTTATTTTCTTCTATATTCAACAGAAGAAAGTATTGGATTCGTAAAAACTTTCAACTTACGGTTTTCAATGGATTTTACACGTTTTGAGAACACGATTTGACAATTTTTAGAAAATGTCTGTCTGTTCGTCTGTCTGTCTGTGTGTGTATGACAAAAATTTTGTGGCGACTGTATCTCCGGGACTACTGCTCAGAATTGTATATAAAATTATATGTAGACGCACCTTGACCTAAATTAGTGCTATGAACTTTTGGTGTCAACTGCTCTACAGGTGGTGCTGCTATATACCGATTTCTGCAATTTAAAGGGAGGCTATATCTCAGGTTCTATTGCTTATGATAAAACAAAACTTGATATTTAAGAAGGCCATTATGAGATATTATGCTGATTCAGTTTGAATGCTTATCGGCCGAGAGGTGGCGCTGCTATACAGCGATTTCCGCAGTTTAAGGGAAGGTTATATCTCAGGAACTACTGCAGAGAATTTCATATACATTTATATGTACATACACCTTGACATAAATTGGTGCCTGCCAACTTTTCGTGTCAACTACTCAACAGGTGGCGCTGCTACACAGCGATTTCCGCAATTTATGGGAAGGCTATATCTCATTTTCTATTACGTATCATCAAACAAAATTTTATATGTAATCAGGCTAATATGCTGATTCAAATTGGATTCTTATCGACCAATAAGTGGTGCTGCCATAATGTAAATTTCATCAATAATGGGAAGGCTATATCTCAACTTCTATGGCATATAACTGTACGAAACTTGATATGTGAGATATCTATTATAAAAACTCATTTAAGATGTTATTTATAGACAGAAAACTGTTTTTCTTTAGATATTTAGTGTTAGTTTTCTCTAAGATGAAAATCATTTCTATTCATCAATTTTAACAAATAATATTTTAAATAAATTATTTGCACCTAGTGAATTTGCATAGGAAAATATCGAATAAAGTCTTGTGCTGGCCACAACATACTAGTTTACTGAGTATTCATCATTGAATTTGCTATTGTTATTTCAAACGCATAAAATACTGTAACTTTTATAGTTCGAATTTTTTTTTATTATTATTATTATTATTATTTTTTTTTTTTTTTGATGATGATGAACAACTACATAAAAATGCCCAAAAGTTAAGGTTTCTGTTAAGTGTGGGTTTAACATTCCACTAGAGCTACACACTGAGCAATTGTTGACGGTTCATCCTGAAGTGTGGTCTGTAGACATGCCATCACAATGTTTATTCGCTTTGATGGCTACTCTGTTTCGTCAATCCTCATATGTGTTACGGAGCATCGAGGACACTGCAGATATGACTTTTGAAATAAATAAATAACATTTATTGTAAAATAAAACTAATAAATTAGTTTAAAAATAATTCTGGAATTAAATTTATAAAAATTTGATTTAGAGAGTTTATTCAAACTTAGAAGAATAAAAAAAGTTATAAAATAAAATAAAATAAGCACAAGAAGAAGAGGAAGAAAGAGTGTTATTGTAAATGCATTAAATACAGAATTGAATCTGATATACATCTGACGATATGGAATATTGAAAGTTAGAATTTCTGAGATAACGAGTAACATCGACATTGTCATAAAGTCGAAAAATTACTTAAAAATAAATAAAAAAGTAAATAAAATTATACAGACATGACATTTTTTCATTATTTAAAACATGAAAATCTGACATTGACAGATTTTAATTTAGTGCCAGAGGCCTACTGCTAAACTTGTTAATATCGACAAATTCTTCTTTAGTGAATTCGTGACGATCTAAATTCCATGATAAAGTTTTCATTAAATCAAACCAATGTGTTTCAGCTGCAGATACTGTAACAAATAACGTTGGAAGTCCAAACTGTCTTATAGCCGCAAAACAACGTTTTTTCTCTTTTTCCCAATGAGGGGGAGGTGTGCCTAGGGGGGGACTCATGTCAAAGGTGTGCCTTGGGGGGGACTCATGTCAAAGGTGTGCCTTGGGGGGGGACTCATGTCAAAGTTGTACCTTGGGGGGGGACTCATGTCAAAGTTGGGCCTTGGGGGGGGACTCATGTCAAAGTTGTGCCTTGGGGGGACTTCATTCAATAAATCCCCATTCAATAAACCGACTGAAATAGGCCCTTAGCACTATTAAGAGTGACCTATAAAAATTCGACAACGCTGTACCGACTGAAATAGGGGTACCTTGGGGGGGACTCATGTCAAAGTTGGGCGGGGGGGGGACTCATGTCAAAGTTGTGCCTTGGGGGGACTTCATTCAATAAATCCCCATTCAGTAAACCGACTGAAATAGGCCCTTAGCACTATTAAGAGTGACCTATAAAAATTTGACAACGCTGTACCGACTGAAATAGGGGTACCTTGGGGGGGACTCATGTCAAAGTTGTGCCTTGGGGGACTTCATTCAATAAATCCCCATTCAATAAACCGACTGAAATAGGCCCTTAGCACTATTAAGAGTGTATTATAAAAATTCGACAACGCTGTACCGACTGAAATAGGGTACCTTGGGGGGGACTCATGTCAAAGTTGTGCCTGGGGGGGGACTCATGTCAAAGTTGTGCCTTGGGGGGACTTCATTCAATAAATCCCCATTCAATAAACCGACTGAAATAGGCCTCTAGCACTAATTAAGAGTGACCTTTTAAAATTCGACAACTGTACCGACTGAAATAGGCCTCTAGCACTAATAAATAATGTAAATGAAGCAACTAAATTTCTCATAATAAATACACATAGTTTATATAGTCACAGTTATTACAGCCTAAAGAAGCTTGCACGGTCGAATCTACAAATTACTTCTTATGCGTTTGTAAAAGTGTTAGTGTATTATTTATTGCGATATAAAACTGTACTTAAAAAAATAATTATAATAAACTTTACTCGAAATATATATATATATATATATATTGTATAGTATATATAGATATATGTAGATATATATAGACATATATTAATTATAGACTTCAAGAAAAAAATAAAAGTATCTACGTGCTAATGAATAAAACGATATATATTGAAACTGACATACAGTTCACCGCAACAATATACATCCCTAAAACATATTAGTATAATCCGAACACTGTGTACGATTTACTTAATGGCTAAAATATCTTATTGCTTTAAAAGTATATTCTAACAAAGCATCATACATCATAAGTACATAAAATCTTAATAATTGCATTTGCCAGCTGCATATTGGAATCCCATAGCCTGAGGTCCTGTAAACCGGAATACAACCCTCGCGCGCGCTTTAGTGTCACAGGATTGATTAACACGGATCGCAAACGGTTTTTAATGGCAATTCAGATGCCTTTCTTTGACAGCCCGTTAAATTACGCTCGCTACATCTACAATTCGCACGGGACGATCTGAGTAATGAGTGCCAAATAGCCCGATGGGGTCATTAAATTGGTAGAAACTTTATTAATACTTATTGAAGAGGTTTCTGTCCTCCTCTGTTTGCTTGCACGTGTTTTGAGATACATCCTATTCGTTTTATTTTTACCTATTTGTTTTCGAGGAGAGAGTGAGCATTTTATGAGTTCCTGCATGCTCTGGTGAATAGAGTAGTGAATTTAAGTGTCATATAGTTGATTGTATCAGCGCTTAAGTTGTTTGCGATGCGTAAAACAGGAAGAGTATGCGGATTTAGAGAAACAAATGCTTCTAGATTTTGTCCGATAAACAAATTTTACTATAAGAGTAAATCATTTAATTTATTTTTTTTTCTACTAACTTAGAGTTAATTATGCAATTGTTCCCTTTTGAGAATTGCGCCTGATATTTCTCAGAAATCGTAAATAAAAAAATAAGCATCCCGAAACATTTTTATGCAATGATAAGGACATACGATAATGCATAATACAGTGGGAGAAACAAGCGCTGTTTTTTAATAAAGGGAAAGAAAAATCAAAAGTTCGTTAACTTAAAAATTTGTATTCTTTTCGCTTACTTAAATCACATATTCAAATCTTGTTATTCCAAGAAACGAGCCTATCAGATTTTAGAAAGTGCAATATAATATTTATGTTGCCTAAAACACTGCGTGAATAAAACGTCAGCTGTTAGAAGACTTTTTTTTTTCTAACTATTCCTGTAAAAAATTACATATTGTTGTGGGCAGCTAAATCCCATGTTAATCTGCGGAGATTCTTTTTTTTTTTTTTTTTTTTTTTTTTTTGGGGGGGGGGGGATTGCTCATTATCTTATTATTATTACTAGTATCACCCAGTGGTCGAAACTCGACCATTTTTTTTGCAAAGCGAGGCAAAGTAAAGTTATTGCCTTGTCCTAAACGGAATGCAATTGCAACACAGCTGCGGCAATTGTTTGCCGATATTCACTCTAACTGAATCAGGAGAGTTTTACTTAATATAATTATTTCTCTCTGTAGATAGCCTTTCCTGAAATGAGAGAAAATCGCAACGTGAAAACGCCCCTTGTTGTGTGATACAGCCCGGAAGCTAATAGGTACCATGTCAAACCAAGGCCCAACCAAATATCAAATTCTGTTAAATTAATTCGATTGGTTCATAAAGTACAGTGTTTGAACACACACACAAAAAAAAAAAAAAGATATTTTTCAAAAATGGTCGAATTGAGTTCGGGAAATTTCAAAACGTGTAACTTTATCGAAAACCGAAATTCTAAAACTTTTCTGAATCTTATATTTTCTACTTATATATGCAGAGAAAAGAATAATAAATCCACTTTTTAAAAAATAAAAATAAGTAGTCAATGTCACTTAATTAAAATGCAAGGAAATCTCAAAACGTGTAAATTCACCGAAAACCGGAAATCAAAAGTTTTTATGTATCTTCTACTTGCTTCTTCTACCCACAAAAGATAGCAATAAAGACACTTTTTAAAAAAAAATAAGTAGCCAATTTCAGTTAATTGAAACGTAAAGAAAGCTCAAAACATGTAAATTCAGCAAAAAACGGAAATCGGAATTTTTTCTGTATCGTCTACTTATACATGCAGCAGTTAGTAACAAATCCATTTTCCTTTTATTTAGTATATTAGTTGAATATTTATTGTTTAAATATCACCCTTTGAAATGAAATGTTTATGTTTACATTCGAAACTGGAAGTTTGCCATTTTTTTTTTTTTTTTTTCTGGAGTTTTGTGATTTTAAATTAAAATTTTATCAATTTTACAGAAAAAATAACTCAATCAAACACATGTTGACAGTAACTTATATATAACTATACCCAAATATCGTAATTAAAATCGGCAGATAATTTCAGTTATCTTTTAATATTTTTTTACAAAAAATCCAATGGACGATTAACATAGAAAATCTTTTTCATGGCTCTATGGACAGACAGTGACGTCATCACTTCGCTTGCGTATAGTGATGCTACATTATACAAATTACAGTGTCTATGGTTTTATTTGAGCTTTATGAAATTGCCAGATTTATCAACTTTCTACTTTTAGGTATTTTTTAATGTAAAGGAATACGTGTATAAAAGGGAAAAATGGGGGAAAATGCATAAAAAATAAATGTATTTTTGAATACCTTCTTGACATCGTAAGAAAATAATATTTGTATTCGCACCTTCCGGCTAACCATATCTTTCGAATGATACCATTTTCAACCCTCTACTCCCATAATTAATATGTTAAAAAGGGACTACAAATTTTATGCTTGCCTATTAATATATAGATTTATCTGCGCTTTCGTATGCAGAAAATGCGCAGCCATTATGCTGAGGAAATATATATATATATATCACGGAGTAAAAAGACAGGAGAAGAAGGTAACGCTGAAATTTTGTGATGTTGTTTTCTAATGTTTACAGATGGCGCCAGCGTGCAATCCTTCCTTCTCTCCAGCTTTCGCAATGTTATTCAATGGGGAAATGTCTCGTTTTAATTATTGTTTTAAAAATAATATCTAGCTGAAAAAATTTCGATTGAAAGCAAATTTCATTAAATAGAGTAAATGTTCTAACCAATATGTTTTTTTTTAAGAGCCATTTTATACTTATTTTACTTTGAAAGAAAGCTTTAAAAAATGACGATTCTTATGAACCGAAGCTAGCTAAAACAGACAATTGGGAGGAAGGAGAATGGTTGAAATTTTGTAAAGAAAAAAAATAAACTTACTTTAGGTGCAGAAAACACGAACTCGGACTTTATTTTTCTCCTAGGGCTTTTTTTTGTTTTTCTTATCACTATCATAGCCGGTTTTACAACTAGGAACGAAGCATTTATTTGAAACATCTGAATTATGCAGTTTTAAGAACTTACAAAGAAATTAAATTGCTTAAAATAAAAAATTTTAAATGTACTTCTGCAAAATTCTATTGAAAACAACAGTATATCCGCGCCGAAGTAGGGAGGAATGACAAGTGGCGCCCTCAATATTTACCAAAAATTTAGATCACAGTTTCGTAGCTTTCTCCCATTGGACCTTCAACTCCTATTAATATTACTCCGTGATATATATATTAGGTCGTTGCAAAAGTTCGTGAGAACGCGGATCATTTTATTGCTTCCAAAGACGAGAGCTTCTATCGCCGTGGTACACATTTGTTACCCGAAAAATGGGCAAAGATTGTAGAAAGTAATGGAGAGTATTTTGATTAAAAATTGTCATTTGATTTGCTGTATTTTTATGAAATGAAGCAATAAAAAATCGTACGAATTTATGCAAAGACCTAATATATAATATACATACACTGTTTTCATCTAGAACGAATAGCTAATCATTTTCTAAATCCCTAAACTAGAAATATAGATCTCCGAGTTATGTGTATAAGGTAAACAAATTAACTGAACAACGAAATGGTTGAGAAATTCTAGTTTATATTTTTCTAGATGGTGGAACGATGCATTATATTATGAGTCGTTGTATTACGAAAAATTCTCGTTTGATTTCTATAATTCATTCATAAACTAGAATTACAGTTGCAAAAATTCGCCTTTTGTGTTTGCATTTATTTGCAAAGATTTTTAAATAAGTTTAACCACGACAATATAGGAAAATGTTCTAGAATTATAATAAGGATTCCTAAAATTTCCTAGCAAAAGGAACTAGAACTAATAAGGATAACATGGAATTATTTTTACTAGAACCACAATATTTTCTTGATGTCAGTCGCCTTTTTTTTTTTTTTATTCAGTTTAAATTTGTTCTGGTGTTTTAAAAATTCATTTTTATAAATTTTGAATATATTATTTTTATTTCAGAGTTTAAAAATGCTAAACTGAACTAAATACATTTTTAGCATTTTATAACTCCAAAATGACAAAATAAAAATAAAAATATATGTGTATGTATATTTTTTGGAAAGAAGAACAAATTAACTTGTTGGGAAATTTTATGAGTGAAGAAACAGAATTAAAAAATGCATTAGAAAACTTGTAATTCTCGTACATATTTCTCGATAAAATCAAATAATATTCGGTTGCCGAAACGGAAAAATTTTAAGGGGCAGAAAGGAGCCTTAATAAAGTTAGTAACTTCAGGCTAAAATGTTAGAACACTTTAGTCTAATTTAGGTGTGCTAATAAAGTATTAAAGTACTAAGTATTAAAGTATTTAAGTTTTTTTTTTTTGTGTGTGTGTGTGTGTGTGTTAATTATAGAGTTACATAAATTTCAAAGGAAACAAAAATAGTTTTACTCTTATGCATTTATTTTACAATTTCACAAATTTAACACTCAAATTTAACAGTCTGAGAAGAAATGGTGCTCAGTTGGGTGTTTAAGGTGTTGACCTGTAAAATTGAGAGCATAGTGCTGTAAACTACAGTTGACGTAAAACACATCTTTTTACTAACATTTTTAACACTATTTTAGTTGAAACAAAAAAAAAAAATAGGGTAAAGTGGGGCAGATGTAGTGACGCGACGCTTTATCATAGTTCGGTATTGACCTCATTTTGCTCAATTGCTATTGTGATTAAATTTCTGAAACATTTTCGACATTAACTATGACTAATGGACTCTTCCCAGCGTTGTCTGCTCAATCACGTGATGTGTGAATAACGTAAAATCGAATTCCGAGAAACGAATTAAATTAAATATTGTTTTTAAGAACAAAAGTGTTGATATTTAATATAAAATAAAATAAAAGTAATATTGTGCATTTGTAAACAGTAGAATAATTGTATTTGTAAATTTAATAATTTTTAAAAAACACTTTATGCGTTTATTTCTTTTCACCTGAAAGAATCGATTTTTGTATGTTGTAATGAAACTGTTACATTAACTGATCTAGCAATAAATAATAGCTTGTTTTTGTGGAAAGTTTATGGATTATAATTTAAAATTTTAAAATGTTTCCAATTAAATTTAATTGCATAAAGGTGTTACAACAAGTTAATTAACTTAGTTAATGGTCTAAATAGCTTTACACCGTACGGTGTTGCACTGTCAATGATTTAAGTACCAAAAATTAGAGTATTTAACATGTTCTCCATTAACATCAATAATAAATATAAACTAAATGATGACTGCAAATAGATACAGCAAACAAAAGATGATGAATAATGATATAAAATGGATGTATGATGACGTATAAAAGATGATGTATAAAAAAAATAACACGGATTAAATACGATTGATCAAAAATAAGAATAGAATATATGTTATTTCAGCAATCGGTATAGATATAGAAGACTTCGTCTGCTCTTTGTTTATCACCTATCATGTGTACTCTGACGTCAGGCGGGAAGAGCCCATTGTCCTTTAGAAAAATGAATATTTTATAATTTTACAATGTGTCACTTAAAGAAAAAGAAAAAAAAAAAAAAAAAAGATAAAATCCTTGTGTTTCGTGCTTAATCTTGCTCCATGGTTTAGGGCAAGGGTAACTTCGGCCTACTATATCCCCATCACAAGTGGTACTACTATCGCACCGTTTCACATTTTAGCTTCACTGTCTTACTTGTATGATAATCTGGGATCCACATACATTAACAGATATGTAAATCGAGTTTACAGATAGTAAAAGCATTCACGAACATTTTTTTTAAAGAAAAATATCGTATGACTTTAAATGCACAATATAAAGTTGGCTTAAATGTAAGTGAATTAAAGGAAGGTAAAATTCCTTTGGGAAAAAAGTTTGAATGAATTTTGTAAAGTTCAAAGAGAATTCGGGCATTTGAAGCGTAAAACATTAAATTGAGTAAATATAAGGAAAGTCGAAACAAGCAACAATATTTTGGCAAAAAGTAAATCAAAATAAGAAAGGAAAATAATGCAATACGCATTGAATAGTAACACTTTCCAACTGTACGTAATTGTTGTATCGAATAACTTTTAATATTCTTTGCCTACATCATCACTCAACAGGCAGAAGGACTGAAAAATATACAGATAGACTAATTGATTTTAAAATTACTCTTAGGCATTTTGGAAAGTGATAAAAAGGCTTAACGCAAAATAAAATGCAGCCATTAGATTATAATTACAGCTTTTGATCTCTCTGAATATTTTAGTGTAGACCTTTAAATCAGAAAATTAATCACATCATATTCTATACAAAACATTATTTCAGAATATTAACAATACATTTCCACATTTTTTTGATTTTTAGAGTAGAAAGACTTTTAAATAAAATTTTCAAAAATTCTGTCCTAAAACGTGTAATACATTGGCTTTTTTTTTTGTTGTTGTTGTTGTTGTTGTTGTTGCCCCTGTAAATAAACTAGTTGTACAGGACCTATTAATGTCATTTCAAATGGGGAACATTCTATAGAGAAAATATTTATAAAAATAACACTCATAGAACACAATGCTTTCGAATGTTTTGATTGTCCCTGTACACAAACTAGAAGAGAGATATTCACTTAATTCTTAATGTGGAACACCCGATAGTGAACTTCAAAAAAATATATCAGTTTCAAGAAATTCCATAAATATTTATAGTAGTTAGAGCGCGGGCAGACACACAGACAGATGGATACCACACAAACTGAAATCATATTCACACTTAAAAATGTTAGAAAGTGTTAAAAACGCTTAATATAAAAGGAAGTACAATTCTAGCAATTTTTTATAAATGGATATTTTTCTGTCACCCTGTAAATCTAATGCTAATCATGCTATATTCTATGCAAAGTATTTTTTTGTGCATATAAATAACATATTTCAATTTCCTAAAACTTCGTGGAAAGTAAAGTTATTAAAATTTGATTTATAGAAATAACTCTCAGGGAATGCAATGCCTTGGAATACTTTTGAGTGTCCCTGTGTTTTAACCGATGGTGGTATTTCCTCCATTTTATACAGAAAACATCTAATAGTGAACTTGAATAACATATTTCAATTTCATTAAGATATGTCTACAGTAAAGGTATGAAAATATGGTTTATAGAAATATCTCTCATAGAACACAATGCTCTGAAATACTTTCGGTAGCCCCTGTACACAAACCAGTAGAGGTATAAAGTCCATTTTCAATAGGGAACGTCCGATAGTGAACTTGAATAACATATATCAGTTTTATGAAATTCCATAAATATTTATGGGAGTTAGAGCGCGGTCAGACAGACAGACAGACAGACGGACAGACAGACAAACTGAAGTCATTAACACTTTTCAACCTTGTTGGAAAGTGTTAAATAGGTAGCATTGCTTAAACTCTTTTAAATTCTGTAGAAGTAAAAAATAAATAAATTAAAAATTAAAAATTAAATTAAATTAAATTAATTATAGTTTTTGCTTAAGTCCTAATTTAGACTTAAGAGAATTGTGATAATGTCTTTTGGTGATACTTTTATCTTATCTCTTGACATGGGCCACAAAAGTAAGTAAGACGGTCATTCTATTACTTACAAGATGCTTTGGAACTTGGGACAAATGTAACAATGGGGATTACACTTGCCCCACTTCTCATCATATTTGCCCCAAATTTGAAATTTTATTCAAAATCCGCATGCAAAATTTAATTTCTTTGCCAAAAACTGTAGAGTTCACCTCACAAATAGAACAACAGCAATATTTCAAAGAAAATGAAAGCAATTTTTCAAACTTTCCAAACTATCATTATTTTATAATTTCATAAGTCTAAATACAATGGAGAAAGTTTCTAACAAACATATATGTTGATTGTTAGCTCTAAATTCAGCTTCTCAGTTGAGTTATAAGCCAAATTGCGTTAAGTCTATATGGTTACATTTACCACACATCACCCTATACGTAAACTTATATCAACTTGCTTCTGTATGAGAGTACTTGTAATTCAGTCTAATTTTATCGATGATATCTTTATGAATTTTCAGAATATTTTCTTAAAATAATAATAATAATAATAATAATAATAATAAGAGTAACTCTTTATCAAGAGTAACTATTTTTTTTTTAATAGTAAAGCTTAAAAAATTATGCATAAAAGAATAAATAAATAAATAAATAAATTAAGCATCTAAGCACTTCGTATGGGCGGATAAAAATTATTTGGTAAAAATGTTCATATTCCATCAGATATTTTGTATTTTTATTTTTCGATTACAGTATGTTACATCTAACGTAATATCTAAAACTTTATAAAAATGACGAAAATCCTACTGGTGAAAAACAAAAAGTCGTACGAAAACTTTTCAGCTTTATTATATACATCTTTATATTTCCATAAATGTATATACTATTCCCATATAAAATAACATAGATTATTAAATGTAGCCACACAATCACATGTTGCAGCTATAAAGCATATTTGAAACATTATTTTTTACAGGGTGCTCCAAATTTTTTTTTCTTTAATTTGTTACCATTCTCTTTTTTTTCCCTTTCGTTTTGGAGCAAAACCGTAGATGAAACACATGTGGTATAACATTTTTCGACACGCACGAAGTTCCACGAGAATGAATCTTTAAAATAATTTTCGATAATCAACAAAATGTCAAAATTCTAAAGTGTCACAATATTTTATGGTCCATCTATACTCTGTTAAAAGTAAGATTCTATGTTTCACCAGAAAATAGCTCCATTCTACCTGCAACCAATATTTTGGTGCCATGTTTAACTATTTTAGTAGTGTCATTTTAAGAGTAAGCACTATTAAAGCAGTGAGACATAGCACCAAAAATATTGGTTGCAACTAAATTGGAACCATTTTTCTGGTGAAATATACCATTTTATATCTAACAGTGTATAAATGTTTTATGTAACTTCACATTTAAATTCTGAATTCTGAAATAAACTGTAAAAATTTATAGTTTAACGTTTCACCAAAAGAATGATGCAAAATATACAGTCCTAGCTGCAACCTATATTTTGGTGCTAAGTATCACCATTTCAGTAGTGTTTACTACGGAAATGGCACTACTAAAATGGTGAAACATGACACCAACATATTGATTGGAATTAACTGGAATCACTTTTCTGGTGAAATGTAAGATTTTATTTTTAACAGTGTACTGAACATATGTAATATGCACTTCTTTTACATGAAATTTAAAAGACTTAATATTTAATTAAACTGCCATTATGAATCACGTACACAGAAAAATATTAAAGCTAATGTGCTAGTTTATAACATTTTATTTGTAAGTTGAAACAGTTTCATAAAAATAATAATATTTTATTAGATATTTAATACTTTTCTATTCTGATTGCAGTTTATTATTTCAAAAGTGTTTTTTAAACATTTCTTACAGTGACGTTCATTTCCATTGAAAACTCTGCATACCATAAATAAAATACTTGTTGATTTATTATTTTTATTTTATAATTTTTTAAATAAATGCTAATATTCGCTTTATTTAAAATGCTTTTGTTACACAGATGCATCGAAAAATTGTACACTGTCCATACTAACATTTTCTATAGACACAAGTAAAATTACGAACATTACTGATTTTAATCTATTTGCCGGAGCTCTAATTATTGTTGTAATTTAATCGCCACTGGAAAACATGAAGATTACCTTGTTCGTGTATATTCAATGTTAAGAATATTTCCTCAAGAGGAAAATTTCAAATTTGAAGAAAAAAAAAAAACATTAGTTTGTAAATTTTGCTAAAATTTTCAGCAGGAGTGTATGAGAAATTATTTTGCCAAGAAATTAAAATTTCGAACATTTTAGAAACAACAGCTGTAAAGTTTTCCATTGTTATTAACAACACAAAATGTAACAACACAAAATTTACTCAGAGAAAATTATGAAATCGAAAAACTCAATATTAAATGTAGACAAGAAAAAGTATAAGTTACATATACATGCTGTAATCAATAATGAGTTTTACATAGACTAGTGAATCTGCAGATCACGAACCTCAACGTCCTATTTGCATCCCGCGATATACAACATTCATTTTTTTTATTTCCTTATTATATAATAAATATATGTATTGTTTCAATTGATTTGCTACATAAACAGAAACGTTTCTGTCGGAGATGCCGCCCCCCCCCCTCAGTCCTCCGTTGCATCTCTCTTTCTATAACTATCTGCATATATATATATATGTTATATGTATATATATGTATTTCTAATAACAGATTGTCTTGTATTAATTACCTGTAATTCATAAATACTTGTGTCAAATTTCATGCAAAATGATTACGTAACATATTGGAATTATTTTGTGTAACCCTGTAAATAAATTACCAAATCTATGCCCACACTTCTCCACTGAAAATCCTTCTTTTAAAATCCTAATAAAATTGCATTACACTTAACGAGGTGTAAGCATGTTAAAATACACTTTTAAAAAATACCGACTACAGAACGTAATAGCACAAAAGTCTTTTATGTATCCCTGGAAAAGAGCCACAGTAATTATATACACTAAAAAGAATACACCTATATTTAATTAATTATAACTCATTAATATTTCAACCTATTTTGACATCATTTGAATGATTACAGTACGCCATCGGAATGCTTTTGTGGCGTCCCGTAAACAAATTATTTAGTCTATACATATCCTTTTTCTAAAGAAAACATGCTTTTAAGCAACTTTAATGTATGTTACTTCTATTATGTTGAATGCAGCATAAACGCATTAAAGTGCGCTTAAATGGAAATTTGTTCATAAGCTCTAATGTCACGAAATTCTTTTGTGGGTCTTCGTAAACGAACCATAAACATTGTGTCTATATTATTCATATATAAATATTCTATATAAATATTCATATTATTATACGTTTTCTATGAATAATTGTTCGATATTTGACATAATTTGGCTGATTACGTTACATTGTCAGAACTCTTTTGTATGGTCCTGTAATTAGGAAGCCTAAGAGCACATATTTTCTGCAGAAAACATAAGTTTAAGCATCTCAGTAATATACGCTAATTTCATTTTGTTGATAGCAAAGTAATGATGTCAAAATACGTTTAAACGAAATTCACCCCATATGCTGTAATGATAAGAACTTTTACGTGTCCCTGTATACAATCCATAAAAAATATAGACATAAAAATTTATATAGTTATTTCTTTACAGAGCCTGAATGTGTGTGCCAATTTGCAAGTCAATCGTAGGATTTTTGAAGCTGCTATTGCGGTACATACAAATTCTGACCGAAGGCCGTAATGATAAAAAAAACTTTGTTGTGTCCCTGTACACGAACTACAAATGGAGTACATATCCAAAACTATACAGCTGATTCCGTGGGGCTCATGAACATGTGTACCAAATTTCAAGTCAATTAGCGTGATTTTTGCGGCCACTATCGCACGAGAGACAAACAGACAGACAGACAGACAGAATCACACACCGACAGAACCCAAAATATTTATGAGTCTCAACAGTGGGCCTCCACTGACATTTCGGCAAAAATTGCAAGTCAATAGCTTCATTTTTGCGGTGGCTATCGCAGTACATACAAATTCTTTCCATAAGCTGTAATGATAAGAAAAACTTTGGCGTGTCCCTATACACGAACTACGAATGGAATATACACTTAAAACTATACAGCTAATTCCATTGGGCTCATGAATATGTGCAAAAAATTGTAAGCGAATAGTGTGATTTTTGCAGCCACTGCCGCGGTACATACAAATTCTTCCCATAGGCCGTAATGATAAGAAAAACTTTGGCGTGTCCCTCTACACGAAGTATAAATGGAATACACACTCAAAACTATACAACTGATTCCGTGGGGCTCATGAACATGTGTACGAAATTTCAAGTCAATAATGTGATTTTTGCGGCCGCTATCGCGTGACAGACAGGTAGACAGACAGACACACACACAGATGGAACCCAAAATCTCTTGGAGTCTCAATAGGGGGCCTCCAATGACATTTCGGCAAAACTGAAAGTCAGTAGCTTGATTCTGAGGTGGCTATCGCGGTACATACAAATTCTTTCCATAGGCCGTAATGATAAGAAAAGCTTTGGCGAGTCCTTGTACACGAACTACAAATGTAATACACACCTACACTGTCAAAAAAAAAGTCCTGTTAGCTGCAGTTTGCTGCCAGAAATTTTCTGTAATTCAGAGAAATACGTTCTATCAACGTAATTTTTCCGTTGATAGAACATATTTTTCTGAATTACAGAAAATTTCTGGCAGCAAACAGGACTTTTTTTGACAGTGTAAAACCCTTCAGCTAATTCCGTTAGGCTCATGATTATGGTGTTATAAATTACAGGTCAATAGCGTGATTTTTCCGGCCGCTATCGCGCGACATTCAAATTCTTCCCGTAAGCCGTAATGATAAGAAAAACTTTGGCGTGTCCCTGTACACGAACTACAAATGGAATACACACCCAAAACCATACAGCTGATTCCATGGGGTTCATGAACATTTGCACCAAATTTAAAGTCAGTAGGGTGTTTTTTGCGGCAGTTATCGCGCGACAGACAGACAAACAAACACACAGGCAGAACCCAAAACCGTTTTGAGTCTCAACAGAGGGCCTCCATTGATAATAAAGCAATAAAGTGATAGTATAAGCCTGTTAATCTTATTACATGCAAAAAAGGATGCTTCAATACTTCGTAGGATCCCCACGAGCTCTGATAACAACCTTACAGAGGCCAGGCATGGAAGAAATCAACTTCTCAATGTATTCTTGACTGATTTCATGATTCCAAATCCTATTAATGCTTTCCTGTAATTGAACCATAGTAGCAGTTTTTTTTTTTTTTTTTTTTTTAAGAAATTTTAGAATTTATTATATGCTAAACATTTTCAATAGGATTAAGTTATGGCCAGGATTAAGGATTAAGTTATAGACCAGTCCAAAACCTTAAGTAGAAATAATAAGAAAAATACTTTTATAATACTTGTTATGTTGTGACGATAAAACCATGCAGATTACATTACAAAATCATATAAGAATAATTTAGAATTTATTTACTGATTTTACCGTATGACAGGGGGTTGAATCATGTTGAAAAATACATTTCTTTGTAAATCCGAAATTATCTTGATTAGTTGGCTTTAAGCACTCCTCCAAAATGTCAGCGTAAACCAATGCATTTGCATTTCCTCTAAAAAATTTTGGTTTCTTACCGGTTAGACTTACTGGAAACATCATAGTATGTCACATGCAATCAATATGAAACGCTTCACTTCTACGTCTTCGAACATACCGTATACAATCCGATCCATGTAGGTTAAATTTGGATTCATCCGAGAAAATTATAGTGTCCCGTTGAGTTTTTGTCCATAAAACATGTTTTTTTTGAACATGCAAGTCACTTTTTCTTCATTTTTTGAATAAGCAAGGGATCAGTCAAGAGCAAGTAATTCTTTGGGCGACAGGCAAGCAAACCACTCTCCGCCAGCTGCCTCTGAACTATTCTCGTACTTGTATTAACACGAAAAGTGTTCTTCAGTTGGACTTTTAAATCTGGTGCACTTGCATGACGATTTTACAAGTACAACCGTTTTAATATCTATCTTCCGCTATTGTAATATCTCTTTTCCAGCCTGATCTAATCCTTCTCTCGATATCACCAGTTTCACGCTTTAACTTGATCACTCTCGAAACTGTAGATTGATGACAATTTAATTTATTGGCTGTCTTTCATGTTGAAAACCCTTTTTTAGATAAAGCAATTGCTACACTTTCTTCCGAGCCGTTAGTGGGACATATGGAGCCGTAATTTATCGCATAGAAAAAATACCAAAATTAACCAGACTTTTCTTATCTTGATCTAGTAATGAAATCAGGATAATGCAATACTTCAAAATTGTTGTATGATGTAATAATATTGAGTGATAAAATCATACAATACTTTGCAGCAATTATAACTAATTTGCGCAAACAACATAGCGTGTTAAATTTACAAAATATTTAATTTTATAGTTTTTTTTTTTTTTTTTTTTTTTTTTTTTTTCGATACTGTATACTGAAAAATTTACACATACGTAAATGTGAAAAAAAATACACGTAAATAGATTATTATCCTTAATTGAATGAAATTATATACTTTTCTTTACAATTTCTCATATTTTAACTACTAGAAAATTTTATGTCACAGCAATATTCAAATTTCAAAATTTCAACTTCAATCGAATTTTAAATATATCACGAGACTGAGTTGAAACTGAGAAATCAATTTTCAAATAAATCTTTACTCAAATGTTAAATATGCCCTGTGACTGGATTACACATAGTAAAACTATGAAATCAATCTTCAATGTCTTCCCACATCATTCTCCTATCTTAAAAATACATTTATTTATTTATATTATCGTAACTGATCTTTCTATCTTTCTTTATATACATGGTGCAGCATTAAAGGAAAAAAAAAGTCAGTTAAAAGAATGATATTGTAACGAGGAAAGTAACACCCCTTATGCCACCAAATACGATTCTAACAATTTCTTGAAGAGGTGTAATTGATGCTGACGGCTCTCTGCAGAGAAAATTGCTACCTGACAAACAGTTTGCGGTCACAGAGAACTAGTCCCTCACGAAGAGAAGAAAATAGAGAGGATTCAGTTCATCGATTATAAGATGAAAATAACAAATTTCCTTTTAGCACAGTAGGTAAACGTCATTCACGTAATATGAACGTCTTTGTTTAATCCAAATATGGCTTAATAGCCCCTATCTTAAAACGCAGGAGTCATTAAAATTGTATATATATATATATATATATATACATTTTAATACTGATAAAAACTGGGTGACGTTAATTTGTGCAATGCACATTTTGCAATATGTCAATTTATTGTTAATTAATATTGCACGATTTCAATGAAATTGATATTGTTTTGGTAAATATTCTGCGTTTAATTTTGTTGAGTTTCGTTTTTTTGCTAGAGAAGCACGAGGAAGTAAAAGTAATTACATAATTTATGAAGCTTAACTATTAAATTATGTTTTAAATACAATGTTTAAAGTTTAAAATTTCGACATCACTTCCTCCATCAAATATGAATCAAACAAGCCAAATAAATATATTTTATATACAGATGCTGTTTAAAACACCTGAAACAACAGTAAAAGCTAATATAATTTAATTAATCTTTATTATTTGAAGAAGGATAAATAAAATATTTACACACACACACACATATATATATATATATATACACACACACTGGTGGAGAAAATTAAAGCAACAACCTGTTTTCTCGTTTCTTTTGCACATAATTTTTAAACAAATAAACATATGAACATAAAATTTGGATGGCCTGTTCGTTATCATATTAATAACCAAATTTTACGTAATTTTAGCTTCAGAATAATTTTTAATTTAATAAATATTCATTTTTCTCTAAAAAGTAACCTTTGGGAAAAATGAAAAATTTCAATATTTTTTGGAAAGAACACTTAATGAAAAGTGGTGTTAGGGACGCGATAGTGATAGGTAAAGTCGCACACGCCTTGAAATGTTAAACTAAATCTCGATTCTTCTTTCTGTATTAACTTTTCTTTTACTTTTATAATGAACTTTAAATATATATATATAATTAATAATTTGAAAACTATGAGTATCACCAGAATAATAAAAATATCGATAAATAGTTTTATAATGAACATCTTATTCAACGTTCATGCTTGTATGTGCATTTTTTAAGAAGCTATTCACATGCGGAAAAAAGAATTAGACTCTTTTTTCGACAAATTATTTATGAAACAAGAAAAGTTCATAAGGGTTTAAAAAAAAAAAAAAAAAAAAAAAAATCCTTTTTAAGGGAAAGATCTTTTACCATGGAGCACCAAAGTAAGATTTCGTTCGCTGGGGGTTATTACAGCAAATTTGCAGCGGGTTTCCAGATCTTATATTCAAATAATTTAATGTGAAAAAGAGGAAGAATATGGAAAAAGCAATTCAGATCGAAAAATCAAATAATAAAACCGAAGTATAACCAAAATAACATAAACTATTCTCGAATTACAAAGCATGTCCACTCCACTTGCATTACAGCAGATTAAGTAAATCAAAGGTTCAGTTGTTGATATCAAACGAAGAAAAATGAACCTCTCAAGTAACATGGAGTCAGTAAATCGAGTCTAATCATACGTTAGACACTTAAAAAGCTGTTTTAATTTAGTTTAACTTTCAGTGTAATTAATTTTATTTTATTTAATTTTCTGAAACAGTAACTTAAATTTACTTTTAAATTAGTTTTTAGTAATACTGCATAAGCATTGGTTTAAATTGTTTTTCAGTTTGATGAGTTTACCACCATCTGGTGGTAATATTTATTACTAGAGATAGTATTTAATTAGAATTAGATTATTTAAAAGGGGATCTTTACTTCAAAATTATTATTTATCTTATGACTTTTTTTTTTATTTTATTATTTTTTTTTAAATGATTTTTAATGTTTTTAATCTTTACAAAAGCAAAGTAGAATTTATTAAGAAGAATAACATTTTTATGATTAAGGTTAACTATTTGAGGAGCAAACATTCAAACCATGTTTTCTCCTTCGAATACAATTTTTCAGAAAACACAAAAAACTGATAAATTAAAAAATAACCCTTCTTAGACCCTAATTATCGTTTGTTTAGTCATATTACTGGTTACTAGGAAGATCTGTAGTCATACTTTACCTAATAAACTTAGAATTAATTAGAAAAATGCATTCGATTTTTGGAGAAAGCATGTTTTGACCGAAACACAGAGGAGAAAACATGTTTTGAATGTTTCCAATGTGGACAAAACATTTTTTGAATGAAAAAGTATGTAACTCGCATATTGATAAAATAACATTCTTAAGTAAATAAAACTAACTAACAGAACAGACTTTGTTGTGTAATTATAAAATTAAATTAAATATTTACACGTGAAAAATCATCCTGCAAATTGTAGGGAAGAACTAAAATTTTTAAGCCAATTTGAAATTTAAATTTTTAAACCAATATCTTCATATAAGCAATTGCATGCTTCCTCTGCTTCTTCATATTCTACATGAAAGTTATTAGTAATGATATCTTTATACCATTTAAAATCAGGCTGATTTTTCCACTCTTCACCATACATCAATTTTAAAAGTTTGTCTACGTCATTTTTCTTTTCAAGTGATATTCCATGACTGAGAGGAAGACATTGTAAGACAACATTTCGTATAATAGCAGTATTAATCCCCTTCCTAAAAAGTTTTGCTCCAGATTGTTCTTTTATATCTTCGATTTTATAGTTTTTGAATCCTTTGACCATCACACTTTCTCTATTTTTTTCTAAAACTATTCTTTTCAATTCTGATATGTATGGGAAATTTTTGAAATAAGCATTAAGTGATTTCGTATTATAAAGTTTCCAATCAATCCCCAATATTTTTACATCACCAACTTTCTGATCTAGTTCATAGTACTGTTCTTTTGATGTTATTGTTACATTTTTTCTGAGGATCTTCTCAACACGACCGAATACACGATCTGCTGGAAGGAAATTATGTCCTCTGACAGGAAAGTACAATACTACATTTTCAATGCTTGACGTTGTAGTGTACAGAAAGTGCAATAGCATTTGAAGAACTATGTTATTCTTATTTTGGGCAATACAACCATCACCAAAGAGCCGCAAAGATTTTTTACCTTCAATGTCCATTTTGTTTAGGTGACAATATAAAGCCGACGATATTTCAGTGCTGCCTTTGCCTGCTAACTCCTCAGACTAAGTATAAAATGTTGTAATTAGACCATCCAAACTCATTATGCATAAGCTGTAAAAGTTGAATTGCCTTAAGTAATAGGCATCTTGAATATTTGTTTTTGGCAGATGTTGAATCTGTTGTAAATCAAAACATAAACTAACAACTGATTCATCTGTTTTTTCTTTCATAATGGAATAAAATGCTTTGGCTCTTAGTATATGAATTCTTTTGTCAGTCATATGATCAACTTTTTCTGTAGACCCTGCAGGACAGGACTTTATTTTTTGGTCAAGTAAAGAACACGTGCTGCAAACATCACTAGAAGGAGACTTAAAGCCTATATTAAATTCATTTATGAATATTCTCCTGAACATAGCGAAATTAACTTTGTCCAGATCGTCGTTGCAGTTCTTGTTGTAAACTTCATGCAACTTCCTTATACTTAATGTACAGTGCAAGTACAATCGCTTCGATTTTTGTCTTCCATAATGACTTTCTGATGCCTTTAAGTTTGAGATGAATTCTCTTACCTTGTTTTTTTTTATTAATGCTTAAGTGGCTTTTTCTATCGCCTCCTCTCTTTTCCTCAATAGGTTCACCAGCATGTACTTTAGTAACAATATTGGCTAGCCTCGTACGACCTATTTTAGTTATAGCCATGAAATTGTTTACACACAGGAATTCTCCTACCACTGCTACTACTAATAAAATAAGAAGCAGAAAATGCATGATGTGAGCCAAATGATTGCGATTTATTTTGGGTTGGATTATTAGGTCTACGTCGAGTTACATTTTTTGTAACAACCAATGAGGCTATAATAGAATCTTGTCGCTGTTTGTCCGCAATTTTGTAAAGTCTATCCCGAAACTTCTTAACGTCATTAGGTCTAACATCAGTGCAGGAAAAAGTATTACTAGAATATTTGCATGGAGCATAAACTTATCTGAAGATGCTGAATATCGTTTTTTTTTTTTTTCGTTTCTTTTCTTTTTCCATCAATTCAATGTCTTTTTCTAGTTCCATAATTAGAAGTACTCACTAATACACCACCTATTAATTCTTCCATTTGAAAAAAAAAAAAAAAAAAAAAAAAAAAAAACACTCCTCTAAAATGAAGAAAACAAGATGGAACTAACGAAATAAACAAACATAAAAAGCTGGTACATGTACGAGTCACGCGACCAGAAAGAACAGTTCTGACTGGTCGGCTGGAGAAATCACAGTTTGACTGAAAACAGGCTCTGGAGGAAACACTGTTTCATTGAAACCCCAACTTTCTAAGAGCGTTTACAATGTGATAAAAAATTTTTTGGTTTAAAAGAATAGTATAATTTTGTGCTATTTAATGTTGAGTTCACAGAAAAATCACAAACGCATTTTTTTTTTTTTTTTTTTTTTTTTTTTTTATTTGGAGAAAACACGGTTTGAATGTTTGCTCCTTATTTAGTTTTTTCTGTTTTTTACAAGCCTGACTCGTTGCCTTTTTTAAAATTGCCTCAGTATTTATTTATTTTTTTTTAATTCATTAACTCATGCATAATTTACCTCCCCTCTTCTGAAGTATCAAATGATTAATTATTCTTTTAGATTTATTTATTTATTTAATTTTTGTTATTTCTATTTCTTCTAATAATTAATGTATAAGTCGGGGAAAGTGGTGTACCTTGGACATAAGTGTACCTCGTACCTATGCCATTTCTAGTTCTATTTATTTAGATATAAACAATATCACATGCAGTTAATACACTTACTGTTAGGGGTCTCAGTGAAGTAATGTATGTTTGCTTGGAAGCTCAACTTTTTGAAGAGTTCTTGAAAAAGTAAATTCTCTTTGCAAAAGTAAATTTTTCTCACTTTTATGTATTTCTATACCCTTACGTACATAAGTAGTATATTCTGAAATGAGTGATATGCACCATGAAGTAGCTTTCTAGCAATAATCCCATATGCTTGTAATCAAGTTAAGCCCAACCTGAACATCATGATTAGCAATTTCGATTTTAGTAACAGAGTGGTGTACCATGAACCCAATACAAGTAGTGTACCTTAAAAAGTACAATAGACGTAAATTAATGACTGTCCAAAGGTTATATACTATACGAATTATAAAGGGTTTCCGTACCATCTCTCATGAGGCTTCATACGTCCTTGCTGGCCTTATTCCAATCTGTTTGAAAATCCAAGAAGCCGCGGAAATTTATTATGATTTAAAATTGAACGACCTAGAAAATATCGATTCTGACATTTCTCCTAAGTATTGGTTACATCCTGGAAAGCTGGTCCCTCTTGGAAATAATTCCGATGAAGATAATATTCTACGTATTTATACGGATGGAAGTAAATTTAATCTTACTGGCTGTGTTTTTGTTGCTTATCAAAATAACAGTGTTATAAAAGAGGATAAGTATAAATTACACTCTAACTGTTCTAATAATCATGCAGAGGCATTTGCTATACTTCAAGCTTTAAATTGGATTTATTCAAGTAAAAGTTTATTGCTTAAAAAAAATATAATGATATATAGCAGGGACCGAAATTTCAACTTAAATTACACTCGCTGCAAAAAAAAAAAAAAGTAGTTATTCGCCACACAAAATATGATTAACTTACTCTATTTTTTTACGTATAAGGTGACCAGAATATTTTATTGGAAAATGAGGCGAAGTTACGCAATGTTTTTTATTTTATAAGAAAATAGAAGACATTCGATTTTGAAAAAGAGGTCCTTTTAGAGGACACAAAATTGAATAAAAATGATTATAAAAACCGATTCAAAAGCTATTTTACACAAGTGGTGGAAACATTTTTATCTCAAATGATGAGTTTGGATCAGTACACCTTAATTTAAATTAATAATATACGGATTCGAGAGGAAAAATCCCTAATTTTTGCAGATGTCACTGGACAATATAGATTTATTATTATTATTATTAATAATATTAATAATTTTTGCTATAGACAAAAACTTTACTTTTTGAGGCACTTTCATGCAGTTACATAAAAAAAGTTGGTAGATATTTATTTTTTTTATTAAATCATAATCATAAAAGAAAAAATGAAATTGGAAAATGAAAAAATAAAACTAATACTAGGCAAATGAAACGATTTGTTTTAATGAACAGTCATTCTTTATCAATATTTTATAAAAGTTCTCACAAGTATAACCTAAATTAGTCTTAGTAGTTAATAGCGCTGCACCGAGTAGCACTTTGGCCGAATAACCGAGTACTCGGCCTTTTACTACTCGGCCGAGTACCGAATACCGAGTAGTTGTAAGAAAGAATAATTGATGTACATATGAAGAATTTTGCACATCTCGAAATTAAAAAAAAGGAACACAAAATTATGAACACAAAATTAAGTTATGACGGATGTTTGAACGATTAAGATTATTTCTGACTATGTCTAGAGCAGACTGGATTAATTTCTCATACCTGAATTTGCATATCAGGGCAATTACTTGAAAAGCATCAGTGCCGTTACGAAGAACGCACCAATACGAATAAATATATAAGCGTTGCTCGTCTAATTAATTAAAGTTCTATAATAAAGTTTTTCTGGACATTTTACAAGGCTAATATTATGTCGAAATCCCAATACACAACTTCTGGTACCCTATCATCATAATATATACGTACTCAAAATGAATATATATATATATATGTGTGTGTGTGTATATATATAAATGATAGATATCTTAATAAACTTTAACCTTAATATTTTAGCATTTAATAGATACATGTCAATACCAACACAACAAAAATAAAACTGATAATAACACATTGCTAAAACTATCACAAAAAGGTTGCGATACATGTTAAGATCCAATAAGAGACAAAAACAATTTAAATTACTGACGCCCACTTGAACAACAACAACAACAAAAAAAAAAAAAAAAAAAAAAAAAGGACCATAAAACATAATGGCGGAGAAAGTAATTAAAGGACTTCAGAATAATAATTGGAATAAAAAAATCGATTAATAATTGGAATAAAAAATGCTTAAAAGTAGAAGTATTAACTCATCAGGGGGCAAGTACCTCATAAAGCTGTGAAAGCTGCAACGATTTCGTAAAACAATATAGCTAACAATAGCAAATTTTTATTGTTCAAGCCCCAATCGAGCAGCAAAACCATTTTGAATGAGAAATGAATTAAAATATTAAATCAAATCATCAAGGAAACCAGTGAGAAAAATAGAAAAATATCGGAGTAACCAACCACATGTAAAGCTATCAGCCCAACATGGAGAAAATAATGTTGCCATCATGTTAAGGAAATTAAAATGAAATTATTTGCTAACTTCGATTAATCGATAAAGAAATAACAACTGAGCATTTTAATATATACTCAAATATATATATATATATATATATATATATATATACTCAAATTGAATATATTTTAAAATATTTAAAATTTACACAAATCTGCTTCACGGTTAACTACTCACCGGGTTGCAATTAATTTAATTCTATGAATTAGCACTTTAAAACTTTATCAATTACTTTTCATATACTAGATATTTTTACGTATTTTCCCACAGAGTATACAATTTTGTGGGAAAATAAGTATACTCTTATATAAATATACTCTTATATAAATATACTCTTGTATAAATCTGTACTGATAAGTATAAAGGATTTAAGTCCAAAAATGTCGATTTTGAGTTAAGTACATAGTCAGACTCAGAAAAAAATTCTCAATCGATTGGTATAAAGGATTTAAGTGTATGTCATTTAGTCTTTGAGAAAATCCATTGGTAAAAAAAAGGTTCAAGTCAGAAATTTACCATTCGTGTATGGTATAAAGTATTTAATTAAATTTTTCCCGTTATTAAATAAAGGTTGATAATCACTGAATGGTATAAAGGGTATAAGTCAACGAAATCCCTTTTTCCTAATCGATTCTTCTGATTTGTTTTTAGTTAGTTTAACTTTATTTTTCGTCTCCTGAAAAATCAAGAATATGGACTTAAATCCTTTATACTTATCAGTACAGAAATATACTCTATTACAATAAAAAACGACGCACCAAGAAGGAGTAATGCAAACCGGACAAAAATTGGCATACATACAGGTTTCGATGGAAAATGCAAAATTTTAAAGTTTGGCTGCCATCGAATGAGCATGCAACGTTACAGCGCATCTCAACTGCGCAACTGGCAGAATATTAAAAATGAGAAATTTTGATTCCAGGTCATAAATTCTTCGAGAATTTTATTCCATCTTCTCAGAAAGACAGTAACTATGCCTTGCATACAGGTGCGCAAACAACATGCGCAGATATCAGCATTTGAGTGCAGCGTGTAGTAGGGTTCAAAGAAGTCGGTTGGTCTAAAATTTGCGATTTTTTTGACAACTGGATAGGAGCTGCACCACTGTTAGATAATATTGACAGGAATGGGGGAACCATGGTCGAACACAGCGTCAGGGAGGAAACGGTCGACCTAAAGAGAGGACAGAAAGTGAGAACCAGTCAATCGTCAAAGCGGTACTTAAGGGCACTGTCCCGAAAGCGTTTAGAAATGACGCTCTAGTATAAAACCTATGTAAAATGTCTAGAGAGATTTCCCATTCGCATTTTAATATTTTTGAATTCTGTTTTTTGCACATGATATTTGAGATCAAATCAAAGTCCGCCCGTTTAATAAATTTTTGATTTGTGTTATTGTTTGATTGTGATTTTAACTGCAATTTTGGAAATTTGGAAAACTAGGGTATTGTTCTATTTATAACTTTATAAAAATAAACCCGTGAAATAGCTTTAAAAATTAAATTGCTCTCGGCAAACCTTAAAGTTCGAAGTTTTCAAATACTTTTTTTCCATAATTTTCACTAATTTCGTAGATAAAAAATCTTTCTAGAAATATTGCGAATTTTTGTGAAAATACTGAAAAATTCTTAAAATCTCCGCCTCACATCGGTTCCGCCCTTATCTGCTTGATTGATGAGACAGTTTCTACTCTTTTTCACTTCTCTCCCCAAGTGAAACTGCAGGTGGTTTGTACTGTGAGGGGATGTTGGGCAGAAAGTGAAGTAAAGAAAAGATTGAGGTATTTCCTCAAAAGTGCACTTTCAGAGTCAAAACATGATTTCGTTTAAACTTCTTCATTGAGTAGTTAACAGTTTGTAATTTAAGTTACATAATTTTTAACCGTATTAATATAATTTCTCCCCTTGCCTTTTCAGACTAAGGAACATACAATTTAGAATTTTACTGTTAAAGAAAAGGGGAAAAAAAAAAGACTATATAAAGATTTTTTTTTTTTTTTTTTTGCGGACGGATGAAATGAACAATCAGAGGCTAAAAAGAAAAGCTAACCAAAAAGTGTTAAATTTTATATACTGGAAATTTAAAAAGAGAAAAAGTAAAAGTATTGGTATCGTTATTTGGATGAAGGCGATTGACTGCACTAGGGCCCTAGGCCTGAGTGGGTGCCCTCTGTGTGTGTGTGTGGGGGGGGGGTCTTTCTAAGGAATTAGCCGTATTTATTTATGTTTCGGGGAAAAACACGGAAAATTCAGAACGGCTAGGCTGATGAGAGCGACCTGGGATCGAACCCGGCACCTCACGTCTAACAGCTTCGAGGGCAGAATTTCTCGGCCGCTGGTAGGCCGAAAAAATGAAGGAGATTCTTTATTTAGATGAGTATTTTTTATTATATTTTCTTTTCAGGACGTAAAGGAATAGCCGAAAGACGAAAAAATAAAAATAAAAATTTCCAGTTTTGACTCATGGACATTCAATTTAACATTTCACTGGAAAAGTAAAGTTTGAAAAATTCTTTATAAATTCAAGGGAGGATGCCATATTGGTGGAGGGTAGAAGGGCAGGGAAATACAAAATACATTTTATAGCGATTATTCGTTATCTTGCCTTCTCTGACTAAGGTACACAATTTAGAATTTTGCTGTTGGAGGATTAAAAATAAATAAATAAAGCTGTATATTTTCGGAAATTGGTATGAAAAGAATAATGGTAGGCTAAATAATCTGGTGTGACTTTCTCTTATCCAGAAATTTAATACTGGATTTAACTTAAAATAAAAGTTTCCATTTAAGCTGGATTTAATACAGGTTGGATATAAAGAGGTAAGATAATGTGTACTGTTATCTAAACCTATGTTAAAACAACTCAAATTAGGCTTCGGA
The DNA here is from genome assembly GCA_963930645.1 of Salticus scenicus. NCBI lineage: Eukaryota > Metazoa > Arthropoda > Arachnida > Araneae > Salticidae > Salticus > Salticus scenicus. The sequence continues at coordinate 179,097,736 of OZ005649.1, forward strand.
AGAATTTTACATGATAATTAGTTCTGTGTGAGGGGGGCTACTGCCCCCCTCAACCCCGTTTCATTACTACACCTACATTTATATAGAATTTAAATCTGTTATTAAAATTATACAGGCAACTTTGACATGCAACATTCCTTGAAACATCAATCTTGATCAAATTTTCCAGCAACAAATTTATATTAACTTGAAAATACAACTTTTGGATCTCCTGAAATTATTTGCTTTTGAGTTACTCTAAGGCCTGCCACACACCAAAGAGGCAAGCGACAGCGGCATACGCAATACGTCTCTTGAATTGGAGACGCGGCGCAAGCGAGTCGAGTTTCACACTCACACCGAAGCGACAGAGACATCCTGCGAAGGAAGCGTTTTTGATCACGTGTGCTTGTTGACTTTTGAGATTTCAGGTTTTATTTATTATAATATAAGGAGATTATAATTTCTAAATCTATTATAATTTCAAGTAAAACAGAAAAAAAAAATTAAGATAAGAGTAATTAAGGAGAAAATAATTATTAAATTTAAAAATAGTTTTTTTTTTTTTTTTTTTTTTGTTAAATTAATCAAATATTATATTCTAACTAAAAACACTTAATTTTTCTTTGTGATTTAAGGGAAAGTAATTTTCATATTTTTGTGGGGGAAAGGAGGGGGGGTTAATGTTTTATTTAAATTTATAATTAACATTTGATAAACATCTTCTAATAGAAAAAGCTGATCGCTTGCTTTAATTGTGTTGCTATTGTTGTGTAAAAATAAATAGTCTATCAAATTATTAAAAAAATTTATTTCAACCTGAAAAAAAAAAAAAAAAAAAAAAAAAAAAAACTTTATTATTAAATAAATAAATAATTTAAATAATTTTTATATAGCACTTTTTATTTATATTTTATTTATTTATTTATTTATTCAATTTTTTTTTTTTTTTTATTTATTTATATATACTTTTTAATTTATATTCATTTAAATGAATGAATAAAATAAAAGTTAATTTTTCTTATTTAAAAAATATTTAATTTTTTAAAATAAAAATAAAAGAATAATTTAAGAGAAAATAATTATTAAATTTAAAAACTAATTTTTCGTTGTTGAATTATTAAAGTATTTTAACTTAAAAAAATTATTATTTTACTTTATCATTTAAATAAATGAATAATTTAGGGGAAAATAATTTTTATATATCATTTATTTATTCTTTTATTTTGTTAATGTTTTATTTAAATTTTTATTTAATGTTTTATATCCTGTTACTAGCAGAAAACAAAGCTTGTCTGCTTTAATTAAGTTATTATTGATATGCAAACAAATATTCTGCAGAATTATTACTATTATTATTTTTTTTTTTTTTAAGCTAAAAAAAGTGTTTTTATTTATTTTTTTTCTTTATAATTTAAATAAATGAATAATTTAAGAAAAATAATTTTACATTGAACCTTATATTTTTTTTCTTTATTGTTAAATTTAAATTAATAGTTTCCAGTTGAAAACGTTGCTTTTAAATCTGAACAGTTTTTAATAAAAAATTGCAAAATGATGCAAAAGCCCAATAATTTCCAAGATGTTATTAACATTGTATTAAATTCCTATATTTGATCTTCTTCCCTTTAAATGAATAATTTTTCTCTATTTTTCCTTTTTATTGTTTTTCTATAGAATACATCTTTGAAAAAAAAAAAAAGAAAGAAAGAAAAAGAAAAATAGTAGAATTCAATCATTATCCTTTTTCTTAAATTATTTTTCTCCTTAAAAAAAAAAATCTCCGGCGAGGGTCGAACCGAGTACCATTGTGACACGAGTTCAACCCTTTACCCCTAAGCCACGCATCCCTTGCTAGTAATCTTGTTCTGTTTCTTTTATCGGAAACGGTCAAACGGATGAAATTCAAGAGCGAAATTTTAATATATAATGGGGGGTCATTGCATAAAATTGTTACTCTATAATTTGTTTTCATCCGTATTTTTTTTATTTTAATATGTTTTTCCTTTCTATCTGAACTTAAATTGATTGTTTGCTGTATATTACACGGACTTGAATTTGGTATTGTCATTGTAGGACTCAGCGTAGTCACTTTTGTTTTAATACTATTATTTATACAAAGCAATCTTCGTAATATGCAATCGAAGAAAAATATTGCAAAGGATTACTAAATATTTCTATTAAAGTTATTAGTATTGAAAAAAGCGACTGCGTTGGGCCCAGTGTTATTTAAATTTACCCACAGTTGTCAAATCTCTATCGCCGCCATGTTGCAACATGAGCGATATGTCGAAAGGTTGTAGCATGCGCGATTCGAGCGACAAACGGGAGACACGCTCGACTGATAAGACATGACGCTTGTCTCTCTGGTGTGCGTTAGGACTGGGCGATACATCGATACATCGCGAAAAATCGATTTAAAACCATGCAATTTGAAACCGATAACGAAATCTTTCTGTTGGCGATATATCGCAAGCGCCACGATTATCAGGAACTCAGCTGCGAACGTACTGCGAGCGACCATATCAGTTTCCGTGAGCCCAACGTTTCACTCCGTGAAAGCCGGTAATCGCTGATACGAAGAAGAGTGGAAGATACACGTATAACGCATGCGTGATGCTAGACATTGATTTAATCTGAAATCGCTACTCACAGCTACGATCTGAATATTCGTTATCGCCTTTTCTGATCATGATCTTGCTTTATCGGGAATCGATTAACAGCTAAGCAATAACGCATGCGTGATATGAGACTCTGATATGACTGAGACACTGCGTGATCGTCATCCCATATCTTTATTCGCTGCTACGATATGAATATTCATTGTCGCCATTACAATATTGATACAAAACTATTATTGCCTATAAATACAATTAATATTAGTTGATGTCATTAATTTTATTAAGAAACAACTGAATAATTTCGTCATTTATTTGCGTCCATATTTGTTTTTAAAAAAAGTTTTAATATATATATATATATATATATATATATATTAAAGATTTTAAATGTTTTGATTTAAATAAATTTTTAAAAGCTATGTCATCAATTTATACTGAATTTGGTTTTAATATTTTAACAATTATTTCATTTCTTTCAAATATTTTATTATATCTGATCAATATAGCGAAAATTTGGTGTTACAGTGAAACCTCTCAAGTTGGACACCCCCATAAGTTGGACACCCCTCTAAGTTGGACGCTGTTTCTCGGAACGGAATATATCTATTAACATTATGTCTAACCCCTATAAGTTGGACACCTCTCTAAGTTGGACACTTTTTCTTGGAACCGTAGATGTCCAACTTAGAGAGGTTTTACTGTATTTATATTTATATTTTTATTTTAATAAACAAACCAAAGCAAATTCTTTACTCAGGATACTGATTGTTTTCCACTGTGAATCTGATTTCAGAGACAGCAGGAAGGAAGCGCCTTTATTTTAGAAATCTTAATATTCTATAGTATAATCTATAGGTATAAAAGAGTAAATTCACAGATTCACTGATCACTGACTCAACATAGCCGTGGCTATTCTATGGGAGATAAAGGTAAAAAATTTTGTGAGCAAGTTGGTTTTAGGACCCTGACGGGACACAAGACGGGATTTTGTGAAATACCTCCCCTCCCCCGTTTTCCCCGGGGCGGGGCAGAAGGCAAATCACCTTTATAAGCATAACTCGGCTCCAAATAGCTTCACGGTGAATAAATTGCAGAGGGAGGTTACCGAAAGAGAATGATATAATAATATACACACGCACACACAAAGGAAAGCCCATACGCATACACAAACGGGCCTTGATTAACTTCATGATAGGCCCCGAGGAACACATATTTTCGTGGGCCCGTCTCCCTCTTCTCTGTGGACCAATCAGCAGATTGGTCCACAGAGATATACCTGGTTATAGGACTAATATGGCAGAAATTGCATTATGACACCATTTTTTTTCATTTTTAGTCGTAAAAGGCAAAATGGTATTTTCAGGGCCAGTTTTATGGCCTTCGGCTACTCAGGCCACACGCCCCGAATGCCTCTTGTTAATCGGCTCTTGCACGCAAATTTTTCTTCTATATTTTTCTATACAAATTCACTCAAAATAAATAACTTTATTAAAATAAAAATAAAAAAAAACTTTTATTTAAAGTATCACAGATCAATAGTTCAATTATTCGTTTTAAAGATATTGACGAAATTTTTTAAAAGGTGCCCATATCGAAAATTTGCCCTCTCGGAGGGGACTTATCCCCAGGAGAAAAGCGTCGCTCCTGTATGTCCAATTTCTTTTTTTTTTCTTTTTTTTTTTTTTTTTTCTACTTGATTATTACTATTATAAACAAATCTTTTTAATTTCATAATGATTCGTTAAAAATAATTTTCATTATGTACGTTTATAAGAAATTTCGGTCTATACCACCAAGTTAAGAACTTAGAAAAATCCGGATTGGAACGCCACCTGATGGACGATTATCAACAAAAAGCAATAAGAACTATTTTATGTCATGGTGCAATTGCATATTAGTTTACATGCAATTATGTGCAGTGTAATAGTTCCTGAGATACAATTGGAACAAAATTTTGCTCACACACAGATAGGCATTTTCTAAAATTTTCTAAAAATGGTCAATCATGTTCTAGATATCGCAAAACATGTAAATCCATCGAAAACTGGAAGTTGAAATTTTTTATGAATCCAATGCTTTCTTCTGTTGAGTACGGAAGAAAGTTAAAAGATTGAATTCATGACGCAGGATAATATATTATAGCTATAGTACGAAGGTGGATGAAATTAAGCGAAAAAATATAGCAAGATTAAGGGAGAATGAGTTTTAAGACGCTCTAGAGTTTAAATATAGAGAAAAAAAAAAAGGTCATAATGGGAAAATCTCTTAAACTGAATTTGTGAGTTTTAAAAAATTATTTGTATGTGGGTTAGTATTTTTTAAACATCTTTTTAGGCAGCAATGTTTGCTTTATACTTGAGACTACACGAAAACAACCATTCATCATTTATTTCTGTGGGAGGGGGAGTGGACCATCCCTTTGCATACGTCCTTGCACATAACATCACATTAATACAAATCATCCCCATTTTTTTTTATGAAAGTGAGTGACTATAAATAATTATTTTCTTAATTTGTTTATCGTTGGTTCTCTAAACTCTCTCGTGGTTAAAGTTTTAATGGATAAAATGGTACTTCTATCTTGTTTGTTTACACTGCCGACTTGAACGAAAATTAATCTAATAATTCTCAGAAAATTAGAAAATAAATCCTAAATTAAAAGTATTCCCTGATATTAAACTATAATACGATTTTGTTATTTCTTACAGGTACTACTTTTATAGACTTTGGTTGATATAACATATTTTAAAGTTTTGAACTTTTTTGACGTGAACAATTCAGCTTAAGAATGCTCAAAAAATAAATTTTGATGTAGTTTTATCTGAATAAATGATATTTTTTCCATGTAAAATTTTAATGCGTCAGTTTAATTTTACTTTAAAATTAATAATATCGAGTTTCAAGTAGGTTATAAATATACGAAAAATGGAAATTTCCGAAATTTGTAATTTAAATAGCGGATATTTATTCTAGAAAAAACTGGGTATGTGTTATAACAATAATCATAACACACACGCATACGCGCAAACGAAACCTTATAATAACAACTTTAAATTAAATGCGCATGGCTGTTAGCGTTACCCGAGAAACACCACGTGGAGGTCGCCATGCATCGTTTCTCATGGGGAGTTTTGATAAGGCAGGTCCCATAGCCTACTGCCAGCAAGCATCCCGAGGTAATTTATTCTTTTACACTTCGAATGCAACAACAACAACATATTTTCATAAAATTCCTCAATTTCCGGAATTTCTTTTTTTTATGATGTTGTGGAGAAACAGAAACTGGTTGATTTTCAATAACCGTTTCCACTGTCTGAGAATGAACTGATTCCACTTCGATAAACGGAGGTTCGTCAGTAGAATTATCAGGCAGTGCAGTAGAAACTGTTTCTTTTCCATCGAGTGCGTTCACTACCTGAGACTGAACTGAGTCCACTTCGGTTTGGAACGGAGGTTCATCAGTAACAGTATCAGGCAGTGAAATAATATTACCAACTTTTGGCAGTTTTTTTATATCCAACTTTGGATGCTTGCAAACACGAGCTTTATATAAAGCTGGGTTATAAAATTTTTGACAATCATTATTCATTAACAAATAACGTCCAGCAAAGATGGAAGTCACTGGACACGCATACCTTTCCCGAGCATCCTCCATAGGATGATGCTCGAAAAGTTTAAAAATAAACCACATGAGGAACTTTTTTAAAAAGTAACTCACGAAGAGAACACCTAAGAACGAAAGATACATCATTCTCAGATAAGGGTCAGTAATTAGACTGAAGAAAATTGTTAAAAAAAGAAACTTTTCATTGTTGTAAAAATATATGTATAAACATTGTTGTTTATCAAACAATTATTTTTTATTAAATAGTTGTTGCAATTGTTCATTCAATTGTTGAACTAAAATATTGGATACATTGTTTAAAAAACAAATGATGGCAAAAATTCGTATAACATGAAAATTAATTTTGTATTCCATGTCATGTGAAAATTTCGATCAAATTAAAATATGTCATTAATATAACGATAAACTTAACAGGAAATGATAGCATATCAAATAGAGAAATTATTCTATAAACTGGGTTGCAGCCATAGATATAGTAATAAGACATAGATTGATCATTGGGAGGGAAATACTGATTCTTTTTTACTCGGAGAAAAGTCCACAATATGGCCGTCTTTCGCAGAGTGAATACACACAGATAATTTAGAAAATAAAATTTATGAATAATTTATGTACTAAAGATGAATGAAAAACTGCAGATACAATTAAAAATTAATTTTTCTTTTTCTTTCTTTCTTTCTTTTTTTCTTTTATATATTTATTAATTTAGTTAATATTTAAACTCTTTTAAATGCTAAAACTAAACTACTCCGCTGCTAACTATATTTAAAAGAATTTTGAAAATTCTATATTACTTACTAATGTAAAATCTTAAAAAATATCAAACTTTTAAAAACGTATTCCATTAAAAATCAAACCAGTTTTTATTTCATAATTATATCAAGGCAACTGATTATAAAATTTATATTTTTCATAATTTAGTCAAATATATTTTACTTTTATAATAACTTATCCATTTCTTTCGATAAATTTATTTGAAGAATTAAAAGACGCAATATTTCAACATTTTGAAAATTCATCAACATTCTATTCTATTCTATTACAATTGCCGAATTTCAATGGTTTCTATGCCACTATATAGCTGATGCCATAAAAATTTTTCAGCATCAAACATTTTTGCATGATAAAAATGGGATGATAGATCTATATAAATTACTATATCTATGGTTACAGCAAGTATTAAAACTCCTGTTATTTTTCATTATATGCTGCTGAAAATCTGTTGCCAGTTAGTATGAAATTTCGAAACTTCATCAGTTTCAACTATATCAAGATGAAAAATTTCACCATAACTAAATTTCAGGACGCCCATAATGCACAAAAATGTGTCAAAACATTTAACAGTCTTATGGCAGTGTCTACTAAAGACTCTAAATTTATGTGCTGCGCTGTGTTGTGTTGTACATTTTAAAGCCGACTACAACGCGATTGGCTTAAGTCCTAGTGAAGTACCCTTCGTGGAGATCTTCCTAGCAGTTTTTTCTATATACCTTGAGAGTGGGGGGGGGGGGGGGTAATAAACCCGTGTCCAAAAATAACTTCGCTTCAAATTATCTCAGCAAGATTTATTTTTATGTGTAGGTTGTTTATGCCTTCCCAACACGCACTGTAAAATGATTTTACGAAATTTCTCACTGGCCCCCTTTAAGGGCGGGGGGAGGCAAAAACACGCTTATAAGTGCAACTCTGCTCCAAATTAACTCAGGATAGTGATTTTTTTATATGTCGATTGGTAGTCAAGACGCATACTACAAAGGGATGTTGTAAGATTTCGTCCTATCCTCTCCTTGGGGGTGGGGGGCAAAAAACTTGTTTCCAAGTACATATAATTTTGCTTCAAATTATCTCAGTAAGAATAATTTTTACGTGTGGGTTATTTATGAGTTCCGAACACGCGTTATAAAGGGATTTTGGGAAATTTTCCTTTTTCACCATTTTGAGGGCAAGAGGGGAGGGGGGGACAAAAACACGTTTTAAAGAGTAACTCTGCTCCAAATTATCTCAGGAAAGCTTTATTTTGACATGTTGATTGGTTATGCGTACTCAACACACACAAGCTACAAAGTGATTATTTTAAATTCTGTGACCCCCCCCCCCTTGGGGGGGACGTTTCCATGCGTAACTCTGTTCCAAATTATCTTAGAATGGCAATTTTTGATGAGTGGACTTCTTATGCGTATTCAACACACACTACAAAGTGATTTTGTGAAATTCCACCCTACCGCCCCTTAGAAGGCGGAGGAGGGGGGTAAACATGTATTTATGCGTAACTCTGCAGTAAATTACCTTAGGAAAGAGATTTTCGATGTGTGTCAGTTACATGTATCTAAATTATAATATAAAGATATTTTGCGAAATTCCCTCCTCCTTCTTACCTTTAAGTGCGGGGTGGAGGGGGACTAAAAACACGTTTTAAAACATCACTCTGCTTCAAATAAACTGCGGATCCCGATTTCCTAATGTATCGGATAGGTATGTGTATGCAACATGCGCAATAAAGGGATTTTGTGAAGTGTGGCGAGTAGGAAAACCGCTACCGAATGTAGCGAAAAATTTAACTTAGATTTTGTCTAAGTTAGTTAAGTTATTTAAGTAATTTAAGTTAAGATTTTGTCTAAGATATTTTGTTCTGATTTCAATATTTTTTTTATTATTATTATTAATTATATGGTATTTTAAAAATTCATTTCAATATAATGACCAGCGAAGCGGGCAAAGCCTGCTAGTCTATAATAAAAGAACTTATATCGTTATTTTTATATATGATTATTCACTTATTTACTTATTTTGCGTGTGTTTGAATTTAGGTTTCATGTTTTTATTAATGTCTTCTGTTTATAAAGGACGAAAATGTTGGAGTTCATGAGAATTTTTAATTACCAGTTTTCAATGAATATTTATTTATTTTCAGGTGTCTTAACACAGGATTCGGCCATTTTTAGAAAACATGTGTCGTGCGATAGCACCGGTATACAATTTCCACCATGGAAGATAAGGTTATATCGCAGTTTCTATAGCGTATCAATGCACGAAACTTGATAGGAATGAGAGTCGTGACGAAAACCTATGCTTATTCAATTAGTGTGCATATTTGCTGAGAAATAATGCTGTTATGATGCAATGTAACCCTGTTTACGGGAATGCAATATATTAACTTCTATTATATATAAATGCAGCAAACTTAGAATGTAAAATGGATATTTTGAAAAACTATGCTATGTCAATTTGGCATTTTATAATGGTGACCGAGAAAGAAAATCGGTATATCATTAATTGATGGTCCTTACATAGAATTACATCTATTCATTTAAATTGTCTTTTATTCTTGATTTATTTGTTTCATATCGCAGGTAAAATTTATTTTTTTCAATACATTGTTGCAATTGTGACGTCAATTGTTTTCTGTTGAATCATCCTTCTTCAGTAAAAATAAATCTTTATTTTTCTAGCTATGACATTAGTTTCAGCATTATCTCGGGCAAATTTGGACTTTTTTTTTTATTAAGAAGATTTTGCAAAAGTTTATTGCCTTAATTATGTATTTTAGAAACATTTTTTAGTGAAATTCTGAGACTGTTGAACGTGTTTAAATGTCATAATGCTACTACATGACAACACAGTAATGTATGAATTAAATTTGTGCATAAATGTATTTCCATTATTTGTTTTTCTATATTGATGTTGATTTGGTGTTGCATTAATAGGAAGTTGTACATATATTGGGAGTACAAATTAATTCGGTCCGTTTTCAATAGATGGCTCTGGCTGATTTGTTTACTGAATAATGATAGATGTTTTTGGCATTGTTAGAAAGGTTTGACCTTTGTCAACCATATTCAGTCAACGAAGCTTCGAGTTTTATACAACAACACTGGTTTTTTGAGCATTCAATATGTCGAGTTTTGTGCTAAAGAAACAACATTTGCGGGAAGTTTTGATTTTCTTTTTTAATTGGAAGAAAAGTGCCGCTGAAGCGCATCGATCGCTTGTGGAAGTTTATGGTGAATCTGCGCCATCTGATAAATCATGTAGAGAGTGGTTTCGACGCTTCAAAAATGGTGATTTTAGTGTCGAAGACAATGAGCGCCCGGGCCAGCCGAAAAAGTTCGAAGACGCCGAATTGGAGGAATTGCTCGATCAAGATCCGCTAAAACCTGGCAAAACAATTACTGGCGAACGCTACCGACTGCAATTAATGCGTTTGAGCCGAGCATTGCGTGAAAAACGGCCAGAAACCATCGAAAGGCACGACAAGGTAATTTTGCTACATGACAGTGCTCGGCCCCATGTGGCAATTGTCGTTAAAAATTATTTGGAAACGTTGAAATGGGAGGTCCTACCCCACCCGCCGTATTCGCCAGACCTTGCTCCTTCTGATTATTGGTTGTTCCGACGGATGCATCACGATTTGGCTGGACACCGCTTCACTTCTTTCGAAGAAATTCAAGAATGGCTCGATTCATGGTTTGCGTCCAGAGAGGACTCATTTTTCAGAGATGGAATCCAAAAATTGCCAGAAAGGTGGACAAAAGTTGTGGCTACCGATGGACAATACTTTGAATAACATGTTTTTTCATTTTGATAATAAATAAAATGTTTTTTTAACGAAAAAAAACGGACCGAATTAATTTGTACTCCCAATAAAAGAAGTTAGTGTATTCTATATATTTTATGATATAATGAGCTTGTCACATTCAATTCGAGCTTTTTTTATATATATATATCTAGAATTGACATTTAAATTAGCATTATGAAAGGGATTAAAAAATATTGGAGTCCAATATCGTGATATATCGTGATATCGCGATTTTGAATTGACAATATATCGTGATATTGAAATATGGCATCGCCCACTCCTAGTGCGCGTATGCAGTAAAGTAAAAGTTAGCGGCAATGCTAGGGATTGTCTCTTATGTCGTCCAAGTCGCGCTTGTTTCTTTGGTGTGCGGCCTGCCTAAGTGAAACAGACAAAGATCAAACGTTAAAAAACTTGAATTCGGTAATCATGAAGCCACAAAACGTGTAAATATACATAAAACAAGCGATGAATAGCTTAAAAACATACATTATTTACCAGTGGCGCACCCAGAATTTCTACCTGAAGGAAGCCAAAGAATAATAGAGTCCTGTATAATAGGTTTATGAGCATATACGCACACATATATATAGTAATGAATCTGCTTTAAATATTTCTTTTGAAATAAATGAATGAATGAAATTGAATTTAAGTTGAATAGCACAATCGAGGAATTTATATCAGTATATAACATGCTAAATTACAGTAGTTCGGTCAGTTGGGGTTGGCACGGCACTGAGCTTGCAAACATAAAGTTGTAGGTTCATTTATGATAATAAAAAAAAATGTCGTATGATAATAAAAATAACTAATGTGCTGTGGCCACCACACGACTTTCTTCTATATTTTTCTATACAAATTCACTCAGTAAAAATAATTTATTAAAATTATTATTAAAAAAAATTATCTTCCATGATAATGCAGACGATTTCCATATTAGAGAAGTAGAATAAAACTAAATATCCAAAAAAAATTAAATTTGTTTTCAATATTACATTTAAAAAAAAAAAAAATTTTTTTTTGTTAAAAATGAAAAAAAAATCGATAACTTTATTTTAAATTATCGCAGATCGATGGTTCAACCATTCGTTTTAAAGGTATTGGCGAGTACTTTTGAAAGATACCCATCATGAAAATTTACTCCCCTCGAGGGGGGAGGCGAGGCTCCTACAAACACAATTTTTTATTTCCCAGTTGACTATCTCTATTTCATAAAATATATGTTTGTTTCATTTGGTTTAATGCAGTCTATAGATGTTAAACTCTACTTACCAGCACTTTCCCCCATAGACGTAATGTATTTTAATTCTCTTGGGCGTCCCTGTACACGAACCATTTGCTTCATCTCAACAAAAAAATTAGTGTAGCATCCCTATATCATACACATTTTGAATACCAAGTTTGGACTTTCTGCTACTATTTGTTCTTGAGCTACGCCGACAACACACACACAGACAGACAGAACATTCGCTAAAAACATGCTTTTCGGATTCAGGGTGCCTCAAAACGTGTAAATATAGCAAAAACTCATGTTCGAAAATTTTACCCTGAAACAATACTTTCTCTGCCTTATGGGTAAGAGAAAGTAAAAAAGTAACCAAAAAATATTAAATTTTAATAGCTTGAAATTTAAAAAGCTAAAAAAAAAAAAAGTAGAACAAAGGTGATTTGTCATTTTACTTTCTTCTGTACTCAATAGAAGAAAATTTTGGATTTGTAAAAATTTTCTACTTCCTGTTTTTTGATGGATTTACACGTTTTAAAAGCTCCAGAACGCGATTTATCTATTTTTAAGAAATGTCTGCCTGTGTGTGTGTGTGACAAAAATTCCGTTCCAATTTTGTCCCAGGAACTACTGTTCAGATTTACCTGGAAATATATATGTAGTTCAATCTTGACATAAATTAAAGCCAACCAATTTTTGTGTTAATCGCTCAACAGTTGGTGCTTTTACACAGCAATTTCAGGGAATGCTATATCTCAGGAACTATTGCGTAAAATTTCATATAAATGCATATGTCGATGCACTTTGACATGAGTTAATGCTTATTACATTTGGTGCCAATAGATCAACAGGTGGCTCTGCTATACATCTATTTCTGAAATTTCAGGAAAAGCTTTATCTCAGGAACAAATGCGGAGATTTACATATAAATGTATATGTAGATTCACCTTAACATAACTTAATGTCTATCAACTTTTGATAAATTTCAATAACGATTTTCTGAAATTTTATCTTGCAAGTAAAAAAGAATATACGACATGAGATTAAAAATTAAATTGATTGTGTGCTGCAAATAAATATTACAAAGACCGGAATTAATGCTTAAAAATGGGTTTTAATTGGTGAATTAATTTAAATGGACGTACTGCACAGCATGGTGCAATTTTTACTTTTATTTTATGGTCAGAGAGTTATTAATAAAAGAAAACAACAGCGATAGCATAAATATGAAAATCTAAATTGCCGTAACATATTAAAAATATATATATATAATAAAAATAAAATCAATTTATTTTTTATTTATTTATTTATTTATTTATTTTTCAAATGCGCACATGAGCCATTTTTGTACAAAATATTTTCAAAATAAAATTTTCAAATTTAATAGGGTTAGTATGCCAGTATTCTAAAAAAATTTTTAAAACTGGTCCGATAAGTTTAGCATAGGAGCCCCTTGGCAGCTTTTAAACTGTTGTCATTTTGGCGATGAATTAAATTGTTATCGCAATTGCGTAAGTAACGATCTTGGCTAGAAACATCGGAGCTACGACGGTGCCAAATTTCAAAAATTCGTCAAGGAGTTTTAAACTGAATCAATTTTTTAGCATGATTTTTCTCAAATTTAATTATTTAAAAGAAAATGTGTGTACATTCAGTTTTTATTCGATATAAAAAAGAAATATATTTGACATTTGAATATATATAAAGGTCAATTTTTAAGTCTTTTATGTTTTTCCTCAATTGTTACTTGTTTTTTATTTTACTCTTTAATTATGAGCAGCTAGTTATGTAATAGGGGAAGTATCAATCATAAGCATGGTACCTTTTTTTCTTTATAACATTACTTTCATGTACACTAAGGGACAAAAAAAAAAAAAAAAAAAAAAAAAAAAAAAGGCGCGCGCGCTTGCTTAGATACTTTCATTTTTCTTTTCAAAAATCACCAATTTTAAAATTTAAACGTAGGGATTTAACAGAGAGTAACATTTGCCGGATATATCTGAAACACTGATGTCAGGTGGATACCGATATGCGGCATCCGGCAAAATTGCTATTCGTTTCGTCCTTATTTTTAAATGATTAAATCGAACAATTTTCATATATATATATATATATATATATTTTTTTTTAAATCCCTTTGTGTAGATATTAACTTTTTGAATTTTTATGGAGTAGTTTTGAAGTTATGCAAATTACAGATCACGAATAATAAAATCATTCTGTGCATAGTCTTTATACTTTTAATAATTTTGTTACAACTTATGTTACAAAATTTCTTTATTTTTAGAAATTTTCATTTTCATTTTTTATTTCTTTAATTAATCTTTTTCCATTTATTTTAATTTATTAGAAATTGACATCACTATTTTAGAAACTTTATTTGCAGTAATTTAAAAAATGTTAATTATAAATATTTTAAATTGAATTTCTCAGCTAACTAATCATAATAAATTCACGCAAGTTTGCTTTTATTTTTAACAATAACAACAATAATATTAATAATAATAGTATCCTTCTATACTGAGGCTGTCCAATTTCTTTAGTACAATATTTCTGATATTCATTTTAATTATTTAAAAAAAAAAAAAAAAAAAAAAAAAATACACGTTATTTTTTTGTTTATTTTTATTTTATATTTTGGCACAAAGAAAAATATATTTACTTAGATATTCATTTTTGGCATCAACTTCTTTTTTTTTATTTTAAAGTGTGTTTTTTATTATACCTTTTGAATCAATTATCCGGTTGAACTAAAAAATGCGGCATTAGCTAGATTTACCGTTCTATACTGTAGCTATTAATTAGAACGAATTTTATAAATTTTATTTTAATTAATAATGTAATAATAATAATTTCACTTTCATTTTTTTTTTTCCGGCGTAAAAATAAGTATAATTACGCTTATATTTTTGGTATAATTTCTTTCTTTACTTTTTTTTTTTTTTTTTTTTAATAATTTTAAAGTTTAAGTAGGATTTTTATTACTTTTGAACCAATTATTCAATTGAACACAAAAATACAGAATTACCTAGATTTCGTTTTAATACATAAGTGTACCAATTTTTGATATAATCCGGACTAAAAATCCGTATAGATACAGTAACAATCGTTTAGCTCTTTATATTTAGATGACAAAATAAAAATGTTTTGAACGTCTATTCAAGGTAATAGATAAAAATTGGTAACGAAGATAAAACCGCTACCTGAAAGAAATTGTTCGACCTGTCTTACTACTTACTACCTCGATAAGTAATATAGGCACCCTAACTACTACTACTAGTAGTAGTAGTAATAATAATAACAACCTGTGATATTATATATATATATATATGAATCAATACTATACATATATGCATGTATACATGTGTTTTTACATGCATTCATTACATAATATTGAAGTTCATTCAATAAAACGCTGTCTTTTTATCAAAAGACAAATCAGTACTGAGGAAGTTTCTTGACAGCCCTTTTGTATAATTGACTACTGTTTGGGGGACGAAAATGACCCCGCCTCTGTGATCATCATATTGACAACCGAAATAGTTTACGTCCCTAATTGGACAAAAAATGTCACACTAGCTAAAAGGCGGGGAAGTTTTGTACGTCAACTGAGCCAGTTTTTTAGTTTCGTTTTCTATCGCTGGGAGTTAGACGGAAACAAGGCAGTGCCCTTAAAGCTCCAATTCATCATTATCATCGATCCTACGTGCAAGTGGTACTTTAGTGACTTCAAAGACCCTTAATAGGTGGCTCAGTGAAATGGGGTTGAGCTCAATCCCCGGATCTCTCTTCCACTGGGGGCGTTTGGAGCATCCTAAAAAAGGACCTACAACCAGCTCGGGATTTTACCAATCTAACCCACCAATTGGACAGAATTTGTCACGATACTTCACAGGAGCACATCTACCAACTCTATCACAAGCCGAATGACTGCGTACCTAAGGGCCAGAAGTGGACCAACGCGTCATTGACTTTTGTACTTTGTGAGGCCCTTTCTCTTGATTAAATCATTGAAATTTTCTGAAACTATAATCAATTGTTTTTCTCCACATGTACATCACATCTACCAATTTTTGTCCCATTCGGATAACACCTTCTTGGTGCATCGCTTTTTTTGTTATAGAGTGTATACAGAGGCTTTTCACAGTCAACTTCAGCTTAACAAATGATTTTATAAAGTTTTTTTTTTATAGTTGCTATTATTTTTTATAAAACATTTTCTTTCCTTTTACAATTCTTTCTGTACTCTCCTTAATAAAAAGATATCAACGCAAAATATATTTTGATAAATAAATTACAGTATAAGTTATGTTTACTTAAGCTCTCAGAAATCGTATAAACTTTTAAAAGATTTTTTTTAACTTCCCTCATTTTTTAATTGCAGTAAGATGTAATAAGACTAATTAAATACTGTCAATCAGAAATATTGACTGAGTAAAAGAAAATCAGCATTATTCTGGTAGTAATACTAGTTTTATATTCTCTGCAAGTAACACTTGTCCTTAATAGCCTGCAAAATAAATGAAGAAACACACAGAGTCAGAAGAATATTAAGAAAATGATGTATCACCTAATTCATTATATTTTCTGGTAACAGTGGCAAGAAAACTGATCAAATCTAATTGACATTTATTCATCTGATTCGCATTCTCAAGCACATACACATTAATAAAAGGATTAAAAAAAGTACTCTGTTCTGCTGATTATATTATTATTTTGTCATTAACACTGTTATTAATCTTTTATTATAGTCAGCCAGCTGTGAAAAGTAAGTAATTTATAACATTGTATCAAAATTTTTAAATAAGATAATCGATTTTTGTTTTAATTTAGCATTTATGTAAATAAAATAAATTTTGTATGTCACTCACATAACTTTCTCTTACCTTACATTTCTTATGTTATAAAAACAGATTGCAGATTAAGTCATAAGATCAAGAAGGTAAGATAATAAAGATCAATCAACTTTAAAAAATAATCTAAAATAGGTTTAGAAACAGTTTTGTTTAACATATAATTCGGTGTGAGAGAGGCTACTGCCCCTTCAACCACCTATTCAATTATAGAGCCTATATTTATTTATTTATTAAATTCTAGACTGTTATTAATTTGCCTTCAATTTTGCCAATCTTAATCAAACCGTGGCAACCTAATACAAACTTCAAAATATTAAAATTTGAATTTCCTGCAATTATTTGTTTTTAAGTTATATGCTGATAACATATATGCGTAAAAATTAGTTTGCTTACAGTATGGGCATGGAAAATTAATTTTCCATCCTGAGTATAGTGTTCGTCGATATAGAAAAATAACGCAAAGAACTTCCATATTTTAGATAGCCCTGTACATTGTCCATTAACTATATGCACATCACATTGTGTTTTATGTGAAAAACACCTAGTACAAAATTATATACATTTCCAGCAGCTTCTAAGTATAGCCCCTCTGAAAAATCCTGTAAAAAAAAAAAAAAAAAAAAAAAGTTGAATTATTCCCATATCACAATCTATACAAAACATGCTTTTATGCGTATAAAAAAAATATGTTCATTCCATTTTATTTTGGGCAGCCTATAGATGTTACACTATTTTTACCAGAAATTTCCCCATAGACGTAATGTATTTGAATTCTCTTTCGATGTCCCTGTACACGAACAATTTGCTTGATCTCAACAAAAATTTTAATGTAGCATCGCTATATGATACACATTTAGAAACTGGGTTTCGATTTTCTGCTACTGTTTGTTCCTGAGACATGCTAACACACAGACTAACTGCTAAAAGCATGATTTTCAGATTCAGAAGACCTCAAAACAAGTGAAAATAACAAAAACTCAATTCTAGAAATTTTATCCCAAAAGAATACTTTTTCAGTCATATGTATGGGTAAGAGAAAATAAAATGTGTTCTGTTTTTCTTTCTTTTGGTTGTTTTTTTTTTTTTCTTTTTTCTTCCTTTTTAGATTTTCTTTTCTTTTCTTTTTTTTTTTCAATATAAAATGCCATTTCATTCATTCTTTCTTTCTTTTTTTTTTTTTTTTTTTTTGTTGAAAAACAAAAATTTTCCAAATAAATTGTCACCATTTGAAAAGTCCTCTTTCAGTGAGTAAAAATTTTAAGAAAATTGTTTTGCCATAAGCTATTGGTGATTTTTGATAATAATTTTCGTTTTCACATAAATAGTACGTGCATAATATTAAAAGAGAAAAAATTGTAGAGAAAAAATTTTTTTATAGAAAAAATACTAACATTTTAAGTATTTTTATGGTTTCGGTAAAAAAATAAACTTCAACAGCACTTTTTTTTTTCATTAGGCGACGTGTTTAACTGTAACAGAAATTAATTATAAATAATCTCTAAAAAATAAAGAGTTAATTATTTTACAAATCGTTGCCCAATTTACACTCTTTGTTAGTAGGTATTCCAGAGGAAGAATATTATCATTAGATAATATTCATGAAATTAAGTAATAATAGTTAATTTTACCATAGGAGTCTAGTCTACCAATAATGTTAGTACATGTAGGAATTTTTAAGGTAATTCAGCCTGAAAAATTTCAAGATTGTTTGTCAGGTTTTTTTTTTTTTTTTTTTTTTTTTTTTGTTGTGTTTGTATACTGTAATACACAAAAAAATCAAGACCGTCCTATCAAGACCGTTTCTACATAGCCATATATACCTTTCTTGTAATATGTAAAATATACCTAAAGAAAGAATGCCCTTTCGAGAAAAATGAAAATGAAAAATATGATGTCATTAAATGCTCAAATAACCCATTGCGCATACCAAAGTATGCATATGCGAATGCCATGGTGGTAGTGGTGGTAATGTAGGGATCGAGATCAAATGTCTATACTTGTAGGCTAAAATCTGGGTGCAAGTCTTTTTTGTTTTAAGAATTCCAAATAGGACTATTTAAAACAAATCTTCAACGATCAGAAATTAATTACTGTAAAACTTATTTTGAATCGACAAAATGACCGAATTATGTTTACATTCTGCAATAGTAATAGTTTAGGCATCAGAAAGTGTTGATGAAAAGAGTAATATCATTTTCAATGAACACAGAAGGGGAATGAAATTAAATAAAAAATTCTACCAAGACCAGATTTTAAGAAGTGCAACCATGAATCCATTTATATATTTAACTGACGGCCATATACAATCCAACAGAATGAAGCATCAGTACATAAAGGAAAACGTTTGTACGAGTCTCACAAATATATTCTGTATGGCTTTATCTAGGATAGCATTTGGTCGGCATAATTCGCCTGTTCTAAATGTTTTTGATAATGTCATATTTTCATGACGGCCAGATCGTTGGTTCACCTTATTCATAGCATATCCAGAGACCGACTTGGAAGGGAAGAACATTTATGACACTGGGTGTGCTACACAATGTGAATTAGGTATATATTAATTGGATCTACAAACTTGAGTTGAAAAATGTCAAATGCAAAATCCGAAACTTTGCAGGAATGTCCCCTATTGTTTTTTTTTTCATGGATAATTGTCCATTACAAGTTGTATTTCGATTATTTTATTTGTATTTACAGCGTTATATTTATAACAATACGCATGCAAAGGATTGCATTATAATACAAAGATTGAACTGCAAAGCTGTCTAATACCTGATTTATAAATTTAATGGAGTATACAAAATAAATAAATGAACAAATAAATAATAAAAGTAAGTAAGGGGAGAAAAAAAGATATTTAACAAAATTAAAATTAATTAATTAATAAATCGAACATGGTTTTATTTAAAACAAGTACATAAACCATCTGCGCGAAGGAAAATTCGACAACAAAGGGAAATTGTTTTCGAAAAAGAAATTTGTTAGTTGTACAAAATGTATGTAATTAATTATTTTGGAGGGTAAAGAGCTTTGGAGGGTAGCATTGCATGACTAATTTTAACTGTATGTCGAAGCGTATGCCAAACTTTTCTCTTTAGGTGAAATAGCTAGCTATAAGTGACAATGTAGTCCAGGATGTAATTCTGAGAAATGTGTAATTTTCCACCTATACAAAGGGGTGAATTTCTTTTCCTTATCTTGAGTAAATGTGTTTCAAATGGACCATGATTTAATAAAAATAAAAATAAAGTTTGAGCAAAGACTAGTGCTTATGTCCTGGGTTTCTGCTTTGGCCAGTTAGTGTGCAAATTCAGTAACTTGCACCTTACACACCTGCATACCTGCCAACATTGAAGAATCAAAATAACGGAGATTTTATGAGCTGCATTTTCAGGCCTAGAAAACATTGACATATTTTCGACATATGACAGCATTTTAATAGTTTAATCCATGGCTTAAATTATCGAAAAGTTATGTGGGTAACTTAAATTTAATTATTAAATAAAAATTAAGTAATTATCAATTAAAAATAGTAATATATTATGTAATGCTTGGATACCAGAATGTCTATCAGAGAGTATTAGGGCTGTGTAATTCATACTATTTAACCATCTAATAGCACGATATATTGTTAAAAGTTTATCTTGGAAACGGAGTTTTCAAGAAATCGAGCTTTTCAAGTGTAAATTAATTTGGGTAATTAAATAAAAGGCTTTTTTTTTTTTTAAATGAATAATTTAGCTTTGTACTTGCTTTGTTCTATTAGTTTTATTCCTTTCTATGAAGTTATTTTTATAGTATTTACAGGGGACGAATCTGTCCTACATTGAAGATTGAAGTCTGCTACCTGCGAATACTCCATTTCTTTTATTTTACCTGTAAATATAATGGCGATATATTTGTTAATGCTCTTGTAAAGCCATTGTTCAGGCTGTTTTGTACACCACCTTTTTTAACTCTAGTTTGAATATTATATTTTTAAAAGCTTTAAAACTTTTAATAAATTAAAAAAAATATATATTTCGAATTATTCAAAGAATTTTCGCCTAGACCCACTCACTGCTTGAAACTTATTCGACTAATTTTAGGTAGTCTTGTATATTGCCTACAAATCGTATATGCGTCACGTATTTACATAGTGTACTTCAGTTTACCGCATTAGTAAAAACACATACTACAACTTGAAATGCAGTACTAGATTTTCCAGATATAGTCCCTACTAAATCCCAATTCTTTCGAATCCCCTCTGTAAATAAAGGGTGAATGTTTTTGTGCATATCAAAAGAATATAATTATTTCATTTCGTTTTGTGCCTCTAAAGATGTTGAATTAAAATGTATTAATAAGAAGCTTTGTCAAGAACATTATATATTTTAATTGTTTTTGCCAAGTACATTATATATTTTAATTCTTTCGAACATTCCTGTACTCGAACGTCCTCTTTCAATAACAATTTTCAGACTATATTTCTGAATACTAAAGATCTAGAATACCGAATTTTGTCTTCTTGAGTTATGCTGAAAACAGACTCACAGACAAATCTTCGTATTCAGGGAACCTCAAAACATGCAACGCAAATTCCATTTTAAAATTTTTATCCCAAAATAGTCTTTTATCTAAGATATATGGATGAAAGAAAGTAAAAATATACGAAACTTCAAAAACGTTTTTTTAGGTAACATGATAATGCCCGTCTACAGAAAATTAAAATATAATCGTAAGCAATAATTGCCAATATAATGGAAAAATCGTGACTAATCTGTCAACATTCATCATAAAGTATTTGAGAAGCTTTCTGCTTCTTTCATAAAGAAAAATATAACGGAAACTTTTCTCACCCATTCCTAATAGCTTTTAAATTACGTTGCACGCAATTACATAATTACCCCCAGCAGCCCATTTAACCTCTCCATCATCACTTCAACAACCTTTTGACTGGACTTTTAACACCAGGCGGCGTCTTCAGATCATAATCTAGCATTGTTTGTATGTAAAAGGATACATAAGAGGTGGATCGCCCTAATGAAAGCTGCAGCCCCTTTCATGACCTTCGGCGTGGGTCAAGGGGCCGCCACGCGCGATTGACAAATCGCCTAGAGATCTGCCTACTTTTGAAAAGAGTGTTGAACAGTGGGTAATTAGTGGTCGTGATTGGAAGGCGTTAATGGTTTTGAATGCGCATTTTGGTAGCAGTGATTTATGAAGGTAATTGGTGTGAAATAGATATTTATGGAATTAATATTATATGATGGGAGGTGGATAGGAAAACAAGTTTTAGAGTGCTGGTATAATTTATTTTGCACTATATTATTTGTTTACTTATATATTTTTTCACATTTCATCAACATGAATTTTAAGTCAAAATTAGAAATTTATTTTCTTTCCAACATGCATGAAAATTCTCAATGTTTCTCTATATATTAAAAAAAAGTTACTGTCACTGGCGTCAAATTTTTTTGTCTGCGACAGCATCTTCTAACGGAGGGCAGGCTCCTTCGCGTCATGAGAGGTATCAATGTGTTCCGAGTACTCCAAGGAAGACATTTCAGCCGCTTAGAAATTTTATCATTTTAATTAAAGAAGTTATTAACTAAAAATGACAAGTTTATGAAGGTACTCTATTTGCCATTTCGAAGAAAGTTTCTCCCAGTGACGTTGTTCTTCTGTCATGAAGTCATTTTACACGGAAAAATTAAAATATGATCCATGGTTGTACGTAGGTAGGTAGGTAGGTTTGATTTAACGTCGCACCAATACTGCGCTATGGGAAATTGGCGACGGTCTGGGACGCACCCCTAGAAATATTCCGGAGACATGTCATCATAATTTTGAACCTTCACAGAGGGGATCCCCTTCCGCTTTGGTGATCTCCAGAGGTATAGTGGGGATGGGAACATGGAGGACTTTGCGACCACGACAGATTTTATGTGCACCAGCCACCATTAGTTATACTGACCAAACGTCCCCATTTTCTGGGGACATGGTTGTAGGTAGGTAGATAATTAGGTAGGTTGTGATTGACGTCGCACCATTACTGCGCTATGGATAATTGGCGACGGTCTGGGATGTATCCCTACGGGTGTTCCGGAGATACGCCACCGCAGTTTTGGTCCTACACGAAAGGGATAGCTCCCCAGCTTCGGTGGCCCCCAGTGGTATAATTTTGGTGGGAACACGGTGGATATTGTGGTCACGACATATTTTGCATGCACCAGCCACCATTAGTGTACACGACGGTGTTTGGTCGTTTCGAGAACCGAACCCACAATCTTCCAATTACGAGCTCAGCAATCTACCGACTGGGGTACCGTGGTCCGGATTTAAAGTTGTAAAAAAGAAAAAAAAAGGGTCATATACTAAAGCTGTAATGCAAAATGGTCTAGATATTATGATTTTCTTTCTATTAAAATATATATATATATAAATATTATATATTTCAATTTGACATTGAATATGAGAATTTCCATAATGATTTTCTACTTTTGTTCTGTAATATGCACTATTAATATTCCTTTTCATTAAAGAAAGCAGAGAATAGGCGGGCAGAGTTCTGCATGTGTTAATAAGTAAAGTGAGTCGGGGAGGGGGTGAAGCCTCCTTCGGGGGTTGGTGAGCGGAGCGAGCAAGGGGCAGAGCCCCCTAGTTCTATAAATTTTAGTAAAAAAGCACAATGAACTGAGGCTGAATGTTAAAAAATTGAAAGCGTCATTGAAAAAAAAAAAAAAAAAAAGCCCAACTACGCATTAAAATCGAATTTAAATGATAACGTATGATACTTTATCATGTGAAAAGAAGCAGGCATCAGTGCTGCGTGAAAGCTGTAACACACATAACAATATTAATCGTAAGATATACTGAAAAATAGTTAGAAAAGAAAAAGATTCGTTAATATCTTTCAACACAAATCATTGAATGAAATAAAAATTAACTTGGTGAAATAGAAGTGAATGTATATCTTTAACCGACTTCATAAAGGAGGAAGGTTCTCAATTCAAAGCGTACGTTTTTTTTTTTTTTTTTGTTTGTTTGTTTGTTTGTTAGCTCACAACTTCTGAACGGATACTCCAATTTTGATACTTTTTGTTTTGTTGAAAAGTTCTTGGTCTGAAGTAGGCCCCATTGTAACATCTTTACGATCTAAAAAAATACAGGGAGCCCAAAAAAATCAGTCCCAACTCTTTTAACTGATGAATGGCTGCAGCTATAGTCATAAAAGTGGTATGTAGGTATAGTAAAGTGGCCATGCGCTACAAGATGAAACCGTTTACAGCGCCACCTAGTGGAAAATAGCGGAGCTAGTGTTCCTATCTTGAAAACGGTTCAAAATAGAGAAAAAAGTGAAATACAAAGTTCAAGAGTATCATAGATTTAGTACAAAAAGACAGTTTGTAAACATTGATGCTAAAAATAGAACGCTAAAAACGTGCATTTGTTTGTTCGCAATTTCTTACACTATGCACACTTGAACTACATTGCACACGTTGTAGCGTATCACACGTACTACGTAGTTCAAAATACGGTTACTGTAAGCGGTCACGTCGTATAAGGCATTGTCGTTTGTAATCGAATTAAAAAAGGAGGGGTTCTTAATTCAAACCATATATTTTTGTTGTTGCTGTTGTTGTTTGTTAGCTTATAAATTCATAACAGACGCTCCGATTTCATTACATTCTTTGTTGTAAATATCTTGGCATGAAATAGGTCCCATTATGATTTCATTAAGATCTAAACAAATTATAAGGTGCTCACAAAAGTCCGTTTACATTCTTTTAAATGCTGAACGGCTGCAGCTACACTCATAATACTAGTATAATAAAGTGGCCATGCGCTACCAGATGCAACCGCTTACAGCGCCTTCGTGGAAAATTGTAGAAATAACGTTTTTACCTCAAAAACATTATGAGTAGGGTAAAAAATGACACAAATTTAAAATGCAGTATTTGAGAAAAATTAACTTTTAAATAGAGCACTGACTTGAATTAAACGACACAACTGCCTCTCAAGCGGGTAGTTTTCAAGATGGAAACGTAACGTTTTTTGTGCACATTGGGGCACATCATCTTTTTTTCAATGACATGTACTCAAAATTACCATTTTTAGAGTTTGTTACTTTCCTTGCTAGTTCCGATTTGTGAGGCTGCCATCGAATGCCTTCTCATATTCTGCTATGAGTACATTCCCACTGAAAGGAAAAAAATAAATCTTTTTGTAAAAAAATAGAACCGACTCCTAAGAGCAACAATCATTCAAACAACTAAAAATGAATTGAAATCGAAAATTGCGTCTAAAAGTATGAAATAAATTCTTTCGCCAAACAACATAACCACTACACTCCTTCTCATACTTACTTATAAGGACACTTTATGTTTTGAAATAACTAAAGTAAAATTAATTGTGAACGAGATTATACTAAGTGCACTTAATATATTTAGTATTCTAAAAACCAAACTGCTATATATTTTTTTTTTATATGAAACAAAATTAATAAAAAATAATGCAAAATATTTTTTTTCTCCACATTTTTAGATGTTCATTATAGGGACAATCAAGATTTTTCGTTTTATTTAACTTACTAGCGGATAAATTACAATTGACATGCATGCGAATTTGTTAACTACTGGGCTAGATTAATCCATATATAAGTCTTCAATTTTTCTTGGACGGACATTACTAATAATTCCTCTAAAAAAAGAACGTTCATGTAAAGAAGTATGATAAATGTGTTTTTTAAGTGGAAGGATAATTTAAATCCGCCGAATTTCTAATGAAATTCGAAGATCTAAAATTGATGAAGGTAATGTGATCAAACGTTGAACTGCTGGTTCGATAGGAGAGAGATCTGATGCAAAATCAGAGTTGTTTTACAGAGATCAAAGACTCATAATTCCTTTTACTGTTCTACTCATAATGACTGCTGCTGAATTTGCTCGTAATTTTTAACGAAAGGTTGGGGTCCACATTTATGCATGTTTAAAATAATTAATAATATGCTAAAATGAATAAAAAAAAACCTGTAATAATCAACAAGCATTTAATGGGGGAAAGAACGTCTGTGTTAAAGTTGAATAAAGACAATATTAAATGGTAAAATGTTGCCTTTTCGGATGAAAAACATTTTATTTTTGATTAACCAAACGGTTTTAACAGTTACTGGCATGATCTGAAGATAGCGAAAAACAGAGCAGATTTTTTGAAGGCAAATATGAATCGGGCATTTTAAAGGTGGATCTATGGTGCTGTGGGTAGCTGTTTCTACTGAAGGCAGAATGAATTTAGTGATTTTTTCAATTGTTATGAACATCAACAGAATATCCGCAAATTTTAAACATAGAATTCTCAGATTTTTGTTAGATTTTGGGGGGAGGGGCGGATTCTTTTTTTTTTTTTTTTTTTTTTTTTTTCTACAAGACTTACATTTTTGCTCTACTTATAGAGCAATAGAAAATAGTTTGAAGAAAGAAACTTCTGTATTATTGCCTTTCCCGTGTCCTAAAAGTTGAAAAAACCTTAACTTATCATATTAGAAAAATGCATGCAAGTGGAAAGCAATTTTAAATAGTTTAAATGTATTCAGATTATCATCTATGCTGTAAGAAATGGTATTGAAACTGAATACTAAATAAATAAATATATATATATATATACCAGAGAGAATGTCTGATTGTTTCACCCTAAAAAGAGACCCCATAAAATATTAATTTAAAGAATAACTGAAAAAAAAAAAAAATTACTAAGATTCGAGCTGTCCTTTTTATTGTGAACACCTGAAAAATAATTTTGTTGACCGTATTTAAAGTTTTTTAAGATAGGAAAACGTAAAACTTTTTAAATATAGTCTATTAATGAAATTCAAATAAAAAAAAATATGTTTGTTTAAATAATAGTGTTCAGTGTTTAGTTAATACAGAAAAACGGGTGTCCTTATAATTAAGAGAACCAGTGTACAATTAATCATAACTTTTGAAGTCGGTGCAAAATTAAATAAAAATTGATAGTTTTATTCAATAAAAAATCAATTTGTTTTCGAAATATACATCTCACTTTGGCATCTACAAAACACAGCTGAAAACTATTTCATTTCAAATACAGTTAAGATTTCTTAAGCTGCAAAAGTTTGCGAAGTTGACATGGTATCTGTCGCCCCTGGCGAAAGAAAAAGAGATCGCCAAATTATCTTGCGAACATATGTAATTCCTTTCAAAAATCATGGTTATTTTAATAAGGTATATTAAAAGAGCAATCAATAATATGAAACTATATTTCGTATTGCGTGTATATTACGAAAATATGGATTTTGCGTGTATATTTTTGTATTACGATTTGATCGCCAAATCCAAAAACTGCCAAGAACGGTAAATATTAAAGCCATACCAAGTTTGTAAGGAAAACTCTTGTAACGTCTCAGAAACATAATTACTGAATTTCGAAGGATGTTGACTGTTCTCTGTAGTTGTCACTAATAGACGAAATGTATACAGTGATAAAATAATAAATGAAACTATGAAGATGGAACATTCGGGGTAACAGAGTTTGTAGCTATCGATCTAAAAAAATCTGTTAAAAAATGAAATTTTATCTAATTTTGCACCGACTTCAAAAGTTATGATTAATTGTAGTGTTTATGTTGTTTGGCGAAAGAATTTATTTCATACTATTAGGCGCAATTTTCGATTTCATTTCATTTTTAGTTGTTTGAATAATTGTTGCTCTTTGGAGTCGGTTCTATTTTATTACAAAAAAATTTTATCTCTCAATGTAATAAATTCGAACTAAAATTTGAACAATCGGATTTAAATTTATTTTGATTTTATTTAATTAAGAACATGTCAAGTGAGAAAACATAAAAAGGAGCATGAAAATGAATAAGTTAAATACTTCATTTTGTAAAAAGGAATCTAAAGAATTGATTTTATTTTTATTTTATTTATTTATTTATTTATTATTATTATTATTATTATTATTATTTGAAAAATGTTATTTTATTCTTTTTCAATAATATATTTTTATATTTTTGTTTAATAATTTTGGTAGAAGAATATATTGAAAGATAGGATGTCGCCTGTTAACATTACAAAATACAGAAGAATAGTACATATATCCGATTTTTAACCTGCAATAAATACGCATAACACAGAAAACTTATCTATAACTGATATAAATGATTATTTTACTTCTAATCTGAAAATATTACCAGCTCTGTCTATAGCTTGAATAATAATTAAGTGTACATTTCAACAAAAATTAATGATTTTAGTTTTCAAGATGAGATAAATTCATTCTAGCAAGGAGGTGAAAATCAACATTTCTAAAATTTTGTAGTAGATTTACCATATAAAACAATGTAAAAGAATAAATATATCAAAACAAAATAGTCCTGGAAAATATATATTTCTCAAATAAATAATTATACAAAAATAAACTACAATTTAATGTACAAGTACAAAGTTTGTATAAAGTACGAATTCTCTACTATGTAAATATCCGTGGCTATAAAATCTGTAAATCCTAAACGAATTCTAAATAAAAATATTAAAATAAAAGCATACTAGTTAAACTAACTATTATATTTATTCTTTCTGTTTTTTCTTTTTTTTTCATTATTATTATTATTATTATTATTATTATTATTATTATTACGTACACGTTATCATACATTCCTTTTTTTTTTTTTTTTTTAGAATATTGTGAATAGTACAGTCGAACCCAGCACCAAAATTATATTGCTTTAAAACGAGTAAACCTGGGTGTTAAGGATATTTTTAATGAAGCATTTTTTTTTTTTTTTTTTTTTTTTTTAATAAAATTAAACATAAAATGTATTATGCTAAAGGAAAAAAAAAAAAAAAAAAGAAAGTTTAAGTTTGGTGTACGATTTCACGGTGAGAAAAAATTTGATACGCAAGAATAATTTCATTTAAACGATTTCCAATAGATGGCAACACATGTTAAGAAAATGAAAGTTTTTTCTCCCTCTTAACTGCAGCGCTCCAAAAATCGATTTTTATATATGTGACCGTGTGGCTAATTTACTTTATATTTCTCTCAAAATACAAACTTTTTTTAACCCAAAAAATTTCATTAAAATTTGGAAAAAAAAAAAAAGAAAAGGAAAGAAAAAAAAAAAAAAAAAGGAAAAGAAAAAGAAGCTTTATTTTTTGTTTTTATAATTTCCTTCTATTTCCGTTTCAAACGTATTAAAAATGTTTAATGTGGCTTTAAAACTACATTATCGATCTGCTCTGAAATTTTTTATTTAGTGTGTTCTATATTCCATTTGGTATACACTTGACAATTGATAATGATAAACACAGAACAAAGGAAAAAAAAAAAAAAAAAAAAAAAAAAAAGAATGAAAGAAGAAGAAGAAGGGAAACAGGGAAAACTATCTGTATTATTATGTTATTATTATTATTATTCAATTTCATTTTATAAATACTGCTCACTATGCATACTCAAACTCGGAATGACGTTTCATTTTAATAATAATAATACATACATACCAAATGTGAAATAGATTTAGCGTATCAATCTGTGACAGTAGAAAACCTTTAAAGAAGAAATTTCAAATTTCTTCTTTCAAAATTTAAGCTATAGCAACATTGCTTTTGAGTTAATTTAAGTTTATAATTTTACCTAGAATATTAAATAAACTGTACTATAAATTCCAGAAAATTCAGTTAATAAGTCTACAATATCAAATTCGAAATATTATATTTTGTTTCATTGTACATTTTACGAACTGCTGAGCATAAATATTAATCCCTCTAAAAGATTATTTCATGCCTATGGATTTTAGAATAAGGTTTTTGAACAAATCTCTATACTGTAGACCTTCTTATTCACATCTGTCATGTTATTTGAACCGTTGGTCAAGTGCATCTTGGACAGTGCCCATGTTAAATTGACCAGCTGGACTCTTCAGGGGGTCATCTTCGGCACGCGGCAATCTGTCCACTTATATCGTCGCATAAGTGGCTTTATATGAGCAGACAATTGTGCGCTGAAGCAATTATGTCTCAAATTTGGTGCCGGGGCGGTCTTTGAAAGGGTTAACCGCCGTGTACCTTCTGTTCCCTTGTCGAAGTTGAAATCTCGGACCTCCTCACAGCACAAAACAAGAATATTGAAAAACGGAACATTTGTAGATAAATCAGCAGAATATAACTGTAAACATAAATCGGAGAAAAAGATGTATTAAGTTTTAAGTGTCATAAGGGTTGGTGCAGTAAGCGAACGTTACACCTATCGTCGTCGGCAGCCAAACCCCATGTTATTCTACAGGAAAAATTTTTATGCAAATTATTTAGTACCTGATGTATTCCGTTTTAATATTACAAAAATTCATAAACATTAAGTTTCTTCTTGTTTTTACAATTTTTAGTATTACAATTTAAACTTTTAGTGCAAAAAATGAACTAAGGCCCTTTTTTGCATTTTATAGCTTCAAAATTTAATATTCGAAGTTTTAAAGATCAGTTTTTTGAAAAATGGTAATCAGTTTAATGACTGAGAATTTTCTAAATGTGAAAATGGAATTTAAACAAATACGTAAGGCAAAGCTTCCACTTAAGGTGTGAAACTCTGAAATATTTGCACTATTTTAAGACTTTTTTTATTTAAAAAGTATAATTGAAGAATAAACTTCTTTTTAAAAGGAAAACCGAAAGCTTTAGATTTTTCTTTTAAATACGAAAAAAGGAATACAGGAACGACATACCGACTATAAAACAATGTCTGTTTTACATTTATACATCGATTTAATATAGTCTCAATTCCTTTTTATTTAGAACACAAATGCTTCCTTTCTAGGACGCAGGTATCGATTATGCATCATGTTTCCTCTTTTTCAACACCTATAAAATTTCTACCTTAGCTCTTTATTACTCTTATTAAAACCCGAATAAACTATTACGTCAGAAACGCTAAAGAAAAATATTTGAGCTGCATACAGCTGTTTCGGTAGCCTTAAGCGTACCGTCTTCAGTGCAAAAAGAATTCTTTTTGCAAAAGTATTCTTTTTGCACTGAAGACGGTACGCTTAAGGCTACCGAAACAGCTGTATGCATCTCAAATATTTTTCTTTGGTGTTTCTGACGTAGTAGTTTATTCTGGTTTTAATATTCCAACACCAAGTCTCATGTTATTATTCTTTATTACTCTGTCCTTTCATTATTATTACTTTTAATTTCATAAAACACTTCTATTGCTTACTTACTTATTTATTTGTGATAGTGATCATGATAATAATAATAATAAACAATAATCTTAACTCCATTCATAAAGTGCGTATTTAGTACCCACAGACAATCAGC
Organism: Salticus scenicus; assembly: GCA_963930645.1. Classification (NCBI taxonomy): domain Eukaryota; kingdom Metazoa; phylum Arthropoda; class Arachnida; order Araneae; family Salticidae; genus Salticus; species Salticus scenicus. Next base: position 179,128,930 of record OZ005649.1, read on the forward strand.
ACATAAGCTAATTATTAATTAATTAATTAATTTTTAACTATTAAACGCCTACCTGCATTAAAAAAAAAAAAATAATAATAAAAATTCCTTTAACTGGTAGTAACGTAACTTTTGCAATGCATATTTTATCATTACTCAAGATTATGTTCTTATTTGTATTGCTAATCAATCATAATTGGTATTTCATGCATGCGATCAAGATGCATTTTTTTTTTTTTTATTTATATATTTCTTTTTTTATATTTCTTATTGTTATTATACATTTTTATCATAAATTATTTTATTTATTTTTAACAGAATTCGTTTATTGATTCCAGTGTAAATAGTAATATGAGAATGGAAAAAAAAAATCTTCTAAGCTAATACTTTTACATAAAACTGTCCTCGTAGAGTTAAATTTCTAAGAATCAAAGTTGTTTATTAAAATATCGATTATACATCTTGCACGTCATTTTACGTCAATCTATTGAATGTCATGTAAACTATGTTTTACTATGTATGATTCTTTATTCCTGTTTTAATTTTTAAGTATGTTTTTAGATCTATTTTTTGTTACATTTACGAAATAAAAAATGCAAGAAACTTACCTTAATTCGTAATGGAATTAATAAATATATTTTGCATTTACCTTGGGGAGTAAAATACATGCATATAAAAAACTTGTGTCAAAAAGAGTATTTTAAGTTGACATTTAATATACAATATATTAAAAAAAAAAAAAAAAAATCATTAAAAGGCAGTTTTAAATGTAACACTAGTTTATGATAAAAAATGCATCACATTAATAAAAGAGGAAGCTGCGCTTATTCTTTGCTTCTTAAAAGAAAATATTTCTTGCATATAAAATTGAAACTGATTTCGTAAATGTATGTCTAAAATTTTTCGTTCAGGAGCGGAAATGCATGTATATGTATAGCCACAGAAAATATTATATTAAAAATGGTAAATAGGGTTGTTATATAAAGCAGCAACGCAGATCTTTCTTGCTGCATTCATACTTGCTTCTCTCTCTCTCTTTTTTTTTTTTCCCAACAGATGGAGTGCCGTTCTTAACCCTTTATATCTCCGTGTAACGTATCTGCAACGTACTCAAAAAGTAATTATGTGCAAATTTTCCGTAGTAAATTTTGAAAGACGATTTTATTGATATTTTTCTATTCTGTAACTTTTCACACAGTTAACAAAATATGTAAGTAAAAATTTGTTTCAGACTATTGTTGATAAATGGTTCAACTATTCCTTTTAAAGGTAATGTCGAGTTCTTTTTAAAAATACTTGAAATATACTTTAAAAATACTTAATGTTGAAAATTTAGCCAATATCTGAAACTCAGGTTTTTAAGCTATTGAGCATGTGTGTGTTTTATCAGCATAATTTCATAAGCAAATATTAGTAGGAAATCGACAATCGTTATTCTACATCTATATCATATAAGGTTGCAGACAGCACTGTAAACAAAATAAAATTAATATAGGAGAATGCTTCCCGTTATGGGCATTATCTGGTTATGGGTACTCCACCATACCTTTTAACAGAAAGCAGTTATGATGGATTTGAGTACTGTCAAACTTGTATTGTGACAGTACAGTACGCAGTTTTTGTACTAACACCGAAGTGAATAGACGCATTTGCTTAGTAAGTGCAAGCATCGGAAAAAAAAAAAAAAAAAAATCTGAAAAAAATCAACACACAAGTAATTTGTGAATATATTCAGAATGCGATAAATCGAAGTGAATTAATTAAAAAATGTAAGCGTAATGTTTATTCATTATAATTTGTGATGCAATATCGAATTAAGCGAAAATGTGTACCGAAAATTGCTTTTTCTGTCATTATAACATTGGCTTTTATTTCCTGTTCTGGGCACCTTCATGTCACCGGTTGTGGGCACATTTTTTTTTTCCAGTTAAAGCGTGTTTTTAACTTACAGATTGTCAAATATAGTCGTTTATGTGAACATAACATATTTTATAAGTGATTTTATGTATTTTTAGATATTTTTACCCATGTCAATTCCGGAAAGGTCAACCAATTCAAAAGAAATGGATTTAAATGTGCTGGTTAAAGCCATTTATGATTGCTTAGTGGATAAGAAATCCATAAAATTGACTGCCCAAGAATATGTATTTCCTCACAGCATCTGTGTCCCTCCAGAAGAAGCCTGGAAAAAGTAAGGCAACTTCACCTGTCAAACTAAAGGCCAAACGCGCTAAAAATAGAACATCCCCAATTTAATCATGATTTCGACTATACTGCATCATCTGTTCGGAGCACCTCCTACCATGCTAACAAGAGCCAACTCAAGCAAGTGCAACGAACGTGATCGTATCGTGCATTTAAAGTGTGCCAATATACATGCAAATTACTTTACTTGTGAGCATAGCACTTCTGATATGGAGGACGAGGAAGATGGCGAAGAAAATTGGAAAAATGTCATTTTCTGTTGTTATTTTGGTCACTGAATCCTTACAAAATGAATGAATTTTGTTAATTTCTGTATTTATGGTGGTTTTTCTTACTATATTCCCATTTTTAGCGTATTTTTTAAGTGTTGTCACAACCAGGTACACAACTGTTTTGGCCAAAAATGGCCACTTCACAAAATTGGTGATAATTTTTTAAGTAGACGGAATCGATACTGTTACTTTATCAAGCGTTAGCCAAGGGTTCTAGGCTCCCTTTGGTATTCATATGTTTGCATAATATATACTCTGTCAAAAGTTATAAGCGAAAATTAAAACTGTGCCCCTAGAGACATTCTCCTACATTTTTTGGTGTAAAAATCCTGGTTCACATAGATCATGGTGTTAAAAGCATGATGTGTACCTTGTTTGGAGGGCCGCATAAAAGAAATGGAATATATTATAGGTTTATGATGGAAGTGACTCAAACTACTTTTCAAGGTACATTAAGAATTTCTTCGCTATACTAAATAAATATAGTATTTCGTGCATATACAATTTACTTATACAATTTAAAACTCATAATTGTAATCGATTACAAGCCTAGTATTGTTTCCAATATATCGGCCAATATTCCTTTTATTTTATTTATATTTATGAATGAATGATAGCGACAGGAAATAGATTATTTTGTCAATAAAATAAAAAGCGATAAGCGGCCAAATATAGTTTCCATATCAAAGAGCAAGCAACGGTAAGTAAGGAATGTAGTCTAGCGACTGGTCAGGGAAGATGTTAACGTTGTTTTCTGATACACGCGAGCCCAAGGAACTCTAAAAATGAGAGTTACGGACATTACGACGAAAGTTTAATAAATCACACTGACATTCTAAAAAAAGACACGCCTACTTACATCAGCCTTTTGTTCTCCACTTTCTAGGTAAGGTTCCGTAATTTGGAACATTTTAATCTGCATCTCGGTAGTTAATAAATCGGAAATGCATTTTTTGGCGTGTCCGCAGCTTATTTCTGGTTTAGTTTGTGGTGTTTCTGTGATTTATAGGATTGGGCGAGAAGTAAAAATAAAGACAAGATCGTTGTTGATAGCTATAAAGTATTTTGTTGTCGTATCGAAGAACAGTTTATGTAGGCGTTGCTACGAGAGATAAGAAAGCAAGTTATTAAATTGTCTTTATGTTTCTTTAACCGTAAATAACATCTGTAATCTTGTTAAGTTGAGCTTTTTTCTTCTTTTTAAAATTAATTTTTATTTATTCTTGAACTTTCTTCTACCCACTCTTTTTTTATTTTCTTTTTTACCAGAGATGAGTGTAGATTTCTTTCTGTCATTGTTTCAAAAAGTAAAAAGAAAGAGGAGAAGGGGGAGGGGTGTCTCAATTCAGAAATAGTAATTTTTCCTGCAGTTATACCACAAATTCAAATTTTTAAGTTTTCTAAATCGTATTTAACACATCTAATTTGTAACAAAATTCTATGATATTAATATTCTACAATTTAATAGGTTAAAGTTTATTATTACAAAATAGTGGTATGAACTTTCAATGGAATACCGAAAGAGTTAGCAGCTATGGTTATACACAGAGGTATGTGCATAAAACTTAATCTTTATACGCAAAAACTATTTTTGTCCTTTGCTTTTGTACAAAAATTTCTGTTTAATCATACAAAATAAACAAATGAAATAAACATTTGTAAAAAGGAAAATATATTAAGTTATCAGTTGGTAGAGTGGGTTTTATGTTGTACCAGTACTGCACTATGGACAATTGGACACGATCTAGGATTTATCCCTAAAGGTGATCCGGGAACTTGCCCTGATAATTTTGATCCTCCATGGAGGAGGCTTTTAAGTGGAACATAGTTTTAGAAACCATAGCTTCAGAAAAAGAACTGTTTGTATTAACTGAATATTATGTAAGGAGATTACACTGCTTACTACAATTACTGTTAAATATACGGTACTGCCGACCAGGTGGATAAAACAACAAAAAATAATTTTTAATAGTAAAAACTATTTCTCAGACTGATTGATTATTTTAATTAGGACGTTATAGGTCTAAGTTTAATATTAATTAAAAAAAAAAAAAAAAAAAAAAAAAAAAAACAATATTTAAAATCTCATTATTACTTTAAATATTTCATATATATATATATATATATATATATTACGCTGAAGTGCCAAAAGTCATGGCATTCTTTCTAATATCACGTGAGACCTTTTGCCCCTCAGCAAAGTACAACATTCTACGTGCTATTGACTTAACAAGTTGCCGAAAGTCCCCCGAAGATTCACTTACAGTGGGCAGCAAAATTATTCGAGCGCTAGCAATAATTCCTATGTAAAAAAAAGTACACTTAATACTGTTTTGTTAAATAAATCCTTGTCGAATCATGTTCTTAGTCAGTCTAAAAGCATGATTCGACAAGAATTTATTTAACAAAACAGTATTAAGTGTACATTTTTTTTATATAGGAATTTTTGCTGGCTCTCTAATAATTTTGCTGCCGACTGTAGAGCGGTGAAATCATTCAAAGGAATTGTCAAGAATGTTCCTCGAACCAATCACAAACGATTTTGATCCGTTGACATGGGCATAGCTATAGTACGACATTACACCTACTCAATTTAATTCAATTCAACCCATTGACTTGAAACGCTGTCATCCTAAAAAAAAATGCACAATTGTTTGGATGCGCGTCCGAAAAAGAAATTAATGTCAAATGATCTCCAAATACATAATCATTTCCAGTCAATGATTCGCTCAGTTTTGCCAGAGGACCCAGTTCATGACATATATAAACATAATTTCAGAGATGATCTCTTGAAGCCTGCGCCACACTCGAAATCTTTTACCACCTCTTATGACTTGAAATGAAATAGCATCATCTAATCAAGAAATGTTTTTAAGCCATTTGGGATCCAACTGATATGTTTATGAATCTAGTGGAAGCTTCCAACCGATAACCTATAGTTATTAAAGTCACACGTGGACAGGGTGGAATTCTGCTACATCTCATGAATCTGAAATTTCTCTCCAGTGCTTTCACGGTAACGACTGCCGTAGTTCCAACATTGATTGTTTTCGTTATTTGACACAATGTTGCTTCCATAGTAACACTAACTATTCTATGCAGACATCATTAGTTTTGATTATCTGCTACAGAATAGTTTGTGCTTGAGGGAGGTAATGCCTAATATTACATATCCTTTTGTCACTGCTGATCGAGAAATGTTGAATTGCCTAACAATTTTCGAAAGGGAAAGTCTCATATACGTCTTACTCGAAACAACATTTCGTATTTCAGGCTGTTCATTCCCTTTTACGATTTTCCTGTCTCTAGTCACCAGATCCCATGTACATCTATGGAAAAATTTGTTTATAGAATTACTTATTACCTATTTGGTATATTTAAATTCTGTTTCCACATTCAAAAAATTTCCCACTGTCAGAAAAGTACCTGTTTTCCAAAAATTGAATTTTATTAAATTTTAATACGTGTTTCATTTTAAAGCTGAAAATACATGATGAAAATACATAAGGAGAAAAATACATTTTGTAAAAATTCGCATTTTAAAACTCAAAATTCAAATAAAAAAAAAAAAAAAAAAAAAAAAGAAAAGAAAAGAAAAGAAAAAGAAAACTACTATTAATTTAACTAACGGTTGTGTATTTTCAGAATGTGAAAATGGAATTTAAAAATAGCGATTAGTTAATGTGTAATTCTATAAACAATTTTATTCATAGGATAGCTTTGGTTGACCTTGAAGATCTGAGATGTACCCCCTCGTATCACGTCACACTTTTTTTTTTTTTTTCCATGAATCAATTTAGTACAAAAGAAAGTCTTAACAATACGCTGACCAGAGCCTTTTTGCTGCATAGGCGAGGGCTTCCCAATGAATTTCTAAAGGTCCCCTTATTCATTTTTTAAGAAATAATTTTTACTATCCGAATTCATTTTTCAGTCGAAAAATATTGACTGTCATGAAACATTTTCCCTCCTTTATGATTTATATTAACTCTACTTTGCTATCGTCATGATGATAAGGAGATGGTTAAAACATAGCATACAGTACTTTTTAAAAAATGTTAAAACATGCTGTTTTCTTAAAATTAAGATTTCAAAATATTTTAATAGTTGAATTTTGCAATATACACTATTTACCAATATGTATTTAGAAACTTTCGAATTTAGACGTTTTGTCAAACATGTGGAAACGTTTTGTAGGAATCATCATAAAATTTTGGTAGTGTAAAGAATATTTTATACCTCATATATTTCAGCAAAAGTTGTGTCTTGAAGAGGAATAGGGGACAGTAAAAAATTAAAAAAGAACCGAAATGTTTTGTATCACCCTGTAAAAAGTAATGCCTTAAGGGCCCTCTTCACTCACCGCCGCCGGAAGCCGAAACTAATGTTATTCTATGGGAAATTTTTCTTTACAAATAACTTATTAACTAATACATATTTTTAAATTCCGTTTTCACATTCTGAAAATTCCCAGCTGTTAAATTGACGCACCTTTCTTAAAAAAAATATTTTTTTTATTTTTTATATTTTATTTTGAAGCTGCAAAATACGAATTTTCAATATGTGAAATTTTTTCATTTTGCAATTTCAAAATAAAATATTAAAAATTAAAAAATACATTTTTAAAAAAGGTCCGTCAATTTAACAGTTGGTAATTTTCTGAATGTGAAAACAGAATTTAAAAATATGTATTAGTTAATAAGTTATTTGTAAAGAAAATTTCCCCATAGAATAAAATTGGCTCGGGCTTCTGGTGACGGTAAGTGAAGAGGACCGTTAAATGCATTTGGCTGTAGCATGTGATTATAAGAATTTTTCTCATTACTTGTAAAAATTTTTATGAGACTACCACACATATTCATGGAGATATAACATTTTACTTTCCGAATACTATAGTGAAGAAAGTATTGTAATCATGTCAAAAATCAGAATTTGAGATTTTGATGTTTCTATATCTTTCGAGGTGCCCTGAGACCGTTTTCACTATTTTTGCGATGATATATGTATGTATATGTGTACGTATGTGTGTATGTATGTGTGTGTATGTGTGTGAGTGAACACGCTAGCGTCTAAACGCTTTGCTCGAATGAGCTGTAAGTTGGTACATATGTTGCAAGTCACCGTAGCACGAACTCTATTGATTTTGATGAATCTAGCATTTATAATTTTTTTTACAGGGACACAAAGAAAAATTCTTTATCATTATGACCTATGAGACCAAAATCTTAAAAGTGCGATAGCGTCTAAACGCCTAATTAATCTGAGCGAAAAATTTGTACACATGTTGAAGGTCATAGTTGCACCAACCGTATAGATTTTGGTGAATTTAGCACTTACAGTTTTTTTACAGGGACACAAAGAAAAAATTCTTTATCATTAGGGCCTATGGGACCAAATTTTTAAAAATACGATAGCATCTAAACGCCTTATGCAATGGAGCTGAAAATTTATATGAATATTATAAATCACTGTTGCACTAACTATAAGCATTTTGGTGAATCTAGCGTTTATAGGTTTTTACAGGGACACATAGAAAAATTCTTTATTATTATGATCTGTGGACTCAAAGTTCAGTAGCGTTAAATAAAACATCGTGTAATATATGGAGAAAAATACTCAAACACTTTATTATGTTTTTCTCTCTTTTGTTTGTTTAACAACTCCTCTTTCTTACTACATTTCTTACTCTTTCATATTACATTAGACACACTATACTGCAATCAGAATTTAAAAATGTTAATTATCTTACGAAATACTAGTATTTATACTTAATAATTTTTAACTATGCAGGCGCTAGCTTTTAAAAATGTCGTTTGCATAATTTAATAGCCAAACGTATTGAGCAAGTTACATGAAAACTCCAATCAAATAAGTAAATTCAAGCAGTTATCAGGGATAGAATGAACAGAATTTCAGTTCTTCTCAAAAAAAAAAAAAAAAAAAAAAAAAAACAATGATAGGGTTTATAATCGATGTTTATTTACAATCAGCAAACACTGTCTTACTTTTGGGCATTCATTGAATCAAAATAAATATGTAAGTAAAACACCTTATAATTTAGCTTTTATTTTGAGAGAACTGGAAGTCTATTCATTCTATCTCTCATAACTTTTTTAATTTACAAAATATTTTTGGGGGTTTTCATATAAGTTGCTCAAAACCTTTGGCTATAAAATTATGCAAATGAATTTTTTTTTTAAGATAGCACATGCATAATTAAAAATTATTTTGTAAAAATGTTCATATTTCGCATGATATTTAACGTCTTTGCATTATGATTGCAGTATGCTGCATCTAATGTAGTATGTCAAATTTTCTAAAAATGTCTTTGCACTGGGTCTAACACCCTATGCGTTATAATTAAAAAAGTGGATTATTTATTTATTTATTTATTTCTATTTATTTTTATTTATTATTTATTTTTTATTATATATATATATATATATATATATATATATATAATAAAGATGATCTATTAAGCATAGTAGAAGCCAAGCAACAGATACAAGATCACTGAAACACCAATGACCAATAAGATAAAAAAAAAAAAATCATCAGTGGATGAAATACACTAATGTAAAGAAACCAGATCTATTAATTAACATGCTGCAAAACAAACGAATCAATAAAGTAAAACAACAAATCTTAACTTAAAACCATAAACTTATCAAAATTAATGAAAAAACAACCCAAGAAACACAAGATAGGAAGAAGGAGGCAGGCGGCAAGACTTGTGACTTGCCTGTGGGGTTACACTAGTTTTACGCCGGCAACACTCCCCCAGCCTGCCACAACCAGAACAGGGACCATATGGATTTAAAAATGCAAAATTTAAAGCAGATGAACAACAATGAAACCACGAAGCCACAATGAAATTCACCGATTGATCACATTGTGTTTAACAGTATAATTAGAACATTAAGTATAGTTGACAACTCAATAAGGAAAAATCTGAAATTTTATTGGAAAATGAAAGTTTGCATAGTAATACAAAGCAAATGCAAACAAGCCTTCTACTTTTTTTTTTTTTTTTTTTTTTTTTTTAATTTAATTTCACAAACCCACCCAACCATCCAGCCTTACAACACCACCCCACCTCCGTAATCAAACATCTGCCCACCCAACCGCCACCTTTTTTATTGTCTTTTATTATTTTATAATTTTTTTGTTGATATACACAAGAGTGTACACAGCTTTTTTTTTTTTTTTTTTTTTTTGTACTGACAGAGACATGGTTAAGGATATAAAATGGAAAATACAAAGTTTTTAGGAAAACCCATTTTAGCAGTGTCTGTGATCAGTTTATTAATATTCTTGTTTTTAAACTTTGCAGAGCATAAATTATTAATTCGAAATAAATGGTTAATGATGATGTTTCTAAATACCGAAAGATGCAGACATGAATTAAAATGTGTAAATAAGTTTACATTAAAACAAAAATCTTGCCGTTTGTCATAGATATCTGTGTAAAGTTTATTACCATCGATGATTATTTTGAGATCTAAAAAGTTAATTCATTGATTAGTCAGAGTATTTTGAGTTAGCTTTAAATTAGTTGGATAATTGAAGGAAAAGCCATTTTGTGAGTTCTTGTTGAGATAAAATACAATAATATCATCGATGTAACGATAAAATCGAACATCATCATTGCAAATTTGCTTTTCATAATAATAAAGATAGAGATCTGCCAAAATACTGGAGCTACAACCTCCTTGTGGGATGCCTAATTGTTGCAAATAGATATCGTTGTTGTGGAAGATATAATTATTATGGATAACAAAGTTAAGAAGTGTTTTAAATTTTTCTGCTTTAAAATTGTAAGGAAGATTAATTTGAGCTTTATATTCTTGAAAAAGACTGTAAATGATATTACTAAGATCTGATAACTCAATATTATTGAAAAGATCTTGAAAGTCAAAAGTCATAATATTGTCTATTGAATCGAGCGATTTGATGTATTGAATTAATTGAAAGCTATTTTTAAGACAGTGTAAATTATCAACTTTGCAAGTACATTTGTAAATTTGTTTTAGAATATCCAGTAGAGCTTTATTAGCATTGTTGTTATAAGTGTTACACCCAACAGTGATAGTGCGAAATTTAATTGGAGATTTGTGAAACTTAGGTATGAGAACTATATAAGGATAATTAAAGTTATTGAAGGGAAGTTGAAGTAGTTTATAGTAATTATGTATTTTTCGGTTATTAATAATAAGGTTATTATTAGTTAAACTGAAGATGTTACTATTATTGATTGAAGAGTTTAAAATAGAGAGATAGTAGGATTTACAAATAATGGCATAATTATTAGGTGATTTGTCAACATAAGTGATCACAAAGTCATCCTGTAGTGATTTGATTGAGTTAAGAAGTACAGATTTTTTAAATAACATCAGATTTGAAGAATTGATAAATAATGCATTTTTGATTTTTTGTAACACTAAATCTTTCCATTGAGTGAAGTAGGCAATAGGTTTATTATGAGTAATAGATATTTTATAATTAAATAAATCTAGGTCATAAGAAAACTGTTGAAAGATTTGTGGAATGCTAGTTTTAACTGGAAGTCTAAATTTGGTGCCAAATTTCATGAATTTTTTTAATTGATAATTATCAATAATATTGAGATTACCCGTGATAATGTGTCCATGGTCTCTGTCAATAAATTTTGAGAAAGAAGGATCATTGCATTTACAGGTTACAGTGTTAGTAAAAGAGGTAGACTTAGATACAGAATTATAATTGAATATCTTTCTGCCAAGAGGAAGAGGATATTTGAAGGTACGAGATAGATTTAAATCTTTAATCGGAAACAAACATTCTTTGTCATTAATGATAGACGTAATGTTAATACTGTTCAATATTTGATTTGTAAAATTCACAATTAATTGAGTATTTGTTTTAAATTTGTTGGGCTTTTTATTAATTTTTAAATTAAATTGTTTGATTTTGTACATTATAATATCATAAAAAATGTCTGAAAAATGTTTATTATAGGATTGGCTTTGAAAGACATTCAGAAAGTTTACTAAGTATTTCTTTTTAATTGCAAAAATAAATTTTCTAATAATGAACCAGTTACAGTTAGATAAGTAATTAGTCTGTAGATCTGAAATGAGTTTAATAATGGCACTTTTAGAAAAGATTAAATCTGTTTTTTTACTACCTCGTTTAGTTCTAGAAGTTTTATTGTTAATTTTGTGATTGAGTTGTGCATAAATAGTCGAATAATCATGTAGAGGGTTGATGTTAGAATATGCTTTAATAGTTTTACTAAAGTATTCGGAATTTAGGCCATATGGATAAAATGTATTATAATATTGCATAAATTTTGATTCAAGAAATAGACGCTCACTTTTATTTTTCTGAATTTTTACAATCTCTATGGTACATGAATTAAAATTATGTGATTTAAAGTGTTGTAATTCTATAGTTGATTTAGAAGGTGCAGCTGAAAGGTTTTTAGAGTCTGATCGATGCTGATTAATGCGTAGATGTAGAGGAGTTGAAGTTTCACCAATATAACTAAGTTTACAATGACCACAACTGATTTTATAAATAACATTGTATGCCTGAAAAAATGGAACCAAAGAGTGATTATTATTCAATTGTGTGTGAGAGGCCATAGGGCAAGTTTTACATCTATTAGAACCGCATGTTCTAAATTGAAGTAAAGGAGGAGGATATATATATATATATATATATATATATATATTGTGATTAAAAAAAAAAAAGTTATATTTCCATGAATATATGTGGCAGCTTTATAAACATATGTACAAGTAACTGAAATAATTCTCGTAATCACATGCTAAAGCTAAAACTCATTTAAAGCATTTTTTTTTTTTTTTTTTTACAGGGTGATCCAAAACATTTTGTTTTTTGTTTAATTTTTTTATAGTCCCCTTTTCCTCTTCAGGACACAACTTTTGCTGAAATATATTAGGTATAACATGTTTTTTACACTGTGAAAGTTTCAAGATGATTCCTAATGGAGTTGTCTAGATATTTGACAAAACGTCAGTAGGTAAGAAACACCGGTTCTGGCTCAGGAGGGGGGTGCACTGGTGCACCGGCAAGTCGTGCGGGTGCCACACCACCCCCTGAGGGGTCTAGATGAGTTGGCGTTGACCTTGAGACATCCTCTAACTTGATCGTGAAACGTGACGAGGGTATTAATGAGGAAATTTAATTAAAAAAATTAATGAGTGTTTTTTGTAAAAGGTGATGATGGTTTTAAAGCGATGTTTGCGGTAGAATGAAAAAAGCAGGATATTGTTTGTGACTCATTAGAAAATTAATTAGAAAATTAATTAGGAGGTTAATTAAGAAATTAATTAAAAAATTAAAAATTGGGAAATAAATAAGAAATCGATTGAATTTAAGGATGTGAATATACTATGCAAGAAATAGAGTGGTCTGACGGGGGTTCGAACCCGGCACCTGGTAGTAAAAATATTTCCATAAGACAGTAGTTTTCGAGCGCGAAATCACGGACCTATGAAAATATAGTCTGACGGTTCTATTTTAGGTATGAATGTGTGTGAGTGTATATGATGTTTCTATTATATGTCTGTACAGTTCTTTTTAAACTGTACAAACATATATTTTTTTTAAACTCATTTGATGAGTTCCTTCTTTCTTTGAAATCCTCAAAAGAGGATTTCTTATTTATTTATTTATTTATTTTTGAAAAAAGGGGACCCACCATCCACCCGCCGCATGTGTGCGACGCCCCAATTTTTTATGAACTTGAATCATCATTTCTTCTTATTTCTGATCTTCTAACTTTTGTAGAATCTTGTAACTTCATTTTCAATCTTCTAATTTTCTTTCTTGTAAGTTTTCGATCTTCTAATTTTCATTCTTCTAATTATCCTTCTTGCAAGTTTTTGATCTTCATATATTGAAATCTTCAGTTTTTTCTTTGATGTTTTAAAGGGGACCCACCATCCACCCGCCGCATGTGTGCGACGCCCCATTTTTTGAACTTGAATCATCATTTCTTCTTATTTTCTAGGATCTTGTAACTTCTATGTTCCAGGTCTTCTAATTTTTCTACGATCTTGCTACTTCATTTTCAATCTTCTAATTTTTCATTCTGATCTTCTAATTTTTCTGGGATCTTACAACTTCATTTTCAATCTTCTAATTTTTCATTCTGATCTTCTAATTTTTCTGTGATCTTGCAACTTAATTTTCTTTGTTGTAAGTTTGAAATCTTTTTTTTTTGAAATCTTCAGTTTTTCATTTGATGTTTTAAAGGGGCCCCCACCATCCACCCGCCGCATGTGTGCGGCGCCCCAATTTTTTATGATCTTCTAACTTTTCTGAAATCTTGCATTTTTCAGATTTTTTTCATTTTTCTTATTTTTACAATTTTTTTCATTTTTCTTATTTTTCAATTTTTCTTCATTTTTCTCATTTTTCAATTTTTCTTCATTTTTTCAATTTTTCTTCATTTTTCAATTTTTTTCATTTTTTTCATTTTTTTTTTCATTTTTTTTTTTTTTTTTAATTTTTAAGTTATTTTGTAATGGCCATAGGCCAGAGAAGAAATGCCATCATCCAAAATGTATCGTTTATCATCAAAGGGTGTTAAAGAAATTTTATTTTGTTTAAAGGTATATATTGTATGACCTTCCTGCCCAATTCTCGTTTGCTTTGATATATTATATTTTAAATTATTGAGACAATTAAGGTAATCTTGATGTTTAATTTTTTTCTTGACTGTTATAGTTGAAATCCCCTTCGCGGTTTTCTTTTCTCCATCTTCAGATTTAAGGCTATACATTTTGGCTTTGAGGCCTACAAATTCATGAATGAACCGCCCGTTTAATTCGTCTTTAAACTTTCCCAAAACTTTCTTGTTGTGCTGTGAATGAAGTGGATGGTCTGTGGGGTAATCGGATGTGTCGAAGATGTCTTGATGTTGTAGCATGTCTTGATAGATGTCAGGTGTGGTGATGTGGTATGTGAGGGAGTCTGTATCGGTGAAGAGGAGTTTAGCTTGATCTTGGAATGTTGGTTTTATGAAGTCATAGTGGAATCTGTACATGTGTAGTTTAGAGAGTTCCAGGATGGTAAAGCCAATGTAAACGGGACGGTTCATCAAGATGGATTTTTTAACCCGCTACACTGCCGCTAAATTTTGATTAAATATTTTAAAATTGGTGTAATGAGGTGAGGCAACAATCTTTTCTGCTCTTATGGGAGAGTTTGTAAGTTCTATTGATCGTCGTTTTCTAAGATTTTCTATTGTTTTCCCGAACACAGCATTGTTGAGTAACTTGAAGAAATTCTTCTCAAAGGTAGACTTGGATTCTTTTCTTTTTTCTGTATTGAAGGCTATGTAGGGTTTCAACCAGGGTGCTTGTTTGAATTTTAATACTTTGTGAATTTTGGTGAGCTTTAATCCTTGTTGAAGATAATATTGTAGGTTTCTGTAGTGGGTGACATATTGAATTTTATTGTAGAGATTAGGTGTGAGTTTCTTGGATGTGTTGAATTTTCTGTCTTGGAGCATATGTTTGGCGAATGGTGATAGCATGTGTTCTGTGATGTGTAGAGATTCTGGTGCTAGTGGATAATCATTATGTTTGTCATGAAGATGTTGTGGATATTCCAAGTCCTCCTCGAAGATGAAACCTTCTGCTGCGTCGGGTTGTAAGTTGAGGATTATTTCTGTGTTGAAGTCTTCAGGGTCTGTCCACTGGAAGCTTCCATAAGGCAGGGGGTCCGAAGCTGAATGCCCATATAAATTATTTGCGTCCCAATACATAATGTATTGGGATAAAGCTGAAGGGTCGTAGTGTTGAGTTTGAGGAATATTGGATTTTGCATGTCTATGGCTGATCATGGAAACCCCACCTCTTACACCTTTTTCTATGAAGAGGAGCATATTAATGTCGGTGAGTAGTTCGAGGTCTACCCCTGTCATTTTTAAACATGCCTGCCATGACAGACCGGGTGCTGTGAAGCAGTGTGTGGGATCTAAACCATAGTATTTCAGACAAAGTCTTCGAAAGTTTTCGAAGACATCTGCTAACAGCAGCACGTCGGTCTTCACGTACAGATCATGGTACTCCCCAAGATCTTGGATGTTAAAGGCCTCCCACACTTTAACAGCATGATCATAATCTTGTGAAGAGATATCTTCATCAGTCAAATCATTGTGGAAGGCCCTTGGGGGTGGCAGCTGTTTTTCACCGAAGGTGTTAAAGTCGGTGATATGACTATAGGGATAGACCCCTTTTCTTAAGAGGAGAGAGCAATCTATTGTAGGAGGAAAGTTTTCTTTAAGAAGATGAAATTGATCTGGATCTTGATTTTGGACGAGTTTATCTAAAGATGAGGGAAGGAACTGTAGAGAGTCTAGGAAGATGAGCTGGATGGGACAATTTTTCTTGATTAATTTAAAAGCTATGTATTTTTCTAAAGTGTTGGGGATGACTTCTATGGTGTGGTCTTGTACTCTTCCAAGTTGGGTCATGAGGTGATGGGTGTCGTAATTTTTACTATTGTGAAAAATGATGGGGATGGATTTGGGCTGTTTATAATTGAGATTGCAACTATTGTGAGCCGCGCCACGAAAAGCTCCGGAAAGATGGTCGTGGTCGCGAACTCTATTTTTGTATAATCTATTATTGCATATGGAGCATCTAGTTGCTTGTTGAAAAGCTCTCTCCTCATCTGGGGTAAGCTGCATTGGAACTATTGAAGTTAATTTTCTGGCTATGTCATCTTTTTCATATAGAATGGCTTCTAAGAAGTGCCCAACGGCATCGTCACCCCTATAGATCTGAATAGGTTTGTAAGATTTGCCGTCGGGCCCTACGATAAGATAGGCATAGCCACAAGGAATATGTTCAGATGTTTTTATGGTAAAGGAGGTGTTGTTATTAGGTGCGACAGTGGAGACGGGTTTTAAAATAGATTCAAAGTCAGCATAAATAACGTAGGATTTTAGATGTTGCATGTGGATGGAGGTGAAAGAGAGAATATTATTATTATTGGATGGCATTTTAATTTGTTGGATGGAGTGATTTTTACAATATTGTTGATGCTCTTTTAAAAGGTCTTGTCTGGTAAATCTATGGAGGCATCTATAGCAGTAGTAAGTTTGATGTTGGTAATTAGTTAAGTGGCCCATTAATCTTGAAAAATTTTTTATGTAAATATAATGCTGACTCCCCTCAGAATCTTCTAATAATAATAAATTGATGACATCTTCATCCTCTCTAGGAGAAATGTAGAGAGGACAGATGTCTTCATCAGCATCATATATAAAAATATTTATTCTGAGATTATTAAATTTTTCAATTTCAGGAATTTTATTGTATGGAACTGGGCAGGGAATGTCATTTAAAATTATTTCGTGCTCATATGGGTAATATTTATTAACTCTATCAGCATTTTTATCAAATTTATATTTATGGGCCAGAAGACACCATATGAGACATTTATCATCATTGAAATTCTGAATATTAATTAAGGCCTTCTTAGCTTTTAATTTCTGAGGGGTTGCTATGAAAGAGCCACCGCGAAGGGGTATGTATTTTGCCCCTTTGATTTCAAGGCACTCAATTTTATTAAAAATCCGGTCGGATCCCTGATTTTGAAAATCTTCAATATTATTTTCAATTTTTTTAAACATTGTATTTATATTTTCATTTAAGTTATCGGGGGTTAATTGAATGGTGCATTTGGATGAGAAGTAAAATGATGCTCTCTCCTTAATTTCATCTCCATCCACCTTCACGAATTCTGTCTTCATTATTCCATGCCATTTAATTGATTTTTTATCATTAATTTCACTAGTTAATATATTATTTATCTCTATATGGCTATTATTAGAAAAAATATTTATGTTACTTTCCTCCTCAGGTTCAGGATAAAGATAGAAATTTTTGAATGTATTGAGGGCCTGATTGATTTTTCTTATTCTATTATTATGATTTATTTTGATTTTCTTAGTTGCTTGACCGCTACTACTTGCCACGCTTCCATGAACTGTCCTCACATGTTGTAACAAATTGAATTTTGAAGAAAACTTTTCACTGCATTGCATGCAAGAGTGAGAGAGCACTTTGTGATGTATAACTACATGCCTCCTTAAGTTATCCCTTCTATCGAAAGTTTTGTTACAATCATAGCAAGAAAATGAAGTTTGTCGCTGATGAATGACTCTATGTCTATTTAAATGTTCTTTTCTTCCGAATTTTTTGTTACATTCATCGCAATTAAACAACTTTTCATTTTCATGAGTTCTTTGATGCCTCAAAAGATGCTGTTTCAGTTTATATCCTCTACTACAAACTTCGCATTCAAAGGGTTTTTCAGTGTTGTGGGTACGAAGATGTCTTTTAAAGGTTCCCGTATGGGTAAAAACTTTCCCACAGACGGAACATGTCTGAAATGGACAAAAAAACCTGTTTTAGAATTTTAATTATTTTAAAAAAATTTTAATTATTTTTTCACTAACAAGTGTTTTTAATCTATCAAGATTTTTTTTTTTTTTTTTTTTTTTTAACCTACTTTTAGAGGGAATTTATTTCTAACTTAGAGGAAAACTAGTTTTTGGAAACCTAACAAAATTTTTTCTATCTTAGAGAGAATTTTTTTTTAACTTAAAGAGAAATTAGTTTTTGAAAACCTAACAATTTTTTAAATCTTAATTTTTCCTCTAACAAGTTTTTCAGACTTAACTTCCAATTTAACTTTTTGATAGTTTAATTTAAAACCTAACTTTACTTTAACTTGAAAAAACTAATCCTCACTTCAATTTAAGAAATTATATTTTTAAATGATACATTTTTGAAAAGTAATGGGAAATTTTTTCCCACCCCATGCAAAAAATAAAAAATATACCTTCGATTTTGAGGCAACAGCTGTCTCATCCATCTCATCATCCGAACTATCGGTGTTCATCGCATTAGCACTCGGATTGGTAGGTATGGGTACGGTGTCGCTGCAGCTACTCTCACCTCCAGAAACTACTTGGATAGAATTCTAAAAAAAAATAGCAAAAAGAAAAGAAAACAAGTTTTAATTATTTTGTCAAGTTTTTTAAATTACTTTAAAGAGTGAATTTAATTTTTATTCTAAGTAAAAATTTATTTTAAGTTTATCTAATCAAGTTTTTTAATTACTTTTAAGAGTGAATTTAATTTTTAATCTAAGTAAGAATTTATTTTAAGTTTATCTAATCAAGTTTTTTTAATTACTTTTAAGAGTGAATTTAATTTTTATTCTAAGTAAAAATTTATTTTTAGTTTATCTAAACTAGTTTTTTTAATTACTTTAAAGAGAGAATTAAATTTTTAGCAGAAATGAATTCTGAAAACTCAACTTAAACGCTAAAAAATTTTGAAACTAACATACTTGTGGTTCTGAAGAAGCTGATCTTGAATCCACATGTTCTTTCCCAGATCCAGCACCAGTCTGAACAACCTTGAACAAAAAAAGAAAAGAAAACATATTTTTTAAAACATTGTATATTATTCAAACAGTTAAACAGAAAAAGTGAAATAATACGTACCATATGACTTTTCAGATGAAGTCTAAGCTCCCTCGTATTGAAAAAAGCACCTCCACAAACCGCGCAGCGTAGTGTTGGCTCTACAGGTGCTTCACTCAGATGTGAAGGGCCAGGCTCGTTGTTTAATGCAGGTGCCTAAGAAAAAAGCATAAAAATATTTTAAGTCCAAATCGTATGCTGAAATTTTCCTAGAAAAATAAAAAAATATATTTTTCTTACAGATTTTCGAAGAAGCGAACGGTTAGCAAGTCCCTGGTTCGAGCGACGCTCAGTCAAACGAATATTGTTAAATCCAGGGGGTACTTTAACAGAAGACTTATCGCCACTCTCAATCTGAAATAAGAAAAAAGAATATTTTGAGTATAAAAATATATATTTTAAAATATTCTTCAAGATTTTAAAGAAAATTTTTTTACCTCAGTATCACTGTCAGAAAATTTAAATTCATCATCCCATTTCAGATCATTGATTGAGAACAAGTCATTCACTTGAGTTGGAGTCAACCCGAAGCTGAAATCAACCTTAAAAGAGAGAGAAAAAATATGTTTTTTACATATTTTATCAAAAATTTATAGAAAAAAGTGTAACTTTTTTAATATAAATTTAAAATAAATGGTTTTAATACTTACATCAAAAGCACAAGAATCCCAGAAAAACTCCATTGCAAAAAAAATATTAAAGTTAGGGAACCGTAAAGTAAAAAGACAGAGCTAGATTTGAGATCTACTCGACACGAATTCTAAATTCAGAATGAGAGGAAGGTGTATGATTTTCACCATCCCGGATGAGGGGAGGGGTACGTCAAAGGGGGTAAAGGTTAAAAATTTGATCCCGCACTGTAGGTCGGGATGGGGACTGATCATAGACCAATATACTAGACAACGCATTTCCCCTCGTTATTTGACTGCATTATGAACGAGCTTCCCCAGCAAAATTGTCACGTGATGTTGGTCTAGAGGAAGAGTGGAGAATCATCACTATGTTATTTTTCTGTAGGAACGAATTTTGTGTTTTTTAATATTTTTATTGTGCACGCACTTTTTATTTTAGCATTTAGATTTACACATGGATGGAAAGCTAAACTTTCATAGATTAATTACATAGAAAAAAAAATTATGATAAATCATTTTGCAAGCGAAAAAATTGCGTTTGAATTCTTACTTCAGTCAGAGAAGTATGAGATTATGCTTGCATACGGGAAAAAAGAGAGAGAGAGAGAGGAATCACCCCTAGGCCAAGATCACGTGACTTCCGAGACTCAGAACAAAGGATGGAGGTATCAGATTACACCTTCATGTTGAAGACATTCGCTGTAATGGTCAGCCGTATTGGTGGCGTGGTCTATAGTATATAAGGTCTATGGGACTGATGCAGGGGAAGATTCTCTCTACATGCATCCCTTTTCAAAAAAGAGGGTTCATTTCAATTGTAACTCCCCTTTTTTAGGTGTGGCCTACATACGTGACTTCAGTTAATGGTGTAAGATTAGACAAGCTAGCTGTATTCTATTCAATGTACAGTAACATTGTAAGAAAAATGTAGAAATCTTGTCAGATATTTTTCGGAAAAGAAGTTATTTTCGTAAACATTTCTCTTCAAACGGAATTAATATTTCGCTTTGAAGGGAATTTAATTTTTTTATTCATACTAAAGCAAATTAATATTTTGTTTTTATCCCTCAAATAAATTACTTCACGTAAATTAATATGTTTTTTTAAAAAGAATTATTCTTATTTCAAACAATTTTTAATTCTTAAGTAAGATTTTCCTCAAGTTTCACTTTATAGAAAAAGATTTCTCCTTGAACAATTATTAAAAATGATTTATTTTTCAAAAATTAATATATTCCTCATTATTTTTTCTTTCTTATAAAAATAAATAATTTATAAGTTAATGTTTTTCTTTTATTTTTTTCTCAAATAAGTTTTTACCTAGAAAATAAAATCCGTAAAGAATCTTAATAAATAAGTTAATAATTTGTACTCTTTGAGACATATAAATATTTTTTGTAAATTAATATGTTCTTTCAAACAATTTTTAATTCTTAAGTAAGTTTTTTCCTAGAAAATAAAATTCGTAAAGAATCTTAATAAATAAGTTAATTATTTGTACTCTTTCAGACATATAAATATTTTTGTAAATTAATGTTTTTCAAGTAATTTTTTTCTTCCGATTAAATATATTCTTTTTATCAAATAAGGTTTTATTTCTTTTTTATTTTTTCTTCTTTTCTAAAATAAGTTTTTCACCTAGAAAATAAAATACATAAAGAATCTTAATAAGATTAAAAGAAAAACATAGACAGATTTTATATTGAAACAAAAAGTGATTTATTTAAACCATTTATACATTATTTGAGAAATATTTTTCAAAATAAGTATGGAAATATTGCATTGTCAACTTATTAAAAAAGGATTCATTGAAATTACACAAACAATGTTTTGAAATAATGTTTTGAACAATTTTAAAAGTGTTCAAATGTAGCAAAACAGTTTCTTGAGAAAAGATATATTTGTCATAAGTGTTTAACATTAAACAATCGTGATCGAACTGGCAATCTATATTCAAATCACACCCGTTACATTCGAAAAATGTATTAATATTTGATTGAATTTCACTACAAATTGATGTTAGATAATGGTTTTGCGCTTCATCGAAAATCATATGTTCCTCACATTCAATTCTCTTGTTTGAAATCAAAGTTGGGATTTGTTTCACGAGAACACTTTCCATAAGGCAATGTGAAATCTGACTTTTCAATTCGATCAATCTGTTGATCTGGTCTTTGAACAATTTTAAACCATTCGACTTGAGATAAAAACCTGCATTCTTTGTGGAAAACATTTGTTGCAACAAACACATGTCTTCATTCACAAACGCTGTTAACAGTTGGTTGTTTGATATAAAACTATCCTTCACAGAATTGAATTTAAACGAAGATATATTTTTTTGGAAATCTAGCCACGTTATCGGTGTCAATATAATACCCAATTTTGTAGGAAAACGATCACCAGTACTATTTTCTGTAAAATTACGAATGTGCACTCTTAAATTTTTTTCATTTTCCAAAATGATTTGCAAGAATGTACACCAACCTAAATCCCATTCTCCTAGAATAGGATTTGATTTCTGCCTATGTTGGAAAAATTTATCCAACCGGTCATTATTTGGAATTTCGCAAGACAGTTCACCACTAGTAGATTGTTCATTTTTTAGCACAAGAAAGTTCGTTATCACATTTTGAAGCTAATAGTTCATTATTATCAGAGTGATTGTTCGTTTTTTTTTTCACTACAAGACTGTCCACCATTATCAGGAGATGATTGTTCTAAGTCCAATCTAGGTCTTTTTAAAGGTCGAGAAACAGTAATAATATGACGAAACGTAAGACTTATTCTTGCATTCTTTATCGAAGGATCTACAGCAATACCGTGAGTGAAAAGTTCATTCGTGGGTTTAGCCATAGTGTATAAAGACCCATTGTCTAATTCAATCACTGTAGAAGGTGTGTTTGGCTTTTTAAATTCAATTTTCCTTGGTACACCAAAACTGAGGACTGCGATAGGGAAAGTATCATCCAGACTGAATTCGTTATCTTTATGTTGCGAAATGTAACTTTGTCCGTTCGGATACAGATTTAATAAAACATAGTTGTAGGCACATCCAACATGCTTTTCGACGGTATTTCTAAGTTCCATCATGATTGGGATCCAAGGTTGGGCAGCAATTTGAGCACCGCTGAATGCATACACCAGGCCCTCGTCGCCAAATGCTAACACCTGACGTTTCGGCATAACATCTTTTCCCCAAATGTTGAAGGTGGGAGTGTAAAACGGTAAAGTTTTCAACTCGTTAAAATAACCATCAGCTTTTTCTTTCTCGATAAAGTTAGGATAATAACTAACATTAAGACCGTTTTCATAAAAGTGGATACTCATTTTGAAATAAAGTTTAGCACGATGAAAAAATACAACTTACAAAAGCGAGAACAGGAGGCAGAATGAATGTTACCCCCTCAACTCGTGACGTCAAACCCACGCCCGCAATTGTTCAAAAATAACCAATGACCAACCTGTGACGTCAAACGCGGGAAATCAAAAGTTGCCACACACCTTAAGACTGTTAAAGGTATGTCGTCTACCTGCACCTGGTACCTTCCAACCAACCTGTGTGGTCAACTGTGGGAACCCAATTGTTACCACATACCCTAAAGCTATTCAAGGAATGTCTTCATCCCCACCACCTGACCCCTCTCAGGTCTTGTCCAAACTTGCACGTGTCTACATATTTTAATGAAAGAATGAGGAGACAGAAAATAATAAAAAAATAATTTTATTTAAGACTAATCCAAAATGGGTTTACATGGGATTGTTTTCTAACTTTAGGCGTTGACATAGGACGTGATAACAAATTTTTATTTTTAATGAAACTTTGAGGTACGTGCATTTCTTTGAGAACTTGTAACAATTCACCCTGTGCGTTAATAGGTACTTTTTTGTTTGTAGAAAAAATCAAATGAAAAAAGTCTGCAATATTAGAGTTCTGTATTTTTTTATTTTTAAAAGACACTATTCCTTTTTCATTCCACTCTAGTTTGTGGGGGCTCGTCTTAAGAAATTCTAGTAATTTTAAAGCTTGTTTTTTCATTCTTGAAGGTACTAAAGTTAAAGGAAGTTGGTTATAATCAATTTCTTGTTTGATATGATCAGGATTCACACTCTCTTGTGTTGGTGTGGGTTCTTGTTTCACAGAATCTTGTTTCACAGAATCTTGTTCGGGTTTTGCAGGTTGTTGCTCAACTTCTTCATCAGAACGTTGAATCCACGGTAGATTGTTTTCTTGTAAATTCATTTTTCTTTGCAATAATTCATAATAGCGTTGCACTTTTTCATAATCTGGTAAGGAACTGTTTAATATTTTTAGCAAAGCTTTATCCAATTCACTTAGCTGTTTTTGAGAAGGTGTGTGTTTGTTCAACACCTCTTCAGGCACCAAAGCAAATTTTTTAGCGAATTCCATGGAAGAGTGTGCTGATGGCTGATATGGCAGCGGGGATTAAAATGTTTAAAAATCCACCTTGTTGAACAATCAGTTTCTTTTTAGTGAATAAGGATCCTTTTTTCGTTCCAATCTTTCGAAGAGTCGATTTATATTTCGCCAACGATCGTTTCTGAGTAGTAGAAAGAGGCACGTTTCCTTTTAAAACATTCAACGTACACTCGCAGATAGCTTTAACAGTACGATTAGGTAATTTTTTAAGAAAATGTTTACGTAATTTATTGGGACATGAGTGAATCAATTCCAGGTCTCTAAGTTGTTCTCTTGACAAAGTCATGTTAGCAACTAATTCTTCACACACACTATTACTTTATTTATACTTGTATAAAAACTGAATTTGATTGGGTAGAATTTGTGTTCGCAATCTCATATCTTCATCCGTTTCATTTTTTAAATCGATAAACAAGTATGAGAAGGGTTTCTTTGTAGCATCTTCATACACTTCTTGAAAAAATTTAGATTTTTTAGGGTACAACTGCCTACCCAAATGCATAATTTGGCTCATGTCGCGACGATTTTTAAACAGAAAAATGTACTGAGCATTTAAAGACACTGTTCTAATTTTACTCCCTTTTTGAAAAAAATTTTGGGTTAAAAAAACAACACTTAGATTTAAATGGTGACTACCTTTCTTGAATAACGAAGTCAAACGTTTATCGTTACTGCATTCGGTCATTAAATCATCTATCACAAACAAAGTATTACCATTCAAATAATCTTTATAATTCGATGGGAAACCTTCTACAAAAGTTACATTAGGTATTTCATCATATAAAGTTTGATAAATACCATAAAACCAAACCACTTTGTCGATGGTAGGATGAAACATTTGTTCTTTAAAATGTAACAAATCTCTCATAAAAAAAGACTTGCCACATCCCGTAGGACCGGCAAGAATCATAGTGCAAGGATGTTGTAGACGTGGAAACTCCATGATAAATGAACACAGACACAAAATGTATACAGTTTAAATAAGTGTTTATTGATAAAAATTAGCATACACACGAAATCTTTTGGCAACAAAATTATAGACTCGATGGTCGTTACAGATATTCTTGCTTACAAACATAGACAAAAATTCTTTCAGGGTTTTTCCCCTACATCTACAATATAGATAATAAACGCAAAATTGGCCACAAACGGCGGTTATAGCACTCTGAAGCATCAGAGGATTATAGTTCACATGCGAAAATCGAGATGCAAAGTTCGAGATAGGCCCTTTAAAATAACTGGGGTCGTTTCCATACGAATCAAAGAATTCCACTTCATCATCAGATTGTATGAAAAAGGCTAACCAGTGAGTTCCAGGTTCAGACGAGTCATCTGTGTTACATACGAGGCAAGCTGGATAACGCACGACCGCCTCGGGTAGATGATCACTTGGGAAAACATCTAAAAAATATTTTTTCGTAATTGTATCACTGGATAAAATATTCTTGATTTGCAGAGAATCCATTTTCATTAATTGGCAAAGTCACATAAAACGTGTCGAAACTTGGTAATTTCAATAATGTTTTCAAATTCTGCATACACAAACACAGAAATGGTGGATTGTAAAGCTGTGGAGAATTTTATCTCAATTCTAAAATTTCCTTGTTGTTGTAAGTTGAGGTGGGGGCCGTCACACAAATCAGGACTTAGATCGAAAGCATACAAAGTATGACCATTCACGAAATCTTCTCGCGAAATAAAATTTCCAGCATCACGATTGAAACCAGAGAATAATCCATGATAAGCTCTTATATAGTTTTTATCCTCGAAATTCAATTCCAAAGGTTTGCTAGGAACAGGTTGACCGTCCATATACACACTTAAAAAGTTAACATTGTAGTGATGAAAGTAAAAAGGGTTTAATTCATATTTTCCGCTCATGGCGGCATTATCTAACAATCCAATTATGACACGTTTTGGCATAGCACCCAAAAGAACATTATCTTGCATAAAAGACATACTTCCCGCAGGTATTGTATAAGTCTTGCATAAAACTCGATCGATGGGGTATTTTGCAGAATTTTTTTCCAAAGCTTTAGCATGTCCTAATAAAACTCCTGGATTCACTTTCACTTTACGAATAAACAGCGAGGCATGTTCTAACACGACGTTATATTTCTTTTCCTGCCCAGTCACTTGCTTTGCCATTAAACAAAACTGGGGAGTGCTTCGAATCATTTTAATTTTCAAATCCACCATATTCAGTAAAAGTCGATTCTGTTGAAAAATTTCACAGTGTAAAGGACCGATCATATCTAAAATTTTACTCGTCTTGGTGAGTTCATGTCTTTTTACCAATCCAGGGTTTTGGGGAGTAGCTTGTGTAGGATCGGATACAGTTAAATTTTCATCTTTGTAAAAACATTCACAGGTTAGTAAACTTTTTTTAGCATCTTCACCGAAATTCAACAAAGTTTCAATGTAGGCACGGTAAGGATAAGTGTTACTCGAAGAAGATATTAATCTTTCGTTCAGACTTACATCGATTTGAGAAAACAATGCGTGAAAAAATAAATTAACAGGTGCAACAGGTTCTTTATCAGCCAGAGCAGTTCCGTCAGCATTCACAATTTTCACTTTTAGGTACATGTGCGAGGAGGATAAATCTATGTATTCTTCACCATTACCCGTGATGTTAAATTCCACAGGTCCCCCATCGCGAATATTCGCGAGAGGATGAAATTCGACGAAATGTCCTTTTTCAATAGCTGTCTGTGTAGGTGGTATCAAAAACAAGTCCAGTTCAGATTTGACACAGGCAGGGGAATCTTTATGAATGAGACCCGACATGATTAAGCAAAAATATCGTGTGTCTTCGCTCTCTTCACTTTGGTACGAATGATGGTTTTATTAGATCGCTTTCTCTTTTTATAGCGTTGTCCTGAACCAATCATTGTTTTCATTTTTGTAGCAGCTTTGTCAGTTAAATTTTTTCCAGCTTCTTTCAACCGACGTTTAGCAACATTTTTTATATCTTCACCTCGTGACAGGTCATTCAACACATCTACACCCGTATGAAACAATTGTTTACCAACCGCCTTCGCACCTGATTTAAAAAGGGGTACTGCAGCTCGAAAAAGAGATCGAAACAGCCCGCCTAATCCATATCCTTTTTGTAATGTAGAACCTTGGTAGTAGTTCAAACCACTACCTGACTGGTGAATGTAATAATCTTCAAAAGATTTCGCACAACACTTGTAAGGAACAAACATTATGAGAGGTACTTTTGTCTAAAATGAAGTTTCACGATCAACTGTCCACGCTCGAATGACACCAATCGTCCTGTGTGTGTCCTTATAACAGTTTCAATTGTTTGAAAGTTTTTCCTTGAAAGAGGGACATAGTGTGGTCTGTCGAACATTTCGTGAATCATATCACCATCTTTACCTTTCACAGTAACTACTCTAAGTAAAGGGGATACTATATGACCAACGATCTGAGGTTCTGCTATATCCGAATATATGTAAAGTAATTTTAAATCGAAATTCGGGTCAGCTTCTTTAATCCCTTCAAAGGATTTAAAAGGACTATCACGTATAGGATCCTCATTGTTAGCCTATTCGATCGGATAAAAGCCTAAAGTTTCGGCAAGTCCCGGTAATAACTTTATTCTAGCTGTTGGTTTTAATCCAATTTTCACTTTTCTAGTATGTTTGTTGTAGCTTATCTGAATTAAACCGTTGAAGTCTTGATAGTTCATCCATTTAATAATGTCTGACAGACTTTCAAAAAATCCAAAGGGGATTTTAGTTCTTTTCATCGTCCCAATACCTGCATCGTATTCATATTCATTTCCTCCGTCAAATATATTACTCCACATATGTGGATAAATCAATTCCACAAGTCCGACCTCCCATTCACCTTTCAGATCGAGAGGGGAAGGTAATCTCGTAATAAAATGTGAAATTTTATTTTCTGGGTAAAATTTCAAAGAACTGTCGGAAGGTAGCGTCACGTAGAAAGACATGTTGGTGAATGATTCTCAAAATAAATGTCGTTTCAATTTATAAATGAAATAAATTAGAAGCCAGTATCCATTGGTCGAATTTAGAAGAATAACCTTTATATTTCACTTTATACTCTAATCGCCCTTTTCTCATTCGCTTTTTTAAGATTTTTTTCGATAGCAAAGTTCTCTTTAGGTTGAACTTTTTGAAGTTCTTCTGCGTAAAATGTCCCTAAGATAGGTTCGTTCATCAAATCCTTGATCCGGTAGACAGGCGGTTCCCGCGGTACGCTTCGGTCACGACGAAGAGTTCTTCAGTCCAATTAGTTTCGTATCCTTTTTCAAAGGTTAATTTTTGTTTGGATACTCGAACTGTATCTCCCGGTTTAAACACGCAAGACTTTCTCTTTTCATTCCCCATATCCCCGTACAGAGTAAACCACACGTCACTTTCGTTTTCCGGAGTTACTTCGGCGGGCGCCCTTTTAATACTCGAATGATAAGTATGGTTATAACTATAAAGAAATTGATCTAACACGTCTATGTAACGGTAAGTACGACGACTGGTAAAATATTTCCACATTTTAGTTTTTAAAGTACGGTTAAATCGTTCTACTACGGACGCTTTCGTGTTGTTAAAAGTTCTGAAAAATTTCACACCTTCCTCTTTTAGAAATTTTTGAAACTTGTTATTCAAAAATTCCCTTCCTGCATCCGTATTCAAACAGTTGGGTTTTCGTTCAGAGAAAATTTTTTTAAAAGCTTTCACAATCTCTTCACCTTTTTTAGATTTCAGAGGAACCACCCACGCTCGTTTTGAGAGAATGTCTATACAAGTTAAAATGTAGCGAAAACCATCGTTAAACTTTTGAAGAGACGTCAGATCAGCTAAATCTGCTTGCCACTGTTGATCAATTCTGGATACTATGACACGGTTCGTGGGGAATTTTTTTCGAATAGGTTTGTGAAGTGAATATGCATCTATTCCTTGTAACCATTCTCGAATATTTTTCTTTGATAACTTGCCGCGGGCAGCACGGTGTAAGGCATCTACACCTCCAAAACTTGCAACCGCTTTCGGGTCTCGGTAAGTTTCCTCCATGGCAGCACGTATGTGAAGACATCACATTGAAAAGGATAAATTTCCCGTATCGTTTAAATTTAAAATAAAATCAACGTTAAACTTTCCACCTTCAGAAAAAATATAAAGAATCGAAAAGACAACACACATCACAAAATAAATGCAGAACACGAAAATCCCTTCCTCTCGGGACGGTAACATGACGAACACTAAATGATATTCAATCGAAAAATTCATATTTATATTTAAGATACAGTCATCAGGCTATATTTCCATAGGTCCGTGGTTTCGCGATCGAAAACTACTGTCTTATGGAAATATTTTTACTGCCGTGTGTCGGGTTCGAACCCCCGTCAAACCTCTCTATTTCTTTCATAGTATATTCGCATTCTTAACTTCAATCGATTCCTTATTTTTAAATTTTTAAAATTTTATAATTCATTTCTTAATTCATTCCTTTTTTTATTTCCCAATTTTTAAATTTTTTTCTTAATTAATTTCTTAATTAACCTCCTAATTAATTTCCTAATGAGTCACAAACAATATCCTGCTTTTTTCATTCTACCGCAAACATCGCTTTAAAACCATCATCACCTTTTACAAAAAACACTCATTAATTTTTTTAATTAAATTTCAACATTAATACCCTCGTCACGTTTCACGATCAAGTTAGAGGATGTCTCAAGGTCAACGCCAACTCATCTAGACCCCTCAGGGGGTGGTGTGGCACCCGCACGACTTGCCGGTGCACCAGTGCACCCCCCTCCTGAGCCAGAACCGGTGTTTCTTACCTACTAACGTCTAAATTCGAAAGTGTCCAAATACTTATTGGTAGATAGTGTTTATGACATTAATCCATATAAAAATGGAAAGGGAGACACCTGTGTTACATTAAGTGCCCTGTGTGTGAAACATTTTTATTGTACCTTCAGCGGGCCTTGGCACTTATCCATTACGTAGTTCTTACAGTATGCTCCTGCTTTCTGGATATTTAAATATCTGCTGTTTCATGCTTCTTGACACTTGGGTAAATATATATAATTTCTATCTCGTCCTCGATACATATATTTATTTCTCATCTAAATTTCTTGCTTTATAATCTTGAATTAGTTGATAAACATACTTTACATTGTGCTATAAACTATTTATAAAAAAAGTTTTATATATGACTTTTTTTTTCTTATGATAAAATATTTTTTATTTAAATTATTGAATTTGTTTGCAATAAAATGTGTTAATATTTTCCAAATGTTTAATATGATTGTTATTATTCATGCAAATTTACCACGTTTTTATTAACTTCTATTCTTGTTTGTTTGTTCAGTACAGAGCTTGCAATCGATTTTTCACTAATTTACCGACTAGCTAGACATTTGAAACTTTCAGGATAGTTCAGAACACGGTGACAATGCATATTTTAATACTTTTAGTCAACTGTTTTAGGTCCCTATTGCTTTCGGCAGCGTTTATATGATTCGACAGAAAATTTATTTAACTAACTTCCCGGCTAGCTAGACATTTGAAACTTTCAGAATAGTTCAGAACACGGTGAAAATGCATTTTTTAGAATACATTTAGCCAACTGCTTCGGGTTCCTGCTGCCTTCGGCGGCATTACCAGTACAAAGTTTGCAATCGATTTTTCACTATCTTCCCGACTAGCTAGATATGTGAAACTTTCAGGATAGCTCAGAACAAGGTAACAATACATTTTTTAAATAATTTTAGTCAACTGTATCAGGTCCCTACTGCCTTCGGAAGCGTTTATATGATTCAACAGTAAATTTATTTAACTAACTTCCCGACTAGCTAGACATTTGAAACTTTCGTAATAGTTCAGAACACGGTAAAAATGCATTTTTAAAATATTTTTAACCAACTGCTTCGGGACCCTGATGCCTTCGGCGTAGTTACCAGTTTAAAGCTTGCAATCGATTTTTAACTAACTTCTCGGCCATTTGAAACTTTTATAATAGCTCAAACACGATAGCAATAAATTTTTTAATACTTTTTAGCTACTTGTTCTGGGTTCACACTGCCTTCGGTAGCGTTTATATGATTCAATAGAAAATTTAAAATCATGGTATATAAAAAGTTCTTTTTATCTTGTAATTATTTATTTTATAATAAATTCTCGATACTGTAAGTAAAAAAATGATTTTTTTTTTTTCATCATCATCATTATCATCATTATATAATCGGAATCATTACTTGTAATTGTCATAACGTATTGTCATTATTATTGTTATTATTTATCTTTAATGTTTGATAATAAATAAATAAATAAATAAATAATATCTATAAAATGTTTTTAGCAATAGAGTAGCTATTATTTTTATTTCATAAAAAAGAAAAGAAAATTGCTAAACTTCCAGAACATTAGTATTATAAACAATAAGATTTAAGTAGCTTCATCATTCACCATTTACTGACTTGATTTATCGGAAGCAAAATGACTTATTATTTTCCTTTCGTGAAACTGCAATTTTCTAATTTATTTTTATACTCTTAGATTTTTTTTTTTTCTTTAACACGGAGTTTTTTTTTTTAGTTCGCTTC
This sequence comes from Salticus scenicus, assembly GCA_963930645.1. Lineage (NCBI taxonomy): Eukaryota > Metazoa > Arthropoda > Arachnida > Araneae > Salticidae > Salticus > Salticus scenicus. Next base: position 179,160,560 of record OZ005649.1, read on the forward strand.
ACAACAATATATTTTAAACGATTCTTACGTTGAATTAGATGAAACCATGCATGACGTGAAGCTAGAAAAAACACGAATAAAGATTACAAAAATCAAATGGCAATTTCTAATTAATTAATTAATATATATATATACATATTTCTGATAAATCCCGTTTACACATAGACAATTCACAACTGTTAAATTTGTTGTTGTTATTCAAAAATAACTTTTTTGATTCTTAATATTTCGTTTTAAAGTTATGGTGTGGAAAAAAAAAAAAAAAAAAAAAAAAAAAGAGGGTTTAGAGTTAATTTTTGCATTTTGAGCTCCAAAATAAATATTTAATAATAATAATAATTAAAAAATAATAATTGCGTTTTAGAAACATTTATAATTTTTCTAAATTTTCTAAACATCACCTTAGGTGATGAGTAATTTTCTTGACAAATTTCCCATAGAAAAACTAGGGGCTTTATCAAAAAGAGACGATAAGAAGAGAGTCCACTTACTTAAGGTAACTTTACGGAAAGTTTTAGAATATTGAACAACATTATTTCAATCGGTTGACTATAAAGGTAAATAAAAATATTCTTTTCTATAAACGTTACTTTTTTTTTTTTTTTTTTTTTTATAATTGAAACCTATTGAGGTTGGAAGCAATGTGTTCTGCAGATTTTTATCAAATAATAAGGATCGAAATTCATTTTTTAATTTTGTCTAACTGAAAGCACGGTCGCAAGGCGTATTACAGTATCTGCCAACAAAGTTTAAATAATAAAAAATAAATAGTTAAAAAGTCAACAGGGATTGATCCAGGTTTTAATTTTTGGGGCCCATTTTTGTGAAAAACAAATTATTTTTGTGAAATTTTTATTTATTTTTGTGAAAAAAAGAATTGTCGCTAGAAACCTTTCATTTTAACAGTTACTCTATCTAATATTTAATACATATTAATATTTATAATATTTAATATATATCTAATATTTAATATATATTTAATAATTATTATTTTTAAAAAAACTGAATTTACACTTGTGTTCCAGAAAATAATTCACATCGGAAATTAAATGATTTGGTTTTCTAGCTCTCTGAATACCCCGTTCGAAAATCTAGCCCGAATAATTTCAAAGGAGTATAATTACAGAAGATGAACTTTGCACTCTTGCTTTGCTTGGTACGAAACACCGATTTTTACTGCCGTTTAAAATCGAGAAAAAAGAAAAATCTATCTAACAATACCTATTTCTCTTTCTTAGCGCGTGTAGGCGTCTGTCCAGAACGAGTGCCATCTGTTCTGTACCAAACAATTCGCTCTAACACCCCATATATTGTGTCTGGCTTGTCTAAATAGTGCTAACTTTTGCTTGCAGTGCAACCTTTTTCGTTTTTCTGCACCCCAATCCACAAATCAAGCCTTATCTTTATTATTATTTTTCTTTTCTGCTTCTGCTTTTTGTATCTATCTGCTATTACTGTTGCCACCGATGCTCAACTAAAAAGTGGCTTTGAATTGTGATACATTTCAAAAAAGTACTTCATTCTTGTTTTCAAAGGTTTTTTTTTTTCCCCCTTTCATAAAGCCGATTTTTTTTTTTTTTTTTCTTGACTTTCTTACAGTCCAATTTAAACAAATATTCTTTTTCTGTGATAAAAAGAAAAAAAAATCTAGCTCTGCTTCTTATAATTTTTTTAAGTTTCTCTTTCAGTAGCAATTTCTTTCCCTATAATCTTTCATTATCTATGCATGATGCATGGTTTAGTTTGTTGTTACGTTATTATTTTTATTTTTCTGTTGTTTTTAAAAATATTATTCACTCAATCATCCTCTGATTTATTCTTAATTTTATTATAAATATATCCGGCAATGTGTGAAAATATTTCATAATTTATAAATTATGCATGATTTTACTATATTATTTTGAAAATGATATTTATTAGATAATCCTTTAACTCATTCTCCCTTTTATTCTACACCCCATATTATGGGAAAATGGTGCATAATGTAAAAGTAATGCATGGTTTTTCTTTCTTATTTTTTATGCTAAAAAGTTGTCGAATGGAATTATTCTTTAAAACTTTATATCATTTATTATTAGTTTTCACTTATTCCTGGTTCTATTTTGAAAATAATCCTTTGTTGGATCCATTCATTGTTAATATGGAGACTATGCTATTTTTCCCCACGCTGAAAGCACTAGCAATTTCTGCGCTAAAATTAGGTTCAACCAGCATAAGTATAAGGAAACAATAATAATAACAACATTATTTATTATTATTATTTTAATAATTACTTCGCAATGATCTCTGATATAATCTTAATAAAATTTTGCATACTGCAAACTGCGGAAATCATAGCTCTAAATTAAATATCAATGTTCGACACTAGACACAGTTCAGCTATTTTGGCTTGTTTTTTATTTTTATTTTTTTTCTTTATTGGTATTAAAATATGTTTTCTTAACCTTCTTTTCAATATTAATAAAAAGTATATTATTATTGTCTATTTTTTCAGCTAAAATGTATATAAAATATACGACTAATAATATTCATTAAAGAATAAAATGTAGATCGCACAAACATTATTTCAATCCGGCTTCAAAAACAAAAGTTAAGTTTTGAAAGGTTTTTTTTTTTTTCTTTTTTCTTTTTTTCTTTTTTTTTTTTTTTTTTTTTTTGGCAAGTGTAAACAAAATAATTTTATTTTAAAAAAGAAATTAATTAATTAAACTAAATAAATTAAATACTTTTTTTTTTTTTCAGGGGGAAATTAGATTAATAAAATTTTAATAGCTTTGAAGAATTTTTTCTCTGGGAAATACGTGCAAAAATTCTGATAAAAAAGTCAGTGGCTATTAAAAATAAATTAAATCGTAGAATAAATGAATACAGTTCTCTGTATCTCAGTTCACAATTTGGACGCAATTGAGTTCGAAGCACTGAAAAGTATTTAATAGTTTAAACGAATTTTTCTCAGTTTGCTTTTAAGTAAACGAGAAGAAAGAAAAAGTAGAGAAGAAAATTTATTTTTTGAAACGAATCGAAAAAAAAACCTTACACGCGAGTTACTGTTATTGCTGGGAAGGAAGTTTTACAGGATATAAGTAATTTGTAACGCATATCTTTCACATTATTATAAAAATGAGCAGCTTGACAACACGTACGTATACTTAGCAAATGAATCTGTACGAGAAATTTATGGACAAAAATGGAATAAAAAGAATTTTTTTTAAATAAAAATGAAATAGAAAAAAAGTAAAGTTTAGACTTAAGGATGATAATCAAGAAAAAATCATAAAGGAGAATTAATTGAAACTTAAGATGAAATGTATTTATGGGAAATTATAAAGTGATTTTAGTTTTTAAAGAATTTAAACAATAATAATAATAATAATAATGATGATGATTTTGCTTATAAAATGATTTTTGAATGTGCATGAAAACAATGGCGTTTTTGAGTGAAAGTTATACATTATCATTTCTAAAAGATAACCAGCAACAGTTTTTTTTTTTTTCCCGGCCCTCTTTTTGTGTGTAAATAATAATAATAATAATAATAAATGAAAATATAAACAATCAATTTGGATATCATGTTTATTATTAAATCATTAATTAAATTTTACATATTTTTTGACAATGGAAATAATTTGAAAGCTGTTATTAATTCAATTTATTTTCAAATGTATGTTTTGAAGAAAGGTCAAACTGAAATTATTTAAAAAAAGGAAAAATAAACGAGAAAGGGTGTTGATGAAGAATTACAGATAAGTAAAAATTCACATATTTTCCAAAATTAAATAAAAAACATTTTTTTCCCCTTTTTACATTAATTAGTTTCTACCTTTTTTTATCTTCTCTTTTTGCATGTGAGTAACTTTAAATAAAAAGAAATTATACATTTGAAATGTAAATGAAATTTCAATCAAGTATTTATTAAAAAGTTATTTAGTGAAGTTTCTATTCTTCAGATAATGTTAAGAGTTTACTAATTGATAAATATTTTTTACAAAAATAATCAATTCTTTGTTTTTAAAGAAAACAAAGAATTTATTAGAAAATTGTTGTAAATTAACATTGGAAGCATGTGTATTTTTGTCTAATTAGTATATTATTTCAATGACAAAATAATATAAAAATCAAATAATCAGTTAATAATGGGCATAACAGTAAAATTTCACGTCTTTGTGTTCATAGATTTAAGAACTCAAAAGAAAATTGCAAACGCTCTTTGAAATCACCGAAGCGCGAGATAATGCTTTAGTAAAATTCATGTGGGTCATATACTTCATACGACCATATTTGGGAAATATCTGTATATTCATCAGTTTGGTGTGTTTTTGCGTGAAAAATATTTTTTTGGCAACTGTACTTCAGAAACTACTTGACAGAATTTAATATAAATGTATATGCAATTGCACCATAACATAAATTTGTGCCTATCAACTTTTTGCAGTTCTCCTGTGAACGAGGAGGCTATATCTCAGATTCTATAGCATATAATTGCTAAAAACTTGGTATAAGTAAGGACCAAGCTGTAAGTAAGGACACACTGCAAATAATAAACCTGAAAAAGTACAGGAAAATTCTGGCAGCTGGGGTGCCAGTATTTCTCCGTCAAATGTACAGTTTAAAACCGCAAAATTTTATCACTGACACATATTTTACGCAGAAATCCTGTAAATCAAACATGTTTTTTTTTTTTGTTGTTGTTAAAAGTACAGTTTTGTTCTGTATATTTGACGGAGAAATACTGACACCCCAGCTGCCAGATTTTTCCTGTACTTTTAACAGATATTTTTTACAGTGTAGTGAAACAATGGGCTATAACGATTTGGGTGTATATCAGCAGGAAGGGGGTTCTGCTGTGCTGAAGTTTACCGTGTTAATAAAAAAGGCTAAATCTCATCTTCTATGGCATATAGCCATTACAAAAACGAATGCTGGCTTAATTTGCTTATATATCGGCTCATAAATGGTACTGCCATTTTTCCCCTGCTGTGAGTTTCCACATGTCTACATCTACGCATCTGCTGATAAAAACTGCATGAAACTCCATATATAAAATCTTTATTAGGGGAGTATACTTTGCGCTTGTTAAACACAAAGTGTCGCTGTTTTCTAGAATGATACAGAAGAAAGTTTAAGATGGTCACAACATACTAGATTTATATGTTCTTTTATCTCTTTTTTAGAAATTTTATTTCATTTCATTGAAATCTTCATTAAAAAAAAAAAAAGTAAAAAGAGATTAAGCACCTGTTTAATATAAGTTAGTACAGCATACTTTGGTATATGAAACTGAATATTTGCTAAAATTTCAATATATAAGTTGCCAAACATCACAAAAGATCTGTAAGGTAAAAAAAAATCCCTTTTCGGCAAGCTTAAAGACAAAGGTATATTCCTTTACGTTAACGTTACAAAAGTAAAGAAATATTACGTATGCATTAACACATACTTAGCCAATGGCTTTGTTCCCCCACGTTGCATTATTTAGCTTGCTATTCTGTTTTTAAGAAATTTAATTATCAACTATTACTTTTCATTCTACTTAAAATTTTAGGCTAGATTTATTGGTCAGTAAACATTTCATTTTTTTACAATCCAAGCCCATAATCATTCAACAAATAGAAGCCATAAAGATATACAATTTGGTGACAAAACTTGCGACTTAGCAATGAAATTTGTGATTCGGCGGCAAAATTTGATAGTTGACGATAAAATGTTTGACTTGGCGACGAAATTCGCTATTTGATGACAAAATTTGGCGAGCTTGGCGATGAAAATGGCAGATTTGGCATCACTATATTTTCTTCCCGCGCAAAAACCTCATATCTCTTCACAGACCAATATCTTGTTTCTACAAGATAAAAAGTCAAAGGAAGCTGTAACGTATTACTGTCAATTTTAAATTCTTGTGTAAACCAGCATTCTAAACTATTCATTACAAACGATATTTTTACCAAGACTAACGTATTATTTTAATTTTATATTTTTAAATGATTAATTAAATCTGTTACCATGGTTTTTATATTTTCAGCGATCTTTTTTATTATCGTTTTCATGTGACGTAAGCATCAGATTATAAATTTGAGCAATTAAAGCTATAGAAAAAGTCGGCTTCATCCCGATTGACGAAAAATCACTTTTTAACTCGTAACTTTTAAGCAATTGAAGTTATCGAAAAAGTTTAAATGCAAAAATTGTTCTTTAGGGTAAGGCGGCATTTCGTCTGATTTGAAGTGTTTCCCTATTTTCAATGTTAAAGAAATTATGGGCAAATGAAAATTTCCACAACCCCCCCACCACCATTTCCACCCCCTTTGAGCTGGAACTCGACCGAGATTTTTACTGTCCTGACAACATATCCCGAGTTGGTTAAATTTAAATAAAAATTTCTCCAGTTATCGTGTTCACAACTTAACATGGGAAAAAGCGTTATACATATATACAGTCGGTAACAAAAGTGTCCAAACACAAGCAAAAATTCCTATGTAAAAAAAGTACACTTCATACGGTTTTGTTAAATAAATCCTTGTCGATTTCTTTCCTTAGTCAGTGTAAGAACATGATTCGATAAGGATTTATTTAAGAAAACCGTATGAAGTGTATTTTTTTTACATAGGAATTTTTGCTAGTGTTCGGACAGTTTTGTTACCGACTGTATATGGTGTGTATATATGTGTGTGTGTATAAAATTTTGAACGGAGGGTAATTTTGGGTTCCAAGTGTCATGATCGGTGAAGATATGAAGAAATTTCCCACAAGTCGTGTCATGAGAATCATTGCAATAGGTAGATCTCCTATAAGGAATCTACCTAAAAAAAATAAGTATTTCCTAAATACAAAAGGAAATCCATTTAATAGAAATAATTTTGAAAATTAAATTTTACGTATGAATTAAATTTTATATATGATATTCTTACAGTGATTTATTTCTACTCAATTGTCACGATTGTTAACTACAAGTTAAAGCTTAGATTTTTCATAGAAGTAAAAAAAAAAAAAAAAAAAAAAATCGTAACATTGTTATGCTAATTTTATCCCACATTCATTATTCCGCTTTCCAAAGTCGTTCAGTGTTCTTGGATTCCATTTTTCTAAAGGTTGATAAATCGAATGCGATAGAGCCCGTAAGGGAATCATCACCTGATGTTATTGGTATTTTAGTAAAGGAAATTTATTTTTCCCTGCTTCTGATTATTACCGCGATATTTAATAAATATCGGTTTATTTATATGTTGTAATTGGAGAATTCATCATGAAGTTCAGATGGTAATTCCCATGTTTTGTTTTTGGAAATTTTTCTGTACAACGATAAAAACTATTTTTAACAGGCGGTTAATACAAAATTGCTTTAGTTTAGTTTTAATATTGTTCGTTTCATTTTATTGTCTACACTTTGTTTTCATTTTCGCTTAAAAAATTGACATTCATATTGATAAATTCTCTAGTTACATCTTCTAAGTTAAATGTTGCTTATTAAAGACAAATTATAATTAAAAACGGGAATAAAATAAATCCTATTGAATAAAATGCCTCTAAAATTATATAAAGATTTTTTTTTTATGTGATTTATCGTTTTCTGTTTACTAAAATAACCTTTAGATAAATGGTGTCAAGAACACAGAACAAAATTTTGGAAAACGGGCCAAATAGATCTGGGGTAAAATCAACATAAGTGTGTCCCGAAAAAAGTTACTCTTATGGAAATTTCGAGTTACAACGTATAATTAATAACCAAAATTATTAAATATTATTAAAATTGTTGCAATAAATCTGCACTTAATACGTAAAAAATTATTTTTAAAATTATTTCCGTAAAGTGGAACCATATGTAATTAAATAAATAAAAGCAATATCTCATATTAATTATGATAACTTTGCTTATACATTTTAATAATAAAAAAAGACTGAAATAGAAAGATTGGGTTAGAGTGATTAATAAATATATGATAAATAGATAGACAGAAATGGAAAGACAGAGAGGGGTAAGAGAGAAATTAGCGAAGCAAATTTTTAGCAAAATAAATGACAAATAGTTGGAAAAAAGAAAAAAAAAATTAAATGTGAAAAGATAAAAAAAAAAAAAAGAAGAAGAAGAAGAAGAAAAAGAAAAAGACTATTTACGTATGGGGAATAATTTAAGGCGATCTGACTTGCATAAAACTTGTAGAATTAATACTGAGTACTGAGCAAAAACAACGCTAAAAATTTGCCGTTGAATGACGAAAGATATCTTTGTACAGAAATGCATCTGTGCATTATATGGCACTCATTTATAAAGTTTTTATTAATCTTTAACACTGTGTATATTTATTCGTTCATTTATTTTAATGTAATGTGGTTCATAAAAGTTGAAGCTGTTAATTTATAATAAAAGTTTATAATATTTATAAAAATTAAATTGGATTTTTTTTTTTTTTTTGTCTGTAGAAAGAAGAATCAATTTTTGAAATAATTTATGAGTTGTACAAAATAAATAAATAAATGAAATAAAATAGATCATATATATGTATATATATAAATCAATTGAAATAAAATTAACAGTAAATATACTGTAAGAAAATTGCGTAAAATAATTATCATTATTTAATTACTATTGCTAGAACGAATCTTAGAAAAGTTCATTGTGTAGGGATAAATGCCGATAGACTGCGCGATAATCAGTGTCTGGAAGAGATTAATTATGAGAAATTTAAAAACATTTCACGACAGTTTTTAAAACGTTAGGCTCAAAGAAAAAACTCTTAATTTCCATTAATAACTCAGGTCTATAAAAAAAAAAAGAGAAAGAAAGAAAAAGAATTACTAAGCCTATTTTTGTTTTTTAAATAATTGATATAAAATTCTGCGCAAAGCAGAATTTAGTTTAGTACGATAGAACTTACTTTAATCTATTCTTCCATATAAGAGCATGCAGAAGCTGTATTTTATTCGCTAGCATCGGTTACTATATTAATTTCTTAAAATTACTTTGGTACAGATTTAGCTTAGGAGCTCCTTGGTGTTTTTAACACTTTCCAACAAGGTTGAAAAGTGTTAATTACTTCTGTTTGTCTGTCTGTCCGTCTGTCCGTCTGTCTGTCTGTCCGCGCTCTAACTCCCGTAAATATTTATGGAATTTCCTGAAACTGATATATGTTATTCAAATTCACTATCGGATGTTCCCTATTGAAAATGGAGTGCGTACCTCAACTGGTTTATGTACAGAGACACCCGAAAGTATTCTAAAGCATTGTGTTCTATGGGAGGTATTTCTATAAACCATATTTTAATAATTTTACTGTAGACAAAACTTAATAAAATTGAAATATGTCATTCCAGTTCACTATCGAATGTTTCTTATGTAAAAAGGCGTAAATACCAGCACTGGTCTGTGTACAAGGACACTCGAAAGTATTCCAAAGCATTGCGTTCTATGTGAAGTATTTCTATAAGCTAAATTTAATAACTTTACTTTTCACAAAGCTTAATGAAATTGAAATATTTTATTCATATGCACAAAAGAATGCTTGCTACAGAATATTGTTTGATGAGCATTAGATTTATAGGGACGCACAAAAATATTTAACTTCTGTAAGATATATTAATAAAAATTTTCTGAATCGCACTTTCGTTTACATTAAGCGTTTTTAGCGATTTCAAACAATTTTTAGTGTGAAAATTATTTCAATTTGTGCATTTGTCTGTTGTTTATCTTTCTATCTGTCTTTCTCCCGCTCCAGCGTCCGTTAATATTTTCAGAATTTTTAAAAAATGTTATATATTAGTCAAGTTTACTATGGTATATTTCCTATTTAAAATGGTATTAATAATATGTCCTGTACAAGTGGTTTATGTACAGGGACAACCAAAACAAAATTCCAATACATTGCGTTTTAAGTGATACACTTTAAAAAATCACATTTAAATATCTTTCTACTGTAAAATCATGAAAAAAAAAAAATGATGTATTGTTAATATTGCAACATAATATTTTGAAATATGATTAACCTTCAGATTTACAAGGCTACACTAAAATATTCAGATTCAACAAGGGCTGCAATTATAATCTAACGGCTGCATTTTCTTTTGTGTGCCTTTTTAACACTTTCCAACAATGCCTAAGAGTGATTTTAATTTCAGTTAGTCTATCTTTATACTTTTCAGTGCTTCTGTTTGTCTGTTGTGTGATTACGTAGGCAAAGAATATTGAAAGATATGGGATACAACAAATACGTGCAGTTGGAAAGTGTTAATAATGAATGCGTACTGCATGATTTTTCGTTCTTGTTTAAATTTTTGTTATCATTTTGGTGAGGAATTAAAATATCTATCGCAATTGTGTAAATAAAGATCTTGGGGAGAAACATCCGAGCTTTTGCGATGCCAAATTTTAAATTTTGCCAAGGGGGTCTATATACTGAAGATGTTCCATTTCTTTAGTACAATTTTTCTCCTTATATTTCATTTAAAAAAAAAAAAAATGTTTGCATGTTCTTTCTTTTTTTCCCTTTTAAAAATATATATTTACTTATTTATTTTTGGCATTTTTTCCCCATAAATTTTAAAATTAAAATGCGGTTTTTATTTAATATATTTTGATCAAGTTATCCAATTAAACTAAAAAATACGGCGTTAGCTAGATTTTGTACTGATTAATAAGTATGCCTATTTTTGATGAAATCTAATACTTCGGACAAATACAGTCGGTAGCAAAATTATTCGAGCGATAGCAATAATTTCTATGTAAAAAATGTACACTTAATGCTCCTTTGTTAAATAAATTCTTGGCGAGTCATCTTCTTAAACTGACTAAGAACATGATTCGACAAGGATTAATTTAGCAAAATGATATTAAGTGTACATTTTTACATAAGAATTATTTCTAGCACTCGAATAATTTTGCTACCGACTATACAATGAAAAACTTTCAGCTTTCAGAGTAAATTCAAGCTGTAATGGAATATATGGTGACAAAGCAAAATCGCTGTCTGAAAGAAACAGTACGAAAAAGGAAGAAAGAAAAGAAAACATTGATATATATATATATATATATATATATATATGTTGGCACAATTTTATTTGATAATTTTAGCTGATACAGATATTTTTTGGTATGTTGAAATCGAAAATGAAGTCAATTTTTCTCTATCACGTTTAGATCTTTGTCGATGCAGGGTGTCTACCGATACAATTTCTTCTTTTTCGGTAGTTTCTAGTATGTTTCCATGATTCATTATGATTCATTATGATTAATTATTTATGGAAATATACTGTAAAATTTACCATATAATTATATTTGTGGAAGAGTCAGAGAAGAAATTGTGTCGGTAGAAAACGTGTATCGATAAAAATATGTACGTGATAAAGAGAAACTGGCTTCAATTTCAGTTTCAGTATTCCAAAAAGCATAAAAATCAGCCAAAATTATCAAATCAAAATTTTAGATGTAGACTTGTGTGATGATTATAATAATGAATAGCGTGAAAATTATGCTTAGTATTAAAATAATATTCATCATTTGCTCTTTTCGAAATTATAATATCATTTTCCGCGAAAAGTGAAAAATTTCTACGAATTAACCGTTATTATACAATAATAAATTATATTAATTACTAAGTGATCTAGTTTCATATCAAACTGATAATTTTTCTCGCACTTAAAATTGAGCGTAATTCCCTTAATTTTCTTAATTTTTTTCCATATATAGTTGTGGCTTTCAAAATTATATCAAATATAACGCAACAATAACCACAACAACAACATTAACATGAAATCACAGATTGTCTTTTACAGTAACATTAAAATAACGATATTCTTCGGCACGATAATTCATCTTTTCTGCTGAAAATAATAGTACTGGAAGAAATTTTGACAAAAAGCATTGCAGTCTCATAACAATAAATCCCAGCGAAGTAAAATCCAAGCCCGGAGTTAATTTATTTTTCGAAATAGTAACGCATCAACAATCTGTGCCGCATATTTTGTGGACAAATGGGCAGACATCAAACGAGAGAAAGCTTGTAAAATCCACGCTTCTAAAACCATCCATCAAGTTCTTCCAGTTCTATATCTCCAGTGAGAAGGCTCACCAATAACATTAAACCAATTTACGAATTGCCATTTGTCCAGAGGGGGAAAGAAAAAAATTATTTCATTTTTCAGACGACGGAATTTTTCCACGCACTTCATCCCTCTTTTTCTTTCTATTTCTGCGAGGAGGGATGGAGGGAAGGAGAGAGAGAGTAGAACTGTGGAACCTCTTTGGATCCGGGTCCGTACCTGTAAATCGCGGCAGAAGAAGTTGGAAGAAACTTGCGATCATCAGGAACTAGCTGTCACTTGCGCATTGTGACGGCATTCCTGACGCGTGGCCATGACCCCGCCCCCTTCATTCGCCAACACCCCAACTTGAGCCCCCATTGCCTTAAATGTTGGCGATTTTTTTTTATTTTTATTTTTTTGGCTCAGATAATTTTTACATTGTTGCTATTTAGAACTATGTATATCTATTCGTATTTCGAAGATCCTTCAACGAGATAAACATTTTAGAAATTTTTTACTAAACTTAAACTAACATCTGATGTGAATTACAAATAAATGATCTATACTTAAGAAAAACTTCATTTATAAAATTAAGATATGAAAATGGAAAAAAAGAAAAAAAAAAGTTTTATGAAATTACTAGTGAAATTTGTTTCATTCTGATCTATTTATTTTCCTTTCTACCCCCTCTGAGGCAGCGGTAGTCCGGTCGGTAGAGCACCGAGCTCGTAATTGGAAGATTGCGGGTTCTATACTAGAGCTGGCTAAAGACATGTAAAATCCGTCGTGGCCGCAGTGTCCTCCATGTTCTGATTCAAATTGTATCTCTTGGGGTCACCAAAGTGGGAGATCCCTCCCGTCCGTGGAGGATCAAAATTGTGATGGCATGTCTCCGGACCATCCTTAGGGATGCGTCCCAGACTTTCGCCAGTTATCCATAGCACATTACTAGCGCCAACAAACCAACCAACATTCTATCTTCTACTTCGATGATTAAAAGGATGGCATGTCTCTGGAACTACTAGAAGGGTGAGTCTCAGACCATTTCCGAAATTCTGTTGGGTAGCTTTAGCACCATGTAAAACCCACCAAAATTCCAACCGTCTGTCTTTTCTTTTTAAATGTTCATAGCCTGAATTATATGTTATATCAATAAATCTTCGAATGTAGTAAAATGGAAAGTAAAAAGCAATAACCGCATCTTCATTCATTCCATATTATTAAAAAAAAGTTCATTCATACAAATATTATTTTCAAAATAAGAATAGATTCATTTACCTCATTTTTTTTTTTTTTTTCCGTTTTAATTTAGATACTTAAAAATGTGTTTACAAAAGTATTTTTCCCTTCCACAGAGGATTAAAATTGTACGTCATATGTCTTTGTTTCGTTCCTATCCGCCATTTTCTAGCCCACAAGACCGGCTGACGATTTATTATTGGTGTTTTTTCGGCAATAAATTGCACGAATAACTCTAGAAAAGGACACCGCCTGTTTATATTTTCTTCTAATCCAGAAAGAAGGAAAAGTGGATTATAAATTGCATATGTAACTCACGGATACCCGGAGCAGGAGCACAACGTTGTAGCATAAGATTTCCATTATTTTCAACTTATTTCATCTTATTTTCAAAGTTGTTTGACAAATTTAATATGAATGTTCTGTTTTTTAAGCTATTATTTTTAAATTCCTTTAAAATTAACTTTAAAATTACATTTCTTTTAACGAGAAGGTTGCAGTTTTGAGAATGTTGTCGATGTTCTTAAAATTGCCAACTTGTTAATTTTGTGAAAAGAAGTTCTAGCTCACATGATCTGTATAAAAGTTTAAAGGCGATAGCAACGCTAATCAGGTAACCTAGTTGTTTCTACCGCCAACATTTTCCCAGATGGGCTAGATAATGGCGGACACAGATGGCGGACACTGCGCCAGTTCCTATCATATAGCCTTAGTTCCAATGGGTGAATCCTAGACCATCGCCAATAGCTCAGTACATAGCTACAATGATGTCAAAATTTATTCCCTCCTTCCAACAGTCTTTTAGCTCACGGCATTTTAAATTTGTTTCAGATTATAGGGTTTCAACTTCAAAGTAATGCAATTTTCTCAAGCAAATTAACAAAATATTTTTTCAATACTGTACTTATTTTACATTCAAACTTTTATTAAGAGGCAAAGTAAACATTAAAGAATATCCTCGATGTTTTTAAAAATAAATAATATATTTTTTAAATTATTATTTATATAACGTATTTTTTAAACTTTAAATAAAATATTATTGATAAATAAAATATTATATTTTTATAAATGGTTTCGTGATCTTTGTAAATGAATTGAAAATTTTTATATATTCGATTCCTCAAACCACCCTTGAGATCTTTATTTAATGTCTATATTAAAATTAGCCAAAAACACATAACTGACCGCTGCACAAATTAATTTACATTTTTTTTTCGTATAAGTGTAGATGTTAAAAAATGCGAGACAACACGGGAGTCCTAAACCTGTATTTATGCGACTATTAAAGAAAATCACATAAAACTTGTAATGGTTAGATCAACCAGTGTGACCTGTCATCGAACAAGCATTTCCCGCGTACTGTCGGTAACAAAAGTGTCCGAACACTAGCAAAAATTTTCTATGTAAAAAAAGTACACTTCATACTGTTTTGTTAAATAAATCCTTATCGAATCATGTTCTTAGACTGAATAAGAACAGGATTCGACAAGGATTTATTTAACAAAACCGTATGAAGTGTACTTTTTTTTTCATAGGAATTTTTGCTAGTGTTCGGACACTTTTGTTACCGACTGTACCAGTTTCAAGATCAGAGCTCCTGTAACACAATCTTGGAAATATCAACTTAAAATTATTAGAGTAACTTTATTTAATATGTTATAGATATCCTTACTCCTCGCTATCGTAAAAAAAAAAAAAAAAAAATCCATTGCATACTTGCCAACATTCTAATTAATATTCCGTAAAATTGTTAGTTTCACCTTTTTTTCACACCAGTCTTTTTCTTCTTATTTAGTTAAAATTACAATTGGAAAAAAATACTTTAAATATTAAGTGGTGTGGAAAAAGGATCAGTACTAACAATTTTACAGAATACTAATTAGGATGTTGGCAGCTATGTCATTATAACAATTCATCATTGAATTGTTATCATTTACTTTATGTCTCAAAACTTCGTTCACAACGATTTGAATTTAATCGCTTTCAAAAGTCGATATTTTACTTCAATCGAATTAGATTCTAATTGGATTACTTTGGCGACTTCCTGTGAGTAATAGGTGTTGGCGAGAGAGACTACTTCGACAGCGGTCGTAACCTCCAAACATAACTTTTATTCATTTATTTTTTTTTACTCAGGTGTTACTTCGTCCGGTTCATTAAGTTTTCTTTTTCATTTCATGACGCTCCGTACATTCCTGTTGTCGACACCACGCAGTCTAGGCTCTTCGCTGCTTACCCCCAATAAAAAAATAAAGAAGCAAGAACGTAAAAGGAAAAAAAAATCGCTTTTTATTTTTAGCATTATTATTTCACAGTTCTTTCCTTTTGTGTATACATCTCTGCTCCATTTTTGCTTCATATTTCTACCCCCCATTCATACCTGTCTACTCTGGGTCATTGACTAGGGACCGTACAAAAAATGAAAACGTACTGAAGGAAAAGAAAAAAAGAATGTTAACAAGAGAAGAAATAACTTTAAGGACGTATTTAGATTTTCTTCTTTTACACAATCAAAATACTTGTTTTCGTTTAATATGATTAAAAAGTTGTGATACTTATTAAGAAAAAAAAAAAAAAAAAAAGTAAATAAAAGTTAATTTTTTGTTATAGGACCACCGCGCTAATGTAAAGCATTTTGGCGACTCTTACACTCGACAAGACCGAAGAATCGTGTCATCTAATGACCAAATTTGAAAAAAAATTATCTTTTTAATTTAATTTAATTATTATTATTTTAGTCTTTTAACTCAATAACCAGTTGCACATATAATTTTCATTATATTAAAAAGTATCAACTAAAAATTAATTGAAGAGAAAACTTAGTACTATGTTTTTCAAAATATTAGTCTCGGTTAAATTTTCACTAAATGTTTTATCAAGTACTGTTGAAATTATTTTGAATTTCATTAAGTTCCAAATTTATTATAAACCGATTAAAATCGAAGTAATACTATTTGTTAAAAAAGTATGAATATAATTAATTACTGCTTTTAAAACTAGATTTAAATCATAGCCTGTTATTTCATGCTACGATTACGAAAAATATACTTTTAGTATGTATGCAAGAATGAAAGCATTTATTAATACATATTTTAGAGAATAAATTGATTTCGTAAATTAAATTTGATTAGGGAAAAGATATCACCATTCAGTTTGATTGGTATCAATATCATCTTAATACTTACCAAATCTGTTTGTTTAATTTATCTTTCCACGTCGAAAAATTGTTCTAATATGTCTGAAAATTTTTGTACAGTCAGGTTAGAACAAGTGCATTCTTCTACCTGTAAAGTATTCCTGAAACATTTCGAATCTAAATAAATGAAGGAACCTATAACGCGTATAAATATTTTCAGCTCAATCGGAGAAGGCATTTAGACGCTATCCTACTTTAAATAATTTCAGCCCATAGGCATAATGATGAAGAATATTCCTTTATCACCCTGTAAAATATCCTGTAAGTGCTAGATTCACAAAATCTATATAGTTCGTGCTACGGTGACCAATAACATACATAAAAACTTTCAGCTCATTCGAACGAAGCGTTTAGACGCTATCGTGTTTACCCACGCACATATATACATCCCTGTAAAAATGGGAAAAATAAACACAGAGGACCTCAACTCGAAAAATACACCGAAATCTCAAAATCGAATTTTTGTCCTGAACGCATTCTTTATATATGTGCGTTCAGAAAGTAATTAATCATGAAGCAAAATAATAATAATAATAAATAATAATAATAATTTCATACAAAAAAATTATTTTTTCTTTGTGTTCACATAAAAGTTGGAGACGGAAAGTATAAATATTTCTGCAAGAAATAATATTTTTTGTACTCTTAGTTGGGGGTTGTTGTATGTGAGAGAATGGTATTTCACATACGTTTTAATATTTTAATTACTGCTTTAGAAACAGTAATGATAATACAGGAATAAAATATGAGATAATAATGAGATAATATGAATAATAATATGGGATAATATAGGAATAAAACTTTTTTTTATATTATACTCAAAATGTATAATTTATTACCATTTACGTTTCAAAATTTATGTTTCAAAATTAATCCGAAATCTCCACAAAATTGTGATGGCATGTGTTTGGGGGTGAATCCCAAGTCGTCGCTAATTGTCCACTGCGTATCATTAGGACGATGTTTTAAATCTAATCAACTCAACTCAACTTAAAGGAAAAAAAAAAATAAGATATCCATCACTTTCATCATCATGAAGAATCAGCAATAAAAATGTTCTTATGTACAATTTAGTTTTATATTAAGCTATAATTTTTTTTTTTTTTCTATTTGTTTCTAAATGATCTCGCTTAGTTATTATTATTATTATTATTTTCAAATTGGGGGTTTTAATTAATTTACCTATCACAATAATAAATTAAATGTTAAATATTGTTGCGTACTCGCGGTTTGTCAAATGTCTGTGAATAGAAGACGAAAAGAGTCTTAAAAATTTATTTACAAAATATTCCAGAACTTTACAGATCTGTAAACCAGGTATCAACTTCAGTTTCACCAGAAAACGCATCTTAAGTAACAACTGACAACTTAAAAATCACAGCATAAACTGTACCATGCCAATACGTTAGGAGTAAGTTACTCTTAGGAGTAAGTCATTTGGCGTGAAACTGAATCACTATGGAGAGAACAGGATTCGTTTTTAGAGCCTTCTGTAAATCGAGAATTTTCTAATAACTTCTAAAATAATCGAATTAGAGCTCCGATATTCGAACTATCGAAAGTAAGGATCTTCTCGCAAAAGTCGCTAAAAACTCGCCAGATTTGTCGCAAAGGTCATTACCTGCCCTGTTTTTTTAAAGGGTTTTTAAAGAAAAAATGCTCTATTTTAACGCCAAAATAAGCTAAAAATGCAAAAGATTAACATTTTATAACCTGACTCTTTGAACGAAAATGCATAAAAAATAACTACTATTATTTACAAATTCGTATCAATATGAACTTGTAATTAAAGTTTTGACTATAATTATATTAATTATATAATTGTATTTGTTACATAAAAAATGAAAAAAAAAAAAAAACTAGTTGAATTGTTTTGAATCTGTGCATAACTGAAATTTTTTAATAAAATAGAAAAAGAAAAAAGTTTTTAGGACTGAGGGCCTTTTAGTCTCAATCTGGGATTTTTGCGTTGTCGTTTTCGATAGTTGGACATTTGTCGAAATCATTTTTCGATAGCTGGACATTTATCGAAATGTAAAATTTATCGAAATTATAATTGGATAATTTGAAAGCGATGTTATAATTCGGAAGAAAAAAAAAACTAATAGTCCTCCGTCCTAAACTAAATTCTGCTTTTGCCAGAATTTCATCAAAATCTTTTTATTATTATTATTATTATTGAAAGAAAAAGAAAAGAAAATTAATAATAATCAGTATCGTATCGTTACAAACGATATCGAAAAAGTTTTTTTTTAACAATTTTGAATTAGGAAATAAAAAGTGCGCGTGAGATAATATGAAATGAAAATAACTAAAATAAAATTAGATAATTTATGCGATTAATGTTTCTACTTCATTAATTTTTCACAATAATTTATAATTTATCTATCTGTTTTATGCGCTATTTGGCTTAAAATGGCTGTCGCCTTTGCGTGTCAAAAAATATCCAGTTCACTTAATTTAATCCAAGATGTTCTATAAGTAAAGGTGTTTTTATTATTATTATTTAATTGTTGCCAAAAAAATTTTCCAGTTCAATTTTTTTTTTTTTTTTTAACGAAAGAAACAATTTTAACTAAACGCTTTCTATGCAGTTCGCTTAGTGTAAACAAGGAAACAATAATGGCATATATGCATATAGCAATGAAATTAACACGTTGAAATATATAATAATTATTCTTTACATTACTAGGCTTCATATTTTAGGGGACATACGCTTTTGAATATTAAAAATAAAATTGGATTTTTAATTTTTTTTTTTTTTTTTGGCCATTTTAAAGATGTACTAAGATGACTATCTCTATTGCGTAAGTAAAGCCATTGGTGAGGAACGTTTGAGATATTTCAGTGCTAAACTTCAAATTTCGAAAAGGTATATATATTAATAGAAGAAATAATTTGCCTGTCTGTGTTTGACGCATAGTAGAAACTATGGCATGTTTAGTTTAGAAATTCTTTTCTGTAAAAAGAAATACGTGCATAATTGCAATATATATTTTCGATATTCCTATCAGAACTTAAAAATTACGTTTCATGCAATTTTTCTCATTTTTTAAAAATATTATTTATTTTATAGCTATGGTCTATATTTTTCTAATATAAAATGAATTATAAAATCAGGTGTAAAACTTAATTATTCTAATGACAAGAAAATTATTGAGTAATATTATTACAATAATTATATTTTAATCTATTAGTCATTGGTTATCTTTATAATTCAAAATATTTTAGAAATCAAATAAGAAATTATTTTAGATGCTTTAAATTTAATAATTGTGATTTTGAAAAAATAAATAAATAAAATTTAAATTTTTATAAATGTTAAAGCTTTAAAACATATTCTGCAATATTTTAGATAACATACTATGAATCATAAATAAATCGTGATCTTATATAATATAAAAAATAAATATTATAAATAATTTTGTAACTGAGTTTTTCTAATTAAAATTCATTTAAATTTTAATTTGAGGAAGCGTTAAAGTTTTTCAGGTAGTTTATTATTATTAGTGCTAGAGGCCTATTTCAGTCGGTACAGTTGCCGAATTTTTATAGGTCACTCTTAATTAGTGCTAGAGGCCTATTTCAGTCGGTTTATTGAATGGGGATTTATTGAATGAAGTCCCCCCAAGGCCCAACTTTGACATGAGTCCCCCCCCAAGGTACCCCTATTTCAGTCGGTACAGCGTTGTCGAATTTTTATAATACACTCTTAATAGTGCTAAGGGCCTATTTCAGTCGGTTTATTGAATGGGGATTTATTGAATGAAGTCCCTCCAAGGCCCAACTTTGACATGAGTCCCCCCCAAGGTACCCCTATTTCAGTCGGTACAGCGTTGAAATTTTATAATACACTCTTAATAGTGCTAAGGGCCTGTTTCAGTCGGTTTATTGAATGGGGATTTATTGAATGAAGTCCCCTCCAAGGCACAACTTTGACATGAGTCCCCCCCAGGCCCAACTTTGACATGAGTCCCCCCCAAGGTACAACTTTGACATGAGTCCCCCCAAGGCCCAACTTTGACATGAGTCCCCCCCAGGCCCAACTTTGACATGAGTCCCCCCAAGGCCCAACTTTGACATGAGTCCCCCCAAGGTACAACTTTGACATGAGTCCCCCCCCAAGGCACACCTTTGACATGAGTCCCCCCAAGGCCCAACTTTGACATGAGTCCCCCCCAAGGTACAACTTTGACATGAGTTCCCCCAAGGCCAACTTTGACATGAGTCCCCCCCCAAGGTACAACTTTGACATGAGTCCCCCCCCAAGGCACACCTTTGACATGAGTCCCCCCCAAGGCACACCTCCCCCTCATTGGGAAAAAGAGAAAAAACGTTGTTTTGCGGCTATAAGACAGTTTGGACTTCCAACGTTATTTGTTACAATATCTGCAGCTGAAACACATTGGTTTGATTTAATGAAAACTTTGTCATGGAATTTAGACCGTCACGAATTAACTAAAGAAGAATTTGTCGATATTAACAAGTTTAGCAGTAGGCCTCTGGCACTAAATTAAAATCTGTCAATGTCAGATTTTCATGTTTTAAATAATGAAATAATGTCGTGTCTGTATAATTTTTTTTTTTTTTTTTTTTTTACATTTTCCCAAAATTGAATTTTAATTTTAATTTTAATTTTTTTTTTTCATTGTACAACTAAAAAATGAGAAAAATTCAATTAATTAATATCTCGAATTCGTAAACTCAAAAATGTTATATTATAATTTTTAAAAATCAATTTTTAGAAAACGGTTTCAATTTAACGGTTGTGATTTTTCCAAATGTGAAACGGGATTTAAAAAATGTATTAGGTAATAAGTAATTCTATAAATAAATTTGCCCTTAGAGTTACAAGGAATTTGGTGACCGGAGATGGAGAAAATGGAACAAGGTGTGAGGAACTTTTATTGTTATCCTAGATGTTATTTATCATATTTTAGATATTTTTCTTAATGGGAGTGTATATTTAATATTAATGGCGTAAAAATTAAATGTTGTCTTTAAAAAGAATTCACAGTTTGTGGTTTTTGAAGAAAATACAAAATACAAAATAAGAAAAATACTAAAGTGAAAAAATTTAAAATTTAAATATGAAAATTATGAAAGATATATTCCTTTTTTATGGGTTGGATAAAAATTTTAACCGCGAGATAGTAATCTTATATTTATAAAAAATGTGAAAAATCTAAAATTACTATCTTTGTTTCATTAATTTGTGAAAAAAGAACACATACTAAGATAAAAAAAAAAAAAAAACTTTTCAATTTTTAGTAATTTTTTGTTAGTAAATTCTAGTTTAATAATAATTGATTGTAGTTTTGGTCGATAAAAAACTTTTAAAACCTTATTTTTATATCCAGTATCTGAAGGTACACTTATTGGTGTTTTTTAAATAACTGTCAGCACCTTCAGCAAAACATATGAATAAATTCATCTTTAATTTTCAAACTCATTTGCAACGACTATGAAGTTAAATGAAAGTGCCTGTAAAAATATTTTGTTGTCTAAAGGAGTGGCAGGAATAGAAATGAAACATCTATTGTTTATTAAAAAAGAAAAAAAAAGAAAAACAGTTTCTTCTCAAGCTTATACAATCAGAATAGCAGATAATAAAATAAAAGTTATCTTCTATGTTGTCAACAGTTAGATCCGGGTCTGATTTATTAATAATTTTACCTCCCCCTTTCATTCTGTACATTTCCTCCGTCCAATATTGGAAGCAAAAGCCGTGAAAAAAAAAAGTGAAACAAAAACAAACTTAAACCGTCTTCATCAAGTGCTTTCTTCCATTCAAGAGGTGTCAGTGAAGCGATGTGAAGCCAACCCGAAACAATTCGTTTCCCCCAAAGTTCCGCTTAACCTGTTGCCAAAATTATTTTTATAATTGTTTGTTTTATTCTCTCCGTATTATTATACGAACTTTACCGAGGACTGTACAAAAGATAGACTCCGTCTTTGTGCGTACGCGTGTAAATTATACTCGCGAAACAAATGAATTGGGTAATAAATGAAAATGGATCGGACGGAATTCCTTGTGTTGCCATTCCGAGAGTATAAATAACAGCGACGCTTGAACAAAGAATTCTCTGGGCGGTAACCTTATTATGAAAAAAGAAAAAAAAAATGTATTTAAAACATCATGTATACATTAAGGATACTTTTCAACTGGGTCAGTGATTTTGGGTGATTATGCCTTTTGTTCAGCTGGGTAAAAAAGAGACCGAAAGTATAAAAAATTTTTTCAGTATTTTACTACCTTTCCAAAAAAAGAAAAAAAAAAAGTTTTTAAATTATGTTCACTAAGTAACAATAGAAGGAATAGCTACATTCTTTTGCAATTAACTGCTGGAGAAAGTTGAAAAAAGAGTGAAACTCCTTGAGAGAGGTGTTTTCCGCGGGGATGCTTCGAAGGAAAAAGAGTCGGTAGAAATAATTTTGTTCCATTATACGTCATACACATAAAAATGCTGAATAATTTTCTTATATTTGTAGAATGCTGTCAGTTTTTTCACAAACGTTTGATGCGCTTTTTTGTGTACAGGTACGTAATGAAGAAGTAGGAGGTGAGGGGGTTTGTCATAGAAGTCAGCACGAGCCAAAATTTTAAGGACTCGGCTCGACCCATACACAAGTTTTAATTACCCGGTCCGGCCTGGTCTAGTATGACATTTAAATATTCGGGCCAGAACATGCTTGTCCTGAATATATTTTTGCAATATATGCAAAAATGGATAAAATTAAGCCCGAACCAATCGGTAGAAAAAGGGGGGGGGGATGCATGTATTTTTATACCTTTTTTTTTTTTTTTTTTACTATCTGCTTTTACATAGCCAAGCAATAGAATATCCATTAACAAAACTACTGATCTTTTAGAAGACATTTATCTATAAATAGAATTTCAGTATTAAGGACAGACAGAAAGCACTCAGACAGACAGATAGTCAAACAAAAAAATATTAGTATTCATCAAATAATGTAGAAAGATATAAAAAATGCTTAATAGTATTAAAAGTCTTCTTTCATTTATTTCTACTTAAATTTCGTGATGTTTCCGAATTCTTTTGTGTGATCCTCTAAAAAATAAATAAAAAATTTTAATTCAACCATTTTCAAATGAAAAAATGCTTTTGCGCATCTATAACACGATGCTTATTTAATTACATTTAGTGCCCTGGAAAGTATGAATAGGAAACCTCCTACTGTGACTTTAAATAATAAATATAAGTTTTGAGACGAGCTAAAAATATTTGCGGAAATTAGAGCGCGAACAGATAGACAGTCAGATAATCAAGGCGAAATTATGAAAACCAAAGCATTTCATGTGACATACTAACCTTAAAACAATTATGTAAAATAAATGACTAAAGAAATGTTTTATAATCTGCCTTCCCTACCCCCGCCCGAGTATATACAAAATTTAAGGCCGAGCGCGGCCCGGCCCGATACCAAATTGAGAAATTCAGCTTGAACCGAGAATGTAGGCCGGGCAGGGGCTGGACATCAGGCCAAGATCCGTGCAGTCTCTCATATTCCGGGCACCACTTGGAAAGGGGCTCAAAAAATGGTCCCCAATTTCATTCAACATATTATATTACTATATGTTTTATTTGGGGGGGGGGGGCACCAAAAACGTATCGTGCATTGGGTGCTGCTTATGTTCGCTACCCCACTGTTTGTATAGACGGAACATGAATAAATAGCCGAAAATCTCTACCCAAATTCCAAATTTGATGAAATCATGTACTCCTTTAATAACTGTATGCACAATTTATTGCAATAAAATGAAAGTACTTTAAATTCTTTAATTTTTTTTTTTTTTTTTTTTTTTTTTTTTTGTGCAGAAAAGCCAAGTTTTGCCCTATATCCTTTTAGATATGGGATAACAATAAAGATTAGAAGACATTGTTACAATAGTTTTTGAATCTTTTTGCATCCATTTCAAAACATATCTGAATTTTATTTCTTAAAGTAAACCATCCACATATATAGAAAGCTACCACTTGAAAGATTTTGGAAGAAACATGTAGTCCAGTAAATAAAGAGGAAAAAATGGCCAATGTTGTAACAAATTTGGATAAAGCTGGATTTTTTCTCCAGTTGATAGATCATGGTGAAAGACACATTTTCTAAGAAGTCTCCACTTGTTCCTCCCGGGTATCCCCCCCCCCCCGGCCTCCTAAATGCTAAAATATGAAGAGTATCAGAAAATTGCTTGGAAATCTAAACTTAATTGCTTTTGCAATTGATTCTTTTTTCATATTATTGCTGAATATATTTACTACAACTTTTGCAATTAAAATTTTTCTCTAAAATTAATTTGTGCCAGTAAAAAATTGAAATCTCAAAAATATTATTTTTTTTTTTCGCTGAGTAGTTCTTGAATTTTCTCCCCTATCATACAAAATATGAAAAATATAAAATGATATTTAACCTTAAAAACTTGGTAATGATATTACAAAGTTATTGTACTTTAAAATGATATAAAATTTAATAAGGTTCTGGGAAAGGGAAAAAGCCGGAAAGGCATTAATATTGCTACACGCAGAAAAATTTCTCAGTTCAAATCCAACATTTTATAATCTAGGTAAATGAAAGAGAAAATAAAAAGCGTTTATTAGAATAAATTCGGATAAGGCTGGATTTTTCCCAATTGATAGATCATGATGGAAGGCACATTTTCTCAAACGACCTCTTCCGAATCCAGTCACCCACCGTTTTCTACATATTCCCCCTCCCTCAATTTTATCATTGTTTGGTAATTTTATACCCATCAATTTGATTTGGAGAGGAACGTTGATTATTTTAACCGTTAAATGTCTTCTGACCTGAAGAGCTACAGAGGTAGAAAGTTCTAAAATACGAACATTTGTAGTAAGGAGGAAATTTGAGGGGATTTGTGGCCAGAAAACAAAAGAAAATCAATAAAAACAACCAGTTTCTGTTTCTTTTCCTTTTTCTTTTCTTTTCTTATTTTCGCAATATTTCTCTTATTTTTTACATATTCCAGCTTCCAGTTTACCATTTTCTTACCAAAACACCCAAAATAATAAAATTATACAGTGAAATATTTTTTTCAAAATGTTGGTAAAGTCTCAAAGCCCTCGCAAGAAAGTTTGACTGATTCACTGTACGACGTTTGCTTGCAATAACTCCCACGTTAAATGTTTTGGGCAGTAAAACATGAACAGTAAAATATCCTCCTTTGACACGTGTTAAAGATCACCACACAAGATCAACGCCGTCGAGAACACCATAAAGTTCAGTCTCTTATTCCAAAACGTGTTACTAAAGGTAGATAACGACTGACGACTACAATAATAAGAACAATGACCTTTAACTCGCGTCAAAGCATGAGATTTTACTGTTCATGTTTTACTGCCCAAAACATTTAAAGTGGGAGTTATTGAAAGCAAACGTCGTATAGTAATCACTCAAACTTTCTTGCGAGGGCTTTGGGACTTTACTCCACTCACCAACATTTTGAAAAATACTTCACCGTATAATTTTATTATTTGGGGTGTTTTGGTAAGAAAATGGCAAGCTGGAATATGTAAAAAATAAGAGAAATATTACAAAAAAAAAAAAAAAAAAATACTAATTGTTTTTACTGATTTTTGATTTTTTATTGATTTTTTATTTATTTATTTATTTATTTCTGGACACAAATTCCCTCAAATTTCCTCCTTACTACAAATATTCGTGCTTTAGAATTTTCTACCTCTATAGCTCTTCAGGTCAGAAGACATTTAACGGTTAAAATAATCATAGTTCCCCTCCAAACCAAACGAATGGGTATAAAATTACCAAACAAGGATAAAAATGAGGGAGGGGTTGTATCTAGAAAACGGTGGGTGATTGGGCAATATAGTGGTCATATTCGGATTCAGGAGGTCATTTAAGAATATGCTGAAATGGTGTTAGAGACAATTTTCATGACCAGAAGTGTTATCTGTAGAAATTTTGCGCATAGACATATAAATGCAAAGCTATAATGATTGTAATTATATTAATTATGCAGATAAAGTATTGCCTTCTTGTAAAAATTAAGGAAAGTGTGTTGAAAATCCTCGCTCACACACACATATATGTATTAACATAAAATGCATATAATATAATATTTCATGGAGATAAAATTAAGTGTTTAAAGAAAAAAATGCTTAATTATAAAGCCAAATTTATCAAATATTACATGCGCATAAAATAATTTTGTGTATAATTAAAACAATCTTGTTTTTACAAAAGCTATAAAATTGTTTAATTTCACAAAAGATAAAATTTATTAATACTTGAAAAAAAAAAAAAAAAAAAAAAATCTCATTTTTTAAAAATTTGGTTAATTGGCATTATTTACAAAACTATTACGTTTAAATCTTAGTTTTATAAGGATCTTAGATTTATATGTAAAAATCTTGATTTCACAAAAGCTATATAGAAGCTTAATATCACAAAAGATAGAATATGTTAATACTTATTAAAAAAAAAAAAAAAAATAATAATAAATAAATATATTTGGTTAAATGACATTGTTTACAAAACAATATGTAAAAATCAGTCAAAATATATTTATTAATTATAATTAAAACATATCAACACTTCAAAATAAACTCAATTTCTACTTGTGTCATAGAATTTGATGCGGAAGACGGAAAAATTCTCCGTCACGATACACAAATTTAGCAGCATGAGTAGTATAAGGCCACAATCCTCGTCAAAATAAAGATTAGTTTCTGAGTTACTGATTGTATGAACTACTAATAATATTATCAAATTTTATTCCCCTTGATAATCACGTTAACGATGTTCGACTGTATAATTTTTCCGTGGTTTGAAATGTGTACCCTGCAAATTTGGAAGTGTTATATCAATGTCTCGAATACGTTCCAAATAGAGTTCTTTTGATTCTAATGATTTGCTCCCCCCCCCCCCGCTCCTATTTAATAAAGTATGGCCATTTATGGTTTAATAATATTGGATATTGTCTTAAAGAAAAAAAAAACTACATTGAATTTTAAAAACATCCTTATTTGCGAATAATAAACAATCTCACTATCACCTTTTCTCTTACAAAATACAATTAATAAATTAGGCCATTAACACCATACATCCATCGAAACGTCTTTTAGTTATTTACCAATACTTCCGTCAATTAAATCTTCAACGAATTCATCAATTAATCTATCCACAAATTCGTACAATTAAATATATGTCTAAGAAAACATATGTCTAAGAAGGGAAAAAAAAAAAAAAAAAAAAAAAAAAAAACATACAGTACGTAATCAAAATACATATAATTTAAAGTGTATACCAAAATGCAATGCATACTTTAATGAACTTATTGTTCTCTGAAATAAATACCTTATTTCTGTTACATATAAAATAAAAGTCAGGTAACTAATAGGTAGGTTTAAATAACTCTCATAAGCGAAAATAATATATAATAAGTCTTTGAAAAGCATCTTCAACCGTAAGGCCGGAAATCATTTGCATTTGTGAACTTATGAGAAAAAGAAAAGAAAAGAAAAAAGAAAAGGAAGAACATAAGTAAAAAAAAAAAAAAAAAAAGTAGACAGAGAATTTTCAAGGCTATTCTAAAGGACCGCCAGCGGACAATTTGAAAGTAACTAAGTATCATTTATACATAATTCTAGCAAAGAAATTCTTGTAACAAGCTTCTTTGGACTGACCTCTTGATTGAGTAGTGAGCCACATGTGCATAATCAATCTCAATCAACATAGAACTTGTAGTTATTTCTTCAATGTGAAAAATGATTCTTTGGACAACAATACGTACTATAAATATATATTTGAAACAGATTGGTGCCATGAGTATTCTCTAATTTGTCGCACCCTTATATGTCGATTGATTTTCCTTTTATAAGCGTTGAATCAATTCTAAAAACTGTGATAGTTACTATTTGAAAATGTAGCTTATTCAAAAGAGGAAAAATGGTACAGAAGCTACTATTCTTTGGTGTCGAAATGTTGTGTTTCTTTTATTCTTGTTGCTTTTTTTCCCGAGATGTCCGGCAAATTAATACCAATATTTTGGATCTTTTAATCTGTTGCTCTTATCAGAAACATCTCTCTCTCTCTCTCTCTCTCTTTTTTTTTTTTTTTTTTTTTTTTTTTTGCAAAAATTTGTTTTTGAGGAGGATTTTGTCAGAGGTAATTTTTTTTCAAAATAATCCTCCTATTGTCTTAATTGCTTTGGATTTATCTTCATTTATTATGTTATTCTTGTTTGGTTTCTTTGATTTTGCCCTTTTTATTCGTAATGCTCAGATCTTAGTTTAATAGCTTTTACACAACATATAATACACAAAAAGCATAATTGCATCTTAAATAGCGATACATTTTATAATATTAATAACAACAATAAAAACTTTTATTAGAAGAATGGAGATTTTCAACAATATTATTTTTTGTCACTTGCAATATGTGAGGAAATTTTCAATATGTATTATATATATTTTTTTTAGTTCCTGTGATGTATTATTTGCATGTAATTCTGCGTGCAAGACAAAAATTATTTTATTTAAAAAAATTAAAATTAAAAGTGTACATTTAGTTTAAAAGGTGCAATAGATAGATATAAAACCTCTATTAACATCGGTAATACCTTCAATTTTTAAAAATAATGATTTTTGTAGTTGTTGTATCTAAAATTCGAGTCATTTTTACTTTCTCTTACCCATAGGGTCGAGAAAGTATTGTTTTAGGGTCAAATTTTTGAACGTTTTTGTTATATTTACATGTTCCGAGGTCCCCTAAATACGAAAATCAGGTTTTTAGCGAATGGTCTGTGTGTCTGTCTGTCTGTTATCAGTATATCTCACGAACAAATAGTAGCAGAAATTCCAAACTCGATATTCTAAATGTGTATCATATAGGGATGCTACAGTAAGCTTTTCGTTGAAATGAAGCAAATGGTTCGTGTACAGGGACACTCAAAAGTATTCAAATACATTACGACTATGGGGGAAATTTCAGGTAAGTAGAGTTTAACATTTATAGACTGCACTAAACCAAACGAAACGAATATATATTTTTTGTAATTGAGACAGTCAACTGGGAAAATTTTTTTGTGTATGTAGGAGCCTCGCCTGCCCCCTGGGGGGGAAGTCCCCCCTCGAGGGGAGTAAATTTTCATGATGGGTATCTTTCAAAAGAGCCCGCCAATACCTTTACAACGAATGGTTGAACCATCGATCTGCGATAATTTAAAATAAAGTTATCGATTTTTTTTTCATTTTTATCAAATATATATATATTTTAATGTAGGGGAGAAGGTGGTAATATGAAACAGGGTGGTAATATGAAACCGCTTCTTTCTGCTTATCTACTGGAGCTATCTGTGTTTACTAAAGTAAACTTAATTAATGGGAATCTTAATAATTGCTATACCGCTTGGCATCAGTATAGCTTGTTTTGTTTATGGTGTAACAGGCGGATCTTTGTTTATGTAGTTCTAAAAAATTTCACTAGGTAAGTTTCATGACTATTTTTCACATCCTTATTGATAAATATAAGATATTTTTACTATTGTTTTTATTAACTGTAAGATTGAATAGTAAAATAGCAGGATTAAATTATGGGTAAATATTTTTCAAACTTAAAATTCATGGGATCGTTTATAAAACGGCGATTGGTGGTAATATGGAACAATGTGTTCCATATTACCATAAGCCGGAGAACTTTGGATTAAATGTGTTGTATGCCAACAATGGGCACATGTTTTATGCAGTGGATGTGAAGGTGACATTTATATTTGTGACTTTTGTTCCTAAGTATGACTGACTTGAACTTTAGATTTTTTTTTTTTTTTTTTTTTTTTTCCCAAACAATATTTCACAGGAAAAAAAAAAAAAAAAAAAAAAAAAAGAAAATCCTCTTTATGTTTTTCGATAAAATATGCGTATTTTTTACAATACTTTACTTTAGATGTTCAGGTTTTCCTTTTTTTAGTAATGTTTTCTGAAATAAATAACCCGATAAATATTTTTTTGTTTCACTTTTTGTTGTTCCATATTACCACCCTACTTTCTAAGACAGCTATTTTTGTATTATGTTTAAAAAAATTAATGGTTTTCAAATCGTTTAATGTTTTACCTTATAATAACTTTAAATGTTCAGTGGAAGGATACTTTGTTAAATTTTAGTAGTTATTGTTGAAAAAATTCCTTTAAAAAGTGCATTTTTTGTTAAAAAATAAAAAGTGGTCCATATTACCACCTTCTCCCCTAATATTGAGAATAAATTCAACTTTTTTTTGGATATTTAGTGTTATACTACGTCTCTAATATGGAAGTCGTCTGCATTATCATAAAAGATAATTTGTTTAAATAACAATTTTAATAAATTATTTTTTAATAACCGAATTAAATTCTATATAAATGTAGGTGCATTAATAAAACGGGGGGTTGAGTAAAACGAGGGGTGGGTCTGTGTGAGGGGGGCGGTAGCCCCCTCACACAGAACTAATTATCACATAAAACTCTTCCGAAGCCTAATTTGAATTGTTTAACACAGGTTTACATAACAGTACTCGTTATCTTACCTCTTAATCTCCAACCTGTATTTATAGTATTAAATTTCAGGGTAAGAGAAAGTTGTGTGAGTGATACACCAGATTATTTATGATAGTTTCACCTTTAAAAAGTATTTGACCCTTTAAACTACATCGCTTTATGGCTAAAAAGAACAAAATTCTTCTGAATTATATTCTTACTGGAAAAATGAAAAATGCGGATACATTTTGATGGTGGTTAATGACGAAAATCTAATTTTCTGTAAAGAAATTATTGTTAAAATCAATGTGCATTAGATAACCCAAAATCATGATTCGTATTACATAAAATTAATTTTTTGAAATTTGATTTACACACATTTGCTAAATTTTGTTTATAGTAATACAGTTTTGAAGAGAAGTAAAAGTATATTCAAAATATAGAAAAACAAATAAATACACAAGCATCCTATATTAGAAACTAGTTTACCAGTTCCAAATACGAAACATTTAATTAGCATTTTCGAGCAATGTTACGATTTAAATTCCAGATTTAATACTAGTGATTTTGACGAAGATTATACCTGAGACGACATTTCACGTCAAATAAGCAGCTGGCTGAGCTCAAGCACAACCTACACAATTCAAGCAGATTAGTGTGATAACAATCTACGAAAATTCGTCGAGATCCGATACGATCCCCTATCAAGTTTTAGAGATAGCTATGTTATGGTGAAACATTTCATATTTTATTCCGGACATGATCGTTTCAGGGTACTCAGAAAGGATCCTCTTCCGAAGTAAATGTCAGAAGGGAGATTTAAAAAGGATGTAAGGAAGTCTGACGTTACGTTTAGCAGCTGAAGTCCACGCAGGAAAAGATATATGCGATGCTTCCGATAAACGTAGTTTAGTAACTATTATTCTTTCTTATTCGAAAAAACATATAACTTAAAAAGTATTGTTTAGCGATTAATCTAGCTTTATACTTTCTGGTTAGTAAGACAAGAGTATTTTGCATCATTTGTCTGCTTCCGTTCCAGTTACTGTATACAACTTATATTTAATTATTCTTTTTAGTTATTTATAATCTTAATTTTGATTTTTTGAAATTAATTAACTATAAAGAATTATATAAAGTATACAATATTTCTTTTTTGAACAAATACAGTTTTATTTATTTATTTACTTATTTGTTTTGATGTAATATTATAATTTTGTCATACTCATTGGCGATAACATCATTTTAGATCCTTCAGTATAATTATTAACCCGAGATTTAACGAGAGAGATGGGCATATATTTACCTTAATTGAGTTTTTAAAAATGCATTTAAAATTTGAGTGCTTCGAAAAATATAAAATATAGAAAATGTCAATATTACGAGTTATTTTTTATTTATTTTATTTATTTATTTATTTATTTTTATTTTTTTTTTTATAATCATTAAAAAAAAAAAAAAAAGTAGTAGTGTCTTTATATCCCTTTTGTTTTCAAACCGATTTTTTTTTTTTTTTTTTATGTTAATAAATTAAGTTAAAATCTGTTCTTCAAGAACGATTTTTGAAAAAAAATTTCACAGCCAAAGTCTTCAATTCTAATTCTAATTATTATTATTTTTTTTAAATAAAATGTTTCCTAAAATATATAATTTCTATTAATATTCACAGAAGAGGTGTTCTATATTCATACAAATATTCCAAGTCTCACATAGACATAATAAGAAGAAATCCATATACTTCAAATTCATACATTTTGAAGAATGTTAGCGAGTTCGTTGAACGCCGAAAACTTCATATCATGTTTATTAAATTATATATTAGCTTCGATTAAGCATTTAGACGTATTTCATATTCTATGTTTCAGTATTTATTTTATTTTATTTTATTTTTTTATTAGAAACAGCTACTTGAAATGCATTTCGATATTTCCACGAGAAAATTTTACTCTGAAACAGCATCAACAAACAACAGACTTTTATGTAAAACACTCTTCAACTATTAAAATTGATATTCAAATAACAAACATCCTGGAATAGTAATACAGAATAATTAAGTATTTATTAATTCTATATATTAAAACATAAACCTATTTTTTAAAACCAAACTCAGATTATTTGACAATTCACTGAGAAAAAAAAATATATATATATACATAACACCTTGATCTAGAACGAAATAAGTAGTAATTTTTCGAATCCTTGAACAATAAATGTGAGTGTGAAATAATTTTTTAGATGAATGTATTACATAAATATTTCAAATCTTTCGATTTTTTTCCCTGTATTTTGTCCTGAAAATCGAACCACAGGCATCTCTCGAAGTTTTATTTATATTTTACCAATATATATATATATACATACATATATATATATATATTTTCGTTCTAAAATGGCAGTTTTGATTATATAGTTAAATTACTGAATACCTAACCTGATTTAGGGAATTCTGGGCGGTAGACACAAGCCGGTCGATGAGTTGTCCTTGATACAAGGATCATAAAGTTGGCGTTTGTGCTTATTGCATTAGCTAATGCAGATTACAATATAATAAGTTTGAAAAATTGTAATTTTGAAATTGTTTTAAAAGTTTAAATGTATGTTGGGAAAAAAAAATTAAATAAAAAAGTAGAAATTTTAACGATATTTTAAATTGAATACTTTAATATTTGTTAAGGTAAAACGTTTAGAGAGCATTGAAAAGCTGAGGGAGACCCGGGCGTATTGTGCCTAATAAAAAATCATGGCCTGCTGAGTGCTGCATTAAAATATCAGAACCAAAATCCATTTCTCCACTTGTTGAGTTAAAAGGAACTTCGCAGCTAGATAAGCATAGACCGGCTAATATTTACTTATTTACTTTACAAGTTTTTATGAGACATTTCTGAATAGTTATAAAACTGCATACTCTTTTCCGATAATATGACACTCCGTTAAACTAGGGAAAAATGAATATATTAAAATAATAATAATAAAAACAATTAAAATCAATAATTAAGATTTAATACATTTGAAAAGTTTTCAAATTATACTATAAAGAAAGTATATCATTAAATGGAAACCTTATTTTTAACTATCAAATAAATAAATAAATAAACAAATAAAAATAGGTTGTAATTTCTGAGGCGTATAACTGCAAACTTTACAGGATGAAATAGAAAAACTAATTTTTAATTTCGTGTTAGCATCATATCCAAACTTTTTGTTAAGCTAAAAGCTTTAGAATATATAAAACCACTAATAAATCCGATCATTCATTTATCAAATACAGTGCATGTGTCGGTGAATTCACTAGAGACACCGTGGAATACTTTTATGCGAGATTTTATCTGTTCTCTTTTGGCAACAGATAGAAGGGATTTTGCGGTCTCGCGGTGACACCCGTCTGTCTTTTATACTCACCAAACACAGTCAGGTGACTTCTTTTATATTAGTGTCGATAAACGTATACAGCATCAATGTAAAGAGATTACGGCACTATGTTTACAGTGATGAATTAGTAAGAATTGCTCTTATGAACTGGAAGTTTCCCATAGTTAAAAGCTTGGTCGCAAATCGTTTCTCCCTTCTTTTCGTTTTGATAGTAATTTTATTAAAATGATTAATGGTATGTGTTAAAAATTAAAAGTCAGCGCAGTCGTCAGTTTTTCTGACTCTTTCCCTTTTTTGCAGAGTAGTATCCTGTAGCTAATGGAGTCAAATTATATTTGCCTTGAGACTGCACTGAAAGTCCCACAGTCAGGTATAATATAATTTAATTAAAAATCGACTTTTTCTTAAAAATAAAATAAAACTATTTAAATGTAAATTTACAGAATATATATATATATATATATATATATACGTTATTTAATTTAAAAAGAGTTTTCTTAAATAAAAGAATTTAATTGTTAATTTACTTAATAGAATTGGGAAAAAAAAAAAAAAAAGAATTAAAATTAAAAATAAAATGTTCATCTTAAATTTCGACGAAAAGCTTAATGTAAATGTGATGAATTATAATATTGATCTGCATATTATTAACTATATTAAACCATGGGATTTTTTTTTTTTTTTTTTTTTTTTTTTTTAAGCTAACTTTAAATGCAATTTCTATTCAAATAAAGATGAGCTAAAAAAATAAAAATAAAAATAAAAGGTATAAAATTAAAGTGTAAGCTATGACAATTATAATTTTAAAAGTACAAGATATTATTTCTAAATAAATAAATAATAAAATAATAAAATTAAATAAAATATAGAACATTTGGGTTAATAATCATTTATCCAAATAAATTAATTTATAAAGATTTGCCTGAAAAAATTCTTGCCAGGAAACATTGTTCTCTATGATATTTGCAATGCTGTGAGATTTGCAGTATTTAATATATATATAATTTATAAAAGAATAAAACAACAGTAAAACTTTCAATATCATTTTTTAAGCATTTTTTTTTTTGTATTATACTTTATGTTTATAATCTGAATTATATATTTTTTATAGTTTGGTTATAGTGAATATGTATAATTATTTAATTATAAATATTCAGTAGCAAGAAGAAGATTACCATTTGCCAAAGATCACCATTTAATTACAATCTTTCTATTTTATTTTACAATTATTATTTAATAAATGTACTGACTTATCTACAATAACCAGCTTAAAAGAAAAAAAAAAAGTTTCATTTATTATGCAACCGTTTTCTATTCGCACTTTCCTTCCTTATCCCCCCCTCCTTACCATACGTTTAATATAACTTACGGTTGAAGAATGGCGCATTTAATTTTTTTTATAATCGATTCGTTTTAGATTCAAACCCTTTTTAACAGTAAAAGGTGATCACATAAAAGGGTGCAGGAGACTGCGTAAGTGGTAATGAATACGTTCGACAATATTAAAAGGGGTATTCCAATTTTATGGTTTTAAAATGTTAATTTTGTGTAATAATTTTCAATATCCAATGTGAAAATATTAGTATCTGGTATATAGGTATCGTGAGAAAAGTGATTTTATAGCCATTGCTCTATACAATTTTACAGAAGTTATTTAGCAACTACTTTAAATTTTAAATGAGAAACTCGTGTGAAATTTTGTAGAATTTGTTGGAGAGGTTTTGTATCCTTTATAATACAAAAATTAGAATTTCATGATTAACATGTGTAGTTTTAATGGCATCAAGGAATCAAATACATGCATCAAGTTAGCCTTTATTATACTTTTTGCCTCAAAGTTATATTATAAATGATCTCGTCAAGCAGAAATGGAAATAATTTCCTCCAAAATTAACAACTAATATTTCAATAGTGAACTTGATAAGCATATCAGTTGTAATTTGTTTAAGATGTGTTTGAAATTATTATTATTATTGTTATTGTTATTGTTATTTATTTATTTATTTTAATTTTTTTTTTTAAGATGACGCGTAAAACGTGTAAATAGAAAATTTTGAAAAATTAAATAAAAAAGTGTTTGTGCAATAGTGAAAATTAAAAAATACCGTTTTCTTTATATTTTGATAGCAATGACTCTTCGATATATTGACTAAAAAAGGTATTTTAGGAACAATTTTGCCTTGTTAACGCAGCCCTGCCCTGCTTTGAGATATGTAACTTTTTTTTTTTTAAAGTAAATTTAAGACTTTATCGTCATTGCGCTGATGATCTATTTATTTAATGCATGAATGTATCAGGATTTTATTCCGTTGTTTCTATGTTTCATTATTAAGTTGAGTGCACTGGGAAAAAAAAAATGTCTGCGTCTCTCACATTTTGAAAAAAATATATAACTCTAGTTTACAAAAAAAAAAAAAAAAAAAAAAAAAAAAAGAAGAAGAAAAGAAAAAAGAAAGAAAAGAAAGAGAGAAAAGTCATGTCATTATTATAAATTCTAGATCTCTTTTCTAACAAGTTCTAGAAACCCATATAAATATTTTGAGCGTTTTTCGATATTATCTTTATCAAACTTATTTAAAAAATCTCGGCAAATAAATGCTAATACAAGAGATTTAGAATCAATTCTAGAAATCAAGCTACAATTTCTCGCAATACATATAATTCATAATTTAATGCATCATTTTACGATCTAGCATAGCACAGACTAAAAAACCCTCGATCATTTCGTTTAATCAGTTTATTTGTTTGCCTTATACGCATAATTCGGAAATATATATTTATAGTTTAGGAATTCAGAAATTCAGAAATTCACTAATTTTTAGGTGCATTTCACCAGCCCGCACACTTTTGAAATTAAAAAAATCAATTATGTTATTCGAAAGTACTTCGTTAGTACCGGTTAGTACCGCAAAAATTTTCGTTAGTACCG
Source organism: Salticus scenicus (assembly GCA_963930645.1). Lineage (NCBI taxonomy): Eukaryota > Metazoa > Arthropoda > Arachnida > Araneae > Salticidae > Salticus > Salticus scenicus. The sequence goes on from OZ005649.1 coordinate 179,197,809, forward strand.
ACACCAGTACCAAGTATTGAAGAGTACAAAAATTCGGGCTGGTGAAATGGTACCCGCACACTTTTGAAAAATCAAACTTCAACGATGTCATTCGAAAGTACTCCGTTAGTACTGCAAAACTTTTCGTTAGTACCGACTCCAGTACAGAGAACAAAAATTTGGGCTGGTGAAATGGTAACCCGCATACTTTTGAAGTCAATTTTTCTGCAGTGCGGCTTTTTTTTTTTTTTTTTTTTTTTTTTTGTCGCTTAGTGTATTTTATTTTTTCTGGTTGATATTATGAAATATGAACTCTTTTTTCGTTAAATTTAATTTTGTGCATTTGGCTATTAGTGGCTTCCCATGTTTAGTTTGAAAAATCAGTCCAATTTAATAATAATAATAATATAAAAAAAATCTTTACATTTAAAATAATAATTTTAATTATTGAAGACTGCCTTGCATTGCTTATCCTTACATGTGTGGTTTTTGGGATTATTGCTTGTGATTGAGTCTTTTTACAACTTAACATTTAATTGTTCTTAATACTTTGAATTTAAGTTTAAATAATTTAGTTTTAATAAAATTAAGATCAACTATTAGTTTAATTATTTTAGATTTAACATTAACGAGATCCACTAATCATAACTCTAATTATTTAATCGGTGCCACATTTCCACTTAATTATGTAGTTAAAACTTCTTAAATACACTCCTTATTGCATTGGTTAGTTTGATCCTATTACTGGTGTCGTTACTAACCAATACTAACGAAGTACTTTCGAATGACATCGTTAAAATTTGATTTTTGAAAAGTATGTGGGCTACCATTTCCCCAGCCCGAATTTTTGTACTCTTCAGTACTTGGTACTGGTGTCGGTACTAACGAAAATTTTTGCGGTACTAACCCGTACTAACGGAGTACTTTCGAATGACATCGTTGAAATTTGATTTTTCAAAAGTGTTCGGCTACCATTTCACCAGCCCGAATTTTTGTACTCTTCAGTACTTGGTACTGGTGTCGGTACTAACGAAAATTTTTGCGGTATTAACCCGTACTAACGGAGTACTTTCGAATGACATCGTTGAAATTTGATTTTTCAAAAGTGTTCGGGTACCATTTCACCAGCCCGAATTTTTGTACTCTTCAGTACTTGGTACTTTTGTCGGTACTAACGAAAATTTTTGCGGTACTAACCGGTACTAACGGAGTACTTTCGAATGACATCGTTGAAATTTGATTTTTCAAAAGTGTGCGGGTTACCATTTCACCAGCCCGAATTTTTGTACTCTTCAGTACTTGGTACTGGTGTCGGTACTAACGAAAATTTTGCGGTACTAACCCGTACTAACGGAGTACTTTCGAATGACATCGTGGAAATTTGATTTTTGAAAAGTATGTGGGCTACCATTTCACCAGCCCGAATTTTTGTACTCTTCAGTACTTGGTACTGGTGTCAGTACTAACGAAAATTTTTGCGGTACTAACCCGTACTAACGGAGTACTTTCGAATGACATCGTTGAAATTTGTTTTTTCAAAAGTGTTCGGCTACCATTTCACCAGCCCGAATTTTTGTACTCTTCAGTACTTGGTACTGGTGTCGGTACTAACGAAAATTTTTGTGGTACTAACTCGTACTAACGGAGTACTTTCGAATGACATCGTTGAAATTTGATTTTTCAAAAGTGTTCGGGTACCATTTCACCAGCCCGAATTTTTGTACTCTTCAGTACTTGGTACTTTTGTCGGTACTAACGAAAATTTTTGCGGTACTAACCAGTACTAACGAAGTACTTTCGAATGACATCGTTGAAATTTGATTTTTCAAAAGTGTGCGGGTTACCATTTCACCAGCCCGAATTTTTTGTACACGGTACTAACCCGTACTAACGGAGTACTTTCGAATGACATCGTTGAAATTTGTTTTTTCAAAAGTGTTCGGCTACCATTTCACCAGCCCGAATTTTTGTACTCTTCAGTACTTGGTACTGGTGTCGGTACTAACGAAAATTTTTGTGGTACTAACCCGTACTAACGGAGTACTTTCGAATGACATCGTTGAAATTTGATTTTTCAAAAGTGTTCGGGTACCATTTCACCAGCCCGAATTTTTGTACTCTTCAGTACTTGGTACTGGTGTCGGTACTAACGAAAATTTTTGTGGTACTAACCCGTACTAACGGAGTACTTTCGAATGACATCGTTGAAATTTGATTTTTCAAAAGTGTTCGGGTACCATTTCACCAGCCCGAATTTTTGTACTCTTCAGTACTTGGTACTGGTGTCGGTACTAACGAAAATTTTTGCGGTACTAACCAGTACTAACGAAGTACTTTCGAATGACATCGTTGAAATTTGATTTTTCAAAAGTGTGCGGGTTACCATTTCACCAGCCCGAATTTTTTGTACACGGTACTAACCCGTACTAACGGAGTACTTTCGAATGACATCGTTGAAATTTGTTTTTTCAAAAATGTTCGGCTACCATTTCACCAGCCCGAATTTTTGTACTCTTCAGTACTTGGTACTGGTGTCGGTACTAACGAAAATTTTTGTGGTACTAACCCGTACTAACGGAGTACTTTCGAATGACATCGTTGAAATTTGATTTTTCAAAAGTGTTCGGGTACCATTTCACCAGCCCGAATTTTTGTACTCTTCAGTACTTGGTACTGGTGTCGGTACTAACGAAAATTTTTGCGGTACTAACCGGCACTAACGGAGTACTTTCGAATGACATAATTGATTTTTTTAATTTCAAAAGTGTGCGGCCTGGTGAAATGCACCTCTAATTTTTCGTTCTAGATGAAGTGTGCTACATTTTTCTCTCACAAGAAGAGGTCACGACATGGAAAATTCAGATCGGGACGAAATTGCGTAGGATTGTAGTATTTACTATCAAGCTAACAACATATTAAAGCAGTAGGACCCACGAGCCACAGAATTTCGAGGAAAAATCTATTAAAGTTTCAGTAATTTTTAAATACAAGTTTTTTCGTTGTGTTGACAACGTTCCAGTGGTGTGGTCGACAGAGTAAATGGCTGCCACGCGGAAGGCATGGGTTCAATGCTACAGACGGGAATGTTTTTTTTTTTTTTTTTCTTCCTCTCTTGTTATTTATTTTATCTAAACATTTTATTTTGCTGTTACTTTCTCTTATTATTCAGTTTAAAATTTGAAAATTTTAATAAATTATTTAAATTTCTCAAACTTAAAAATCTAAAAAAAAAAAAAAAAAGAACATAATATGTTTTAAAATATTCTATTTTTGATATTTGTAATTTTCTATTAAAATAATAATAATAATAATAATAATAAAATAAATAAATAAATAATTTTTTCAACTATATTGTTTTAACTATAAAATAAAGTAAAAATAAAGCACATCTCTTTTAAAATCTAAATATTTTATTCCATTTTAGGTGTATTTAAAACAATGCTAAGCTTTGTTTTTTAAATTTCAGAGTATATACACTAAGCGACAAAAAAAAAAAAAAAAAAAAAAAAAGCCGCACTGCAGAAAAATGACTTATACCTTTTTTTATTTGTAATTACTTTAAAATTAATGTTTAAAACAAATAAAACTGTCTTTTTTGCATAATACCAAAGGTATGAAATGATACCTATGTATATTTTCGATTTAATAATTCGCTTTATTGCACTTTACGAAGTACTTTTTAAAAATCTGCATGAAACTTTCTTTTTGAACATAATGTAATAGCTATACACTTTGCATTCTATTATGATTTATTATATGAAATAAACAAGTTACATTTTAATATATGAAATAAAACTATTTATTTCTTAGATCTAAGCAATTTTTTGTTAAAAATAGGTATTCTGCATTGGGTTAATTCCACCTTTATATGGAATTACTGCATTAATGCGCAATGGCATAATTTTATACAGTGTTTTAATATAAATCTCAAAAATTTCAATGTGCCAAATATCACAAATAATTTTGTCTAGTTCTGCCAGAGTTATAGGCTGCAAATTTCGAATCCTCTCCCCTCTCCCCCGCCTTTTTACAGACGAAACATTTTCGAGCGGATCGCGATTTTTACCATTTTCATGACTGGTAAAGAAGAAATTCTACTATAGCCTTTGTGCTATTTAACTTAAAGTGAAAAAAGGTATGATTACTTACAGAATTATAGGTTCTCATGGGAATGTATAAGAAATTTTGATAATTTGAAGTGAATAAACTTCCCACAGACGCCGTGTAGTAAGGTGCCTTATTATCTTCAAATGCTGTTTACGGAAATGTCTAAGATACCTCCAAAATAGTCGGTCAGGCACCACTTTTATGCAGATTGTGTTTTATATCGAGTTATTTGATCCCTTGAGCATAAAAATTTCCCCGAGTGTTTGAAAAGTTATGCACCTCCGTACCATAATGTACGGAGAATGTGTCACTGTTTTAAAAGTGCAATTTTCATTAAGTCGGTCACATTTTCGTCTTCATTCTAGCTTTTTTCAACTGATCGAAATAAAGAAAACTTGATTCATCAGAGAAAACCAGTTTAGCCTAATAATTAACTGATAAGGTTTTTAAATTTTGGTCAACTAAAGTATTGTTTTTTCTAATTCTTTTCCTTAATAATGGCTTTTTTCGCAGATCTTCTGTTCTTTAACCCGCTTTGTTTAATTGTTCCCGCATTGTTTTTGAAGAAAGTAATTTACTATATACTTTTTAAAAATATTTTTTAAGTTCTGAACATGATACAAATCGATTTTTTAAACATTCGCATTTTAACTTGCGGTTATCTTGCTTGGATGAGCAACATGACCGCCTAAAGCCAAATTCCCAGTTTAAACGGCCAAAAAAATTTATATTTTGCTAAAATTCATTTTACCAATATTTCGTTAACATTTAATTATTTTGCCATCTCACGTATTAAAATATTTTTTGATTTTCATTCAAAAATTAATACTTTTTTTGGCATCGTTAACTGCCTTATTCTTACCATTTTTGAAATAAATTTTAAAATTACAATTTTCTTGACAATTGCATTTTGTTTTTAACACTAGACTCAAAGCTAAAGTGTATGTGGAGGACAACATAGTAAAATCTGCTCGAAAATTTGCTTTTTAAACGATAAAATTGGCGGTTGTAGAAGGCGAAAAGGAAAACATCCAAGTGCGGCTTTTTTTTTTTGTCGCTTAGTGTATATATATATTACAGAGAAATAATTAATTTAATTGTACATATAATTACGGCCCAAACAAATTAACTAATCATTACAGCTTTTTGAAAAATTACAATACGGGATTCCGATTATATTAAATTATTTTACAAGCAAACAAATACCCGAAAAATACACCATATTTAAATGTAGATTTTAAATATGCTGTCAATGCACGTTTTTCTTCGACAATCTGTTTTTTATCCTTTTGTTCACAAAATAAAATTTCAGCTGCTCTGTAATATTAACAACCTCAAAATGGTTAAGTAATTCATGCATATTAAAACCATATCAGGCAGTTTAAACCAAGATTTAAACACACCTGCTGTTTTACATTTCTGTTTACTTTTTAATAATTAAAATTTTTTTTTCTTTATTTTTATAATAGTTATTCAGGGTTTTGTTTGTATATTTATCTTATTTATTTTTATTTGATTATTTCAACCATTTACTTATTTTGATATTAAAGCTGCAGTTCAACGATCGTAAGGACGAATGATTTTAAAATTTAATCTCCTGAATAATTATACCTGAAATTTTAGAAATTTAATGAGCAGTAATTATTGAATTTTTGTGATTTAAAAATATATAGGTTATGTAGTTATGATTTTATGTATGTAATATTTATTAATTTCTATAACTTAAAAAAAAAATTAACTTGTTTTAATCATAAAATAAAGTAAAAATAAAATGAAATGTTATATATATATATATATATATATATATATATATATATATATATATATATATTAAATAAAAGATTCCCTTTATTTTTACTTTATTTTGTAATTAAAACAAAGCTAAATTATTTTGTAAGTTTAAATTTTAAAACTTACATTTTTTTTTTAAGTGGGAAAAAAAAGTAATTATTATTTATTAAAACTTTAAAATTTTGAATTGAATTATAAGAGAAAGTAACAGTAAAATAAAATGTTTAGATTAAATAAATAAAAGGGGAAAAAAACATTCTCGTCGGTAGCTTTGAACCCGATCCCTTTGCATGGCAACCATGTACTCTGCCGACCACGCCACAGGAACGTTGGCTACGTTGTGAAAAAACTTTATTTAAAGATTACTGAAACTTTAAACGCTTTTTTCTCGAAATTCTGTGGCTAATGGGTTCTACTGCTTTAATATGTTGTTACCTTCATAGTACAGTACAATCCTGCGCAATTTCGCCCCGACTGAATTTCCCATGTCGTGACCTCTCCTTGTCAGTGTAAATAGATTTTTGTCATCTTTTTAGCAGTTAATTGTTTTAAATTGAAAATGTTGTACACAATGCATGCATAAATATCACATATTTTAGTTCTAAGTATGCGATATGGATAGCTACTGTTAAATCCATAAATAATATTTTAAAAAATAATATGAAACTACTTATGTGATGCCATCTGTTCTAGAAAAGGTGAATCGACAGCTTGAGCTGTTTCATATGATACCTTTATATCATTATTAAGCTATAAGAATTTAAATTTTTCTGGCAGACGGTTAAATCCGTAAATAATGATTGAAAAACTACTATTATATTATACAAATGATTCCATCTGTTCTAGAAAAAGCAAAATGACAGCTTCAGCTGTTTCATATAGTGCCATTACATTATTATTAAGCAATAAGAATATATATTTTCCTGACAGCTTTTTACTGTGAAGGAACAGCAAATAAGCTTTTGAAAATCTTAAAATCCGACAGAAACTTTATAATCCGTTATTGAAAACACAAAATGGTTTGATCGGCGACTGCATAAGAAAAGGTTCTAGTTACTGGATGTCTCTCAGATGTCGGTAACAAACTGAGCTGGACTCTATAACATAACCAACAGAATCGTCTTCTCCCTTCAACGTGGGTGGCTCAGGACAAAAGCAAAATATATCATCCTTCATTCTCTAAGAAATATTCTCCACGTGATCACCTTTGTATTCTCCTCTGCCTAGCGGAAGAAGATGCTTTTGTCCGATATATCCAAAAAATCCTTTTCTCACTGAAAAAATAGATAAATCGGACGGTAGAAGCTTTGGCTTCCCACGCTTAGAGTTTCCGGAGGGGCGAAAACCACCCCCGCAAATGATAATAGGGATTTGATCGACCCCACCAGTTGCATCACGCTCATCGTTTTATTAGAAAAATATTGTCAGACAGAAGTATTCATCAACGAGGTTTTGTAACGTGGGGTGGGTATGTTAAACCTGTCAATGTCACATGCCGTTCGCTGTCACTCCTACACGAACAAAGTAAATAAACTTTCCAATACGACTGGTCTGTTGAAATTTCAATGTAATATTTGAAAGAATATACAATGTCAGTCACATGAATTCTATTTGAGTAACCTCCTGTTATTTGAATTGAAGAATAATATTTCTTCTTTCCAGTGTTATATTTAGTAGGAAATTAAAATTATAAGAATGTTTTGTACGCTTTTTTATTTATTTGGACTGTTATATTATAACGTAAATAAATGCAGAATTTATTAAAATTCTTACCTTATCTTTTATTGAATATATATATATATATATATATATATATTTTTTTTTTTTTTTTTTTTTTTCAACGAAACAGTAGATTTTGAGATGTACTATGGTCTTTTAGACGTGAAGTTTGAGGCTTTAATCTTTAGGTTACAAAAGTCAAATTAATAAAATTATCACATAAATAATATTAACATATAACAAGTTAGATAAATAAAATTTACATATCATACAGTTACATTTGTAGATGCTAAACAAGTGTCAGTCACATGAACTCTATTTGCTTAATTTCCTGTTACTTGAATTGAAAAATAATATTTTTTCAGTGGAAATTAAAATTATTCAGTAGGAAATTCAAATTATAAGAATGTTTTGTGCTCTTTTTATTTAGTTGGACAATTACGGCGTAAATAAATATAGAAGTTCTTGAAAATCTTACCTTATCTTTTATTGAATATGTTGCTGAATTTTTTTTCATTTAAAAAATAGATTTTAAAATGGGACGTGAGATTATTTTAGACGTGAAAGTTAAGGCTTGAATCTTCAGGTTATAAAAGTTAAAATAATAACATTATCAAATAAATAATATTAACATATAACAAGTTAGACAAATAAAACTAGCATATCAAACAGATACATTTATGCATGCATGATATTTATTTTTACGTAATAAAGTAAGTAGTTTGTCCAACTTCTAGAAATAAATACATCTGTTTAAGATATTGCATAAAAGAAACTGGAAGGTCAAAAACTTGACAGACTACTAAACATTTTTTTCCGTGCATGTAACTACACATGGCCATTTGAGCAAAGATCTTTGAATACGTATTCTGTTAGAATTTCTTTGATCTGAGTACCTGAGCAGTCGTACCACACTCACTCCTACTCAGTACTCATACAAAATTACAAACTAAACAAACCCAGTAATATTTAATACTGCATTTCTAAAATCTTATATAGGAATGACAGATTTGTTTTAAAAAAGGTGGTCAAATATCTAGAAAATTATTAGACAAATTAACCTGAAACTACGGGAGATTAGGAAAATCTTAGTTTATTATTATTATTATTATTATTATTATTTTGATTCTTTTAATACTTTATTTTGCAGTGTTCGTTTGTATTTGTATCTAATTTGGGGGAAAGAACTGTAAAATTTTGTTTTATTTAAGAACTTTACCAGTAATTTAAGGTTTTTCTTTTTCTTTTGTCTTTTTTTTTTTTTTTTTTTAACTAGTATGCAGATAGGCTTTTACATTAATAAGTTTAATTAGTGAACGTCGCTTTCATCGATTATAATTTAGTTTTAGTGTTATCTTAATATATTGTATAAAGTTATATTAAAATATTTCGTAGTAATTTTATTCGATAAAACTCAAGGTATATGGTTTAAGAAGGTTGTTGTTATTGTGTGGCCTAAGGCCTATTGACAACATTACGGTCCTAGGCCTATAGGTGGAATATCCTGCATGGGGAAGGGGAATAAGGAGAACAATGGGAAAGGGGGTCTTTCTAAAGAATCCAAGCCCGTGTTTAAGTGAGTTTCGGAGAAAACAATAAAAATTTCCGAACGTCTAGGTCGATGAGCTCGTCTTGGGATCGAACTTGGCACTTCTCATAGACCAACTTTGAGCACAGAATCGCTCGGCCACTGGTGGAGTGGTTTAAGAAGGAATTACGAGCAATATGGTAATATTAATATTGTTGAATGCTATTTCATGTCATACCAGTACACTGTATTGCTTTTTTTTTTTGATATTTAATTGAAAAAAATAAATTTGCATATATTTTGCGTAATAAAATAAATATTTTTTTTTTTTAATGCTATTTTAATAGAATTATTATTATTAATATATTATTTTCGCTTTTGCATTTTTAAACTATCAGTTTAAGTTCCAGTAATGCATGTAGTTATGACATATGATTTGAATTTATATTTAAATTTAAAATAATAAAAAACTGCTTTAAATAATTTCTATTTAAAAAAATGCTTTTTTTATTTTAAAATATGCGTGTATGTATTTTTCTTTCTGCATTTTTTTAATAGTTCCATTTTCTTTTCTGTGCTTAGAGACACAGAATTTTACTCGCGTGTATCAAAAGAAATGTGTCATATTTAATCACCACTCAATTAATTTTCCGTTATTATTATATGTCGTATAATGTAAGTGTGTCATTTGTTCCAACACTGTATCAGTTACGGACCCTTTTAAATATAAACTCTAAAAATAACTTTCTATGTTATTAATTTGTTTTGTGTCACGTTATATCATTACATTACAACCTTCTCACTCAACAGCAATCAATATCTAATCTCGCTGACAATTGAAGTCTGTTATTCTATCGAAAATTTGTTTTCATAGTGACTCATTAGCTAAAGCATTTTATAAAATCCCGTTTTCATATTTATAAAATTTACGTCTATTAGTATTCATTTTAAAATTTAATTTTAATTAATTATACATTTTTTAATAAAAAATAACTAAGTAAATTTTTTCTCATTTTTTAGTTAGAAAATAAAATTTTTAAAATGTGAAAAATTATTTTTATTTATTTATTTATTTTATTTATTTATTTATTTTTGAAAAAGAGTACTAATAAAATTAATTAAATTACTACCCCCTTTTTATTTTAATTTTTTAATTTTTAATTTTTGATTAAAAACATAACTCAGTACATTTTCGCTAGAAAGTAAAATATAAAATAAATAAATAAATAAATAAGCAATTTTTCAAAAATAGTTCTAATTCGACGGTTGTGAATTTTTTGAATGTGAAAACGGAATTTTAGAAAATACATTATAGGCAATGAGTAATTGTGGAAACAAACTTTCCCACATAATAACATGGCCCTTGACTGTCGACGATATTAGGTATATTGTCCGCATATTCAACAAGAAAGGTATTGGTTGGTAAGGTAAGGCGGATAATACCTGAAGATAAGATTTAGATGCCGCTCGTCTCTTAACACATTAAACAACTAGTATGATGTGGCCACCACAAGACTTTCTTCTATATTTTCCTATACATATTCAATCAGTAACAATATAAAAAAAAAAAAAAAAAAAAAAAAAATCGAATTTTTTTTTCTAAGTTTTTTTTTTTTTTTTTTTTTTTTTTTGTTAAAAGTAAAAAAAATCGATAACTTTGTTTTAAATTATCACAGATTTATGGTTCAACCATTCGTTTTAAAGGTATTGACGAGATCTTTCGAATGATACCCATCTTCAAAATTTAACCCCCCCGGGGGGGTACTTCCCCCCCAGGGGGGGAACCGATGCCCCCCCATGCACAATTTTTTTTTCCTAGTTAACTACTACTATCATCAATAATTCAAATTAATTTTACAATCACAAGTTTAAAATAACTCTCATTATGCCCATTTATACGGAATTTTGTCCTATGCTGCCATGTTAAAAATTTGCATAAAATGCGATTACAGCGCCACCTGTTGAGCTATTGATCCCCAAATCTAATGGGCACCAGTTCATGTCAGGGTGCAACTAAATACCAAGTTTGGTTAAATTTCATTCATATGTTCGTGAGATACAGCGTCCACAAAAAAATGATACAGACAGACAGACAGACACACAGACAGACAGACACACAGACAGACATTTTCTAAAAACTATCAATTCGTGTTCAGGACATCCCAAAACGTGTAGATCCGTCAAAAAACGGAGGTCGAAAATTTTCGCGAATCCAATACTTTCTCTATATTACATATAGAAGAAAGTAAAAAATGTTTGAAGCCATCAGTTTTATAATGAGTCATTTTAATTGAAACAGAACGCATTTTTCGTAATCTTATCGTTAATAAGCTATGTCGAATTTTGTATGCTTTGTATGCGCTCATTTTAAGATTGTTTGTTTGATCCTCTACCTTCATATGACTTAATAAATAAATAAATAAATAAATAAAAATGTGGAATGTATTAAATGTAATACTTTTTAATTTTGTAATAAAGTATAACGTGTTTTAGGGGTATCCACTATTGGTATCTTAATACACATTATCTTTATTCAGTGGTGGACAGCCCTGTTTTATAGTAGTCCATTCACAACAACTTTTAAAAGTCATCCGGTATTCACTATAAAAGTCCATATAGTATTCGAAGTATTAAAGGAAACGATCACACAGTTAAAACATAACTGCGCTTAGGAGGGACCATAATCATTTCAAAATAGGGAAAAATAATATCAAACTGTATTGTTCTAAATACTTTTATCACTTCAGAAAAATTGTACGAACGAATTGATATTCAAATTAATTAAAAGAATTTGACTGAAGCATTTCATTGAAAAATTGTTTAATTTTTCAGAGACGATTTATTTTCATTTTTTGATAGAAATTTATGTAAATGCTTTAAATATATATATATATATATGTGTGTGTTTGTGTGTGTGTGTGTGTGTGTGTGTGTGTTGACTCATTAATGTTACAGGAAATATATTTTGCTAATTAAATAAATATTTCCTGTTTGTTCGATTTTGCTTTGCTTTTTTCCCCTTTTCGATATTTAAAATCCATTTTAGGAACATAAAAGGTGTCAACTATTTTCGCATTGCTAGCTTTCCTGGGAAAAAAAGAGCTAATAAAATGCTTTTATTAGTGACTCTCATAGTATATTTAGGCTAAAAAAAGGAAATGAATTCTGGTTTTTGTCACGGTCTCTAAAATTAGATCGGTAATTAAAAACAAAGTGTCCATTATTTGTACAATTACATTGCACGTTAATTGTATTGTTATTACTATTTTTAAAAAATCTATGAAGTTAAAATATATTTCACTTGTCTTTTATTCTTCCTTATAAAAGTTGCACACTTTTTATCAAACAATTAATTTTAGTATATTTATCATGACATATTGCTAATTTTGAGATAAACCTATAAATATCAGATACAAAATATTTTATATGGTAGCTATAGTTTGATGCAAAAAGCTATTCTGCAAGCTTCAACATCCTGCAAAATTTCAACTGTAAATCCACGGAAGATTTTTAAGTATCGTTATATCTCCATATTTTGGTTCTATATTCTGAAGTTTATTGTAGAAACTTAGATTCATTTGTTAGGAGTTAAGACTTTTTTTTCATTGAAATGTTATGCCAAATTAATTTGTATATAGAAGCAGATAGTCCAGCATTTCTAATTCATTCCAGATCATTATTAGTACCCGCCTTTTATTCACATCACTATTTTTGTAGAACAATTTTCTCCAATACGAAGTTACAATCAAGCAGAAAATTATTCTTCAAAGAATGTGGTGTGTAAGAAAGGTGGATATAAATAGAACTCCAAAATTAATTAGATATTTTAGCATATCTGTACAGGATGTTCGATAAAAATTGACTTTAAATAATAATTTTAGACAATTAATATGAATTAAAACTTAAGTAACGGCAGTCAGAAATTTTTATGAAATAAGTTTCAAATGTTTGGGAATTTATTTTCGAGAATCAGAAAGTCAAAATTTTTATACGTCTCTATACGAAAAATGTGCAATAAGTAAAATGTATCCCATAATGTAATTAGTTGAGGTACAAAATTTCAGTGAATTAGTTGAGGTACGAAATTTGTATCATTAAATGTCCTAGAAACATGTTTAAGTTGTCGATGGATTAGTCGTAAATTAAAATGAAAGCGTGTTTCTTTAATTATTAGTACGACAAGACTGTTTCTTTCATGCAGCGGTTTTACGTTGTCGCCATTTATAATAATATATCTTGAATGAACATGCAGACGTTTTGGTTTTTTCTAAATATATATAGCTGGAAAACCTCCATTGCATCTGCCTGGATTATTGGATTTCATTAAAACTTCGTACACTTATTAATCAAAACAAACTCTATCTAACGCCGTATTTTTTAGTTCAAATTGGTAATTGATTCAAAATGAAAACCCCATTATTTTTAACTTTAAAATATTGAAAAAAAAAATGATGCCATAAATAAATAAATAAATAAATAAAAGTAAATATGTTTCTTTTTATGTCGATAAAACAAGTGCAAACATTTTTTATTTTGTATAATTAAAATAAAATTGAGAAATATCATGCTAAAGAAATGGATCAGCTTCAGTATAGAACCCATTGGCGAAATTTTAAATTTAGCACCGAAGTAGCTTGGACGTTTTTCTCCAAGATCTTTACTTACACAATTTCGAAAGCCATTTTAATTCATCGCCAAAATGACGACAATAATTTAAAAGTGGCCAAAGGGTTCTTATGCTATAGCTATACCAAGAAATTTTAAGAAATTGTGACGTTTGCGTTGATGCAAACTCCATCTTTATAACTTAATTAGGTCACTAAATGGTAAGTAAGAGAGTACAAGACTTAAATTAAAGAATAAATAAGTTTATATGAGCAGATTAACGGGAGAGTGGCCTGGCAATGAAACTAGCTCAGTCAGCGTATTACTCAATCAAAATATATGTATCAGCAATTAAATTAAATAATCTTGAATATCTCACCCCATCAAACAATTGAAGGTGTAGAGACGGTTGCACTCGTAACTCCACTGCTGCGACTTCACTTTCGATCAGAGGATTCCCTACAGATCGAAATTCACTTTCACTAGCGCTAGCAAATACTCGCACAAACACTCATCACGACTTATTCCTCACTCCTCTAAATCTCCGCTACTCAATACTCGCCAAAATAAGACTTTCGACAATTCACTATAATACTTCAATATCCACACTATAATATGCTCCGACATCCACACTATCTACTAAAACCATCTCCATTTTATACTTCTTCCTACACCCTCCTTTCTCTTCATTTCAATCCATTCTTTTAAAATCACTTCTAATTTATCTAACACTCAGAATCTAATTCTTTCATTGCAGTACCCTGCCGACACAAAACTAACTCGACCTCAACTTTCGCCGAGTCACTGGCGACGAAGCGATTTTAACCGTCCCCGCTTTCTACTTTGCTGGATCCAGCTTAATTCAAACAACTGTGGAAACGTTCTGTAGTCTCAACCTCACAAAATGAATATAATATCTGGTGCTAGGCAATGAAAAAACTATTACTACGTACCTTTATATGGAAGAATAGATTAGAATGAGTCTTATCGTACTAAATTAAATTCCGATTTCTGCAAAATTTTGTATCTATTACTTAGAAAACCAAAATAGGCTAAGGTTTATTATTATTATTATTATGTTACTATTATTTTCACTTGTAATTTGTATATAACCTCTGAAACATGATCAACTGGATGGTTTATGTCATTGTCATCCCCAAATCATATCAAGGTAAACGTTTTTTTTTTTTTTTTTCTTCCCATTTTAATGTGTCATATGTCTCAGATTTTTTATAATGTAATTCTGTCATTTTGTAGATCAATTATTTAGGCTATAAAATGCATTTTACTCTCTGAAAAACTTTATACGAAGCAATGTAAAAATTCTAATTTTTGTAATTAGTGAAGTTGAATCCTTAAAAATTTTAACTGATTTTATAAAATTCGTTGCTTTTTTCTTCACGCAATTGTTCAGTTTTCAATAAATTTCTAAGTGAAAGTTTTTCAAGCACACTGCTTATGATTGTTTGTTGTCTACATTTCTAGGGTAATCAGCGGATGGAATCTTCTATTTAATCCCCAATAAAGAACGAGATTTGTTAATTACAAGTAATAAAATAAAAATAAATAATAATAATAATAAACATAAGTAGTGTATTTTTTTTCTAATGATGTTAATCAGGGAATGTCCATTTTGTAAATATGTGATCAAAAGTATTTTTTTTTTCAATCTTTTTTCTTTCAACATGCCTTTATGTCTCCATGCAGTTGCTCAAAGTAACAGATAGGTGAGTATTTCTATATTTACATTAATATGAATATATTTTTGAATGGTACGTATAAAGTTTTTAAAAATATTCAATAGCGAGATTAAGTACGTTAAATATAATAATCAGAATTTTGTTGAACCTGGTTTGTCACTCTGTGGTTATTGTTTTGCACACTAGGGTGAGACCATAATTATAGTGGATTTGGAACCACTGCAAACTGAGACTCGAGCCTGCTATTTCTTAGCTTAAATCCAAACTTATAACCATTCAGACACTTCACCGTAAAAAAAATTACTATCATTTTTTCTTATAGATCGAAACCGTTCTTGATTTTTATGTATCTGAACAGTTTCCTACAATAAACAGGTTTCTCTCCAAATGAAATTCTCCTAATTTTAAGAATTTATTAGTATACTTAGCGTTATATTTGATTATTACCAATATATTCTAGAAAAAAAACCCACTAAAAATTAAGCAAATTAATTAACCAAATTTCTCAGAAATATTCCTGATTTTTATTTTATTTTTTTTATTTTTTAAATGCAGAAGAATGGACTCTACAATGAGGGCAAGGGAAAATGTACCACAAAGTACAAGAATACAAAGCTATTGCTATGTTCATATTGTTTATAGTTTATAAATTCATAAAAAATGTGTAAAACTTCCTCTACTCATTGGTGACTTCCTTCATATCTTTCGCAAATATTTACCCCAAAAGAATATTATTGTTAGATTTTAGTTAAAAAAAAAAAAAAAATTCTTGAACGATTGAATTGTTGAGAAAATAATTTATTTCAAAATTGTTCGTCTATTAAATAATGCCGACTGCTGGCGACAGATAAAGAATTCGAATCAACGTTTCCCACCAATACTGTTTAAAAAAAGTATATGTCCATTTATATGGCCTTAAAAGGAAAGTTTATAGGAAAAAAAAATTACTAAATGTGAATTACTAAAAAAGCCTTCATGAAAAGACATCGCACATAAATATTACAGAGAGACTTTCTTACTTTACCCGGTTCGACTGGAAACATTTGAAAATGAAAGAGAGAAAAGAAGTTCTGTTGAAAAGATAGCGTTGAAGTTATGAATACGATGGTCACTTTTTCATAAAAAAAAAAAAAAAAAAAAAAAAGAAATCTTGACTTTTTTTATATAAGCAGTGGTCAAGTATCTGAATTCTCGTCATGTGTTAGTGATATGGTTTTACAAAAACTCTTGAAAAATGCGACAAATTCGGACACTTGATAAATGGATAGAAAAGTTAAATCCTATTGAAATATATAAGAAGAAATATATTTCATATATTTTAGAATAACTTCCAAATGCTCGCATAGGAAAGTTTTTAAATATTTGACATGTACATGTTTTCGCTATAAGACAAAATAACTACTTGTAAAAAAAAAAACTCTTTCTATGTAGTACAAGAATAAAAGTAAATTTACATTGCTATATAAATATTATTTAGATATCTTCTTTTTGTTAACATTTTACTAGGTGTATTTACTATCTACTTTCATGAAATATATGTTTAAGAGAATTAGAAAATTATTACTTTACTGTAATTTTTATTATTATTATTATTTATTTTTATTATTATTATTATTATTTTATGCATATCTATAGAAATATAGAACTTTAATAAAAATAAAACAAAATTTGTTTTTACTGTAAAAATAAATTTCATTAAAAATGCATAATTAGAGACTTTTATTTTGCTTTAAACAAAGTAAACAATAATACTGATCCTAAAATGTTTGAAGTTAATTATAATTTTAATAGCATTAAGCTCCTAAATATAAAATGGAATAATGGACTTTATGCCGCTACATAACTTGATATAGAATGCGATAACACTCGCTTATAAGCTTTGGTGCTCATAACTTTGTTACTTTACCTAATATATTTTACGCAAGTTGTAATACACATTTTCCTTTTTTACTTCTAACTTTTCATTCAAGACTAGTGTTTATACTTAGAAATGATTATTATATTTTAAGTAGTTATATAATAAAAAAATAGGGTGATTAAAAAAAGGGGGAATATTTTGAAATTACATTTTCAGTTTTACATTTTATGGTCATTTAATAGCATAGCATCTCTGAATAGGTAAATTGAATAAGGTTAAAACGTTATTTCTCTTAAATATTTTCTGTGCTGTAACTCTTGCAAATATTTATATAGTGTGCTTTATTTGTATATCTTAATTTGGATGAATTAATTAATCAATTTATTAGTTTATTTATTAATTAAGTAATAATTATTTATTGAGCAGTTTTTAGTGGGTTTGTTGATTAATTCTTACAAATTCGTATAACTTAAGGTATAATTACTTTTTAAGTCCACTGAATCATTCGTATCTATTAAAGATACCAATAATTCAGTGGATTTCATAAATAATACTTAATACTGAAAATAATAAAAACACAAAACAAAATGTTATGAATAATTAAATTAATTTGTTTTAGGAAATCCATATCAGAAAAAGCAGAGTATTTCTTTTTCCTATTAAATTTACAATATATTTATAATATATAACTTTTATTTTTAAAAGCCATATCAAAGGTTTTTACAGTTGGATATTTATTTTTCAGTTAAAATTAGTATGATAGTTATAATAAAACTCAATCTGATAAATTAAATGAATATATATGAAAAAGGGTAGGGTACTTTGTGTGTAATCATATGTGTTTTTATGGTACTTTTCCCAATAATAGTTTTCCAATATTTTCGTAAAATATTATCTATTATAGAAATTTGTAAATAATATTTTATTTTTACCAAGATGAATCAGACAATACGGGGAAATGTTTAGCTTTCGCACACGGATAGTCTTAGTGTAATGAAACGACATTTACAGGCAAAATTATCCGTTTCTGATGATTTTGTAAAAAATCATGGCGACTTCGAGAGAAATTAGTATTTCTAGAAATTACTCTTGAAGTTTTCGATTTATATTTTAGGAGTTTTCTGTAAGTCTCTAGAGTGTTCGTGGGACTTCCGAAGGTCATATTTTCAAACAATTTAGTATCTCATGGGCATTAGCATAATTTTTAAATCTGTTGAGTTTTGCTGATCATAGTATTATATCGTCTAAGGTGGGGTTTTCATTGTGTGTTGAAAATAGTGTTCTTGTGAATTTTTATTACCTTCCTCTGTACTATAAATTTTTGTGATAATGAATTATGAATTTTGTATGCTCCATTGGTTTGTAGATTTTTTCCTTAAATAACTAATGTCATATCTCAAAGAACCCCATAGTGTAAAAAATATACTTGTCTGCATCATTAAGTAAACATATGAGATCATACGAAAATAAATTGAAACGATTTCATTTTAAAGAAGTTATAAATAGCAATATTTTCAAAATTTCATCGATTATTATATATATCGACTCTATTATATATGTCGACTCCATTAATATATTTATTGACTCTCTATATAATTTTCGTAAAGGAGAAAGTCGAACAAAAATTTATATCTTAATTTTTAGTAAGGAATAATTTTCTTAATATACGTTATTTTTTGTCATTTTTCTTATAATAAAAAAAAAGAGGCTTTTTAATAAAAATGTCAAGTTTTTTAGATATATTAAATTGTTTTAAATAAATTAGAATTTCATCTGTAAAACATGTTTCATACAATATCTGCTAACAAAATAAGATTTCAAAATGATAAAAATAAATATAATAAAATGGATATAATAAAAAATAAATATAATACAAATAATAAAATATTAATTTAACTGGGAATTTTTTTTTATTACTAAATGTTATTTGTTTGTTTGTTTTTAGATTTCTACTTCAACTAGTTAGATTAAGTAAAATGATTTTTCTTCTCACAGAGAGCTGAACAATTTTTAAGAGTAACATTCTAAAATTTTTCCAAAAAATTTTCTGAATGTGGAAAAAAAAAAAAAAAAAAAAAAAAAAAAAATCTGTAAAATAATCTGGTAATTATAAGCAAGTTAATATCGTTAAAAGGATGGTGTACATTATAAAGACCCTTCATAAATTACAATGTTAAAATTTTGAGACTTTGCACACATGTACAATGAAATATAATTAAGTACATAAAAATTTCTTAAAAATTATTTATATTAAAATAATATTTAAATTAATAATAATTAGTTATAAATTTTCCTGGAATTAATTTTCATTTCAGCCTTGTTATTTTTAAAACTTCCCTTGAAATTTATATTATCTTTGTTTAATTTTGATCATATTTGTATATTACATTATTGGTTCTTTGAAAAGTTAATTTATTAGAAATATTTTTATGTATGAATGAGGAAATTTCATATAAATTTCTTGTTTTGAAAGTTTAAATTGTGTTTTAAAGTTTAAATTATAACACAAATTAAAAGAATGCACACATTTTACCTTAATGTCCATAAAATAATTTCTCTGTACTTTTCATAGGATTTGATTAAAAATTAATTCACAGGGATTATTTTAAGACAGAAAATTCTTAAAAAAAAAAAAAAAAAAAAAAGCCATTTAAAAGATAATTTTACTGTTATCTATAAAAATTATTTTTCTAAAGCGATATTTTTTTTTTTAATTCTTATTATTTATTTATTTTTTAATTTAATTCACATATTTTACAGGTTTAATATTAACATAATTTATTTATTAATATTTAAATAGTTTCGAAGTCGACTGTCTTCCGAAAAGTACCTATTACAATTATTTCAGTTATATTAGAAGGTGATTGTTTGTTTTTGATTAAATTATATTGAATTATTGATTAATTGAGTAAATTAACACTTAAAAAAATTGTCATTACTTTGCCGCAATAACTCACAGGTAAATTCCATTCCATTAAAAATACATACATATAAATGCAGATTAAATTACACTTTATAGAAAAAGTTTCATTAAACTAACATTATTTTAAAACTTAATAAATTAAATTTAAGTAAATAAACTAAATTAAGTTAAAACAATTTAATTAATAATAATGTATTTGACATCCTCTTGCAATCTATTGTAAATTAATTTAATCATATTTTAAATAAATTATGTATATATGCGTATTTAAAGAATAGCATACAGGTACACCATCTTTGCATTCTTCAGTTTGTGAATGTTATGTCTTTGGAGAAAAAACAAGTGACCAATATATCAGTTGTCAATCAGTCTAAAAGAAATAGTAATATATCTGAGTTTAATACTTTATTATTTTACTCTGAAGGTACGTTTAGCTTCATAGTCGGCAGTTTTTAATGTACAAAAGCGGGGGGGGGGGGGGGGGATCTGCATCGGATGGTTATTTGATGGAGATATTCAATTGTAATTTAAAGTGCTCTGTTCAGTTGAAGAAACTAATACAAATTAAACGTTAAGATAAATATTAATCTTTTAATTATAAGAAACAATTAAGCATTAAGCGATTTTTTTTTATTTAAATTTAATTCAGATTACTTTTACACTTGCTAAATAAAAATTTTGTACGTAAATAAATGAATAAGTAATGTATTTGATATCCATATGCAGTCCATTATACATTAAGAATTGCATTTTAAATAAGCTGCGGATATCCATATTAAAAAAAAAAAAAAAAAAAAAATGTGCACGAATTTTGCATGCATCAATTTGTGTGTGTTGAATCTTTGGAGAAAGAACAAGTGACCAATATACTAATTGTCAATTAGTGTAAAGGAAATGGCAATATATCTGAGTTTAATACTTTATTATTTTACTATGAATGTACGAGCTTCACATTTAGAAGTTTTTACTGCACAAAAGGAGATTGGATCAGCTGCCTATTTGATTGAGGTATTCAGTGAGAGTTTATAGTGTTCATTCGGTTCAAGAAACTAATACAAATTAAACGTTAAGATAAGTATTAAGCTTTTAACTATAAGAAACAATTAAATATTAAGTGATTTTTTAAATTCTAATTTAAGTAACATTATTTTATAACTTCATAAATAATTTTTCATAAAAGATAAAAGGAAATAAATAATATTAATATCGTATTTGGCATCAACTTTCAATCCATTATAAATTAATTGAATTACAATGTAAATAAATTGGGGATATTATTCGTATTTAAAAAAATAATAATGTGCACTATCTTTGCATATATCAATTAGTGAGTGTTATGTTTTTGGAGAAAAAACAAGTTATTAATAAACCATTTGCCAATCAGTTTAAAAGAAATAGCAACACATCTGAGTTTAATACTTTATTATTTTGGTATGATGGTTCGTTTAGTTTTAAGTTTGGCGGTTTCTACTGTACAGATGGGAAGGCGTCGGTTATTTATTTGATGGAGATATTCAGTGATAGTTTATAGTAATTTGTTCGGTTCAAGAAACTAACACAATCTAAACGATAAGAAATATTTTAAGGTTTCAATTATTGGAAATAATTAAACATTAAGCATTTATTATTATTATCATCATTATTTGATAAAATCTTACGTATATTCATTGCAGATTCGAAAAACGTGGAATTAAATAATCATTTATTTTTTAAGATATTTGGAAAACACACTATTACTTTTTTCCCTAGAAAATATAAAGGTTTATTGAATCTTATTCATTTTAAAAGACATAACAAAGAATTTTTTTTCAGTATTAACTCTTTAACAGCTTTTACATTGTCTATGCTTCGCATCAAAAATATACTATTAGCAGATCACAATACTTTTTCAAGGCATTTTTAAACGCTATAGAAAAGTTGTCTTTAGTGAAATTTGCATGTTAGAAGCCAATACTAAAATGATTTTCAGATAATTAAAACTGTAAAAATGACTATTTTTGATATTTTAATTAATATTACTGTTGCTTGAATTGTTACTGATATCATTGTTTTTGCTGTTTTTATTGGTATGACTAAAAAAAAAGTGCATTGTAAAAAAAAATTTGCATAAAACGTTCACTTAAAGAAATGAACACATTTGATAGATGTAATTTAATTATGCATTTTTTTCCCCGAATTTTAAGTTTCTTATTCTATTTTTATAGATAACTTGCTATAAAGTAATATCTGAAAATTAGCACGAATAATATGAATGTATCAATATATTTCAAAAAGAAAATAACGATAAAAAATATGTATAAACCATACGTGTTGGTATTTTCTTCTGCAAGTAAAAAGCAGAAAGATATTCAACAAAGATGCATGGTGAGGGGACAACACTTCATAGGGTGAAGCATTCCATATTCTATATAACGATAAACAGAGTTGAGAGAGAGGAAAAAAGAGAAGTATCTACCTGCCCCCCTCCTTTTATTATTATTATTTTTCTCTTAGAAATATGGGATTTATTCAAACTGGGGGAGGGAGGCTTAGCATAACACAGAGGTCTTGACTTAAAATGAAAGTGCGTGGAGTTCCCGCTGATAGATTACTCACTTTAAGAAGTGCCGAAGCTGGAAGTTTTTCTTCTTGCTCCTTCGCAAAAGGTTTCCCTTCAATAATCCCATGTCAACATTTGGATTTAAGGTAGAATTCTAAAGACGGGACAAAATGCCCAGGTCCGTGGTCGACGATCAATCGTGATGTTCGGGACAGCTTCGATAGATTGAGTGGAAAATGGATAAGAATCTATCGAGGGGGTAATTTGTGAGAAGTGATACTGTGACATCAGAAAAAAAAAATAAAAAATACAGAATCCGCTAGTCTTTTATTTGTAATTTGACTCGGATTTTTTTTTATGTTGTCTTTTATTTTGTGATTTTTACATCTTTATATCTTAAAATGCTGACAGAGAATTTGCTGAAAATTTTAAACCTCATCTTTGAGGTATTTTCAGGAAAATACTTTAGAATAAATTAAAATTTTGTAGAAATTATATAAATTAAAAGCCAAAAATGTGGACCGGGATTCAGATATTTTATACAACAAACAGAAAATGAATAAGCATATGTGGTGAGTAATTCAGATAAAATGATACAGATGTATAAGGGAAAGTAAAATTAACCATTCGTCTCTTGTAATTTCGCTAAAGAATAGTTTTTACTAAATTTGAAGTTTAAACATGTGGGATAGATGATTAATCGTACTGTAAATTATATTTTTTTGGACAAACATAGTTGAAAATTAGTTAGAACCTGTTACAGGTGTAGATTGCATCAGAGAAAATAGTAATTGCACGAACTGTTATTTTTGTTATTCTCTGACATTTAATTTGCTATCCTTGTTATTCTTTTGTTATTGTCGAATTGACGTAACATTTGTTTCTATGTTAATATATGTTAATGAAATGAAGACGACATTGACTATGCTGGAAAGTGCTTCATAGCGAAATTGTTTTTTCAAAATGTTTATTTTCCTATCCCAGTTTTGTGGGAATTTCAGTATTTGTAGTGGCTACAAAAGCCCACTCACTAGAAAAAAGCAATAAACGTTATTATAAAATTTAAATTAACAGAATCCACGTCTATTAAATTAGAAAGAGAACGAGAGTATGTTACAGCACAGACATGGATGATGTAATGACACTAGAAAAATGGGATATCATGCCTAGTGGGCAGCGCATAACACTTGGGCATATGGCAGAAACTGCTGTGAATTTTTTTTTTTTTTTACTCTGTAACAAAAATATTATTATCGCTATGTACTGTAGAAAAAGTTATTAATAGCAGATCATGGTGACGGATAATTCTTGACATTGCAATTCCATTGCGTGATGCAAGCTCTAAAAGAAATACCCATAAAACATTTTATGGGCAGCCGAGGTTTGCTTTCATATGGACGGTTTGAATTCACTTGCATGATTACCGTATTTGGGTTACGGTATGATATCAGTATAAGTATCTAGCAATATCTTTGTAATCTTCTCATGTAACAGTATGGTGGGGCATTAAAACCACAATCACTTTGGACCAATATATATACAGGGTGGCCATAATTAAACTGCAAGTGTTCAAGGGGTGCTGGAGAGAAAACTACTAGGAATATTCCAGTGGAATTTGGTATCTACACGTTTCAGAACATGCGCAAATCAAATATGAAAAAAAAAAAATCGCTATTTTCACCCGATAGATGGCGCTATACCGTATTTCAACGCTCACCGGTGGCATATACTACTTCCAAAACCGATAGACAGAGCATAATGACATTCTAAGAGGCATATAAACAATATAAAACATCACTTACAGTTTATTAAAATTTATGGATTGTTTAATTTGAGATCTTAATTTACGTTAATTTTTGATTCCAGGATACTGTAAAAATTTAATTACTGAAGCGAATTGTATGGAATTTTGATAAACTGTAAGTGATGTTTTATACTGTTTATATGCCTCTTAGAATGTCATTATGCTCTGTCTATCGGTTTTGAAAGTTGTATATGCCACCGGTGAGCGTTGGAATACGGTACAGCGCCATCTATCGGGTGAAAATGGCGATTTTTTTTTTTTCATATTTGATTTGCACATGTTCTAAAACGTGTAGATACCAAATTTCACTGAAATATTCTCACTAGCTTTCTCTCCAGCACCCCTTGAACACTTGCAGTTTAATTATGGCCACCCTGTATATTTAATACATCAAGACCTTTGCTCCAATTTTTTCTCCCTAAACTGCCAAGTACAGGGTGTCCGAAATTAAATGATTTTACTTTAAAGTGCTCTACAGATGAAACTATTGTTGAGAAATTATACAGTTTTGTTAATGAAGGTACAGAAATTTGTTTAAGCGAATAAGAAAAACTAGTTCAAAAATTTGCTAGCCGGGGGTGTTTTTAATAAATTACATGCTTTGCGATCTGTGGCCTCCCCGGTCCCCAGACCTCAATCCATGCAACTTTTGGCTTTGGGAGAGTTTAAAAGGATCGTGATATTTCCCCGAAAATACTGCGGTCAGCTGCAGAAAATAATATATTACGATTCCAGATGGCAGCTGACAATGATGGCCGTCATGTTGAATATGTCTTATTGTATTAAAATGTGTAAACTATAATAGATGTAAGCTAAATGTGTAATTCATTAAAATCGTTCCCTGGTGGCGAAAACGGGAACTATTTTTTTCCTCAAATAAATTTCCATACTTTCATTATATCTTATACAAAATTTCATAACTGTCTCAACAAAAAGTTACAGCCTGTAGACAACTGTAAAATAGGGTCGTTTAATTCCAGACACCCTGTATAAGTGTCATGTTTGAGGCAGTTTCTGATATTCGTTCTATTTTTCTGCTCGATACACGATAGAAAATAGTTTATATAAAATAATATTTATCGAAACATCACCTGTTGTGTGAAAGATGTATTACAATGTTATTGCATTAACGGACAACTATAAACAGTCATATTCCATTGCTTTGACCTGCCATATACCCAGAGTTTAATTAATCAGTTTTGGATTATAGATATACCTTAAAGATTTGAAAAATCGTGGAACTGTCCCATCACTCTCAAACTTTAATGGTTACGTTCAATAAAATGTCATAGTATAACATGTCATGCAGGATAGCATAACATTGCATCCAATGCTTTTAATTTTGTAACATAATATTTTACATTTTTATATAATAAAAGACAATGGTAGGTAGCATGTTGAACAATTTTTGCTAATATTAGACTGTAAATTCTGCAGTTGTTTAGCATGTTTGGTTCAATGCAACTAAACGTCAACTATTTAAACTCTGCGCTAAATCGAATTTTCATCAGCTTATATTATTTACCAACTTAAAAAAAAATTCTGTATAGTTTTTACTACAGACTATTAATTAGCAAATGTCCAGTCTAATTTGAGATAGCAGGTAATTAAATCTATTGTTGATAATTTTGTTATAGAATGTTTAGTGAAATAGTACTTTAAAATTTTGCTAAAATCTTCAAGCATATAAAAGTATTTTGAGCTTTTCTACAAAATATTTTTCATTGTTTTTTTTTTTTTGTTTTTTTTTCAATATTTGAATTTCTGAAGATATAACAAGATAATTGAATTGATAGTTGAGGGAATTTTCACTGATTCCATGAGATATTTAGCTAATACACAAGAATTTTAGCATTCAGATCAAACTGATACTTCATGTAATAGAAAAAAATCAGTTTACCAATTCTAAATCTATTTCTGATATAATCCTTTTATATTAAATAAAATATGTAAATTCTTTTATCGATTAACTGTATCTTCTTTGCAGTATTTTTATAAAAAAATTAATTTAAATAAAGGCTTAATATGCCCTGAGTAACAGCCGGTGATCACTTGCAGTAATGTAGTTTCAACCGAACGCACAGTGATTTATAGAAAGTCATGGAAGCAATATTTGAAAATAAAATTAGCTAAATAATAAATAATAATATGAAATTGAGAGTTGTTAATTTTTTTAAATTATTCTATTTAAATATTTGAATTTATAAGAGAATATACACAAAAGAAAGCGCAAAATGGCAAGGAGGAAATTCGTTCTTCACTTTTTAACATTTAGATATTTCGTAATTGGAATATAGTGGTGAAAGTCCATGAGATTTTATCGTATTCTACATATCAATATAAAATTTATTAAGTATTCTTCATTTATATATACAGAAGTAAGGAAAATGTTAGATAAATTGGGGATTTTTAGAATTTTAAATTGATTTATTATTATTAATATTATTATTTGTATATAACAATTCACGATAAACAATTTAACTTTTTGATACAATTTAACCATTTATTCTTTAAGAATAGGACGGAGGATATTTTTAACACTTTCTAACAAATTTTAGAAATGCTTATGATTTTGATTTGTCTGTCTTCTTGTGTTTTTCTTTTCTTTCTTTCTTCCCCCCCCCCTTGCCTATAGAAATTGTTAGCACTAACTTATATCGATATATTTTAGTCAAATTTTAGATATACTGCAGTGTGACGTCCATTAAAAGTCGTACATGTGGCACGACTGATTTGTGTATAAGGATTCAGAAATAAGAACAAAAGACGTTTTCCATATAAGCACATTTGGATATTTTTGTATTGTGAAAATATATGAAATAAACATACTTTTTTTAGGTTGTATAAAGCATTTTTATTTCCGACGATAATGTAAGTAAGGTTTCATTAATTGGTACACACAAAAATATTCTGTCCACAGAAATACCTTCGGATTAAATGCAGGATATTTATCAAGGTTCATTTTGAGTTTTGTTACGCATTTTAAACACTTTCTAACGATCTGAAAACGTCTAAAAGACGCATTTCATAAAAGCACATTTGCACGTTTTTATATTATGAAAACATATGAAAAAAAAAGTACGATTTTTTAGATTGTATAAAGCATTTTTTTTAATATTTAATATTGCGTACCACATTTGCACATTTTTATATTGTGAAAACATATGAAATAAACATACGATTTTTTAGATTACCTAAAAACATTTTTCTATATGTATTTTACATTAATGTTTCATTTACTGGTACACCCAAAAATATTCGGACTAATTGCGAGATATTGAGAGGTGGTTCATTTTCAATTGTGTTATGCATTTTAAACATTTTTCAATTATGTTGATATGCATAAAAGTCGTATTTCATATAAGCATATTTGCACATTTTTACACTGTGCAAACATATAAAATAAACATACGATTTTTAGATTGTATAAAGCATTATTTCTATGATAATGTTATAATTGATATTAATGTTTCTATTTAGTGGTACACACAAAAATATATGGACTAATTGCAGGATATTGAGAGAGGTTCATTTACATTTGTATTACGCTTTTTAAGCATTTTCTCACGATGTTGAAAAAAAAAAATAATAATAATAATGTGACTTAGTATTTATGATGTAACGGGTAAATACATTTAAAAAATGTTTGAAGAATTCTTAAAATATTTATGGAAATGAAAACGCAAACAATCAAATACAGGAACTCAGACCAAAAACATTTTTAAACATTGTTTTGGTTTAAAATTCATTTTTAAATACATTTTGTTGAGAAGTGTTAATAATATTCTCCTCAAATCATTCTTATTGAATAAAAGGAAAATTACAATAACAAATGATTTTTTTTTTTTTTTTTTTTTTTTGGCTTGAATTATTGCATGCATTAAAAAATTATACAGAATTAAGTAAATAAATAAATAAAATAAAATAAAAATAAATGTATAAAAAATAAAAATAATACAATTTTACAATTACTCGAATAATTTCCACAGGTCTCTTAATAAGAGAAAAAAATCTTGATATAATGAAAGTTTAAAGATAACATTATGCTCATTCCATTATATGATTTTAAATTTATTTTTTCATATACTAATTAAAAGAAAATATATCACTGAAATTTATTAAATAATATATTTTTTATTTTCTCTATTAAGTTATTTTCTATTGGATGTAATTGATGGATATGTTTCATTGCATTTTACTCTGTTGTCGAGAACTGCTTAGTAATGAAAATTAATTTATCATTCCCATATAGTGAACAAAGTATGTTGAATTTTCTCTTTTATTTTATTTTATTTTATTTTATTTTATTTTTTATGATATCGTGTTTTGGGCTCCTCTGAATACGAAAGTTTATTTTTTAGTGACCTGTCTGTATGTATGTCTGTTATCAGGATATCTTTAAAATAAATAATTGCAGGAATTTAAAATTCGGTATTTTGATTTTCATATGAGGTTGCCATTTGATTAATATTGGCTTGTTTAAAAGCATGTTGCAGGTGAATGTTGTCTAAATTGTTTTTAAAGTATGGTCATATATTGTACTTGTTATCGTAACCATAAACTGCAGTTTGTCTTTATAGTATTAAAAGACAGGGTAACAGAAAGCGCGTGAGTAACATACCAAATTATTATTATTATTATTATTTTCAATTTTGAAAAATTTAAGCAATACTATTTTTGTATTGTTTAAATACAAAAGTAAGTATTGACTTACCTTTAAGTATTGACTATTTGATCCTTTTTTAAGGAAAAAAAAAACTCCGTATTTCATTACAAAAGAACTGTTATTAACTTATTGTAAGCATAATGGTAAATAAAAATAAGTTGTATTTTCAACAAATTGTTGCTTATTTTAACAGCTATTAGAAACATATAAGATATATAAGATATATAAAACAAAAAGATAGATAGTTAATAATTTTTATTGAATGGAATTTCCTTTTAAAAACATAGAGGAATTGAAAACTAAACAGAATAGGGTTAAAAAAAAAAAAAAAAAAAACATGGATTTCCAAAATCTGTATAATAAATTACAAACATTTAATATTTATTCTTCAAAATGTTTTGTTTTCGGTAATAAGTAATGGATAATCACTTAAAAAAATAATAATATAATTTCTATTATAAATGAAAATTGTAATTTATTTATAGTAAAAAGTATTTTTAAATTGTTTATTTATTTTTATTTATTTTATTATTTTCTAGAATTTTATATGTTTATTTTACAGAAAAAAAAAAATATATATATATATATATTTTAATTATTATTACAGACATGTTTTCGCAATGTTCTTTATTAATCCGTTTAGCAAATATCGTGTTCCATTCCATTAAGTTAGATTGTGCGACTCAATGTATCATGTTTTACTACAAAAAGCAGTATAAATTCTTTCTCTCAAACAATCAAAATAACATTTTTCTCAATAAATTTGGAGGCTGACTTCGTTACGACCCAGTATGCGTTTTGTCCTTCGATAAGTGCATTGCATGAGATTTCTACTGTATGTCATTTTCAATATTATTTCTAAAAAAATGCTTTTGTATGAAATATTTCTTTTCTGATATTTTGAAAATTCATCCAATAGTTTAGGGGAAAAAATTAAGAGTATCTATTTTTTCTACATGTTTAATTTTACTATTATTATTATTAAAACTTTCTACGAATGTTTTAAAAAACAAAAGAAAATTTCCTTTATTAAAATTACACATGATTGGCACCATTAAATTCGAAATATATATATATATATATATATATAAGTATCTTTTCAGTCATCATTTTAAACTCGCACGTCCTTTTTGAAAAAACAATATTAATTATTATTTTTATTATTATATTATTTTTAATTTTATTATGATTCCAATGGCCAGTTTAGCATGTAAGTAAAATAAGCAAAAATGATAGTTTTTATTCTTTTAAAGTACAGTCACATTTTAATGTACATATTTTTAAATAAACTGTATTGTACTGATTTTTATATCTGTATAACTGTTTTCTTAAAAGCTTACTTTACAGTGAACAAAATTTCTCTTGAAAATTTTATGTATACTTTGTATATCAAAACCCAGCGGCTTTTACTGTGTATTTATGTTGCAGTCACCAGGATTTTCTACACTCCCTATTTCCCATTTTATTTTTTTTATACCCGCTGTCCTGAATCGATTCAAGACCAATGGAGTGTAGAAGATCCCATATTCAATCTCCGACATATACAATATTGAAGACTTTTTACCCACCCTTCTCCAAAACATCATGGTACTTCCCTCTTTGACCCAAGGTACACATTATTCTTTATATGAAGTGCCCACTGGAATGCCTCAGTACGGTTAGTATGTTAGTCAAGGTCTGTTGAATTGGCCGGGCTGTACTGATTCGTACTTGCAAAAAAGGCTTTGTGATGATTTAGTATGTTTGCCGTATAAAAGCGGCAGTGTTGAAAATGCAGGAAAGGGTGCTTGCTGTGAAATTGCTATAGTTCTGCCGAAAAGCATAAAGAAATTGGAGGCATTATGTAAAAGGAATACATACGTAAACCATATATACATATAACACAAATGTATAAAGCTATTGTTAAAATACGAAATTCTGAAAAGCATTTGTAGCTCAATATTTTATAAAAGTAAACATAATAATAAACAATATTTCAGCACGATTTTAAATCATCGAGTTAGTAACTAAATTTGTATGGTTGGTTCACTTTAAAAGATGCAAAAATGTAATTTTGATTTAAGGGTATTTAAACTAAAAATAACAGCGTTTCAGTACTTTCATTTGAGCAAAAACAGAGGTGCAACTAGTTTTGTAAAACGTCTCGTCTACCTTTCACATTAGTTTTCTTTTGTCAGTTTACTTTGTGCATACAGTTAAAAATTTAATTGAACAACCTTTGAAAATTTTGAAGCTGCATTTTATGTTCTGAATTTTTCTATCAATGTTAAAGATATCATCAATAAAAGATTATCTTTCTTTTGTATAACTAATAATTTTTTATTGCAATGCAATTTACACGTTAGGAAATATATGATTTGTCTGTAATTATTTTCTTTGAGCATTTTGTTTACGATTTCATTTCAATATTTATTTTATTTCCATTGTTATTATGGAAATTACTGTTGTTAATTAATCAACAGAAGTTTTTATTAATAAATATCTTATGAAAATTTAAAATAATGATTATATTATAATAAAATAATAATCATTTGATATTTAATTGAATGCATATGTATTTTAACCAAATGCAAATTTTATAATTAAACAGATAAATTACTTATAATAATTAGATAATTTAAGATGTAAATATAATATTGGCAATTTATTGAAACAGGACATTAGGGATAACTCATGTTATGCCGCCGTTAGT
Organism: Salticus scenicus; assembly: GCA_963930645.1. Classification (NCBI taxonomy): domain Eukaryota; kingdom Metazoa; phylum Arthropoda; class Arachnida; order Araneae; family Salticidae; genus Salticus; species Salticus scenicus. The sequence goes on from OZ005649.1 coordinate 179,229,720, forward strand.
AGTATGTGTTTAATTTATTTAATTATTTTTTTTAATTTAATTTAATTTAATTTTTTTTCTACATAAAGCCAGAAATGTTTGTACCAAGAAATATTTGTACGAAGATTCAAACAGAAAATTCTTTCAGTTGAGTATGTTTAAATAGTGTTAATCCTTGAAAAAAAAAAGAATGTGCCATTAGTAGAAAATTAAATTAAATTCTACATCGACAAAGTTTTTAACCACAGTATATAAGCAAAAATCTTGTATATTTTCTAATTTCTCATTATGTCTCGATAAGATACGCACATACTAGGTATTCTAGGAAAATAAATTTATGTTTGAATATGCATTAATTGTAGCACACTGTTAAAAATATAAGGATACATTGTAGCAGCTATACAAAATTAATGAAAATGATTCGAGAAGTTATTTAAAAATATACTAAATCTGCCAAATTATTTCTAAATTACTAAAATGTTTAATGAACAGTTAAAAATAACCAATAAGAATAGTGCATTTCTTATTAATTATCAATATCTTTAATTACAAAAACTATATAGAATTCGTAAAACCAGTTCTGGAAATAATCGTGATGAAAAGAGATTATCCTATCAACATATGAGAGTAATAACATTAGGAAATCATGATATAAAAACATTAAATTCTTGATGAAATATGAGAATTTTTCCTGAATCATGTTTACTTGTGACGCGCAAGCGTCAATATTTTTGTTTTGTTTTGTTTTGTTTTGTTTTCATACTTCATTACCATATATAGAGAGCTACACTTTTAAAATTCAAAAGAACTCTGTAGGTACACATGTTTGACCATACTCTCAAAATTTTTAGAAAAATACACATTGATTATTTTGAGAAATAAATACTAAAAGTTAGTAGTACAAATTTAAATTTATCATTTTGTGATTTAATACACATACAATTATTTTTTTTTAATAATATATATAATATTCACTTTTTGACTGACATTTTATTAGCAATTATCTATATTGCCTGTAATTCGTATTCCGTTAAATATTTAGAATAACGTCAGTCTAAAATGTCACGAACGACATACGTTTTCTGTGTCACAAATTACATACGTCTTCAAAGTCATAAATTCCATACGTCTTCAAAATGTCTTTTAATTAATCTTGGTTGGTAAAATGTTGTTCACGGGAATGTTGCAGAGTTACTTTAACGTTGAAAAGAATTCGATGCAACTTATATTAAAAGCTACTAATAATATCTTATACTCTATATTTTATCCCAATTTCTATAAAGAAATGCAGTGCAGTAAACAATGAGCTCGTAAACATAATAAATACATTAATTTTTTTATAAAGATGATTGTTTACGTTACCTAAATATGCAGGTAATTGTAATTAAAGTGACATAATTCTGACTGTTCTTGATTCTGTTCTACGCAAGAAAACTTAATGAAACAAAAGGCGTGTCATTATCCATTGCGCAAGGATTTGTAATTTTCTTTTTTTTTTTTTTTTTCGTAAAATTATGATAATTAACAGTAGCTTCACCCAAAAGTATTTCTATTGGATATCGATGCAGTTCTCTTGGAGACAAATATATATATATATATGTATATATATATTGTAAATTGGAATTTCTTCTTTAAAAGAAGAAGTAATTATTTTTAAAAGAAGTAGAAAAAATGGAGATGTTTTTGAAAAGAAAATTTTATTATAATGACAGATGAAATGTTTTACACAGACGTGACAAAACCCACTAGCTGGTGCCAAACTGTATGGTTCATGGCGGATATCCAGGCTGGGAAACATTTTACAGTTAGAATATGTAAATAAAATAAACTTTATAAATTATCTTTTGAATTATTGGGACAAAAGATAATTTATAATTAAATATAAAAGATATAGATAAAAGATAATTTAAAGATGAAACCTTAATAATAACCAGTTCCCACCACAAAATAAAATAAAATAAAATAAAATAAAATAAAATAAATAAATAAATAAAATCTGTAAATATTTTCTATTTCAGGATTACTACACTAAGGTGTAAATAATTTAATTTTTTTTTTTTCGAAATAATTATTATGATGTAATAAAGTCTATCTTTATAGACTTCCCATCAACACAAGTCCGGAATGAAAAATGTATTTCAGATTAAAGAAAAAAGCATGTGGAGAGTACATTAAATTCTTCGTCAAATATTCTCCGCAAAAAATCCGGTTTTAAATGTTTCATCTAGAAGAATACTTGACAAACTATCTTGAATTTTCAATTGTGTAAAGAACATGTTACACTGAGAAAAATATATATACCTTTCTCCTCTAGAACGAATAAATAGTTACTTTCTGAATCCCTAAACTAGAAATATAAATTTCTGAATTACACGTGTTACGCAAATAAACTGGAATAGAAAAAATTATCGAGAATTTCTAGTCAGTGATTTTCTATATGCTGAAACTATATTATAAATATTATAAATATAATGAATTATTTGCATTGCGAGGAATTCTCGCTTGGTTTTCCGTATTTGGTCTTAAACACGAATTAAAGTTATTAAAACTCTCCTCTTGTGTTCGTATTTATTTGCAGAAATTTTTAAATAAATTCAACAGCGATAATATAGAAAAATGTTCTAGAATTCTAATAGGGGTTTTAAGAACTCACTAACAAAAGAAACCAGAATTTATAGGGATAACATGGAAATATTTTAATTTTTCTTGATTTCAATCGAAGATTTTTTTTTTTTTTTTTTTAACGAAATCCAAAATTTTTCGTAAGTATTTCGTTTTTATTATGTTAATTTTTTATTCAAACCAATACAATATATATATTTAATATGACAACTACTGTCACCATATAACATACATTAGTCATAATATAAAATTATTAAATATGAGTATTTTTCTTAAATAATGTTTAGCTATACATGACCAAGCATTAACAAAATGTATTTTGCAGAAGTTATTACTAAATATATGCAGCTACTCTTTTAAAATAGCCATGTAAATACCGAGAAATTCAGAATGGTAATTAGTTTAAATTGAGTTGCACTCAAATTGATGTAAATTAATGAAAAAATTTATTACAAATTTTATTTTAAATATTTAATAACCGTAAATTATTTTGCTATTTTTTTAAATACGCAAACATATAACTTTGTTTTCTTAAAATTAAAGCAACTTGATATCCATATTATACATATTAAAAAATCGCTGCTAATATATAAAATAAGTAATAGTTTCAGATTTTTTTTTCCTTTCTAATTAAACTTGAATACACAGTTTAACATAAATCTGATAAAATGATAAGATTCATTGAAATATAAATGTTTTCACTGCAGTTATATATTAGTTTAAAAAAAATTAATGTTTTTTTCAGTTGAATTCTAAATCAAAAAAAGCTTTTAGTTGTTATATTTCTATATTATTATATAATATATACACAAGTATTACACTAATGTTTGTAAAATATAGCACAAAATGTTTGTTATTACAAAAATTTTCAATAAAAAAATAAAAATAAAATAATAATAATAATAATAATTTATTAATTAAAACAAAATAAAGTAAATTCGTGACATGTTAGCAACAAAAGTCTTATAATTAATCACATTTCGTTAAGCATGAGAAATACACTTTCATGCATTACATGTAATATACTAAACGGTGTAAATATAATATATTATACACTAATATTTATTATCGAATAAAAAAAGGTTACCATAAATATAACACAAACAGTATTCCTTTTTTAAAAATGTTTATTGCGTATTTCATTTTATATATAATATTTAAAATACATGCAATTATTACATTTAAATACATTTTGCACACATTTTGTTCATGTGCGAAATGTAAAAAGACCTGGTGTGTCGTGTGGATTTATTCTGTCTTTGTTCCCTGAACAAACCTTAGCAGTTTTCTTATTTGATACATTTTTCCATTTCTCACTACAATCACCTTGATCTTGAATATACCCTGTAAAAATAAATAAATAAACAAATAAATAAAAAATAAATAAATACTTATAATGAAATAAAAATAAATATGTATATACATAAAATAATATTCAAAATTAGTACATTTAACAATATCGTATCGATGTGGTATGCACCTGTAACATATTTCATTTGAAAAGACTATGATATGTTTTTTGGTGCGATAAATAATGTATTTAAATAGCATTATTGTGTATTGTAAAATATTCACAAAGTTAACAAAATCCACAAAAAAATAAATAAATAAAATGTATGTATTTTTCTTAAAATGTAAAACAGTTATTAAACATTAAGAGCATTTTTTTTTTCATTATTTCATACGAAATGTGTTCTATTCAAATTCGTTTTTATCTACATTATATGATTGTCTTTTTTTTTTTTTTTTTTTTTTTTTTTTCATATTTTGAATTTTTTTCTGTACAAAATTATTACCAACAGAAAAAAAAAAAAAACTTTTAAAGTGTAGTTATAACATGTATATCATTAAAAGTGGCGAGGATATTATTTTTAGGAACATATAAAAGAATTGGTAGGATTGCTCTGTAGGCATTACTTTCGATGTGAATATTTTAATTATGCTTAGTTATTTTCAAATTAACAAAATTAAAATTCTTCTTTGCTATAAAAATCTACAGTATCATAATTTATAGTACCATTTATAAAACGTCTTTAATATTTTAAGGGTTTTTTTTTTTTTTTTTACAGAGGTACAAAATATTTCGAACGTATGCAAATAAATCTATGCAAAATAAATATTTAAAAGTATAGGTTTTGATTTTTCTAATCATATCAGATAAAAATGACACATATTATAAGTTTCACGAACATAAAATAATATGAAGAAATCTAGCATATATATATTTTCATTAAGTTACATGTTTGATATTTTGTGTCAGGTTATTGTAAAAGTTCCTGCTTCATAGTTAAAAACATCGATTTTGCTTTTTTAGGGAAATATTTCACCATTTATTAAAAACACTGTGATTTTTGAAGAAACACACCATGTTGAATTATTGTTCTATTTTATGGTTGGAAGTATAGAAGTACTTATACTTGTTTGAATTTGATAGAAAAAATTTTAAAAGTCTAAATTAGTTTCCACGGAGAATGCAAAGACATACGAATTGGAAAGAACTAATAACACTTTAAATAAAGAAAATGATACATCATTTAAGTACACTGAAAAAAAAAAAAAAAAAAAAAAAAAAAAAAAAAGTTGGATGCATCTAATTTTTTTAGTAATTTTCTAGTGTTGAATTAGGTGTTCTAGCAGGTTAACTAAAATTTCTCGTTTAATAACTGAAACCTCCCATTTTACCTTTTTTTAGTGAAAGATTTAATTTTTACTTGAAGATATTACACACTTAAACTATCAAATCATAGTAAAATATTTTTCCATCTTATGGTTAAAAACGTAACAATACCTATATATTTGTTTCAATATGGGGAATAATTTTAACGAAGGACGTAAATATAAGAGATATATAGATTGAAAATATTCAGTGAAATTTTAATCGGGTGAAACTGATATAGGTTATTTACAGCTAAAATCCCAGCTAAGAAAATCGATGCATCTAACGTCAGTAAGGATTTGTCGTCTATTGTTAAGTTACCTATGGCAACAGGTTGAGCTAAAATTTCTCACTTAGTAGCTGAGATCTCCCATTTCGCCAGTGAACTAAAAGTATAAAATCATGGTAAAATACTTTCCCATACTATGGTTGGAAATGCAGTAGTACCCATATATTTGTTTCAATATGTAGAAAACTTTTAACAGTCTAAATTAAATTTAAAAGGGGGAGGGGGGGGGAGATAATAGATATATATACCGGGTAGGCAGAAAATAACTCCATATTCTTACTACTTTTTACCTTCTAAAATATTGTAGGAATAAATTAAAAATTTTTAACACGTGTAGTTTATTACAAACCATTATTTTTCCAAAAATTACTGCTCAGTGTGTTCCAAGATTTTCTAGAGACTGTTTTAAGCGAACAAGTACGTTTGCTACGACCACAAAGTTTATGGTTGCGTTACACTGAAGTACATCACAGCAAATTACGAACTAGGGACCCTATATCGAGGGTCCCTATTATGAACTCGCCACGAGCGCCATCTTTTGGATGATTTTCGTCAAACATTCACAAGATCTAATTTATGTCATTGCGCAACTACCTGCCAATTTGTATGAAATTATGAGCAGTAGTTCCTGAAATATATATGCCTAAATTTTTTTCACGTACACACACAAAGACGGACAGACAAATAGAAAGAAAATGTCTAAAAACGGTCAAATCGTGTTAAAGATCTCTCAAAACATGTAAAATGTTTACAAATCTAATATTTTCTTCTATTGAAAATGGAAAGGGATTAAATATTAAAAATGAAAAGTTACTTTCTACCCTTTCTGTAGATTGTAAAGAATTATGAAATTTTAACCAAATGAATCTGATACATATCAGTCAAGTACACTGCTGTAAAGTTGGTTGAAAACTTTTACGTTTATAGTAAATTTAAAGTGTCACATAAAAAAATAAATACATTGTTAAGTATATTGTGTCAGATTGAACTAATATTTCGGTCTTAATATTTGAAATGTCCGTTTTATCCTTGCATTGAATCATTTTACTACCTTCCTTAAAATCATGGGAAACAAAATGTACCTAATCAAAGTAAAATATTTCCTTATGGTTGAAATTATAGAAATAGTCAATTTTGGTTCTATATAGTAGAAAAATTAAAACAATCTAAATTAGTCCTAATGGAAAATGTAGAGAAACAAACACTTTATGTGCGTAGATCATTTCGAAAACATAATGAATCCTGGTATTTATCCGAATATTGAACCAGATTACAGAAGATTCTTACATAACAAGTTGGACAAATCTTTTATACATAGTGAATGTTCTATCAATTGCATGATAATATAACCTTTATCACATACAGTTTATTTTAATAAAATGAGCAAACTTATCATTAGAGACTAAGTAATATTCATTCTTTTCATTTAAAAATTATTTTGATTATTTTGGTACGTAGCTTGTACCTGCGGCTCACGTAAAAGTACGTTTTTTTTTCCTTTCTTTCTTTCTTTTCTTTTTTCTTTCTTTCTTTCTTTCTTTTTTTTTTTTTAAGAAGGAAAGCTTCGCCAGTAGGCTTTCTTGTAAAAAAAAAAAAAAAAAAAAAATACTTTACCTTATAAACGTTTGTACGTACTCGTGTTTAAAACCTTGTGTGCTGCCGGTGTATATATACGCGTGTGACATTTATGGCATGGATTACCGAGGATAATATTTAAATAATTTAATCATGAATACAGAAAATCGTTCTATTAAATAACATAACCTTTTTGGGGAACGCCAAAGGTCGGGGATTACTCTTCAGAATAAGAAAATAACTCGACGACATTTTCATCAACAAAAAACAGTAAATATCTCTTAATATTATATCTTATCAAATGGCCAAATTTGTACTTCCGAATTCGTATGTTGAACGAAGTTTGTACATCTTGAAACTGGATAGCTAATGAAATGTAGGTCTAGTTGACTCAACGACATCTGACCCTTAGTTCAAAGACGCGGTAAACGCCTGTTTTTATGGCATGCTAAACATGGCAATGCGAAAAAAAACAGGTTACGGCCACTAAAATGTTTTTTATTTTATTTTGTGTTTCCAAAACAAAAGGTACATCTGCTATCTCGACTGCGAAGTTATTCATAAGAAAAGTCGTAAATTTTAGAGGAGTAGGATTTTCCCGTATACTTTCAACCACGCACAATCTAGGTGAATTTCCATTTGGATACGGAAGGCTTTAAAGTTTACATGCATCTTTATGTTAGTATTACAAAACACATTATATTCGTTTATCCATAAAAATTTTCATGAATGATTTTCTTTAAGGTTCTGCTTGAAATGGAATGAAAACAAGGTCGAATATGATATAAAGTTTTTTTTTTTTTTTTTTTTTAAGTAAGATTTTAGAAGTTTTTTTTATTTTTATTTTTATTTTATTTATTTATTTATTTTAGCAAGCAAAAAGGTTTTTAGTTGTTTAAATTAAATTTACAAATTATTTTAAATATTAAACTATTTTTGTCCAATTTTGTAATAATCAAAATACCTAAACTTAAATTTACAAATTATTTTGAACTGTTAACTTTTTTATCGAATGCCCTATTACATATTAGTTACCTATTCCAAGTGTCTTATAATCGATTATAATATTAGGAAAAAAAGCGTACGTTGCTCGTTCTGCATCTAATTGATTCTACAATAATACAATACGCAAATAGCGGTAATATTTATACATAAATGCATGCATACACGCCCATCAAATATTTTCTAAGTATAGCCAAGCTTGACAAAATTTTGCCAAATGTAGTGCAAAAACTGCTAATATAAAGCAATTATGACTTGAAATTGCCAGTTTGGTGAAAAAAATTTTAAACCCATTAATATATAAATTTCTTTTGTTTTTCATAAATTAACCAGATTGATGGTGTTTAAAGAAATATGAGTTTGTTAAAAAGTCTGTTTTTTTTTTTATCTAAAGTACTTAATTGTAAATATATTTGATTTGAAAAGGTGTTGTTCTTTCAGTACAGCCGAGATTTGACATCATTCCCTTGAGTGGAGAATTCATTACGGAAACTGAATATGTAAGACGAATAGAAGGCTAAACAAAATATCGTTTACTGCGAAATAAATACAAGAATAATAGCTTATGAAAGAGAAATATTTAAAGAAATTCAGTCGTCTTCATAGTTTTCGTAATATAAATGTGTACAATATTAAGAATAGTAAGATTTTAATAATTGCAATAAGGGCAAAAACCATATGTCTAAGCAGATGCACAAGAATTAAACATCGTTTTTAAATTATAGTATACTTCGAGTGCATTTATATAAATAGACAGTAAATATAGATGAACAATTAAGCAATTTTATACATAGATCTTCCTTAATAGTAGGTAATAAGAGAGAAACCAAAATTATAACATAAAATTTTATAACACAAAATTGTAGTTTTGTTGATAAAAAGGAAATAAGTTATCAAAAGTTTCCTCTGAATTAGTTATAACAGACTGTGTTTACCTAATACACACATAAAGTTAGTATCGCGTATGTGATGACAGTCATTTATTACCAGAAACAATTGCAATGGGGCAAATGACGAAATAGTAGTTGAAATTTTCAGTTAAAGTACGTTTTTGTGAGTAATTTAAGAAATCTAGTGGATTTTAACCTTAAAAAAAATCGAATTACTGAAAAAAAAAAATGTATATATGTATATGTATATATATATATATATATATATCTCACAGTGAATTTAGCCTATTATCTTTCATATGATCTTAAAGTGTTTGTACAAACATAGTTCTTAAAACAATTTAGTATTTCGAGACATATCAAAATTTACTATTTTAAGTATATGTAAAATATAAAAATTTTCAAATTTTACTATAGCAATAGGCAAAATTTTTTTCAAAATCTTCCAGATAGTGGCAAAAAAGCATTAAAAAAAATATGTATTAAAGTTTAGAAATGCATTGAAGTTCACTACTGGCATCAGTTACAATTTCGCTCATAACGTTTGAACCAAAGTACGTAGAATCTCCAGCGTTTCATAGTGCTCATTTTTAGGTACACAGGTTTTAGGCGTCTGAAAAAGATCTTTTGTTTTAATAAAAAATATTTTTTTTTACAATATTCATTACTACAGAAGTGATATCCATAAGATTTCTAGCAAGTCATTTCTTTTAACTCTCCCCCACCCTTACCATAAATTTTGAACTCATCAAACCACGCTGATATTATCAACAATGTAATCTTCATCGTTTTATTTAATCTAAGAGCGAAATTTTTATGGTTAAAAAAAAAAAAAAAAACAGGGATAATAATGACCAAACTGAAAAATCCTAAACTAACAAAATAAAAAAAATGGCCACAAATTTTGGCAAACCACATGACAAATAACTCAGGCTCAATCATTCTGGAATTCGAAAAAATAGCCCCCATCCCCTCGTAGTCTGAACATATTTTTTTTCCCCGAAATTCATAGATCACGTCCAGGGCGAACCAATTTCTGCTCCTCTCGACAGAACAACAATAACACCTAGATTGCTTGCGAGGAGTTCTCTCAAATTTGTGAGGGAACTGCTTCCCTCCCTAACGACAGTTTTATAAAAGGGACAGCCCGTGGCAGACAATTGTGAGGACCCCAGGTGTCCCATTCGAGCAATTGCAGGTATGATATTTACACTTTTGCTGTGCCGGTCACGCCACGTTTGCGGTGAAGTATCGCTTGTGGCCTCAAACGGATGGCCCATCTTTTGTGCAAAAAGCTAATAAATAGCTTGATTGTGATACCTGTGAAATTTATGCTAAAGAAAGTGTCTGGGCGAGTGGCTTCCAAAAGAGTCGGACAGTGTTGTGCTATGTCACATAAACTTAAGCGTAGCGAATGAGCTAAAGGCAACATATTGTAAGATTTGGATATAACACGCGACTGTGAAAAGTCCACATGTTGAAGTATCAATGGCTATTACAGAACAAGTTTTATGCCTATCTTTTACATGACCACTTTACATATTTTCTCATATAAATCTGAAACCACATATTTTAAAGGGGAGGGGTTAAGGAATCTCTTCTTTGTAGAACTGGCGAATCCACAATTGTATTACTATTAGTGTAACAAATCAAACTCTAATCACTATGTGTTTCTGAATAATCTGGAAACTTAAAATGAGAAAACTTTAATAGCTTTAATGAAATTTGCATTTAGCATCAGCCAAAATATTTTTGAGAATTTAAATGTTTTTATGAAATCCATTTTAAGTAACATGCATGTTCTTTTAAATTTCTTTTCACACGGTAAATTTTATATTTCTCTATATAATAAGTACTTAAGCTATTTTAATACATTAAACTTTATGAAACTGAGTTTTCAACTAATAATTAAGCTTGAAAGATTTATATTACATAGAAATATACTTTCACTGTAAATAAAAGAATCTTAATTTCAGACAAAAATATGCCTGAAATATCTACTCACACACAAAATTGTTTGAAAGACTTGAACATGTGAAATTTCAAACCTGGAATGCGTCTGAATTTAAGAAACTTCAGTATCTTTGTATAAATGAACTGGGTAGTGTCTGAATATTGCTGATATGTCTTAAGACATATTACGGTTGATCTTTAAAAAATTAAGATTTTTTTCAATTTAGACATTAGGAAATTCAGACAGTTGCCATATTTTTAAATGAAACACGTTTAAAGCAATATGCAGATTGTTTTCACATTCGGTAAATTTTATTTTATTTTATATAAGTACTTAAGTTAACATTAAATCAATGAAATTGAACTCATCTCGAGATGTGTATTTTGCTGCATGAAGTTATATTTGAAATAATCCTTAAATGAACATGAAATAATTAATAAATCAAAATTGAACACCGACTTGATTACGATATGTGGATTAAGGACAACTGTCTACACAAGCATAGTGTAATGCTGCACAAGCAGTAGGAATACCCTCCATTAAGGTATCAAACTGCAATTCTATGGTGATGTGTGGATTAAGGCCAATTGTCTTGGACAAGAGTAACTAGGCATGGGTAGGACGCTCGCCAGGAGGGTGGAATTTCCTAAGCGACCCTAGTCCGCATTCACGAGAGTATTGCAGAAAGCCACAAAAATATACGAATGGCTAAGCCATTTCATCCAATAATCATTTTACATCATACTTAATATTTAACTTAACTCAAAATATATACATTGAATTTCAACTTGATGATGGAGTGTGGATTAAGGCCAATTGTTTGGCCGAAAAACCCAGTCTTCGTGGGATAGCGCACTTGGGAAGATTTTCTAACAGATTCTAGCCATTGTTGAAGTAAATTTTGGAACACAGAAACTCAAAACTGCTAGGTCGACAGCAAGACCTGATTAAAACTGACACTTCTGGTCTATCAGCTTGGAAAGCAGATCCACTCGTAAATTGGTAAGGTCAAAATTTAATTTAAATTTCACTGCTACAGAATAAAGTAATAATACGGAAGTTCTTTGAGCTCCATTTTAAAGACACAATAAAAACCTTTAAATAGAATTTAAAAATAGATTGAAATCATAATTTACTAGTCACTAAAAGTAATCTGAAATATTAATTCACTCTACAGAAGGTAGTTTAGAAAAAAGTATAAGACATTTATACACATTCTGAGTGAAGTTAGCGTTACTGTGTAACTTTTTTTGAAAATCCCTTCATAATACTTATTAGACCCTTTTTTTTTAATAACCTATCAAAGTGTTTCCATAATAATTTCCTGAGTTGAAAGGAATCAGACATTTAGTATCTTATAAATTTCTCTGTAATTATAGCAAAAGTTTTTTAAACTTATAATCTATTGAAACAGACATGGATTCCAAATGTATGGAAAGTATAAAACTTCCAGGCAACAGTACATTGAAATAATGTTAATGAAATAATTATCAACTGTACAGTCGATAAAAAAAGTGTCTGAACACTAGCAAAAATTCCTATGTAAAAAGCATACACTTCATAATATTTTGTTAAATAAATCCTTGTCGAATCCTATTCTTAGTCAGTCTAAGAACATGATTCGATAAGGATTTATTTTACAAAATCGTATGAAGTGTACTTTTTCTACATCGGAATTTTTGCTAGTGTTCGGACACTTTTGTTACCGACTGTAATAGCACTTATAATCGTAAATATACCAGTATATATAATCTATGTACTTTAAGAAAAAAGTATATATCTATTTTGCTAAATTTTACTTTCAAGCACATTACGAAAATTAATTTTTTTCATTACACTTATATATATATATATATATATATATATATATATATATATACATACATACATACATACATATATATATATATATATATATATATATATATATATATATATATTATCTAGAAAATAACTGTTAAAAAAAAGTTCAATGATAAATTATTAATTGCATTTTTTTTTTTTTTCAATTTATTTGCTGCTTCTGGCATTTCATTATGTTTATATATTATTAAGATAATCTTATAAACGAGTTAAAAAAATAAAAAGAAAAAGAAAGAGATACATTGAAAAAAAAATATATTGTTTAAATATGAAATGTTAATCAAGTTACAGTCCGTAACAAAAGTGTCCGAACACTAGCAAAAATTCCTATGTAAAAAAAGTACACTTCGTACGGTTTTATTAAATAAATCCTTGTCGAATCCTATTCTTAGTCAGTGAAAGAGCATGATTCGATAAGGATTTATTTAACAAAACCGTATGAAGTGTACTTTTTTAGCATAGGAATTTTTGCTAGTGTTCGGACACTTTTGTTACCGACTGTACATATATATTTATATTATGTCTACTCGTGTTTATATATCTACAAAGAAACTATAATATCTCCAATTAATAATTCAGTCTGTTGTAATAATAACTACAATGAATGAAATACTATAGCATTAAAATTAGAAACTCTTACTAATTGTTATAGTTTTGCATTTTATTCTTTTCTAATGATATTACTTTTAAAAACACGTGCTCTGTGATTCAATAATGAAATCATGCTAGAATTTTTAACGATAGAATTGTTATTCATTACACAATATTTAATGATAATCATCATATTTGCATAATGCTGATTATAAAAGAAATTTACTCTTACTTGATAATATATAAACATAAATTTATACTCGTCATTGTTTTTCATTGTTTAAAAATATAATTATGTATATTAATTTAAAAAAAAAAAAAAAAAAAAAAAAAAAACATGGAATAAATTAGGTGAAACGAAAAGAAAAAACTTTCTCACAGAGGAGAATCCATGCTCCCGAACTGAACGTATGCTTCTAATCCAATTAAACAGATGAAACTCTCTCTCCTCCTTCAGCATCTTTTGTCCAATCTTGCGGCGACACCATCTAAAGTGATTTGCACACCCCCACGCAGCTTAATAATAATGCCTGTAGTGCTTAGCTCCGTATTTCACAAAGAGACCGTAATTGAGTAGTGCGTCGTTCAACCCAACAGTTATCAATATTCATTTACGTAACCAGTCTGCTGCATCGACATCGCTCATTTTATGTCTCGTCCCTTTCGATTTCGCGGTCAATTGGATCATGACATGTATTGGAAGATAATGATAACAGAAGACTTGCATTCCCTTTCTATGCTAAGCTCTTTTTTTCTGTAAAACTTAGGAAGCCGTTTCCATTCGAACTATACACTCATTTCAGTATATATGTCGAAATAAAGAGTAACAATGATATAGTCTTGATTCGAAAAGTAGTGTAATTTTGATTGTACGCTGTTTATTTGCTTTTGGGAAAATATACGCAAAAGTAAGGCATCATATAAGAAATGGATCTTATTGTCTTATTTAAAGCCTTATCGTAATGAATTATGAAACAAAGCAATACAATATGAAACTTCGAATTTTTTCGAAGTTTACAGACAAAGTACCTTTTATTATTCTAAGTTTATATGCATTTATTAAAAAAAAATGTGTTAGGCATTACATAACATTCTCCCATCACCATATCTTTGTACTCTATTAAAACACCAACGTTTGCGCAGCGAATACGCTGCATTGCCATCGCTCATTTCATGTCTAGTCCCTTTGAATTCGCAGTCAATTGGATCATGACATATACAATCGACAGCAAGACTAATTATTAAAGCACACATCCATATCCACATTTTTCATTTTTCATTTTTCTTTTTTTTCTTCTTCTTTCCTTTTTTTTTTTTTTTTTTTTTTTTTTTTATAAACAGCATAAAGACTAAGATCATTACTCGACAAATATTTACTTAAGAAAACAGTATTAGGTACTCCTCTTTTAAATACGAGTTGTTGCTATCGCTTCAATAATTTTGCTGCCGACTCTGTATTAGAATATAATGATAACAAAAATCGAATTCCTTTAAAGTCGAAAGTAAAACTATCGAAATCGTTTCTATTAGGTCTCTTCACTTATTTTAGTATCTACGTTGAATGAAAGAATAACAATGCTATATCTTCAGTATAAAACACAATATAATTCCAAATGTACTTGCTGGTTACGAAAATTATGAAAAATGTTTTTTTTTTTTTTTTTTTTTTAGAAGTTCTATTGGTAGGGATTTGTAAAACAATGCATTCTGTTATGAAGCCTTGAATTTTTGTTAATATTTACAGAAAGAGTACAATTTATTACTCTAAGTTCATATGTCTTTATTTAAAAAATGAATGTGCTGTAGGCATCACATGACGACCATATCTATATGCTATATTAAAACACCAAAGATGGCGGATCCAGTCCGCTGCACCGTCATCGCTCATTTCATATCTCGTCCCTTTTGATTTCTCACTCAATTAGATCATAACATACATTGTAAGATACTGATAACTGAAGTCAAATTTATTTTCTAATGCTTACTTTATCTTTTCTTTTCCTTTTTTATGAAAATACGAAACTATCGAAACGGTTTCTAATAGGTCTCTACACTTGTTTTAGTATATAAGTATATTGAATTAAAGAATAACAACGCTATGTCTTCAGTATGAAATACAATTTAATTTCAATTGTACTCGCTGGTACCGAAAAATTATGGCAAAAATCTATACAAAATTAAGGTATCTTAAAGAATAGTGTTATTTTCTTTAGAAACTCTATTGTAACGAAATATGAAGCAGTGCAGGACATAATGCAACTGTCAATTTTTGTTTTAATGGTTGAAGAAAGAATACATTTTACTAAGCTACTTTTTTATATTTATTTAAAAATATTTAATGTGCTGTCGATATCACATATGTATTTTCATCATTCATTTTATATCTCGCCACTTTTGATTTCTCTGTAAAATGAATTATGGCATATATTGAAGGAACCCTACAAACACGTCTTCTTTACAGGACATTTTTAGGACATCTTGAGGATGAAATAGACATCTTTAGGATAGAATAGGAAGAAATATACATCTTTCTGTGCTAAATATTTCTTTTTTCTTCTTCTCTTTGTGAGAGTACGTGAATTAGACAAAAATATCGAAACGGTTTTTATTCGGATTCTAAAGATTATTTCTGACTAATGAATGAATTAAAAAATATATTTTTAGCATGAAATACTCTATAACTGTGATTGTACTCATCCAGTTTCAGATCAAATGTATGCAAAATTAAACTATTTATAGAGAATGATATTACTTTCTTTCAAAGCTCTGCGATAAGAAACTTTGAAACGAAGCTTTATACTATTATGAAACTTCGAATTTTCGAAAACTGCAGAAAGAGTATATTTTATCACTGTAAGTTTATACATATTTATTTTTAAAAAATACATTAATATTCTGTAAGTATTACAAAACGTTTTTTAATATCATTTTTCCAGGTTAAAATAACACAGTTGGATTTTTTAAGTATTATGGGTATAATACATAAAATTTTAGCTTTAGGTTCACGCGTATCTTTCATAGGAAGAAATGTTCTATATATACGTTTAAAAAGAAACAAAAATAATCTCAAATATTGAGTATGTAAAATTTCGTCTTATGGATATTCCCCAAAAAATATATCACACTCATCATACGTTCTAGCACAATTTGTGAAGTAATGCAAAGCAAATTTTTAAAATTAGCATGGTTTTCACAACTATTCTCTTACATGTTAAATTTCATTTATTTCCATAGTGTATATGCCATGATATAGTTATGATTAACATTCTGAAAAATATGACAGAAAACAAAATCGAATCAGCACAATTTTCTATTAAATTTCAGCATGATATAAAGTTTTAAAACATTAAATGTATCATATTTTTTCTTACACAGCACACAAAATTTCTTCAACACATTCAATAAATAACAAAATCATAACCATTATTTAAAACAAAAATATTTTATAACAGTTCCATTTTATAAACAATTCTATATAATAAAACGATTCTTTTTATGAAACCCCCACAGTGAAATTAAATTCGGAATGCTATCTAATTCCTAAAGTGATAAAAACGTTACCTACATTTCCTCATCTAATAAAAACATAGATACAAAGAATCTGTTTAGTAGAATCTTCTCTTACAAATTGCATTCTATTAATCACATTTCCCGTCTTTCCCATATCTTGTTGATAACTCAATTGGTGAGGAGGTTTAAAGTGGGGATTAAGATTCCCAGCGTTCTTGATGAGATCACGTAGTTAGTGGACACGTTTTGAGCTGTATATCTCTCAGGAAACAAGATTAACGTGGACATTTTTATAAGATTATAGATGTGATCAGACCAACTGTGAATCATCTCATTGTTTGCTTATAATTACTTTATAATATTCAGTAAAATGGTCGAAGTAAAATATAGTTATTAATAGAATAATTGATATCTTTATATTATACATTTGGATTTTATTTATTTATATAGATAAAGAGAGGTGTCTCTCTGTATGTTCTCTGAAGTTCAGACCACTCATCACTGACGTACGAAACTTGGCAGAGGAATCATGCAAGAATGCCCTGTATCGAGATTTTTTCGATTTTTATTTTAAAATTTTCGATTTATTTATTTATTTTTTATTTTTAGATGGATTTTTTAAAAATTATTTTTTTATTTTTATTTTTTATTTTATTTTTTTATTTTCTAAATTTAATTCAAATTGTATGTTTTTTTTTTTTTTCTTCCTTTTACATATTTCATTTGTATATGTTCTTCAATAAGAGTTACCCTAATATTTATTTTTCATTTTTTCGTAATCAGTCACATTATTAAATATAATTTATATATAATTACGTTTTTACTATTAATGCATTATTTCGATTTTTTTTTCAATACTAGTAAATTTTTCTTAAAAAAAAAAAAAACCGCACTGGTAAGATAACTTTAGAGAAAAGTTTTCTCAATCTGGTGTTATCATGACCTAAGTGAAGCGATCAATATAGTTTTAAAAATTAAATGAATGATAAGTACTATTTTATTTTAATCGTTGTTCTTTTAAAGCAACATTTTATGCTGTGAGATAAAAATTTCTTCGAAAATGAAACTTATTTTTTTTTTTATCACTTAATTAATGTTGCAATCGGAATCAACTGGAATATAGTAGGAAGGATTGAGCTTATTAAATTTCAAATTTAATTAAAATTCTTAAAAACTAAGCTTATTTAAAATTCCAAATAGCATAATTAAGAATTATTAATATTATATTTATAAATTTATTTTACTTTTATTTATTTTAATGTAACTGAGCGAGGACTAGTTGATGTTATGTAGTAGATCGTGTGTTGATTTAGTAGGTGTTGTGATGTAGCCATCTATAAAATCGTAATTCATAAATATTATCCGTGTTACCTGTCGTCCAATAAACACCAAATTTGATATGCTCGCGTAAAGAGTTGCTGCATGCAGTAAGGACACGGATTCGAAAAAAAGTCGATGGAGAATACGATGCCGAATACAGTGATTGACACGAAATACAGGACACGAAAAACAATTTTGAGCGATTTCAACGAATTTTTTTTTTTTTTTTATTCATAAAGTGATGTGAAAAATAGTGTTTCAACATTTATAAAAATTCAGTGAAATAAAATAACCAGGGCAGCAGACAGAGCCTGTAAGTCAGTCTTCCAAATAGCTTTTATTCACATACCAGATTAACTACGCTAAAATAATCTAGGAAAGGTGGCCATAGAGGAGAGATGTCTAGCCTAAATATTTCTTAATTTGATCATGGATGGCAATATAAACGTCGTTTATGAGAAATAGTTCAATAAGTTCATTTGTTGTGACAAGCAGCTGTGTTTTTCAATTATAAAAAGTAAGTGAAATTTCAATGTTTATTTAATTTAGTGATTGATTATTTTTATTGAGTTAGGAATCTGAATGTTATACGATAAGTGCGTTATTATTATTTTTTTTTTTTTTTACTATACGGACTTTTAAGGCACGTATATAATCCCATCTTTGCTTTTAAACCTGAAACAAGGACGTACAATGACAAAGTGATACTTTAAATTGGGTGGATATATGTCCTTCAAATTTAGGAGAGATGACCACATCAAATCGAGGAGAGATGGCCACCTTTAAAACATCAAAAACTGATGTACCATAAAAAATAAAAGTAATTTATGATATTGCACTAGTTCTTAATGTAACTGTAAAAAAAAGTTACAAAACATACCATTGGTATTTATATGGCACGTTTTAGATAGATTTGGTTTGATATCTACAGAAAATAATCAAAAACGTTGAAAATTTTTATACCAGAAATAGACAAAGTTGAAAATTTTTTTAAAACCCTGAAAAAATCTAAAATAATTTGAATTTAAAACAAAAAAACGACACTTCTAGCAGCGAAGAAGATGAAATACATCTGAAATTGTCAGATTCTACAGATTCTGAGGGAACAGAATTTGATGAGGATCATTCTGTTGGTTGTAGAGAAGAACACAATACCAATACCACAACTAAAACGAATGGCTAGAGAAAATACGTAAGATTCCTGAAGTAGTTCCAGGACACGTGTACAAGCTATCAAGACCTTTACCAAAAATGTGGTAAAATTTTAAGAAAAGCGGAGGATTAAAATTGTACTTCAAATTCTGCTTATTCGAATTTTATTCATTTATTTTTAAAAATATAAGCGCATTTTTACAAATTTCTATGTGTTTTTCATGATTAACTATATAAAAAGTGTTATTTTTTGCGATTTTAACTTCTCTTTTTTTTTCCTTGAATTAGATGGCCATCTCCCCTCGACTTGAAGGAGAGATGGCCATCGCCATTTCAATTTTAAACTATGTTTACCACGTCTTTTCCCAATATTTAATTATTGTTTGTCCAAAATATTATGAACATAGTATACAGGGTGATTAGAAAAAACCTACCCCGATATATGAGACCATAGCTACCATACCGTTCCGAGAAACTGAATAAAAATTTGGTGGAAGGTATTTTTTGAGGTATGCGCTCAAGAATTATATAAAAAACAACAGTTAAACTCTAACAGTTACGGTTACAGTGACAAAATTTTGAAAATTTCAAATGACAACACCTACTTTTTTTTATTGAAATGGAATCGCCATAGCAAAAAACCATAAATAGCGTTGGAAAAGTACCTCTAGCATGAAAATCACCAACGCTAGACATACTAAGAAAAAAAGAGAAAACAGCTGGGATGTGCCTACCAGAGCACGACTTACATTTTTTTAATGACGTCACATTTCACACTGATTCTTCGGCTCTCACTGAAGTCTACTGATTCTGCTTCGAAACGAGAAGAATAGACCACGGTATCCTTAATTTAATATAGGTCTACTGAATAAGGGTTTTAATTCCGTTGTTAGTTGTAAGATACCGTCATGAGTGACGTCATCACACTAAGTGAAAAATAAGGCATTGTGAAATGCGTGATGTGTATCTTGCTTTCTTGCTCTGTAAACAATATGCCGCTTACTGGGAAACATCATTATCATCATCAAAATCGGTTTTGATTACCATTTTACAATGCCTTGTTTTTCACGTACTGTGATGGCGTCATCATGACAGCGTCTTACGACTAACAATGAAATTAAAGCCTTTATTTAGTAGCCTTACACGAAATTAAGGATACCTTGGTCTCTTCTTTTCGTTTCGAAGCAGAATCAGTAGACTTTAATCGGAACCAAAGACTCAGTGTGAAATGTGACGTCACTAAAAAAATGAAAGTGGTGCTCGGGTAGGCACACAACAGTCGTTTTTTTTTTTTCTTTTTTTGTTAGCCTGTTAGCGCTGCCGGTTTTCATGCTAGAGGTACCGTTTCAACGCTTGGTTTTTTGCTATGGAGATTACATTTCAGTAAAAAAAAGTAGGTGTTGTCATTTGAAATTTTCGAAATTTTCTCACTGTAACCGTAACTGTTAGAGTTTAACTGTTGTTTTTAATATAATTCTTGAGAGCATACCTCAAAATACCTTCCACCAAATTTTTATTCAGTTTCTAGGAACGGTATGGTAGCTATGGTCTCATATATCGGGGTAGTTTTTTTTCTAATCACCCTGTATATACAAATTTTAAATAAGCATAAATATTTCTTATATTTCCATGTTAAGGATTTTTATTTCAATCTTTGAAAAATATGGCCATCTATCCTAAACTTACCTTGATAAAAATGTTTATAGTTGATTCTTGAATTTATATATTAAAAGAAACACCGAAAAAGATTATCGATATTTCACATACTACATCTAAACATTGTTGTAAAGGTAAACCGAAATGAAATACAGATCAAATGGTGATGAATAAAAACTTTCAAACAAACACCAAAAATTAAAAAAAATAAAATAAAAAACGTAACAACTGATTTAGTCGAAGCACCCATTTCATTGCTACTTTTACTTTGTATCTGAGCCTATTTCTGATGAAGAATCAGACTTAATTATAGATACACGAAATAATTACTCGTGTTTTTAACTTAAGTTCAGAAGTGTTTGTGACCTCAGTTAGTCTGTCAAGGTGCACATCTGTCCGTCTGTCAGCGCTCTAAAATCCGTAAATATTTTCAGATATATGTAAACAGATATATTTTTCAGCTATAAAACTGATATACGTTATTCAAGTTATACAATGTTCCCTGTTGAAAATAGTATAAATAAAAAAAAATGTTTTATGATTAGCATGAAGATTACAGAGCTACAACAACATATTCAGATACATTAAGAGTTATAAGTAAAAACTGCTGGAATTGCAATTCCGTTTGTGTTATGCGTTTTTAACATTTTCCAACAATGTTTAAGAGTGATTATGACTTCAATCAACCCATATGTCTGTCTACAATCTAACGTCCGTAAATATTATACGAATTCCGTGAAACTGATATGTATTATTCAAATGCACTGTACATGTTCTCTGTTGAAAATGGTATAAATAGCAGGACTGGTTTTTGCACAGGGACATCCAAAAGAATACCAGTGCATTGCATTTTGACAAACATTTTTAAAATCGTATTTACATATCCCTGCACTACTCAAAACGTAACGAAATTGGCATTTATTATTTAGATGCACAAAGCAGTTGTCCTTGGAATATGGTATTGTTAGCTTTATAAGGTCCACAGGACCATAAAAAAATATTCAGATATATTAATGGTTAAAATTTAGAAAGAGCTTAAATTGCATTTTCATTTACATTATGCGTTTATTACACTCTTTAATACCTTTTAAGTGTGATCATAACTTCAATAAGTCCATCTGCCTATCCGTCTGCCTGTCTGATATTCAATTTCCCTATGACAATTTTTCTATTGAAAATGTATAAACAACACGCGACTGGTATGTACAGGTACATTTAAATGAATGGCAATGAGTTGCATTCTAATCGAAACATTTTTAAAAATCAGATTTAAATACTTTTGTACAGCTCATATTACAACGAAATTGACATTTATTATTCATATTTATATGTTTTCTATAGAATATGGTGTGAATAGCATTAGAGTGGACAAAGTCCCAACCAAATATTCAGATACGTTAAGTACTATAATTCAAAGTTTTTTGCAATTGCATTTTCGTTTATGGTATACATTTTTAACACTTTCCAACTATATTTAAGAATGATTATGTCTTTAATTAATCTAACCTCTCTGTAGTCAGTCTGACTATCCGTATGTTACATTAATACACTACCATTCCATAAATGACCGGCTATTTTCGATATAAGACATTTTTACAAATATTTCAAAATGTACTTGACTAATTATCCTGAAACTTTAAGAGTGTGAAGAACGTGTTATAGCTCATATATTTCAGTGAAAGTTTTGTCCCCGAAAGTAAAAGAAAGACCAGTAAAAATTATATAAAAATGTAAGTATTTGGGATTGCCCTGCAAAAAATAATGCTCGAAATGTGATCTGGCTTTAGTATGTAATTATGAGACTCCTTCTTATTATCTGTGTAAAATTTTCAGGGGCGACCACATATATCCACGGAGATATAATGGTTTCTTTTAAAAAATTAAAAAAAAAAAATCGTTATTTTTTTTTAAACTATAAACATGCCAGTCCAAAGTTGTTTTCAGGAATCTTGACATATAACTTTAGACACAGCATACTGCAATCAAAATGCAAAAATATTAAACATCTAATGAAATATGAGTAAGTTTACTAAATAATTTTTAACATGCACAAGTTTTAACGAAATTTCATTGGCATAATTTAATAGCTAAATGTATTGAGCTACTTATATGAAAACCTCAAACAAGTATCGTGTGAATTCAAAGAGTTGTACGCGATAGAATGAACTGTTATTAAATTTCTCTCTCTCTCTCAAAAAAAAAAAAAAAAAAAAAAAAGAAAAAAAAAAAAAAGTAATAATAATAATAATGAAATTAATAGATGTATTATCATCTCCATAAACTTTTCATTTATTTACTGTCATTTATTTCAGAACTATAAACAAAGTAATATCAACTATAATTAAATTTGACCTTGAACACCGCGAGTGAAAGATTTATAGACTCATAATGACTTTTACTTTTCTCTAAATAAACATTTTCAAACCATTATTTATTTTACAGAACTATTAATTTCAAACTTTATGGAAAATCATGTTATTCTAAATTACTGTTTTATTTCTTTCAACGATGTAGTTTAATGATTGTATAAACAAAATAAGATATTAATTTTTTCCTTTCAAATGTCATAATATAATATAATATAACAATTTATGATCCATAATGATATACTTAAAAATTGTAATTTAAATTCTTCAAGCAGTCTGTAACTTTTCCTAAACCAGGAAGGATGCATAAAAATGCACTCCTAAAATATACAATAATAAAGCTAATTACAACACAGAAATATTTTCAGATTCATTTAAACAAATTCAAATAATTATCTTTTTACATTATTAGTTGTAATATATGCTTATTAGTGAATGCTTAACAACTATGAAGAAAGTCTTTTTTTTGGATTAAAAAATATGCCTGGAGAAAGAAGCTCCTACTGCACTACTGAATACAAGGTAAGTGAAGAACTTATCATTTTTCTTTAAAGTCTTACCTTTGTTGTGATTCAATAATAATTTACTCAACATTGATTATGAGACTGACTTAAAAATCTCTGGCATACAATAATTAAATTCATATTACATAGGCTATTAGTGGTGGAAGTTATTACTGTAAATTAAATTAAAATTAACAATGGCGTCTTATAAAGACAATGCAATTATTGAGAAGCTCAATGCTTCTAATTATGCTACCTGGTCTTTTAAGCTAGAAATGTTATTGATAAAAGAAGATCTTTTTGACGCCATAACTGAAACTCCACCAGAGCCTATCACTTCAGATTGGTCCAAAAAAGACAAAAAAGCCAAAGCCATGATAAACCTGTTCATTAGTGATGATCAGATAGTACATGTAAAGGGTTTGTCCACGTCAAAAGAGACATGGGTTAAACTAAAAAATTTACACGAACGTACAAACCTTTCAAGCAAGTTATACTTACTAAAAAATTTGTATAGCTGCAAATTAGCCGAAGGAGGCAACATGATTAAACACATCACAAACATTTTAGAAATCAAAGAGAAACTTACTGCCATTGGCGAAAATATAAATGATTCTCATCTATCAGCTCTTCTGCTGTGTTCGCTACCTCCGTCATATGATCCTCTTATTACTGCTTTAGAAGCAAAATCTGAAGAGGATCTTACACCTAGTTATATCCAAAGTAAGCTGATGGATGAATATAACAGAAGATCTTGTAATAACAAAGCGTTGCAAGTTGATGATAATGCCGTAGCTTATCAAATTAAAAGACACAAACAAAACTTTCCGAAAAAACAAGTGAATAAATTCTGCACATACTGCAAGATGAAAAATCATAATACCAACGACTGTTGGTACAGAAAAGACAAAAACAATAAAAATAAAAACTTTAATTCATCTTTATGTTTTGAAAATAGTGAACCAAAAATGAAACATGACAGGGATGAATCAAATGCATCCGACGATGAAACTCATACAAGAAATAAATTAAAAAATTTAGCATTCATCGCCTGTAAAGAAAACAAAAACAATTGGATCGTAGATAGCGGCTCCTCCTCGCATATCACAAATAACAAAAATTTATTTAGTGAAATAAAAAATTATGACAATTCAAATGTTGTCATAGCAAACGGAAATATTTTAACATCACAGGGCTCAGGTGATGTAGTTATTACTACTGAAACATCTGAGGGGGAAATAAACAAAATAAAGTTACTCGACGTACTTTTTGTACCAGACCTCGAAACAAATTTAATTTCTGTTAGTAAAGCCACCAAAAATGGCTGCACGTTAATTTTCAAAAATGATAAATGTATACTACAAAAATTCGGAAAAACCTTCCTTGAGGGGGAACTAAAGGGTAACTTAATGAAGTAAAACAACCCCAAAACAGTTCAAATGAACATATTAATTTAACTCACGAATGTAACAATAAGAATTGTATCACGCTTTGGCACAAGCGGCTCGGTCATAGAAATTATGCTGACATAAAACACATTATGGATAAGGAACTAGCAGTGGGAATTAATATAAATTTCTGCAAACATGACAAAACATGCGAAACATGCATTAAAGAAAAACTGACAGATTTACCATATCCACAGCAATCTAAATACAGGACTAATAGAGTACTTGAATTAATACATACAGACATCTGTGGGCCATTTCAAACACCCACCATAGGGGGGAAAACATATTTTTTAACGTTCATCGATGATTACACCAGATTCTGCATGATTTATCTCTTGAAACATAGAAGCGAGGTATTAACCATGCTCAAACAATATATAGCATTAGTCAAAAATAAGTTTGGAAAATTACCTGAAAGAGTCAGATCTGATAACGGGAGAGAATATGTGGGAAGTGAAATAGAAAATTACCTAAATCAAATGGGAATTAAACACGAACTTACAGTTCCTTATTGCCCAGCACAAAACGGAGTGGCTGAAAGAAAAAACAGAACACTGGTAGAAATGGTGAGAAGTATGCTATCAGAAGCAAATCTAGATAAGAAATTTTGGGGTGAAGCTGTCAACACAGCAAACTATATTATTAATAGACTCCCCACAAAAGGAAATAATAAAAGTCCCTACGAATTATGGAATGGAATTAAACCTAATTTATCTCATTTGAGAGTATTCGGGTGTAAAGCTTTTGCGTACATAAATAAACAAATAAGAAGAAAATTAGACAATAAAGCGCAAGAGGGAATCTTCGTAGGTTATGACTATAGATCAAAGGGATACAGGATTTACACGGGAGGAAAAGGTATTATTATCGCAAGAACGGTTAAATTTATAGAAAATCAAAACTCTAAACTCTCATCACAAGAAAAACCAGAAAATGATATTAGTCAAAAGGAAACTGTAAATGTAGAACTTAATGACACACCTGAAAATAACACCGAACAAACACTTGAAATAAACAATGAACCTAGAAGATCCTCGAGATCTAATATCGGTGTACCTCCAGATCGACTAATTTACATGGTAAAACATGATCCAATACATGAACCGCAAAGTTGGGCGGAAGTTCAAAATCTCACAAATCCCGTTGAGAAAAATAATTGGATAAAAGCAGCAGAGGATGAAATATCATCGTTAAAAGAACACAACACGTGGACATTAGTAGATCCACCACAAGGAAAGAAAATTATCGGTTCAAAGTGGACCTTTAAAACAAAATATGATGACTCCGGGAAAATACAAAAATTTAAAGCACGACTGGTAGCTCAGGGATTTCTCCAAAAATTTGGGGAAGATTATGATGAAACATTTGCACCGGTGGTGTCCTATACTACAATACGTTCTTTCCTAAACTCTGCAGCTTACCACAAATTAAATGTAAGACACATAGACATTAAAACAGCATTCCTACACGGTGACTTAAACGAAGAACTGTATATGCAACAACCCGACGGTTTTATTAATCCAGGGGAAGAAAATAAAGTGTGTAGGTTGAACAAATCAATTTATGGGCTTAAACAAGCTGCTAGAGCTTGGTACTTAAAAATTGGGAGTTTCCTAAAAACCCTAAATTATGTCGAGAGCAAAGCTGATTCATGCCTCTATGTAAACAATACGTCAGACAACATTTCATTTATTATAGTATATGTCGATGACATATTAATTGCCGGAAATAACGGGCAAATTAATGAAATAATAAGGAAATTAAGCAAAGAATTCGAAGTTAAGGATTTAGGAGAGGTTAGTTTCTATTAGGGCATGAAAATAACTAGAAATGATAGAGGGGATTTCGAAATAAATCAAAAACTGAAAATCGAAGAGTTAGTACGTAAATTAAATTTAGAAATCTCTAAACCAACATATACACCAATGGAAACAAATTACTTAAAATTTGATGATAATGATAACCCATTAGAAAACAACACTAAATACCGACAAACAATAGGAAGTTTGCTATATTTGGCTACAGTTAGCCGTCCTGACATATTAGCTGCCGTAAACATATTAAGTAGGAGAAATGAAAGTCCAAGAAAAAAGGACTGGGAAACAGTAAAAAGAGTTGTCAGGTATTTAAATACCACAAAAAATCTAAATTTCGTTATCAGTGCCAATGAAAAACCTAAACTGGTAGTTTACGCAGATGCGGACTGGGGAGGAGACAAGTCCAACAGAAAATCAACATCAGGCAGTGTTTTCATGATAGGAGATAATCCTATTCAATGGATCACAAAACGGCAAAATTGTGTCGCTCTTTCGTCGGCTGAGGCCGAATTTATTTCTGCCACGACTGCTGCGAAAGAAATCATGTGGACACTAAAATTATTAAAAGACTTGCACTTGCCTCAAGAGTTACCTATCAAAGTTTTTCAAGACAATATTTCGTGTATAAAACTGATAGACATCGGTTTTACTGGAAAACTGAAACATGTTGACTTGCAATTCAACTACTTAAAGGATCTAAAAGAAAAAGGTGTGATAGAACCCGAATATTGTCCAAGTGACAAAATGACTGGTGATATCTTCACCAAGGCACTTCCAAGACAGATTCACGAAAAACACCGAGAGAAATTGAAATTGATTAGTGGAACTTAAAATATTTATAGAGCTGAAGGGGGAATTAATAGATGTATTATCATCTCCATAAACTTTTCATTTATTTACTGTCATTTATTTCAGAACTATAAACAAAGTAATATCAACTATAATTAAATTTGACCTTGAACACCGCGAGTGAAAGATTTATAGACTCATAATGACTTTTACTTTTCTCTAAATAAACATTTTCAAACCATTATTTATTTTACAGAACTATTAATTTCAAACTTTATGGAAAATCATGTTATTCTAAATTACTGTTTTATTTCTTTCAACGATGTAGTTTAATGATTGTATAAACAAAATAAGATATTAATTTTTTCCTTTCAAATGTCATAATATAATATAATATAACAATTTATGATCCATAATGATATACTTAAAAATTGTAATTTAAATTCTTCAAGCAGTCTGTAACTTTTCCTAAACCAGGAAGGATGCATAAAAATGCACTCCTAAAATATACAATAATAAAGCTAATTACAACACAGAAATATTTTCAGATTCATTTAAACAAATTCAAATAATTATCTTTTTACATTATTAGTTGTAATATATGCTTATTAGTGAATGCTTAACAACTATGAAGAAAGCCTTTTTTTTGGATTAAAAAATATGCCTGGAGAAAGAAGCTCCTACTGCACTACTGAATACAAGGTAAGTGAAGAACTTATCATTTTTCTTTAAAGTCTTACCTTTGTTGTGATTCAATAATAATTTACTCAACAGAAATAAAGAAGAAGAAGCTAAACTATAAGGGGTTTTATTCACATTTTTATTTTGATTCAGTCGATGGTAATACAATTTTCGTTGATTCTAGATAAATATTGATAAAATCCCGTATCATTTTCCTTATTTTTGAGAAGAACTAAAATTCAGTTAATTCTATGGCGTACAACTGTTTGAATTTAGGCGATATTGTTTGGGATTTTCCTGTAAGTAACTCAATACAATTGGCTATTATATTACGCAAATGAAATCTTGTTAAAGCTTGTGCATACGTAATTAAAAATTATTTAATAAAATTTAACTAGATATTTAATATTTTTGTATCCTGATTGCAGTATGTTGAGTCTAATGTAGTACTCAAGTATCCTGAAAATGGCTTTGCACTGGATTTAATGCGCTTGCGTGTTATTTTTTTTGCTTGCGTTTTTTTTTTTTTTTTTTTTTTTTTTTTTTTTTTTTTTTAAGTTAGATTTTCTTGAATATATGTGGTAGCCTCATAAAAACTTATACAGATAATAATTAGGAACCTCATAATCATATTCTACAGCCAGATTGCATTTCAAACATTAATTTTTACAGGGCGATCCTAAATAGTCTAATTTTTATTTAATTTTTTACTGATCCCCTTTTCGTTTTCGGGGTAAAACTTTCACTTAAATATATGAGCTATAAAATGTTCTTTACACGCAGAAGTTTCAAAATCATTCGTCTCGTTACTTTCTGAGATGTTTGGCAAAGCGTGTGAAATCTAAGTGTCGGGTCATTTATGGAAAGGTATCTTGTGTTGAGAGAGAAATTATTTGTCTTATTCATGTTCTCTATGAATATTCTTTATTGAAATAATAATTGTTTAAATATCGTAAATGATGTCAATGCAGATGTTTACAAAAGATTTGCGGTGCATTATAGTCTATAAGAGATATATTTTTAAAGAACGGTTTAATATCTTGATATTAATGTAACAAAACGAATTAATATGTGTTTTTATGATATATTTTCTGTAAAATAAGATGCATGCAAAATATTGTTTATAGGGTCTCAAAAAAAAGTTTTGGTTCATTTCGAAATATACGGTTAAATTGTTCAATATAAAGTTTCGGTGTTGTGAGTATTTTTTAGTACGCGGTTTGATGATACGTAGGTAAATGTTTTCAGGCAAGTTTTTCTTGACTTAAAGTGTTCCTAACAAAACAGATTTTTATAAACATTTTTGGAACTGGCAATATGCAGAGTGACAAAATAATACAAACACTTTGGAATTTAGACATTTTGTTGAATATCTAGATAAATACTTGATGAATCCCCTTGGAATTTCAAAACCTTAAGTTATCAGCATTCTCACTAAATATTTTTTAGTTGTGCTATGTTAAAAATTTCTTTTGCATAATTTATTAGCCAAATTCAGACAGTTACTTTGAAAAAGAAATAAAGGAAATATCGCGCAAGTTTCGGTAAGATGGCATAAATTAAATTTCAGGTATTCTGAAAGACGAAACAAAACGATACGAAGTTAATCCTCCCATTTTTAGGCAATGTAGAAGGTTACATAATAGCTATCCTCTTTAGAAATAAAGCTATAAAGGTGCCTTTGTGATACTCTTTACTGCATAACTAAAACAAAAATATACTTTTGTAAGTTTGCCATTTTTAGACAATATACGCCACCAAAGCAATTTATTATATGTTTTTTCTTTAAAATAAAGAAAATGGTACAAAATTTATTTGGTACCATTTGTGAGTTTTTTTTTTTTCTCTTCATAATTAAGTGAAAATTCAGTGAGATTTTATTTCTCTTCATAATTGAAAGCAAAATGTTTTGGAGGTGTCATTATGGAGGCAAGTACATTTTAAATTAAACGATGCAACGTTTACATACCGTTGGTAAGTATTCATAATCTTTGCAAACAGTATTATTTTTATCTTTGTTGTTCAAATTTAAGATGTTTACTTGCAAAGTTTTAAATCAAAATTTAAGTATTAGCCTATTGGTAAATTTATATTTACGTGCAATTTGTATATAACCCCCCCCCCCCAAAAAAAAAAAAAAAAATAAATAAATAAATAACTAAATAAAAATAAAAGCCTGTTTTTGTTTTCTAAGTAATACTAAATTTAAAATTCTGTACAAAACAGAATTTGATTTAGTACGACAGGAGTTATTTTAATATATTCTTCCATATAAATGCATGTAGAAACTGTGTTTCATTCCCTAGCATCAGTTTCTGTTTTTATTTCACAAAATTTCTTTGGTAGAGCTTTAGCATTTTAGCATAAGAGCCCCTTAGCGCCTTTTAAATATTTGTTGTCTTTGTTGCGATAAATTAAAATGGCTACATCTTGCAATTGCGTAAGTAAAGATCTTCGCGAAAAATGCCCGAGCTCATTCGGTGCCAAATTTCAAATTTCGCTAAGGAGTTATATACTGAAGCTATTCTATTTCTCTAGCACGATTTTTTTCAATTTTATTTTAATTATTTTATAAAAACTGTTTGCACGTTCTTTTTTTTTCCTACATAAAAAGAAATATATCAACTTATTTATTTATTTATTTTTGGCTTATGAATCATAGAATCTTTCATGTATAGATTTTATAGTTTTAATACATTTTTAATGGCTAAATTTATGTCACGAAGTTTGTTTATTTTCAAAAATTTCCATTTCTTTTAATAAAATTAAGCCATTATTATTTATTTTAATTTATTAGAAATCGTAATCATTATTTTAGAACCTTTAACCTTATTTTCACTAATTTTAAAAGTATTAATTATAAATATTTTCAAATACATTCAGTTAGTTAACTAATGACATCATATCGTCCTGAAATCGCAATAAATACATGCAAGTTAACTTTACTTTTAATTTTGTCTACTTAAAATGTTCCTAAGATAACAGGTTCTAATATTTAAGACATTTTTACAATCGGAAATAAACACATGAGGGACAACTGAATATGTGTTCTTCGAAATTCATATCTTTAACTAAGTAATTTTTAACTGAGCATGAGCGAACGTTCATAAAAATTCTTATTTTTTAAAATTTATCAGGAAATGCATAGAATTCATTTTATTTTGTTTTATTTTATTTTATTTTTTATCATGCAGATATTGTGCAAATTCAGAAAAATATCGTCAATAGCATGAATTTAATTTCACGTACTCCCTCTCCCTCCAAGAAAATATTAATAATAATAATAATAATAATAATGGGTTTTACCCATATTTTCATTAATTGATTCAAAACGAACGTGATTGAAACGCCTTACTATTTTGTTTGTTTTAGAGAGTTATTAAATGTCTACTAATTCTAGAGACGATATATTTTTAATAAATAAAATTATATTTATAATTTTTAATAAATAAAATTACATTTCTAATCAACAAATAAATAAAATAAAACTTTCATTTTAATATTTAAAAATTAAAATAGTAAAATAGTAAAATAGTAAACAGAAAAAAAGCTTTTTATTTTTCATGAATGGCACATCTGATAGAGCAAATTTATTCATATAATTTCTATAAAACAGTTTCTTTCGCCAAACATATGAGATATCGCCAAAACAGCTAAACCATCCTTCACTCTGATCTGCAAAGAGAATGGGGCCATGGGGGGCCCATTCTTTCACGGCCCCGGACTGTCAGGGCCCGCAGATGGATCGACTGCGCCCCTAATTTCATTTGCACTCTCGTTCGGCGGGAGCCCACAGTCAGAATAAAGCGGGGGGATCAATTGATTAATAATTCTTAGCGATGAAAAAAAAAAAAATAGATGATGATACGACACTGCTTATGAAAGAGCCGGTGATTAAGTTGTGGTGAAAGGAAGAGAAAGTGATGAAAAAAAAGTTGTTTCAAAATGCATTCAAACATTTGTTTAATCGGGTGGGGGTACTATTTTAATCTGATTATATACATTTTTTAAATAACAAGTAAAGGAATCCATGTAATAAATGTGCCAATTTTATCAGCTGAGGAATTTAATAACATTTTACTTTTTGTAATCTAACATCATTTGAAATAAGTTTTTTTTTTTTTTTCCCTTTCCTTTTGTTTTTAAATTTATGTATCCATATATAAAGTTGTTGGATAATTAGAAATAAGCATCTTTACAGTGATGTTTATTTAACCTGTTGTTATGTAAATGTGAATGATTCATTAGAAAATTTAATAAAATAATTAATTATATTTCCTTATTTTATACAATTTTTTATTTAATGTCTAAATTAAAATAAATAAATAAAAGGAGAACAGTGATTTGTTCCATTTTTCGGTCCAAACATTATTTAAAAAAAAAAAAAAATGTTAAAAAACGGACATGAAATTCCAACAATATATGTGAAGTTAGAATTCTAATAATATTTATGAACAGTATGTGTACTGTGTACTAATAATCTAATTATAATATGAGTGAAATTATACTCTAGATTATGAATATAATTCCAATCTATCTTCAGTTTCGTTTGTCTCCAAGGGAAATGACTGCTAAAATAATATTTTTTTTTTTTTTTTTTTTTTTAGATTCCATGTTTCATAAAGTATCCAAGCAGTAATAGTATTTGTTGAAACTTATTACAACAACGAAATTTCGACACTAATTTTCTAATTTATAGAGGGAGATTTACAAGTTCTTTGAAACGTGTTTTGTAAATATTGCTTCAGGCTTACGCTATTATATATCAGAAGAATATAAGAATTTCGTTAGTTTTACCATCTACTCTGATTTACTTATAACTGGGTTTTATTTAAATCGATAGTACTCAGATTTACTACAACTATATTTTATCTACACTAACAATAAAAATATTATGTAGGTTTTTACAAACTCTCCCTTCAAATTTTTTGCTAAGTTTTTAACTGGCATATTATTTTGTAAAGATTCTTCTGAAAACACTTGGAAATAAATTGTGCTTCACGGATTTAGGTTATTCTCAACAAAAAACGTTTGTAGTTTTTCTTACCACTTGTTATTTCGAGGCTCAAAATAAATTCGCTGTTTTATGAAATATCAATAAAATATTTTCCCTCTTTATATGCTAAAAAATTTGAGTTATTATGGCTCCGAAACTCAAGAGTTGAGAAACATTTATTTATTTATTGAAATTTATTTTTCCAACTGAGTGAAAATAATGCCTGGACTGGGAGTCGAACCCCAGATCTTTGACTTACAAGGTCAAGGTTCTACTAACCCCAGATCTTTGACTTACAAGGCCAAGGCTCTACCATGGTAGAGCCTTGACCTTGTAAGTCAAAGATCTGGGGTTCGACTCCCGGTAGAGGCATTATTTTCACTTACTCGGAAAAATAAATTTCAATAAATGATTTTCTTCCCAATCAGTTGATTGAGTGATTTTAATATATATTGTATTTTTTCTCCCATTGTTTAATGGTGTTTTCCTTTACCTGTGGCTTATTTCTGTCGAGCTATCTACATGACAGACTAGATGTTTTTGCCTAAAGGTTGTCTGAGTGAGTAATGTCCACCGGTTGTCGGCCTGGATAGCTCGATTTATTTATTTATTTTATTTATTTATTACTATTATTTTTTTTCTGTTTAAAAAATCATACTTAAAATATGTTATCAATTTTCTAATTCGAGACATGCAAATGACAAAATATTTGTCACTAAAAAGCAGCATATTTCGCTACTGAGAAGAAAAAAAAAATCTTTAATTTTTATAGCCCTTTGTATAAAATATATGAAAGTTTCATGCAATTAAAAATAGGACAAAAATTGTATATGCAGGTAGAAATTCAGCATAATAGAGGGATATGTAAAATTTCGGGATACCCTTTTCAAACTTTGCTACAATGTAAAAAGCATGTCCCATTCGCTGCCAGAATTTTTCTGTAATTACAAAAAATACGTTCTGACAACGTAATTTTTTCGTAAATTATGCGTATTTTCTCAAATTACAGAGAATTTCTGGCAGCAAAAAGGACATATTTATAGTGTAGTGACTCTTATTCTCAAGTACTGTTAAACTTTTCAACAGAAAACTACTGGAAGTTAGTTAGTCTTATATAAAACTACACAAAAATGCACACTGAGATGTTGAGAAAAATCTATTTTATATACGTATACTTTTTAATAGTTAATATTGTAATTATATAACTATTTGCGGGAATTTTGTGTTGATTTATAATATTTTTCTGGGGTAGAAATATTCATTTTTAATTTTTATCGAGAAATAAAACATTTAAAAAAATAAAAATACAGATGAAAAAGATTCATAATATGTATTATTTATTTTTAACTGACAATATTGTAAAGGTACAGAGACTCTGGATATACATTTCAGTAAGTTTACAGAATTATTTTACAGTCTATTAGTCTTCCCCAGACCTGTATTTCCTTCAGAAGCAACACGAAAGCCTGCTTACAGTTTATTAAGGTATCTGCCTGCAACACAACAAGAATTTCTACTGTAAATTAACTTTAAAATGCCACGAATTAAAACAGAATGTTTGTTACATTAGTAATTAAATTTCGTGTGAAATAAAATATGATTTGGTAATTCGACAAATAAAATTTTAAGTTGGAATTAGCCATCTAATTATGAAAGGTTAATAGCTAACTTAATAGACATTTCAGCTCAATAAATAGACTACTTGGAGTTAAGGGAATAAAGACATCCAATCGTGGTTGAAGTTCTTAAACCTAGTTAAGCCTTATCGAGTAAATTGCTCAAACCATACCTGCGGCGATTGAGCCTTGGTGATCTAAGCCGCCTAGTTTTTTTTGAAAATGAATAATAATTTACATGGTATAAAAATAAACTATGTTATATATATGATGTGTTTATTGGTTACTGAGGACAATAATACACTGTTAAAAATAAAATGCTATATTTCAACAGAAACTTGGTTCCAGTTAGCTACAACCAATCCTTTGGTGCAACGTTTCACCATTTTAATGGTGCCATTTCAGTAGTAAGTACCACTGAAATGGAGAAACTTTGCACTAGAATATTGCTTACAGCTAATTGGAACCATTTTTTCCGGTGAAATATAGCATTTTATTTTTAACAGTGTAATTGTATTTCGAGGCAAAAAGATATTCTCCAAAACATTACACGAATTATCCGCTTGAATAAATTTGTTAAAATAAATAAATAAATAAATAAGAACTACAACTGTATCATTGCAAAATTTTCCACGTTATTATTTTTTTTCCTTCTTCGGAAAATATTATAATACTATTTCTGTAGAATTATCTTTATACTGATTTTTTAAAAACTAATCTAAGTAAGAATTAGAAAAACTGAGGAAGATTTGGCATTACTTATAGTTTAGAAATATATTGAACAAAGTTTTGTTTCATATGAATTACACCTCGCTTAGACAGCACACGTTCAAGTAGCTTCTGTTAAAATAAATAATATATATATAAATATATATTTATTTATATATGCATTTTTTTCTTGTATGACATAAATTTATCCGTAAAATTTTGCTATAAATTCATCTATTCACGGTAATGTTTATCTAAAGTCTGCAAAATGATAATAGGTCTCAGATTATCAATTTATATAGCACATATCAATTTATATAGTCGAGATTATCAATTTATATAGCACATAATGATTTTTTAATGTTCTATTTCATAATAAAAATTAAAAATTAAAATATTTTCTTGAGAAATCTTATGATAAATCACTAATATACTTTCACATATTATTCATTAAAATAATATTTACCTTTTATATTGGTATTGTCTAAAGTATAATATTAACAAATTATATAATATCAATTTTAATCAGTAAATAATCCTTTTAATAGATACTAGCAAACCCGTGCGAAATATTCGCATTTTATTTCTTTTCTTATTTACCTTTAAAATTTAAAACTCATAAATGTTATACAAATTCACCACCTAATTAAAATTTTAATTTACCAAAAGCCAAATTATTAATAAAACCAAATTAATATTGTACAATAGTGAAACCAAAATCATTCAAAGAAAAGTTTCCAAATAAAATTCATGGTTTACGACCCAATTTTCATACTTCCATAGGCAATAATTTTTTTCGTAAAATAATCTCATCAGACAAATGTCGTCATTTTTTCTTATTAGTCCATTGAGCTAAGTCCGTGTGCTTAAATATTGTTCATATATAAATATTATTTTTTTATCGTCACATATCGCATCGTTTCGACAAAAAATAATTGAAACTGGTCCACGTTAGAAAAATATTATATAGATTATTATGTAATTATGTATAATAGATATATTAAAGGCCCCGTTTGCTTTTCGCTGTAATTTCATATAAGGCATAAAACTAACAATCTATCGTAATTTTTTCTGCTTTATTTTTTAACAGCGTGTCTGATTTTTCTGGAAAAAAATCTAAATTTTAATTCAACACACCTTCTCGATGTCACCCTGTAGAAATTGGACTTTTTGAAAGCATAAATTCATTAAAATTTCATCCTTGAATCCTAAAATTTCATCCTACAGCATAACTCTGGCAGTAAATGTTGGTTGGTATTTTGGGTTTAAGGTCGCGCTAGTACAGCGCAATGGGTAGTAAAGAATATCAAGTGAAATTTAGATTTACTTTTATGCAATACATTGTACATACAGTCGGTAACAAAAGTCTCCGAACACTAGCAAAAATTCCGATGTCAAAAAAGTACACTTAATACAGTTTTGTTAAATGAATCCTTGTCGAATCCTGTTCTTAGTCAGTCTAAAAACAGGATTCGACAAGGATTTATTTAACAAAACTGTATTAAGTGTACTTTTTTTACATAGGAATTTTTGCTAGTGTTCGGAGACTTTTGTTACCGACTGTACGTACTGAAATACAGTGCCTCATTTTTAAACATTTATTTTAAAAATTTTACTTGCTACGTTTTTTTTTAATCACATTGTGTAAAAATGCTATAATATTTAATACCTGGATATTTTATTCGTTTAAATCATTCTTTATTATCATTTTTATTGTCGCTCAATTGGCATTATTTATTTTAAATGACCTTTTCACCATTATTATTATTTCAAAAGGGTTCTTAAGGTTATTGCATTAAAATTACAACAAAAAACTCGCGTTGAGTGATAAAAAATAAGATTTATGTTATAAAACATAACGAATTGTAAAAATTCCGATCAGTTGTTTCGAGTCAAAATATTTTAGCACAGACATTGTCAGGTAAATAAAAAGTAGGTACAAGTGTAGGTTAAAGCAGAACCACGTTAGTGCTTTAATACTGCTATCCCCCCTCCCACCCCCCCGATGAATTCTTGTGTTTAATTATTTGCATCCGAAACAATTGTTGCTTCGGATTGTTGAAACAATTGTTGCTTCGGAACAATTGTTGTTTTTCATTGTATAGTGTATGTGGATTATTAATCTGTTATTTTATTTATTTGTGGAATTAGGCTTATTTTATTCTTAATAGTCATTATTAAGTGGATCCGTGATTCAATTTTTAAATAATTGGATTGCCTTGTTTTTTATATTGAAAGTTTAAAGAAAAATTATCGTTCAAATATATATATATATATATATATATATATATATATACTCATGGTAATATATATATACATATATGGTATTTATTATGATATTATTAAATAAGTATATCTTTGTTTTTATGAATTAGTGAAGATGAGAATGAAAGAATAAAGAAGTTAATGAATTTTTAGTAGTTTTTAGAATTTTTTCTGAAGATCATTTCTCTTTATATTCAACATTAATTTTCTTTGTATGTAATTGTAAACCTATTTAAATTTATCTTCGCATGTTAGGCTGTATATAATACACATAACAAATAAACTTATTTTGTGCAAATGGTAGGGATAACGGGGTAATTTTTAGACACGATAACGTTGGAGTAATTCTTAAACGCACTTGGTGCTTAAAAGCTATTAACTTTTATCTGATTTTGTATTTGAATTTAAGTTTTTAAATGTCTTTTCTCATTGTATAAAATTTTCCTAAGCAGTAATCCACATATTAGCATGTTTTCTATTTCACTAGAAAAATGTCTCTGAAAAATTACCTATCAACTTTTATTTTCAATATTTTCAAATTTGCTTATTGCATATATTTATTTAATTTAGTTGCAGATTTTAAATTGTATTAAAGAAGAAATTCATTAACTTCAAATTTATTAACAGAAAATTGCAGAATTCATAAACTGAGATGAGTATACGCCTTTCTATAAAAGGCATTGTTGTATTGTTTTGTGCTGCGGTAATTCTTAGACAATTAAAAAATAGGTTTAAATTATTTTTTAAATGTTCTAATCAAAGGTAAATTTATTACAATGTAAAGAATAAGTATTTAAAGAGCCCAGTTACTATTGATTATCCATTTATTGATTATATTAGGCACAATTTAAAAAGAAATCAATAAATATTATGAAACTGTAAGTAATTTATTAAAAAATCACATAACTTAAACTATTATATTTACAATTCATAATAAAGTAAAACTCAAGTGAACAAAAATTTTAAGTTACAGTCAAAATTATAAGATTATTAGAATGAATATACAGACTATGGCTTGTTAACTATAATCTGATGTCTTTATTTACTTTTTGTGAAAGAACTTGAAAGTGATTCTAAAGGTTGAACTACATTATTTATTTACCCTTAAAGTAAAGTATAAGTAACTAAAACATTTTAAGATTATAATAAATATGGATGCAGTTGCAGTTGTTAATAACATGTGATGATTATATGAAAAAATAAAAGAAAAAGAAGGGAAAATTGTTTCCTTAAAGAAAAAGAACAACACTTCAAACAAAAAGGTTTTACCAGAAGAATCAGAAAGTTTTTCAAATGATGAAAGTTTTCACAGTAATGAATCCTCTAACATCAGTTTAATAGGCAACTCTGATGCTACCATTAATATTAAAAAATATGTCTTACCAAAAAGTCCACATCAACTGAAGCTACACTTAACAAATGTAATAAATAAGATTGCTAGTGATAAATTTTTTGTTGTTTATTATGAAACTCCATATTATATTTGGAAAGTGTTGGATTTCTTTAAAGAAAATAAAAAGAGCATATGGAATTGAATTTTTAAAAATGGTATGAGGGCAACAAATTTTGGTGACCTACAGTACCAGATTTTGAAAAAGTTTCTGAATCTATTTTATGGTCCAATTCAGACAGATTCTGTTTATCCCTTTAAAATTTCAAGCAATGATTAGATTGCTGACGTTTATAGAACCTTTAAGAAGTTCCATAAGGATGTTTTTGTGAATGAACTAAGAAAAATTAATTGAAGTTATTTGTGTTTCAAGTTGAAATGGATAATAACTTCATGTGAATAAAGTCTGTTTTTTGAGTTAATTTACTTTTTAACTCTTCTGCTTTATCGCCACAACTGACCTTAGTACATCCAGATTTAATAATTAAACTACGTTTTTAGTTATTGCCCTGATTTTTATAAAACTTTATAAAGTGTAAAATCAAACATGTAATTTTTTTTTTTTTTTTTTTTTTTTTGTGTGTGTGTGTGTTAAATTGCCAATTATTTTACTCTATTTGAAGTACATAGTATAACCAAATACTCACTGACTAGTACTGTTTGTAAAAGTCATTTTTTTTTTTTTTTTTTTAATGAAACATAGAAATCCAGTGTCTAATAATTACCCCGTGCATTTCTAAGAATTACCCCAATTGCCAGGGTAATCCTTAGACATGTTTTTATTATTATTTTTTTTAATTTTTCTTTATTTGCAAAGACATTAATTGAATATTTTGATAAGATAATTCATATAATATTAATAATATAAAAATATAAAATTTGAACTATGTCCAAAGAAACCCTTTTTATAACAAAAATTTACTTTTTGTCTAAAAACTACCCCGGTTACCCCTATGATTTTATGCTTTACACTGGGAAATGTCAAACAACGGTAAAGATCTGTTCTGTTTTTAAGTAATTATGCAAAGCTGTTAAAACTCATTTTTACATGTTTGACTACTTATAATATGTATAAATTAAAAACATTTTTTCGAAAAGTTGTATGATTTTATGCATTGCGTAAGAAAATATTGAAGATAGCGAAAATATCGAAAATTCGAAAATACCTAAGATTAAAACGCTTCTAAAGGTATTTTTAAAAAAAATACAATAATTTTTCCCGTCTCAGTAAATGGAAATTTCCTGAAGTACAAGCTGATTTATTCTTAAATCAAAATTCGCGGTATTTGTAAGCATTGCCATCGAAATAATTAGTTACCGAATAACATTCCCGCATTTGTATAAATCAGGTACGTTATATTCAGCTCCATTAGCTAGCCATATTGTCACATGATTTCAGTGGATCATTTATAGAAACTGCATAAAAGGTTTTAATGTAGTTACAGAGAATATTATTAGTAAATTCCTAAAGCCTAGTAAATTCCTATAGCCTAAATAGTAGCATCATTTAAAGTACTATAATGGTTTCATCTTAGATAATTTGTGATGTTATAACTCGAATTATACTATCTTATGTTTCTTTATGACAACCTTTTTTCGCGCGTTCCTATTGAAATATTTTTATGGAATAATGTAAAACAACTTTCTACTTAAAAGTATCTGAAACTGAATTTAAATTTCTTTTGATTATGAAAATACTGCATTCAAAAGTCGATTACAAATGAGACATTTTTTAACCGAAATGGATTTCAAAATATCAATTTTGTCAATTTTGTACTTACAATTCTCTTTTTGTTTATAGAAGAACGAGAAACACCATTCAATCTTAGAGTATCTAAAAAACAATTTTTCGTATTTTACTTGATTATAAAAAATTGCGTTCGCGAGTCTCTCAGATATAGGCAGTTTAAATCGAAAATAAGCTCAAAATGCCACTTTTATTTTACTTTTAGATAAATGGAAAACACAATTCGATTTTAAAATATATTATTTAGTATGCTTTTAAATTTAATTCATTATACGAAAAATAAGTTTAAAAGAGACTAAAGCAGTTTGAATGAAAAGCAGTCTTTAAAATGAGTTATATTTTCTTCTCCACTTCGTACCTAGTTGTTTCATTCGTGGGCACGGGCAGTTTTAGCAAACTGCTTATTAATTTAGACAAATACATTCACCTGTAAAAAAAATTTTTTTAAATTAAACTCGCTAAATCAATTTATTTAGAGAAAACTGTCTTTTGCGCAAGCGCAAAAACATTCTTTATTTCGTCATTTTATCTTTCGTCATTGTGGTCATTAAGAAAGGCCATATCAAAATCACGAACTCATCTCTCATAAATAGAATCCATTCATTGGTGCTCTTTCATATGGTAGGCGGAGTCCACAACATAGATTCAACAATGAATAATAGCTTATGAACCATAATCTTCATGCGCTCATCGGCAATATAGTGAACAGGATAGGGTTTTAACGTGATTATTGTTTCTGGCTTCTAAAATGTTCCGAAGTATAAAGCACCACCAGGAAAAGTTCGTTTTAGCATTATATCCTAATGATAGATTGGATAAAAATATTTATTTTTATAGATGCAATTTAAATAATTACTTTGATTATTTATTATTATCATTTAATATTACTCTCGCTGTGTTCATGCTATTTTGTAAAATATTGAAACATTTTTATCGCGTTTTATATTTCGAAATTTACATATAGATAGACTGTTAGTTTTCGATTTATTACCTCAAATGTTTCACGATATTGCATCATACATTTAGCATGAAGTGACATTAAAAGTAATCTTTTTACATAATTATTACGTTGTTCTTAAATGAATAGCGGGTTTTTTGATTATGCAGTTTCCTCTTTTTTCTTTGTGTAAATGCATGAAAATGAAACCAAGCATAAACTTCCTCATGCATGACATAGCAGTACATGGATTATTAATTAAAACGTTCGTTGTTACATAAACTAGAAGCAATTATGTTGTTATTAAACATCTTTAACTATATTA
This sequence comes from Salticus scenicus, assembly GCA_963930645.1. NCBI lineage: Eukaryota > Metazoa > Arthropoda > Arachnida > Araneae > Salticidae > Salticus > Salticus scenicus. Next base: position 179,272,370 of record OZ005649.1, read on the forward strand.
TTTCAAACCACATTCCGGTAAGTAATATTAACGTATTCAAAGATTAAAATAAGAGATAATACAATAAATATGATACAATTGACAATCACGTTTTACTTTATTTTATATAATATATGAAAATAAATAAATAAATACTGGATGCTATAAAAAATTTCCATTTGATTATTTGGAAAGATTCAAAAAAATTTCAGATATAGTGGATGATGTTTGACTACTTTTAGAAACTTGTCGGTTTTGTATGTGTGCGTATTACGCACTACTATAGTCACTTAAACTGAAAAACAAACGTGCCTAATTTTATAAAACTTTATACGTAGATAAGGCTTGATATATGTCGTACTGTCAAGATTTTTTAATACATTTCTTAATAGATGTTAATTAAGCACCTCATTTTTATAATGGCTATATCTCAGTATCTATTGAAAGTAGTAAACCAGTCGTAGGATAAAAATGTATTGTTATATAAAATTATATTGATTCAATATTAGTGAGTAACACACAAATGGTGGTGCTATTATCGTCATTTTCTATAGTATGTACTTGATAGCAATATTACACCTTCTATATGACAGTGAATCGCATCAAACGTGATAACTAAAATTATTACTATGCTAAATTTTGATATTTCAATATTGAAGGATATCATTCACAGATGCTTCCAATACACCACTAAATTGATGATTTGCTCAGTTGTTGTATCTTTATGCTGCCGAGCAAGATTTTTGCTTTCTTTGACCAATATATATTACACATAAATTATTGTGTTTGGATTAAATTCTCGAAATTGAGTTTGTGCTTTAGTTACACTTTTAAGATTATCAGAATCCTAAAATCAAGATTTTAGCGGTTGCATTGTATTTGTGTATGTGTGTCTGTTATCAGTATAACTCAAAACAAATATCCACAGAAAATTCTAATTCGGTATTTTAAATATGTATAATATTGGAATGTTACTTGAAATTTTTTATTGAGATTGTAGAAATGGTTTGTGTACAAGGTCATACAAAAGTTTTCATATACACTCTAGCAAAAGGTTGTAATTAATAGGTCGGTTTTGGATATATTATTTTTATAATTTTTTTTCTATTCAGTTTCTTTAGCTCAAAATGATACTGTATGTATTCTACTCATTCAGTTATATGAAAGAGTAATAAAAGTTGTACTGGAAATTAACTACAGTGCATGATTATGGATCCTGTATGAAGACGAATTTAACATTGAAGTTTGTGAATGGGCCATAAAATAAAATTGAATGAAAAAGTAGGGAATCAATACTATAATGCTCAAAAGGGGACAAAATATTGAAAAAAAAAATAAAATAATGACACATGAAATTCAAATAAAGTAAGCATAAGGAAAAGGATTTTTTTTTTCTTGAAAATGATATTAAATGACGTGACTATAACAGCACATGAAGTTCTACCGCTCATTTGTGGATATGACAACAAGTTCAAAACACAGACATCTGATGAATCTAAGAATAAATGTTTAAAATCGTTCTATTTTTTATCAAGAAATCTTTGTTACATTTTGCTGATATTGGATATATATTTATATATTGGATACTGTCCTGTTTTTTATAAGTCTGGAGCAGGTTCCTCAGAATTACTCGGTTTTGATTTTAAAACATTCTAGATTTTTGAAATTCAGTAGCATTATCAATAATATACGTTTGCTAGTTACTGAGATTATTCAAGGAGTATTAGTGGTAAATAATGAGCACATTAGCTGCCCAAAGTTTCCCAGAAAAGTACTGGATTTTTTTTTTTTTCCTATTATTTTCACATTTAATGTTATTTTATTTCAATTTGTTTGGATAAAAATCTCAGAAATAACTGAATTATATATAACAGTATTTTTCTCGATTAGCAAATACAAAAAAAAAAAAAAAAAAAAAAAAATTAATCGTATTTCAGCATGTAAGGAAATGCTTTGCCATGAAAAGAAAAAAAAAAAAAAATAAATTAAGAAAGAAAAAAGAAGAAAGAATGAAAGCAAATGAAAGCAAATGAAAAAGAAATAAGACAAATGCAATTAGAAATTAGAAGAAACCGTAATCTTTGATTTACGTTTTGCTTATTTACGTAGTTACATAGTTAGAAATTTGGTTCATTCGCTTACTTAATTTTTACTTAATTTTTAATAAATTACAACATCCCATCATAATTATGGCGTATGATAATGCTGTCATCAAGACAGTAATTTTTATATGAATTGTAAAAAATATGATTACTTAAAAAAGTATTCATACGAAGGGAAAAAAATATAAAGAGTAAGATTTATTATTAGTTCTCCCGCAACAGGAAAGTTTGCTTACATTTTCTTATATATATACACATTTTACAAAATATCAGGTTGTAACATATGAAATGTCCGATTCTCACCAGTAAAATTTTTGAGATTTGGTTCCTTATAAACTTTTTTGATACAGTCGTTAACTAAGTATCATTTTAAAGCTAAAACCTTGTCTTTTTCATCTGATGTGTTTCAAATAAAAATATTGTGATTTGGTGATAAGTTTGTAGCTTTAATCGTAGGATGAATTCTAGAGATTTTAGAGTGCTATTTTTGTATGAGTGGAAAAGTAAGCATATTGATGCAGCAGCTGCCCGAAACATTAATGCTGCATTTGGAAACGGTTCTGTAAATGAACGCACCATTCGACGTTGGTATGCAAAGTTCGAAACTGGGGATGAGAGTCTCACAAATGAAGACCGGGGCAGACCAGAGACTGTTGTGGACAATGAAGTTTTACGAGCAATAGTTGAAAAAAATCCAGGAAATGCTGTTAGAGATTAGCAGAAGAACTAGGTGTATCTCCTACAACCATTTCACGTCATCTAAAATTGATTGGCAAAGTTAAAAAATTGGATAAATGGGTACTGCATGAATTGAATGAGAATCAGAAGCGCAAACGTTTTGAAATCTCGTCTGCCCTTCTTCGCAACCAAAATTATCCTTTTCTCAATCGAATTGTAACTTCTGACGAAAAGTGGATTCTGTACGACAATCGTAAAAGTTCAGCGCAGTGGCTGGATGCTGACAAGGCACCACAACACTTTTCAAAGCCGAAACTCCATCAAAAGAAGGTTATGGTGATTGTTTGGTGGTCCTCAGCTGGTTTAATTCACCACAGCTTTCTAAAACTAGGCGAAACCATCACAGCGGAGAAATATTGTAGAGAAATCGATGAAATGCACCAGGAACTTACACGTAAACAGCCGGCATTGGTCAATAGGAAGGTCCCTATTCTTCTCCATGATAACGCTTGACCGCATGTTTCAATGATCACTCGTCAGAAGCGGCACATGTTAAACTATGAAGTTTTAGACCATCCACCATATTCACCTGACGTCTGGATGGATGGTCTCAGATTTTCACTTTTTCAAACATCTCGATAACTTTTTGCGGGAGAGATGCTGAAGCGGCATTCAATGAATTTGTTGCCTCCAGGACGACTACATTTTATGATACCGGCATAAAGAAACATGTTTCTCGTTGGAAAAAGTGTATTGAAGCTAATGGTTCCTATTTTGATTAATAAAGTTTGTTCTGTTAAAATATATTCTTTCTTTAAGTAGACCATGAAAATCGGACATTTCATATGTTACAACCTAATATGTACAGTCAGCCAAAAAAAAAAAACGCCACCCCCCACCTAATTTCGCCGTAAATTATCGTAGAAACATGAGACTGGTACCGATCAGTTTATAATAACGTCTAGTTTATAATGTTATAGTTAGATTTTACTTAGGGGGTCGTCTACATATTAAAACTGACATCAACTTCATTTTTTTCAATAGTAACCCCCCTTTTTTATAATTTATTTGAATTCTTTGGATCAAATCATCACGGAAAATAGTATAGTTTATATATTTAGCTCAATTTTTCATAGAGTTATAAGCTGTCAAAGTTTGGGGATGCTAATGTTAAATGAATGTGACAAACATTAAATCATATCTTCCGAAATAATTATGATATTTAAATTCTGTTTTTTTTTATTCGTTAGAATGAAGTGACCCAAACATATTCCATGCAAATTTTTGCTAAAAAAACATTTTTTGAATTATGAAAATTATTAATAAATTCATATTTGAAAAAAATTATGAATTATGACCTATGTTAATTTTTGCACGAATAGAACGGGCATCATCAAAAACATGGGTTTCCAAAATTACAGCTCGTTCTTAACATTATTTTTTGAGTTACAGTGATATTTCACTTTTTATTCCTGTTAGGGGGACGTCACTTGTTATAATCTGTATCCTCTATAAGTAAATGTTTGTATATAATTTGACGGAAAACTATTTTAATTTACCTTTATGTTATTTTTATTGTTTCCTAAGCAATAGTTCGATGTTTATTATACAAATTGGCATATTTTTGTAAAGTTATCACAATGTAGGCGAGGGATTGTGAAAGAATTTCAAAAGAAAAGAAGCCCCGCCTCTGATTCGCTGAAACACTATTTAAAAAAAAAAGACTAGTTTGCATATTCCTATTTGACTCTATATGTGACGCTGGTATGCATAAATCACGATGGTATTTACTACATCGATTATTGAAGACAAAACTTAAATGATTTAATTACAAATATGCAAAATTATTTTGTTTTATATTATGAAGTTTTAGAAAATTTGTGAAAAGGCATGGCTTACGGTACAAGAGAGGAATATATCCAATCCTAATATGTTAAGTCTTTCTTCATAAGTATTAAATATCTTTTTCTAGTTTTTTGCTGCTAAAATTCTATTTTAACCCTGTTACACTTTTTTTCGCATTTGAATATTCAAGAGTACGTACACCTCTAGTTAAATATCATGTTTTAGAAAACACGGTACAGCGAAACTGATTGCATGAAACAGCAATTATGCATTCGACAATCGTTTTATAATTATTATTATGAATATTTAATAATTTTTAAAAGATTTTTTACCATGAATTTTCTGTTTAAATTTTGTTGTGACATATTTGCATTTGGTTACTGTACTGTTTGTAAGCTTTGTGTTATTTAAAATTTATCCCATAATGTAACATAATAAAATATCAAATTTCTATTAAAAGTTTTTTAATACAGAATCAAACAGTGAAAAATTGCTTTTTTTTTTTTTTTTTTTTTTAAGTTTATAAGATCTATTATTGGAACATAGCTCAATAGTATTTATTTTTAATTTCCTAATCACGAAATCAAAGTCACAGTTATTATGGAATAAAAATTTAAAACAAAGGAATAGTCTTATTGCTTTCAAATATATAGATATTGATCTTACAGAATCCTGAAATTTCCTTTAAAAGACTTTAATCGTCTAAATTTAAAAATTAATCTAAATGCTTTTAAAGTTGAAACGGGAAGATTTCAAAATACATGAAAATTGGCATTTGTGTTTTGAACATTTTGGTGCGGCAGATATTAAAAACAATATTTTAATGATGAGCTGAACCTGAGCTTAAGAGAGGGCGGATCCAGCTATTTAACACAAGTGATATCACCTGACTAAAACCAGAATAAACAACAGTTTAATTTATTCCGGGGTATTTTTAGCCCACTGTTATTCTTTTTTTTTTTTTTTTTTTTTTTTTTTAAGAGAAATCTTTTTACCGCTATCCACATGTGACCTTCAGCATTAGCATTTAAATGAGGAGTCACCATCTTCTTCTAAAGCAAATTTTAAATAAACTTAAAATCATATATATTTGTGAAAATCCAAACAGATTTTTCCTACTAAGAAAGCCATTCCACACTGAAATACATGCGTAATCGGTCACTTATACGCCAGTTCACACCACAATATATTGGTAGGTAGGTAGGTTAGGTTTAATGTCGCACTAGTACTGCGCTATGGGTAATTGGCGACGGTCTGGGACGCACCCCTACGATGGTCCGGAGACACGCCATCGTAATTTTTATCTTTCACGGAGACGATGGCTTCCCTGCTTCTGTTCCCATAGTTTATTGTTCAGATTTTTTACTTATTTATTTTTATTTTATTTATTTTATTTTATTATTATTATTTTCTTTCTTTCTTCCCCCTTTTTTTATTATTTATTTATTTTTTTTAAAAAGTGTAATGTAACATTTTGACCTTTTCAACTGAAGATTTAGATTAAGGGTATTCAGCCTTTCTACACCCACTGTCCTCTTCGGTATCTGTGTTAAGAGTAGAATTTTAGAACATCCCATTAAGTAGTAGGATTTATTAATTTGTTACACATTATAAAATATAAAAGCAAAAGAATACCGGGGAGATTTATGTAAAAGTTTTTAATAATGTCATGAAAAAAAAAATTAAAAAAATAAATAAATATAAATAAAAAAATCTGTTTTAATATTTTTAAAAAGTCAATTAAATTAAAGAAAATCAAAGTACTGCAGTATCACAACAAACTCCCATTGTCACTGTGAAACGGCCGTGGGAACCAGGTTGAGTGCCACCGTTTCAGACACTTATACGGCAGTTTGAGTTAAAATAATTTTGAATTTTCAAACAAATTTAAAACCATTTACCTTTTTTTTTTTTTTTTTTTTTTTTTTGATAGATATCTTAATATCTATCCAAGCTATTTAATTTTCTTCGTATGAAGTGAACTATTTGATGTTTAATGAATAGAAACCAATAAAAATCTTTTAATTCATAAACTAATTCAGAGAGTTCTGTGAATTAGTCATTTTTTAAATTTTATAATTAACATTTCTGAAAGTTTTTTCCGGTGTTAAACTTAATAAATAATGTATACTGGGAGGTAGATCATGATTTATATTTTCTAAATGTATAGATGAACCCCTAATACATTTTCACGTGTAACTCTATTTAGAATTGATTTAAAGTATATAAATAGGTATGTTTTCCGAACCGCCTTGGTCTCAGAAATCTGAATATGAAGTCAAAAATAGGGGTTGCTATTGAAAAAAAAAATGAAGTTAATGCCAGTTTTAATATGTAGACGACCCCCTAGGCAAAATGTAACTATACCGTTAGAAACTAGACGTTATTACAAATCGATCGGTACCAGTCAAATGTTTCTACGATAATTTACGGCGAAATTAGGTGTGTGTGTGGGGGGGGGGGATAGTAGCGTTTTTTTTTTTTTTTTTTTTTTTGGCTGACTGCACCATATGTAAAACCATTTTAAATTAAACTTTTCGGGAAAAAAAAAAAAAAAACGGATTTAAATAATAGTCTTCTTTCTGACATGAAACAACAGCAATTTATGATAATAATAGCTTCTGTCAAAAGTTTTTCTGTCCGTTTTATTACTATAATTATTATAATTTTAATTACATTGTTAGGTTTTGTAATTATTTCCTTTTCTTTTCTTTTAATATAATTTTGAGGTCATTTATCATTTATATTTTAATTATACTTCTCAGCCTTTTTCCTTATCGATATTTTCGCTGAAAGCGAAAGTTTGAAAAAGACAAGTTACAAAATCTACATTTGTGTTCGCCAGTAATTAGGAAGATGGAATTAGTTTGTTGTGATTTGTTTTATATGATCGTTTATTGTATTTCTCACGTTTAAATACTCTCTACTACTAAATAATATATAACATTATATTTTTAAGACAAATGAATAGTTATGTGACATTTTACTTTACCGGTATATTATATTAATTAGTAACTAAAAACTCTTCTAAGTCATAAAAATATTTATTATACTGATAAATAAAATATAATGTTATCCATTGTTTCAGTGTCATATCTAATTATACCTTAAAAACTTTTCTATTAGTTTCTATTTAAATCCGGAACGCAATTAGTATAATGATGTAATAAATCCGGGTTTTGACTTATTATTTCGTCTCATCATTAGCAAGACTGAAACTTCTTCATCATGTATTTAATTAATATACAATTTTAATAGTAATGCCCAAAGAAAGGCCTGTGGAAGACTTGCATCAACGATGACATTACTATAAAGAAAGCAAATAAAGATATACCTTTGCTGAAATTTATTTAGATTAGTTTGCCTCAGGGTAATAAAGTTATTTTGTTAGTGTCGAGAAAAAAAAAAATAATAATGCAATTATTTAGGAGGTTTACAGGTAAATTTTAAGGAACAAAACACACTACATTTTCTTTCTTTCTTTCTTTCTTTTTTTTTTTTTTTTTCAGTTTATTTATTTATTTATTTATTTATTTTTTTTCTTTCATCAATCAAATGTTATTAGTACAGTAGAAAACATTAGAAAATTATTAATTTCAGTTATTTTGTAACATAATTTACTTGATTTTCGTCTTTTTTTTTTTTTTTTTTTTTTTTTTAAATCTACTGTCGACAGCAAAAGTATCCGAACACTAGCAAAAAGTCCTCTGTAAAAAAAGTACACTTAATACTGTTTTGTTAAATAAATCCTTGTCGAATCGTGTTCTTAGACTGACTATGAACAGGATTCGACAAGGTTTTATTTAACAATACAGTATTAAGTGTTTTTTTTTATGTAGGAATTTCTAAATTCGTCTATATATTTCTTTATATTTCAACTTTTATACTAAATATCTTGTTTTTCTGCTTATTTATTCCAACACGAGCGACACTGATTATAAGGAACTGGGTATTTGGGAATTACTTTGTGGATTCATTGGTACAGTCGGCAGCAAAAGTATCCGAGCACTAGCAAAAATTCCTATGTAAAAAAAGTCTACTTAATATAGTTTTGTTAAATAAATCCTTGTCTAATCCTGTTCTTAGTCAGTCTGAGAACAGGATTCGACAAGGATTTATTTAACAAAACAAAGTATTTTATATAGGAATTTTTGCTAGTGCTCGAATACTTTTGCTGCCGACTGTAAATTAATATTTAAAAAATATATCTTTTAAGTTTCAGTGTTAAAAATTTACAGGAAATTCCAACATTCCGACATAAAAATATTACTTTACATATGAATACACAAAATGACACCTAAATATGTTTAGAGTATATTATTAAACTATAATAATGTAATATGAGAGATACGTTAAAAAAATAAATAAATAAATAAATAAAATTTAGAATTATATTTTATTAAATTATAAGAGTTTTTCAGAAGTTTTAATATACTTAATATTTAAAAATTGTATTGATAAACTCATTAACCGTGAAAATTTATTTTAAATAGTTTGGAGTAAAAGGCTGATTTTTTAAACCAACTATGTGAAAAATGTAAGAGCCGGGAATCGAGCCCGGGCCCTCCGCTTATCATGCGGACGCTTTTCCACTGAGCTACCCTGGATGACAACCTACTATGCATTTCTCACATAATAACCGTAAACAGACCTTGCCAACTGTTACTATGTGAGAAATGCGCAGCTCTTTGTCAGTGAGGGTAGCTCAGTGGAAGAGCATCCGCACGTTAAGCGGACGGCCCGAGTTCGATTCCCAGCTCTGGAATTTTTCACATACTTGGTATAAAAAATCAACCTTAAGCACCAAACTACTTAATATTTTTATATTTCAATGTATATGTGTGCAAACTTTCACAACTCTAATATAATAAATTATAAAAGCGTTTTTATAATGTTCGCCATCCTCTTAATGTGAATAATTCGAATGCTCCTTAACCTCTAGTCATCATACAAGTATTAGTAATTATTACTTGAATTTCAATTGAATAAAAACATGATTTTTTAAAAAAATTAATCAAATATTACTTTATTTATTCTTCAGTTATACTTTAGGGACAACCTTTTTTATCTTAAAGCTGTAATGTTTATGACTATAAATTTACGACTATTTAAATTTTATTCCATTTTTAATGTATTCTAAAATGCCTTTATTCATGATTTTTGTGTGAAAACAAACTGAAACAATTTGATAAATAAAAAAAGTGTTTATTTACAACTTTTTTTTTTTTTTTTTTTTAATAATAACTTTGTTTTATATCCACTATCCTCTCCTTATAACTAAATATCCGGAATGAGCAACACATAATACGCAAATAAAATAATTGTCTTATAGTCTTTGAAGATGTAAAACTTTAAATCACAATTCGCCTGCTGAGGAAAATACAAAAATTGTAATTTTTTGCATGACTTGGGAATTTGAAAATTAGTCATCATGTAAAAGTCACACTGGAAATAATGGATTCGCCCAGGGGTGCCTTTATTAAGCAGAGCTAAAAACAAAGATTCATCTTTACAGCTTGTCAAATATAGCTGTTACAGAAATTTCGTTTCCATGGGTGATTATTGTCAGTGATTGCACCATTGAACATTTATTTTAGAAAAACTAATTATAAAATATAATTTGCAATAAAAGATAAATAGATAGACAATTTTTCTAATTTTCTAGTAGTTTGATCCTTCTAATGTATGCACTATGAATTCTGGTGATATATATATATATATATGTATACTTTAAAAAATGTACATATAAATTTTATTATGTTTATACCAATTCCATTTCAGTTAAATGGCTTTGAATATCTGTTTGTTTTCACTTTTATTATATATTAGTTTTGATGAAGATGGGATTTTAGGAATTTTACGTCTTACATTTTTCCTTACATTTTTCCAATTCCATCTTACATTTTTCCAATTTTTAGCAAGTCTATAACATATTTTAACATTTCACACACTTTTAAATTAATTAGCTAAATTACATTGTTTAGGCCAAAAGTCAGCAGTTTAGAATTCGAACTTGGGGCCTTTCCATTAACGTCCAAATCTCTTCTAACTGAACTACCCCGAATCGGCTATGGCATTTCATGGTAAAATAAAATTTTTATAGATTTGTATTTTTTTTTTTTTTTTTTTTTAAATATAAAGAAGGATGTAGAAGATGTTTGATAGATCAAAAGGTCGTCTTTAGAAAGTGATAGATGATACAGAATTGATTTATATGTTTACAATGTGTTATGCATTTAAGGAAAAATCATTAAAAACATTCTACTTATATGAGGAAAAACGTCATCATTAGAATTTTTTTTTTTTTTTCTTGCAATCATTTGTCAAAAAGATCGAATTTCAAATATGTTTTTAATGAAGTAAATGACGATGGCATGTCACATGCAAATAAATAAATAAAAGAAAAATAAAATAATAAATAAATAAATAAAAATAAAATCTATTCTGTAAAAATTACAAAATCTAAATTCTTTTATAATCTATCTGTAAATTAGTCTTGATACACTGGCATGTTAAAATTTTAATTCAAATATTTTAGTTTTTTAATTTAAATATATGCGATTTTTACAGATGTTTTAAATTCAAGTTTTTTTTTGTTTTTTTTTTTTTTTTTTAGGAGTGAAAACTATTAGTCTCAATCTACGGATTTTTACGATACCAGTTTTTCAATAGTTCGACATTTATCGAAAGTATAATTGAATAATTTGAAAGCGATGTTGTAATTTGGGGGAAAAAAATACTAATAGTCCTCCGTACTAAACTAAATTCTGCCTTTGCAGAATTTCATCTTTTTTTTTTTTTATATATTTTTATTATTTTTTTATTTTTTTTTAGAAAATGAAAAGAAAATTAATAATAATCAGTTTCGAAACGGACAGTATCCAAAAAGTTTTTTTTTTTTTTTTTCTGTTTTTTTATAATTTTGAATTAGGAAATAAAAAGCGCGCGTGCAAAATGAAAAAAAAAATTTAATAAGATTTATAAATGGACAATATGTAAGCTCATGGACTCAGTTCAATGATATAATAAGAAAAAATGACGACATTAGTCTAATTAGATTATTATTTTTTTTTTTTTTAATGTTGCCTAAAAAAAAAATGCAAATATATATTAGCGTATTTAGAAATTTATAACTGAAATTCTGTTGCAAGCATTTTTAAAAATATGTTAATTAATATATAATAAAATAAACATATACTAATAGTTAGCAGATATTTTTAAATATTTCGTTAATGAAAGACGTGAGCACAAGATATAAATCTTTTTTTTTTTTTTTTTTTTTTAGTGTTAGAATACCAAAATATTTTCACTAAATATAGGGGAGTAAGCACTATATAAAAATTTTAATTTTGTATTTTATGTAAAATCGATTTTCTGTATATTTTCTGCAGCATTAGATGGCTACTTAACTCAATTAAAACATTTTTGCAATTGGAACTATGCCCTTTTTAAAACGTTTGAGGAAAAAATAAAAAAGGCTCTCTAATGATAACAATCATGTATATTACATCATGTATATGTGCTCACTTTAATCTTCTTTATTATTTCTTAAAGTTTGTCTAATTAATTTAAATAATATATATATATATATATATATATATATATATATATAACAGGTGCACGTTTTAATCCTAGATTCTATGAAGTTCCTTTCGAGAAAAAAATGCATTTCACCCTCGTAAATTCGAGTGAGCAAAAGAAAACAGAAACTCTTTAAAATTCTTATGATTGCAGGTCAAATGATGATTTCATTAGAAAATTTCGTATCATACGGATAAAAAAAATAATCTGAAGTACTTTTCAGCATTGCGAGATATTGTTAAAATAAAAATGTGTCAGTGAATAAATTTATTGACTTTTTTAAATGTAAATAAATGTATTATGTGTTAATCTAATTGCCATTCTGAACGAAACAGAAATGTATTACAGTTGTATACGTTCTAAGCCTTTTGCTTATGCTGCAATTCAGTTTAAGCTGGAATATCTTACAAATATTGCGATGTAACTGTAGAACACATATAACACAGAAATGTTTGAACAGCATTGAAACATTCACCTTGACATTCCAGAATATTTAGAAAAATAATGAATTTTAACAATTTATGGAAAACTCCAATTAAAATAGAAGATGAAAAATTTATTACAGTAATTATTTTAATTGTAATATAACTTAACATCCACGGCTTTGTGTGGCAAAACATGTATGGTAAACTTGATGAAGTTAGGAGAAAAGAAATTTTCAGATTCCAAGAATATTTATTTATTTATTTTATTATTATTATTATTATTCATGATACTCTTTGTTAAAAGTGTATTTTCAAGCGAAAAAGGAGAGACTTATGTAAATATGAAACCGCAAGTTCAAATGAATTTTCTTCCAGTGATTTGAAAACAGATATTTACTTTGAACTGAATACAGATTCAAAGTAATCATAATTGATGATTCATACATTAATTCACTTTTGTTAGAATGTAAATTATCTAGTTATTCATAGAAATTGTTCAGAAATTTTGCCGTAACTTTTGTAAAGAAGATAGTCTCCCATTTAGAATATCGATATAACACTTACTATAATAATCTTTCAATTAAAAAAAAAAAAAAAAAAAAAGTCATTTACAACTGAAAAAAGAATTAGACTTTTGTTTTGTGTGTCGACGATTAAAAATAACTACCTAAAAATTAATTAATATCTATAGTAATCGACTTTTATCACTATTGTGCAACAAACGTGAAAAAATAATAGTAATAACAATGATAATATATTTATGAGCCATCCGCCGTTTCCATGCCCGAAAATCGATGGAATCAGATCAAAGTATTTAATTTATTCATTTAATTATTTATTTTTTAAATATATATGTTTTATTTGAGTATAAATAAAATTAATAATCGGAATATAAATAAATATATAACCTGAGATTAAAGCTTTAGATTACTGGTCGCCAGCCGCCAATTGGTGACCATTACATTGGAAATGGCTACAAAAAATTCAAACCCTAGTCACCAAACATGGCAAACATTTTATAGTTTTTTTTTTTTGTTTTGTTTTTTTTTTTTTTTAATCAAAAACATGGAATAAATAAAATACCATACAGCCAATAATTGCGGAATCACCGTAGTTTCTACGAGGAGCAATAGAAAACTACAGAACTATTGCTCTCCAAGATGTAAAAGAATGTGGAATCGAGATTTTCACAGATAATTTATTTTTTTTAACTTTGAACGTAATCATGATTTCAAAAGTTTTCAGTGAAAGAACGTATTTGACAGCTAAAGCTTAAAAAATTGTCTAATTTTCAGAACGCATTGCTGTCGACAATTATCCATCCAAGAAAGACTGCAAATTGAAAAAAAAAGGGGGGGGGGAGGGACAAATTTTATTGATTATCGACGAAATAATAGCCTGTTTTAGCAACTGATCGCAATTAAGAGCGGACAATACCTAATCTCGCCGGCAGCCTTCGCCCATGTTATTCTATGGGAAAATTTGTTTGCATAATTACACATTACCTAATGAATATTTTACAATTCTCTTTTTACATTTAGAAAATTCATAAGCGTTAAATTAGTACTTGTTTTCCAAAAATTGATTTTTTTAAATTTTAGTATTTCATTTTGCGTAAATTTTCATTTAGAAATTTTCATTTAGTAAATTTTCATTTAGTATTTCATTTAGAAAATGAGAAAAATGCATTTTGTGAAAAATCGCATTTTTGAACTCAAAATTAAAATGTAAAAATTAAAAAAAAAAATGAATTTTTCAAAAATGAGTACTCATTTAACGGTTATGAATTTTCGGACTGCGAAAACAGAATTTAAAAATATTCATTAGGTAATGTGTAATTGTAGCAACAAATTTTCCCATAGAATAACATGGGCGAAGGCTGCCGGCGAGATTAGGTATTGTCCCCTCTTAAACATAAATTCTGTCTACTAACGGTGAAATGTACCCTTATTTCATTATTAGGCCGCAAAATTGTCGCCTATATTAGGAAATGGCTTTGAAGAAACGCGAACTTTAGCAGTTAGCGATGCAAATATTATATATTTCGTTACTTTTGACAATTAGCCACAAAAATAATTACAAATTTCAAAAATGTGCCGCAAATGTATTTCGTATTTCGGTGAATAACTCTGTAAAAATGTTGAATTTTATTGATTTGCGATGAAATAACAGTTTATTTCTGCAATTATTTTCGTCATCGAATGTAATTTTTTTTAATTAGCGGCGAAATCATTTCATATTTCAATAATAGGATGCTATTTTTGCGTATTTCAAAAAAAACAATTTAAAAAAGAGCGATTTTTTTCGAGTAGGAAAATAGGCTAATTGAATTTATAATCACTCTTAAATATCTTTAGAAAATGAGAAAAGGATTAAGGCAAACGAACATGCAATTCCAACAGTTTCTAATTATACCTATCAATGTAACTCAATATAATTGTGTCATCACAAATCTTAAGGTTAATCATACTATATTCTATAGAAAACATTTTATTGTACATATGAATGAACAATGTCCACTTCATGATAATTTTTATAAAACAAAAGTATTAAAATTTCATTTATTGATATACTTTCATAGAACGCAATGCTTTAGAATTCTTTCAGGTGTCTTTGTACACAAACCATAGTGACGGTATATGACCTATTTTAAATAGGGAACATCAAATAGTTAATATGAATGACATATACCAGTTTCAAGAAATTCCATGAATATTTACAGAAGTTAGAGCCCGGAGAGACGGACAGACCAACGAACCAACGAACCGATGTCATAAAAACTTTTCAATGTTTTAGAAAATATTATAGAACATTTCAGGCAATAAAATTGCCAGAAAATATCCGCATATTATATAAAATAAGTAAATAAATAAATAAAAATAAATAAATAAAAATACATTGCCCGAAGTATTCAGTAACGGAACAGTAAAAATATATTCAAGCATAACAGATATTTTCTTATGGCATATTGTAAAAAAACTCGCATTAACTAAAATCCTTCTGTTCTACCAGCCAGGATCGAACAGAGTTCTAACAAATATTAAGCAATGGCTTTTCTTCACAGCCACATAATCACATTACACTCTGTTACTTCGCACTTTCCAAACTTGCTATGATGACTTTTTTTTTTCTTTAATTCAAAATAGAAAAAAATGATAAGTATTCACCAAATAAAATGTGTAATCACTGTTACAGATTTTATCCGATCGCAGAAAAAATGTGTCATATGACAAAGTGACATGTAATTTCATAGTAAATTTTTGTAGTTTTATAAAACACGAATTTTCTGTTGGAAAGTTACAGCAGTTTTCATTCTTTCTTTCTTTCTTCAACAAAATTTAATTACAGTGTAAGCCAAAACATTGTAATTACACTTACAACAATTGTCATTAAAATTGCTACATAAATATTGCTATATAAATGTTGTTGTATAAACGTTGCTATTATACTTCTCCCAATATAAAATAAAAATATTAATTTATTTCGAGAGTCAAAACAGCTACGGTTTTAACACTTTCTAACAAGATTGAAAAGTGTTAATGACTTCAATTTGTCTGTCTGTCTGTGCTCTAACTCCCGTAAATATTCATGGAATTTCTTGAAGCTGATATATGTTATTCAAGTTTACTATCGAATGTTTTCTATTGAAAATGGAGTTAATACCTATACTGGTTCGTGTACAGGGACACCCGAAAGTTTTCCAAATCATTGTGTTCTACGAGAGGTATTTAAATAAACTGTATTTTAACACCTTTACTTTACACAAATCTTAATGAAATTGAAATATATAATTCAAGTTCACTATAGGATGTTCCTCATTGAAAGGGAGTAAATGCCACCACTGGTTTATGTACAGGGACACCAAAATATTCCAAAGCATTGCATTCTATGACAGGTATTTTCTACAAACCAAATTTTAACAAATTTACTTTAGATAAATCTTAATGAAAATGAAATATATTACTCAAATTCACTATAGGATGTTCTCCATTGAAAATGGAGTAAATACCATCACTGGTTTGTGTAAAGGGACACCCGAAATATTCCAAAGCGTTATGTTCTGTAACAGGTATTTCTATAATCACATTTAAATAATTTTCTACTGCAAAAATTATAAAGAAATTGACACTTATTGCTAAAATGCTAAAATAATGTTTTGTATAGAATATGATATGATTAACTTTCAGATTTACAGGGTACAGATACATTAAAGGCCCGGAATTAGAAAATCAGGGTTGCATTTTCATTTGCTTTAAGCATTTTTAACACTTCCCAACAATGATCAAGAATGATTATGAATACAATTAGTCTTTTTTTATGCCTTTTAGTAATTATGTTTTTCCGTTGTATGATAACGTAGGCAAAGGACTTTGACAGTTATATGACGCAACACATACGCACATCTGGAAAGTTTTAACAATCAATGCATACCGCATGATCTTCCGTTCTTGTTTTATGTATAACCACTGTTCAATGTTGTCTCCATTTCAGCATCACGACCAGCAGTTTTTCTTTTTCTTTTCTTTTCTTTTTTTTTACGACTGAGGGCCTATTAGTCTCAATCTGGGATTTTTGCGTTGTCGTTTTCGATAGTTGGACATTTGTCGAAATCTAAAATTTATCGAAAATATAATTGAATAATTTGAAAGAGATGTTATAATTTGAAAAAAGAAAAAAAAAAGAAAACTAATAGTTCTCCGTCCTAAACTAAATTCTGCTTTTGCCAGAATTTCATCAAAATCTTTTATTATTATTATTATTATTATTATTATTATTGAAAGAAAAAGAAAAGAAAATTAATAATAATCAGTATCGTTACAAGCGATATCGAAAAAGTTTTTTTTTTTTTTTTTTTTTTTTTTTTTTAAATTTTGAATTAGGAAATAAGAAGTGCGCAAGCAATATGAAATAAAAATAAGTAAAAAAATGAATTTAATGGTTTAATTTTTATATAAAACAAGATCGCGTGCTATCTTAAAAAGTAGATGTAAAATTTAAAATTTAATTTTTTTGGCAACAATTATAAATTAAAATAAATAATTTAATGATAGTTTAGAAGTTAGAATTTCTAATTTTATCCTATCATTAGTATCAATATGAAGTGAAATGTGAGAATGTACTACGAACTAACCAAACGTCAGACTCACTTAAAATATCGAAAAAAAAAAAAAGTGTTGAAAATAGCAAAACGTTTTTTATTCTCATCTTTAATAACAATATGAATAGAAATATTAGAATATATATTATGAAATACTATCATGAACACACAAAATACCAAAGGAAACAGTATACTAAATAGAAAGTGTCGGAAATAGTAAAACATTTTTTTTTTTAAGCATACAGGTTGATTCAAAATTAGTGTGACCAATTTTAATAGCACGTAACTATTTATGGCAAACTTTAATCGCTTTACTACCGGTTTTATTTTAAAAATGAAACGCTTAAATTACTATTGTAGCTATTTTTATTAGTGGGAGTAAATTATGGCTCCGAAATTAGATCGAAACGGAATTTTAAAGCTTTTGAAGGACAGTTGCTCAAATTCTGTTATAAATAAAGCATTTAAAAATCAAAAAAGATATTTTTCTAATGGATTACTATCTAAACTTCAAAAAGCAATAAAATTTGGCTGGCAATCGAAAGCTCCAGGGAAAAAATGTGGAAGAAAAAAAGTTCTAGGTGAAAAAGAAAAAAAGAAGCTGAAAAGACTTATCGCTGTAGAAAATCCTCTGCCTCAAAGAACTTTAGCAAAGAAACTACAGATGTCGCAATCGATAATTTTTCGTCAGATAAAGAAAATTGGCTATAAAAATGTGAATAATCCAGTCTCTCATCAAATATCTGCAAAGACCATAGAAAAACGAATAAAACGTTCTTGGCCTCTGTATTTAATGTTACGCAAAGATAGATACCAAATATGGATGAAGCACTTTTTCATCTGTCATCCACAACTGGCATCCACAAAGATACAATATATTTCAAGCGAAAAGCGTTGTAAAGACGCAGCTGTTTTGCAAAAGGCAAGTTGGCCGTCAGTTGTTATGGTATGGATGGGAATGTCCTCTCAAGGCTTAACAAAACCATTTTTTGTAGAACCAAAGGCTAAATTTAATGCTAAATACTATCAGAATAAAGTTTTGAAGCACATGATCAAAGAAAGTAAACGTCTTTACCCTCTAGGAAACTTTGTTTTTCGCCAAGATTCTGCACCAAGTCATACTGCAAAATCAACTATAAAATGGCTGAAAAATAAAAAAAAATAAATTTTCTTCCACCTAATAAATGGCTACCATCATCCCATTACTGTGCTCCTTGCGATTATTTTTTATGGCGATACTTAAAAAACAATTAAGTAGACGTAACGTAAGAACACTTCAAGGGCTTCAAAAAGCAATCAAAGAGGAAGTTGAAAAAATACCCCCAAAAATGACCGAAAAAGCTCTTTTGGCTTGGCCTAAACAGCTACGTAAAGTGTACTATGCTAAAGGAAACCACACTGAAAATTTCATGTAAATAACTTAATTCAATAAAAAATTCTGATGCTCTGAAATTGGTCACACTTATTTTGAATCAACCTGTACAACATTCTAATTGCTCATAACCCTTTAGTTAAGCCTTAGAAAACGGAAAATTTTAATGTTGTTTCCATAATGCATTTTTTTTTTCAGGTAAATGGACAAGCATTTCACTTTTAGTTGATTAATCTGCTTAAAATTCACTAAAGTTGATTAAAACTGTTATTATTTTTTATAATTAGCATCCGTTATGCACTTCAGTTATTGAATACAAATTATAAAAAAATAATTAACCATGTGGACAGATGACCAGGTGGAAGTTTGATACACAAACGACATTCCGTAATCATTCGATTTCTCTATTGTTAAAAAACGTGTATTTACTTACCAAATAAAATAAACCCCAAAAGTTAACTTTTAAAACCATGATAAGGTAAAAGCTCCTTATTGGACCCTGTACCAACAGTGAATACATTTACAGTTAGAGACTAAAAAAATTCTCTGATTCTTGCAGAAGGTGGAGCAACATTCAAAGTTGGTCTTACAAACCTCTATTAATTCCTTGAATTACAAACATTTTCAGCAACCAATTTTACAATATATTACTTTAACTGAAAAAAATTTTCAATTTGTATCATTTTGCCAAATTCTCGCAAATTGGTTATGAGAAATGAATAGCAATTCATTTTACTCAAAATTTCATCGGCACATTCCAACAAATTTTTAACCATTCACTTTTTTCCTAAATTTTCAGAAGATATTTGCATTTTTGGAAATAAGACGCAAAATTCAGTATATAAATTTCTGAAAAGAAATCTGGCTATCCTTGAAATTTATATGAATATTACACAAAAAGTAATTAAAATGTTATTTTAAATTTCACTTATTTTAAGTAAAGCAATATATTACTGAAGCCATTAAAATTTTAAGAGAAAATTTGTTTTTAATATACAAATTTATACATTCTGTGTTCTTTTAAAGCACGAACTGGATAATTCTTAATGAACTTTTAATAAAACAGGAAACACTTTCGTTTATTAATTATACACTGCAAATAAAGGGGTCTTAATGTAAGACATAAAAACAACTGAAAAGTCACTTAACGTACGTAAATGTCTTAATATACACCTTAGACATTATACAGATCTTAATTTAAGGCAGAAATGTGTCTGAAACACATGAGAAATATGAGAAATGTCAGACAGCAAACGCGTCTAGATTTTCAGGCATTTTGGAAATTCAGACACTTACGTTACTTAGCAAATTTTTCATATTGAATCTACTTTAAGCAACATACTTACTTATCTTATTTAAACTTCGTTCCTCATTCAATAAATATAATGCCATTTTACATAATAAGTTGTTAAGCGTAAGCTATTTAAACAATATTATTTTATAAAATTAAATTTTCAAGGAATAATACTCTAGATCATTTCTAATTAGTTCGCCTTTTATTCCACATTTTTTGAATAAATTGAAACGTATCCACTTCCGGAACAGGAAAATGCTCACTACTGGTGTATTTTAAGCTCTCTGAAAAATTAGTTTTTCGAGAATAAAAATGATTCAATTATAGCATCATGTAAAGAAAGTGTTGAGATATTAAATACTGGTTATTGTTAATACAGCCTCTAAAATTGAAAACATTATACAAAATATAGACAGAAAATGTCCTTAAAGTGTCCACTGCTGGCGCAATTACCCTATATATAAGTACTTTTTATTTATTTATTTATTATTTTATTTTATTTTTCAATGAGGAAAGCTATAATTTTAGAATTTTTAATGCAATAATGCCAAATGCTTGTATAGGGATATTGGAAGCATGATAATTTATTTTAATGGAGGTTAGAAGACGTTTTAGTGAAGTTTACAATATTAACAACGAATTTTTGTGATTTATTTATTCAAACCAAAATGTAATTTCTTATGTATTTAATTGTTTCAAGTTGATAACACAGGTCTACGATGAAAGTTTTCTTTTTCAAAGTTATGTGTTTTTCTGATGTATTTTTAGATGCTGACCAAGGTAAAAATATTCAAAAATTTCTATTACGTACAGCTTGGACAGAAATGGGATTTTTTGACAGAAATGAGCTTAAAACGACACTTTCCCAACTCCAATCGCAGTTATTTCCAGAAAAATTTAGGTGATGGGAGTGAAGAACAAGGATAACTATTTCACCAAGACATTAAAAAAAAAGGAAAAAAAATTGGAAAGGAAGTATCAAGACCGATGGAATGTTAACATGCTTCATTGTTGGATGTTGCATAGAGAGTAGCCTCAAGTCGTGCAAAAGCGAAAACGTTTAAACATAACTTCTATAAAAAGAAATCGAGTCATTTAAAAGATAAAGCTCAAATAATTGCCTATTTTAATGTATTTTTTTTATAGATTAAGATTTTCGATCATGTTATAACCTTTGCGTTACTTTTTCAGATTTTCATCCTTACTTTGTAAAAATCCCTTACGTTATACGAAGAAAACACGAGCATTTCTGAATTCAGCATATAAGAAAACATTAGAAACTCTCATTGCAGTGCAAGAAAATATACAAAGTACAATTTTTTAGACCTATATAATTTCTGAATACGTAATATAATAGTATAAAATTTAGTTATAAACGAATTTAATACATTTATCTGAGTTAAATATTCAATAGAAACTGGCACTAGGGTCATTTTATGACCCCACTTGGTTACAAGAAAGTTAAACTGTTAAAAAATGGAATTTTTTTTCTGCAAACATCTAGTCCAAAGGCTGTAAGAAGATGCATACTTATTTAATCATGTTTCATAAAAAACTCATTTAAGTTTCATCTTACACTTTTGTTTCAAATTTGTTGTTGTTAGACTGATAAAAGTACCACAAAAAACTATGAAATTCTATATTAAAGTTTTTTAAATACTAGTAAAGAATACATTAACGAATAACTGGTACGAACAGCAAATCACTGCAATTTATATTTATCATTGCAGTTAAGAACGCTGTTACTAATGTCTTTCTTTGCAACCAGGTGTAATTGCTCAAACACATTATTAATACGTAATGTAATGAAGCAAAAAAATAAACATCAAGTATGTGGTGCTAACTATATCCACAAAAAATAGACATGTTGTCCTTTACCCCCAGAGTACAGATATATTTTCACTGAAAATATTTCTAAATAGAAATCACTTTTTATACATGGAAATAAATTATCATCCAAAATATTTAACTGACAGCAAAGAATGCTAGCAACAATATATATAGATATAGATATAAACTATTGTTAAATATGTATATAGTGTTATTTAGTTATGATTTTATGTAATATTGGTATGGTAATGTTATTAATATGACCATTTTAATATGACCATTTTAAAGTTTGTTTCAGTTCATGAAACAGAAATTAATTTGTGAGAAACATAATGCTGTTTTAAAATTATGTAAAGTATATAATATAGATGTAAAAAATATATTAATATTTTTTCTGTTGTATTATGTATAGTTTTATATCTGTATTTATATATCGTTGCTCGCTTTTTTTTTCTACCAAATAAATGTTTTGGGTTTACTTATTTATTTATTTATTTATTTATTTTTAATTTTCATAAAAATATAAAGTGACTTCTGTTTTATAAACATTTTCAATGAAAACATATTTTGCAAATACTGAAAGAGGGATAACAACTGCAGTTATTAAAAATGTTTTTTGAACTGCAATAAAAAAGAATTGTTGATGAAATATATACCGTTATCGATTATGTAAGAAAAAAAACATTAAATGGCAATGCAATACTTTAGGAAAAACAGATTATTTTTCAAAGAGACTATGCTAAATTGAATTTCTAAACGTTTTCTAATTTTACTCCGTTTTTAGAAATTTTTGTAACAATTCAAAAGCAGAACCAAAGACCAAAGTCTCAAATCAATTATGTTTCATTATCTAACAAATTAAAATTATTTTGTGCTGTCAATTTGTTCTATTATATATATATATATATATATATATATATATTATGGATTTTTTCCGATCTTTTCTTGCATTAAATTATTCGTTAAATATATCAAACAGATAAAATTCATATTTATTAAATATCTATGGAAATCGATAGCATATAGAAAACGTAGCAATATGAAAACTTAGAAATTTTCAAGTAATTGAAAAATTGTAAAATCTGCATCTGAAAAGAATTTCCATAGTTCATAAAGAATTTTTATATAGTCCCCCTGTTCTTTAATGAAGGCAAGTTACTGTGACGGTTGATGGGCATATTGCTAGGGTGGTGTGTGGTGGTGTGCGACGTGAAACATTCTTTCCGAATGCGGATGTTTCTTACCTCCCCCTCCTTCTTAGCTGGTGGCCACAATACCGGAGAGACAGTTTGAAAAATTTGTTCTTTCGAACATTTTTTATTGTTAATCATACGAATACAACGGTAAGACTGTGGTTTACCGCTGTTATGCAATGTGCCGATGAAATATTCGTATGAATATTTGTTCAGAAGAACATCGTGGGGAGTTCTGTGTAATACTACTAGTTAATTCTTGAGCGGTCAAAGGGGACATTGAAAATAGCGAAGAAACATTATTAAAAGATGTTAAAATATTGTTCCTGTCTATTAAGTTTTTCCACGAAAATTGGGAAAAACTACTTAATGATACATTGATGTATTAATGAAAATTCTGGAAGATGGTGAAATGAAAAATTCTTGTTAACACAGGTAATATTCATTTTATTGCCGAGGTTGAGGTTAGTTGCGCAAATTGTTGTTTCTTGAAAATCTCTCAACTAAAGATTTAAAAGCTAATAGAAATATATACCCTTACAAAACTACAAAAGAAGTATCGGGAGGAAATATTTAAAGATGTTAAATAACTGTTACTTTCTGTCAGATTTTATAAGAAAATAATAACTGAAAGCATGTATGGAAAAATTTTTGTCGCTGTTGATGCCAATTATACTTAAATCTCCCAACTAAAAAACAAAAAAGAAAGCTAAAACAATAAAAGTATTTTCTTACACGTAAAAACGAATTATTGAACGGAAATTCATTAACAAAATACCCATTTTTCCATAAAGAAATCAATAAGTCTTTTAACTAAGCAAATAATTAAGCATTTATTAAACGATTTATATTTATTATTTCTGAGAGATAGTGAGATACGCATTCAGTAACAGCACAAAAACACTTATTTGCGGTATCGAAAAGAAAGTCTGGAAAAATTCGTATAATTTATAAATATTTGTACAATTTAGAGAGACATTGATGCTCAAAGTAAACTTCAAATTTTAAAATATTTAAAAAATGTTTTATTGATGAGTCCTTTGAAATACTCAGGTGTTATTTATATATTTATATATTTATTTTTACGCTAATGTCAGTTTAGTAT
The DNA here is from genome assembly GCA_963930645.1 of Salticus scenicus. Taxonomy (NCBI): domain Eukaryota; kingdom Metazoa; phylum Arthropoda; class Arachnida; order Araneae; family Salticidae; genus Salticus; species Salticus scenicus. The sequence continues at coordinate 179,296,872 of OZ005649.1, forward strand.
TAATATACACTCATGTCCATAAATTAAGGATAATTCAGATTCACACGGAAATCGAACTTTAATGCAAGAATTTCAACTGTAGAAATACCACACATATCTTTAAGAATAATGTGCAAATTATAGGAAGCCATTAGATGACGCTAGTACGATGTCACGATGACGAAAGTGTAAGAAAGGGGTAGATAAGGAATAGGAGCAAAGAAGGAAAATTGTTCACAAGCGTTCCGTAAGCTGCTCAGTACGACAATCGAATAGTTATGACACAGACTACGCATGTGGATGCTTTTTTATGTGGCGGAATTATCGGCCGACTGGAATGTGGGGGTACTCAGACAGAAGTATCGAGGGAGCTTGGAATCGCCAAAAGTGCCATCTCTAGGCTTTAGCGACGATTCCAAAATGCTGGAAATGCTAATCAACGGTACAGTACTGGTCGGTCCTGAGTTACAACGCCGAATGACGATCGGTATTTGGCAGTGACTGCCAAAATAAGCAGATGGAGCACCGCATCAGACCTGTCTCGTCAGCAATCTGCAGCCACGGGTACCACAGTTTCAAGATAAACTATGGAAAGACGTTTGGGAGATATTGGTCTATATGCTCGCAGGCCTGTCAGATGTGTTCTGCTCATGGCAACGCACTGTGGCCAGCGGTTAGCTTGGAGTAGAGAACATGCAATGTGGACAGCGGCACAGTGGGCTCGTGTGATGTTTTCCGACGAGTCCAGGTTTAGCTTGCAGTCAGATTCATGTCGGATTTTCATATGGAGAACGCCAGGTGCCCGTTACCACCAAGACAACATCATTGAACGACACTGTTACGGTGGGGCAGGAATGCTCATTTGGGGGGGGGAATCATACTGGGCTCCAGAACAGATCTGCATTTTCAAATCGGAACCATGACACGCCAAATTTATCGGGACATCATTCAGGAACAACATGTACGTTTGTTTAGGGGTGGCATGAGCCCAGAATTTGTATTTATGGAGGACAATGTGTGTCCTCAACATGCAAACATTGTACAAGGATGCCTACAATCTGAAGATATCACCAGTATGGAATGGCCAGCATTCTCACCTGACTAGAATCCGATAGAGCATGTGTAGCACATGCTTGGCTGACAAATTGCAGCCCGTCAACCACCTCCTACATGTGTACCAGAACTTCGGAGAGCATTGCTTACTGAGTGGAGTATTCTTCTCCAAGATCAGCTCGATAATTTAATATCAGCATGCCTAGACGTTGTACGGACTGTATTTCATCATCTGGGAGACATATAATGTATTAACCATCATACCAATCATGTATTGTTAAGTTTTTGTAAGGGAGACATTTTTTGTAATTGCTTCAGGGAGCAAAAATCGTAGTTTTTATGAATGGTATTCTACATAAATCACCTTTTTTGTTCTTGATCTTTTGTTTAATAAGTGCTCTTTATGAATAAATCATGTTTGTTTTGCTTCTGAACCTTTATTCGTCGCAGATAGCATTATCCTTAATTTATAGACATGAGTGTATATACATATATACTGATCTAAGACAGCTGCGCAATAAATACACATATTATTGTTATGAAAATATCTCTCTCTCCTTTTTATTTTATTTTATATTTAAATTAGTATTATCTATAATTTGAAGCATTAAAATAACCATACGGTGAATTTTCCATTTACGTATTTGCTTTTAATGTTAAGTTTTGTAAACTTCATATTCAGATAATTTATTAAAATTATTCTTTCAGTTATTGATAAATCTGAAATATAGCATTTTAGGGATCTAGTAACTGTGTAGTTATCTCCCGTATTCATATAACTGCTGACGAATATCATTTGGAAAAAAAAAAAAAAAAAAGCAAACCGTGCTTTCATTCAAAATTTAAAGTTACAGTTTTATTTATTTATTTATTTACTTATTTTATTTTATTTTTTCAAGTAAGTTGTTGTTTATTATTCATTGTTATAACTTACTTTTAAGAAAATGGTAATTTTTCACCGTCGGAGATAAGAGAAAATTCAATGAAATTAGTGTATGATTAAAATTTAATTACAGCTATAAAGCAATATATATATCATGCATGAAGTCTTGTTTCTCTTTTCACATAAAAAACAGTTGACATTATTTTTTATAACTCAAGTGTCGAGAATCCATATTTTGTCAAGTCCTAGTAACCTACCACCATTTAAAAATCGTTTAGTAATTAAGAAAAAAGGTTCTGCCCCGGTTCGTCCTAAACTCTTTAGCCCCTCTAAGCTAAAACCCCTTATAGTATAGTGTACTGTGTAATCATAAGCATTAAATTGTTAAACACTCCATTTGAGAGATAACGAGCTACCACTTTGGAGACTCAATTCATCGTTTGCTCTACCCCGAAGTGTGCTCCTGCCACATCAAAGGAATATAACCGTTGCATCCTCAGAGCGGCAGAATTCGATAGGTCCTTTTTCATGGGATAGCGACCTCTAATTGGAGACAGCTGGGGATGTCAGTAGATACAAAGCCAAGGGTAAAGGGAGGTAGGAAATAAAAATGAAATAAATAAAATCCCCCTGGCCATACCTTTCGCCTGCAGTAGCATATGAAAACTGCACGGGACAATACAATGTTTTCTGTTTTGATAGTCCATATGATTCATACGCTAATAACGGGATTATGAGCTTTTTACAATTTCATCCGTTCTATCTTCTATCGGGGTGGATTTACGGATGTTTCACTTATTAAAAAGACGATCATGGAAATAATGAACTTTTGCTACTGTCTACTAACCGGTACAACACAAATATATGCTTCTGATAATATATTTTTTAAATGATTAAAAATAATTAATTACTTTAATTAAGGTGATAGTGGACGTTATAGAACTTTTTCTTTATCAGTAATTATATTAAAAAAAAGGAATGTACATGCACTGAAATAAAACAATATTAAATATATTGAAAATTATTGAAAATTTCAAAAAATTATTAAAATAAAATTGAAAATTTTTAATTTTTAAATTTTAAATTTCTAAAAATTTGTAAAATTTTTCTTGCTTATTAATTTTTTTCATCTTACATCTCAATTTTATATTATTATAATTTAACCATATATTCTAAATATATTTGGGTAATATTTTGTGGATGCATTTATTTTATAAGTTAGATTCTTTTAACATTTCATGTATGATTATTAAAAATTTACATTAAATTTCAGTATTTAAAAAAAAAAAAACTGGTGTGAAACAGTTCCATTACCCACTATTACACGTATTAATGTGATCAGAAGACATAAAATTGACCAAAAGAAGTAGAAGCTTAAAATATTTCTAGTGAGAGAAACTTAATTAACGTGTAAAAACATATAAAACAAAGTTTACATAGAGAGTTAAAAAAAAAAATAAAAAATAAAAAATAAAAAATAAAATAAGGTAGATTTTTTTGAAACATCAATTTACGTGTTCTAAAACTGACCTTCCTAAGCAGGATGACTGTTTCCTGTAATAACCACGTAATACACGAGAAAGGATATTAAAGTGGATTTATGTAACAGTTTTATAGAAAATCGTTTCAGCCGTTTTTGAGTTACCAACATTCACCAAAACTTTGTATATCCAGTTATTGACCGGAAAATAATAATTACATACAAAAAGATATTTAAAAGGGAGTTCATATGGTGAGTTTGAAAAAAATCCGTACAGCCTTTCTTTAAAGAAACGAATTTGCGAGACCTGAAATAAACCTATTTATACAGGAAGCCTATCAATTTTCCTGAACTAACCAACTATATCATTCGAAAGGACATCTAATAGAATGTTTATAGCAACTTTGTAGAAAATCGTTGGAGCCGTTTTTGAGATACGAACTTACGGTCCCATTTCCGGTTTCCAATGTCCCACTTTTGGTTTTCCAATTTTCACCAAAATTTGGAAAATTTATCTGAACACCAGACCTGTCTCTATTCTAAAGTTTCATTGTTCTGTCTTTATTAATTTCAGAGATATAATGGCCAGATTCCCCACCTACATATATACATACATACACACACACTGACCAATCCCCAAAAACTACATTTTAGAAATCAAGAGACCTTAAAACGTGCAAATTAGGATAAAACTCGATGTCGAGCTTTTGGACCGAATACAATATTTCCATTACCTACAGTAGTCGGGTAATGGAAGTAAAAAAATCATTTGCAAACGATTAACATATCTATAAATCTACAAAACAATACTCAAATATGTTTATATATTATTTAACTATAGTACTGTGAAATAAAGGGAAAAAAATAAAAATTAGTTAAGATGGGGCATTTAAACAATTTTTTAAAAACATTCGTAAATTGTAATTTTTAAATTTAAATGATTTTCGTGAAAATTTTACATATGCTGAAGTGAGGTAAGTATAACCATGGGGTAACTATAACCTCGTCTTTTCACTCAACTAATAAGCAGAAATTGGACCTGATACTTATCATATCTGTTTGAACCTATCTTTGTTATATTTAGTCTGAAGAATCAGAATCAAATATGAAACCGTGATAGCTTTAGAAGTCTTAAAAATTGATTACATTTTCACTCTCCGACAGATTGCCGATGTCAAAATTCGAAATATTACAATTGCTGTATTTGTGAAGTAAAGTCCACAGTTTTTAGGATTATATGTAACTGCAGATTTTTTTTCTTTTTCTTAATATTTTTTGTTCGCAATGAGGCGTTTAACCCGGGAAATATGTATCTCACTTAAATGCAACTAAGATACAAGTACTAGTCACCATAATTTCATCGTTCATAATTCTTTTATTTTGCCTGTCTGTTCTGTCTTTTAATTTTCAATGAAACCTAATATCCTGCTCCGTCTTTTTTTTTTTTTTTTTTTTTTTTTATTAAGGTTTTGTCGTTTTTATTTAAAAAACTTAAAAAGTCCCAGATTCCTGAAAATGTTTACCATCTAAACATTTGCCCTGCGCACTTTTTAATGTACTGTATATGCGTATAGTATACCTGCACTGTAAAAAAATGTTGTAATTTTTCCTGCACTTTCTGCGGTATATTTTCAAGTATTTATGCTGTGAAATAAATTCAAGCACTAAATGCTGTAAAATCGACTTCCTGTGGACTTTAGACAGGAACATCTGCTTGTGGAAGCATAACATCTGCGTCTCTGAACTCAGATGCAGATGAACCATGAACGAGGAATGAACAACGTGAAGAGCATAGAATGAAGAATGTCCATTCATCAGAAAGGTTAGTTTTTAATTTTTATATTAACATTTTGTACCTATTAATTAAAATTTCGTATTAGTTGCAAACATATTGTAGCATGTCTAGTTCATGACACCTATGACTTTTCTCTTAACGATTTACAATTAATTTAAAAAAAAAAAAATGTTTCTTGTTAATCATTCAGTATAGTCATTTTAGAAGTTTTTCATACAATTACATTTATCAAGTTATATGCTGGCCAAGGAAATGCTAAATGCACTTGTTTATATGAACAGATTTATGTTAACGTGTATAAACTTGCACTCATGAAATTCAACAAAAAATATTAATTATTTATTAAGCAATTTATCATAACAAATTGAATATGTTTATGATTACAAATTAATTTTTAACCCTAGAACACTAGTGGTACGTAAATTTTACGTGCGGTCTTCATTTAATGGTTTTTTTCTGCACTTTCCCTACTATCGATACACTTGTTTGAGTTTGAGTGTTTCGAAATAATTATTCAGATAATGAAAAATTAGTAATATTGGGTAAAACAGCAAATAATTAAACATATTTAAAAACAATATTAATGTAATATAAGCAAATAAAACGACTTTTATATGAGCACGTCAATTTTAGGTATCTCTAGTGATAGAGTATTTATGAACATGCTAGTGTTCTAGGGTTAAAAGAAGATTTTCTTAACTTGAACTCGAAATGTATTCCCTTTGACTTCAAGATAAATAATATAACAAGTATAAAAACATAGTCCTTAAGATATTATTTGACTTTTTTTTTTTTTACAGCAAAGAATGTTCGCATGACAGTATGATGCACATAGTTTATTTTAAAAATTAAAAGAGGTATATTTCTGGGGCCGAATCAGTGCAAAAATTGGGAGCGCTTTAGGGTCATATTCAATGACTTTGACCTTGAATGTTCCTTGTCATATTATATTTCATATTAAACTTAATTTATGTAGAGATACTTAGAGCTTAATTTGAAGATTTCATTAGGTCATTTTAAACGAAATTCTAATTTTACATTCCAAAATTTTCTTTATTTTAAGAATTCTAATACCAATTTAACACGTTAATCGCCATGTCAGTCATATGTGCCTGACAGTGTCAAATGTGATATAAAACCGCATCCACCATCGGTGGTTGACAGTGTAAAATATAATATAAAACTAAAAATATTACACTGTTTCAAGTAATTACTTAAAATTTATTTAAAATGTACTTAATTTTTATTTATTACATGATAATATCATTAAGGAATTTTAATGGATTTCATTAAGAATTCGCGTGGCGATCAACGTGTTAAATAGAGGTAGAATTACAAAAAAAAAAAAAAAAAAAAAAATAAATAATTAATTTAACTAAATCAGGATGAAAGTTCTTTTGTTTCAGTATAGCTTACAAATTCGCCTTCGGCGACCAGTGGGTTTGCGATCCTTCAGAAAACTCACCGTATTAAACTCCTGCTCGGTGACGTCTTCGACGTTGTTTTCCTGTTTCAAAATCTACGACCGCCTGTTCACTCACCCTGCAAACACTTTTGAAAATTCTGCCTGTAGCAAATTTCGACAATCAGCCGAAATTTGGCGCCAGTTGCATTCTATGCCCGTTTTATAATCTGAACCTGGATGTTTGCTCACCATCCAAACGATCTTTGAAAAATCTGGCCAGACAACTACGCTAGTTTAAATTTATGTGTATATCGGCCGACATGTAGCGCTGCTGTTAATTAACTGTGATCCGATAGTGGGGTTTTTGAATCCCGGAAGATTTTTCTCTCTTTTTTATTTATTGAATTTATTTTATTTTATGTATTTATTTATTTATTTTCAAAATCGATATCTGCTATAACAGATATACCTATGGAAATTAGATTTTATATTATATTTATCTGCTTTTTTAAATAATCTTACGTTTACTGTTTCCAGAATTTTTAATTTCTTTAGAATTCGAAACACACTCCTTTTTTTCAGGACATTTTCCAGCCATTATTCAGTAACGATAATTTTTTGGTTTATTTTATGATAAAAACTGCCATTCAGATTTTGAAACTATCTTGAAGAAAGACGGAAACTTCCAGCCCTCAACTTTTGTCATGAAATAAGCTATTAGAACGAGAGATCTATTTATTTCGGACAAAGTAGAGTAAATGAAAACAATTTTTTTCTTTTTCCCTTTGGCACCAAATAGAAATAGCATAAAAGAAATTTTAAAACATATATGTAACTGCTGCTAAAGAACGCAATTTCATATTTTAAGGAAAAGAATGTGCTATTTTTATTTTTATTCATTTATTTATTGCGCTTTTTAAATATTTTGACCAAATGAAATAATAATAATAATAATAAATAAATAAATAAATAAATAAATAAGGATTTTATTTCATTTTTCTCGTTTTTTTGAAAAATCAATATAAACGAGGAAAAAATACATATATTGGATTCGTAAAAATTTTCGATCTCCGTTTTTTGATGGATTTAAACGTTTTCGGATGTCCTGAACACGATTAGTTAACTTTTAGAAAAATTGCTAAAGAAAAAGATTTACTTTTCTCCCCCCACCCCCACCCCATACAAAATAATTTGTGTTTAAAATGTGCTCAAAAAAACCCAAAATCTGTATCGACCGACTACTGAATTCGATTTACCCGTAATAATCTGTATATATATACTGTAAACTCTCGATTATCCGCAAACGGATTACACACGTTGTGGATAATTCGTGGAGCGGGAAATGGGCGAAATCAGAAGAAAGTTTTTTTTTTTTTTTTTGTTTTTTGTTTTTTTTTTTAAGTCATCAACAATAAACAGATACAAATGATAGCTTTAAAAAAAAAGTAAATATAAAGAATTATGTGGTTTTTTGCTTTATTTGTTCTCCAGTAGAATACGCTACCAAACACGTCAAGATTTCAATTTATTTCAAAACATTGATGTGACCGCTTTTTCTTTTTTCTTTCACACCAGTTTTCCTGGTGGGTACTTTCTTTAATATTCAATCGTAATTAAATATTGGAGAATAAAATGTGGCAGTTATTCACAATTCTGTGGAATAAACTAAATGTTTGCATGTCTGCGGTACTGTTTAATTTAGAGTATAAATTAGATTACAAATTGAACCATGGCTTCATCTTAAGTTCACTTTTTTACTTTCTTCTATATGTAATATAGAGAAAGTATTGGATTCGTAAAAATTTTCGACCTCGGGTTTTTGATGAATTTACACGTTTTGAGAGCTGTAGAACACGATTTGACCATTTTTAGAAAATGTCTGTCTGTCTGTCTGTGTGTGTGTGTGTGTGTGTGACAAAATTTTGTGGCAACTGTATCTCAAGAACTACTGCACAGAATTTCATACAAATTGGTATGTAGTTGCACCTTGACATAAATTAGTGCCTATCAACTTTTGGTAAAAATTGTCTTACAGGTTGCGTTGCCATCCCGCTTTTTCTAAATTTTTTACATGGTGATATAGGACAAAATTTTGTATAAACGTGCATAAAGAGAATTATTTTTTAGTAATCATTATGAAATTTACAAGAATTATTTATAATAGAGATAGTCAACTGGGAAAAAAATTTTGTATGCGTAGGTACCTCGCCACCCCCCCTGGGGGGGAAGTACCCCCTCGAGGGGAGTAAATTTTCAAGATGGGTATCTTTCGAAAGGTCTCGTCAATACCTTTAAAACGAATGGTTGAACTATAAATCTGTGATAATTTAAAACAAAGTTATCGATTTTTTTTTAATTAAAAAAAAAAAAAAAAAAAAAAAAAAAAACAGAAAAAAATCGTATTTTTTTTTTAACGAAATTTAACCAGACTTGGTATTTAGTTGGCCCCTGACATAAACTGAGGCTGATTAGATTTGGGGATCAATCGCTCAAAAGGTGGCGCTGTGATCGTATTTTTTCTAAACTTTTAACATGGCAGTGGGGGGGGGGGGGTAAATTTTCAAGATCGGTATCTTTCGAAAGGTCTCGTCAATACCTTTAAAACGAATGGTTGAACTACAAATATGTGGTAATTTAAAACAAAGTTATCGATTTTTTTTACTTTTAACGAAAAAAAAACTGAAAAAAATCGTTTTTTTTTTTTTTTTTTTTTTTTTAATATTCTTACTGCGTGAATTTGTATAGGGAAATATAGAAGAAAGTCTTGTGGTGGCCACAACATACTAGTTTTTTAATGTTTTTTACATCCTATAGTATATGAAGTACAGTCAAACCTCGTTGACGTGAATTACTTTTAACATGAACTGTTTCCACAATCCCCGTCAAAAAGATTAGTTACTGATAACATGAACAAATTTTTAATCCCCCATGAGATTCACGTTAATGAGGTTCGACTGTACAAATAATTTTACTTTTTATAAATATTTTCATCGTTTGTATTACGTTTTATATACGATACATTCAAGTTTTTAAGCTAGAATGCATTTTATGTCATTTCAATTTCATGTTCAGCCTTTTTGCGGTTTATGTACGAAACGGATCTCAATTTTGCGGATAATCTATTATGCTGTATCTATATACATGTATGTTCAAAAAAAAAAAAAAAAAAAAAAAAAAAAAAACATTAACATCTTTTAACGCAGATTATAAACTAAGCATGTCAAAACGGAAATCAGAAATTCTCTCTGAGTAAGATAAACAAATACTGGATGAAAGTTGAAAATGAACCCGATGAGTTTATTCACTCTAAAACGCCTAAGCATCACAGTTTTCCTTCAATCAAAGACACTGACCATACCACAACTATGACTTTTATATACTGTAGATATAGATATTGAATGAATGGCTTGCTTTTTATTTTTTTCCTCTGTCTCAAAGTGCAAGCGAATTACTATAAATTTATAACTGTCTATCATTAATTTTAATGCGTGTTAGTGTATGTTTAATAGGAGACACATATAAACTTGGTGTTAGAGATTTTTACATTTTTAATTTTTTTTACGTTTTAAGATTAAAAAAAAAATATATATATATATATATATATATCTTAACTTTTTAACGGAATGACACCTTAGAACATTGAAAGAACGAGCTCTGGCATTCCATTATTTAATATTTTAATTATAATAAAGCACAATCACAATAACTATATACATCGCGCGCAGTAAACAGAACATTAGGATACATAAGAACGATTATTCTTACAGGCCGCTGCTTGCGGCCCATGGCCACAGGGGCGTCTTACACGAAAACAGCTACATCTCTCAGCGAGAGCCGACGAACTTCTGACTTCTGAAAACAAAATGTTTTCACTTCATTTTAATGATCGGCAAAATATCATTAGATATTTTGCCGAGAATGGCGACAGCGCCGTCTATATTCTTTTAAATGATAGGGAAGATGGCTCAATATCGATAGGCTATTTAATATATTCGTAAGAGTTTGAATTTAGCGCTACATCTTTAAATATTATTTCTTCCTTTCTTTTCATTTTTTTCTTTTAATTTATTCCCTTGTTTATTTATTTATTTTTACGCAATAATAACATTATATGTTTTAAAAGAAAAAAAAAAAGGTAGCATTTTCTTGTTCTAAGCATTAGTTAATAAACAATATGGCATTTTTAGCAGTCATAGCTACGTTTAAAAATAAAACTGCAATTAAATATCAACCCTTCAAAATCATTTAAAATTTCTGTAATCGCTTTTAAGAGTATTATGGCTGACACAAAGAAATCTCCCCCCCCCCTCCTTTTTTTCCCGTTTAACCCATATCCTACCAAGCATTGAAAAAATGTTTTTCATGAATAAGAAATTCTTGCCTTTTTCTTGTATTTACAAATAAAAAGGATTTTTTTTTTTTTTTTTTTTTTTTTTTTCAAGCATGTCAAAAAGTAATGGATTCAGGTTTCATAATGGCCTGGCCTTAGTATATATATATATATATATATATATACCTGAATCCATTACTTTTTGACATGCTTGAAAAAAAAAAAAATCCTTTTTATTTGTAAATACAAGAAATAGGCAAGAATTTCTTATTCATGCACTAAAATATCTCACAGCATTTATTTTTTTTTTTTTTTTTAATGTAAGCTTAAAGACTAATAATTTTTTATAAAAGTGTGTGAAACTGTTTAACCCATATTTCACCCTCGTCCTAAAATAGGACACCATGCATAAGTGATGTTTATATAAATTCCTTTGAATATTTTAATTCAAATTAAAGACGATATATTATTTAAAAGTCCAATAAATACATATGTGTCTTTATCGTTAGTTTAAATTAACGTTTAATATATGTTTTTTAATTTTTAAAATGACGATTTTTAAAGATTTATTCATTACATTTTCAACATATTATTACTTAAAAGGTTTTACATTCAAGAATAATGGATATACAAGTTTATTGAAGTAATATTCTACACTTTGTACTGGTAAAACAATTATATAAGTATATATATATATATATATATATATATATATATATTCTAAAAAAGGAATTCTGAGTATAAATAATAACCAAATGAACCTAATAAAAATTTCCAATATTTTATTCAGTGTCTATTTGTGGACTAATTTAAACATTTCGGTTATAATGTGAGAATTGAAGGTGTTTGTCTGCCCTTGGGACCTAGGCTAGAGGGGAGTACACTCAATAGCAGTTTTCCTGTGAGTTTTGGAGAAAAAACACAGAAAATTCCGTACGGCTGTGCGAATGGACATGACCTGGTTTTGAACTAGCTTTCTACGAGTCGGGTCGACTTGAGAACATCATTAAAAAAAAAATTTACAATTGAAAGCATAAATTTGTTATAGCTCTTTAACTGATTTTAGACACGTGTCGAAGCTCCGTTTTCCTATACGCGGATACCCACCTGAAAAAAAATCCGTATACGTTTTCTTTTCTTCAACAAATCGAAAACTGATCATCTATAGAAATTGTATGAAAATTTTAAAGTACTGTATTAAAATTTTTATTTACTATTGTTAATATATGTATATATACACATATAAGAAATACAACATAACCTTGCTTTTACGTTTTGAGAATTTAAATTATTTCTTAATTTACATTTTTTTTTTTTTTTTCTTTATTTTTCTTTAGATATCTTTATTTTCAATGAATTTTAATCCTCGCTTTTATGTTAATGAAATTTTGAATTTTCTTCCATTTACATTTGTATATGCAGAATATATACAGGGAATACTTGTTGTAATTTAATTAAAAAAAGTAATGTAAAATAAACACATAAAGGAAACGAATGCCATCAAGGCAGATTATATTCTTTATCGCCTTCTCTAGAACAAATAAATAATGCACCAAGCAAAACTATCACCGGAGGAAGCTAAGTTGCTGATTATGGGAATTTAAAGTGATCAATGACCCTTAAATAGCAGATGTTTAACTGTGAATCACATACATGCTACACAAATAATTATAGTAATGTTAAACATCCACATTGGAAAAAAGCAATAAAGAATAATACATCATTTTTTCCCCAGACTATAAGTATTAAACAATAAATTACAACCATTTAAATTGAAGTGCATTTTTTACTTTCTTCTATATTCAATAAAAGAATTGGATTCATAAAAATTTTCGACTTCGAGTTTTCGACGGATTTACACGTTTTGAGAGGTCTAGAATACGATTTTATCATTTATAGAAAATGTCTGTCTGCCTGTGTGTGTGTGACAAAAATTTTGTGGCGATTGTATCTCCGGAACTACTGTTCAGAATTATATATGCATTTATATGTAGAGGCACCGTGACCTAAATTAGTGCCCATCAATTTTTGCCAACCGATCAACAGGTGGCGCTGCTATCAGCAATTTTCGAGATTTAGGAGGAGGCTATATCTCAGGTTCTATTGAGTATAATCAAACAAAGCTTAAAATGTGAAAAGGCTATTACGAGACATTATGATGATCCAATTTGAATTCTTATCGGGTTATAAAAACGTATTTTTTAAGATGCCATTTATAGGCAATAAAAATACATACTTTGGATATTTAGTGTTAGTTGTCTCTTAAGATGCAAATCGTTTGCATTCATCCTGCTAGATAATTAAAAAAAAAAAAAAATATATTGGCACTTAGTAAAATATAGGAAAGTATAAAAGAAAGTCTTGTGGTGGCCACAACATACTAGTTTACTCTTGAAGTTAACAATTTACATAAATCGTTAAAAATTATCATTGATCTATTTTTCAGATTTTTTAATTTTTAAACTAAACAATTAGTGATTACATTTCAAATTATTTCTTAAATAATTTACCAACTGTATGACAGTGAAAATTTACCTTATTTTATAATTAAAAAAAGTTTTGTATGATTTTTAGATGAATAAGTAATTTTTATTTAATTTTCGGGTTTCGGGTCGGGTTCGGGTCTAAAGACAGCGGGTTTGGGTCGGGTGCGGGTCGTAAAAGTTTCTCTACTGTGGGTTCGGGTCGGGTTTCGGGTTGATATAAAATTTATCTGTCGGGTTCGGGGTTCGGGTCGGGTGTGCAGGACTCTAGGTTAGACCTTAAAATTTCATAGGAATGAGTGAAAAGACAAAGTATAAACAGAAAGCAACCTGATAGCTACGAAGAAACCGAAACTAATTACAAAACGTTTATTCTACGCTTACGTCATCAATAATCGATTGTAAAATCATTCGATTATTAAAATCATTCGAAAGCAAATCACTCGATTATCAAAGTCATTCCCATCTCTACCGCCTACACTCAGTAATGCCAGATGGTCGAAAATTATTTCCCCAAACAGTTCTTCAAATTTTCCCAAATCAGGGTGTTTTTTTTTTTTTTTTTTTTCTCGAAAAAATCTCCAGCTTGATTTGTATTAAAGAGAAAAAATAAAAATTTCTTCAAAAAAAAAAAAAAAAAATCAAGCAGATTTTTCTATGATTTAAGCTCAGATTGTTCTTCAAATGAAGGCAATTTTTGAAAAAAATCCCCAAATAACAATAAAGCTATTGAAAGTCTCTAGTCGTAGGGATAAATCATTATGTTGCGAACATTGACAGAAAGTTGAAGAACTCCCCAAAATAGTCCCCACAAACACTTGGTCCTCAAAATTGTCCCCAGAAGCCTCGAAAATCCCCAATCTGGCATCACTGCCTACACTGTAAAAAAAAAAAAAAAAAAAAAAAAAAAGAAAGAAAGAAAAACAGTATTTTACAACAAAAGGTGCTGGCACCGCGGCTGCCAACACAGTTGCTGTAAAATTTACAAGCTGCTGCTTTTATGGTGCTGTAAAATTTACTGCAGTTTGCTGTGAATTTTTCAAGATGTTGTTTTTAGTAGTGCTGTAAAATTAACTGCACTTTGCTGTGAATTTCACAAGATGCTGTTTTAAAAAGTGTTGTAAAATTAACTACACTTTGTTGTAAATTTTACAACACTTTTTAAAACAGCATCTTGTAAAATTCACAGCAAAATGCAGTTAATTTTACAGCACTACTAAAAACAGCATCTTGTAAAATTCACAGCAAAGTGCAGTAAATTTTACAGCACCATAAAAAACAGCAGTTTGTAAATTTTACAGCAACTGTGCTGGCAGCCGCGGTGCCAGCACCTTTTGTTGTAAAATGCTGAAATTTTTTTTTACAGTGTGCCCCAAGTCTTAAGACAAGTAGAACAACGAAAAGCAGAATTTTCATTTTTTTTTTCTTCCTTTAAATGAAACGTTGTTAAATTGAAAAATGTTAACCAATTAATTACAGTTTATGCCTAACAGTTTAAAAAGTGTAAGTGTAATAGCAACTGAAAGGAAAAAATTGAACTAGGACAAAACTTAGTGACATTTACCCTGTTTCACCCTATTTAATATTATTATATATGGATTCAAATTTTCCTAACTCTAAGACAGTAATTTTCAAAATGAATAAATAATTCTAACGTCTACTCTCCCGTTAAAAAATTTATTTGCTCATTTGTTATGCTCTTAGCCTACTCCAATTTATTCTATTTTATAATTATTTTTAATATTTAATAGTGTTAGAAGTTTACTTCAGAATAAAAGCCACATCTCTAAGATTCTGGGCCTCTTGAAACGAAAAAGAATGCAAACCAAGGTAATTTTAGGAGTTTTGGCTCGCTTTGGAAAAAGGTATAAAGCAAACAGTTACGTAATTTAATGAACATTAAGAATTTTGTATTTGGTAGATTAGAAATCAATTTCCGAAAAAAGTAATTTTCTCAGTTAAAATTTAGCCTCTTTTTGGTGAGTGAAAAATCATTTCAGAAATCAAACTGTTTTGACTTCTTTTATCAATTTTTACAATCTTGAGGGTTTTTTTTCTTTATAAAGATAAGTATGAGAGTTTTGTCTTCGCCATAAAATTAGTATTTCCTTATAACCCACGTTCCGGCATTTGGAAAACATTGCAGGAATTAAACGCTTTTATCTATTTTGTAAAAACCAACGATAAAGATTTTTTGAAGGTTATAAATCGCTCTGACAGGTTGTAACCACAAGAAAAATCTGTTCTTACATTTTACACGATTTTCTTCTGAGTGAAAAATATTAATTTTAAAAAAATGCATAATTTAATTTAAATGGCAATTGTTTTACTTTTGAATCAGTACTAACACTTATTTTAATAATTTTATAATTGAGGTGGTAAATGTCATAAAGGTAATTTTCTTCAGTGAAAATTGACGCTAAATGTACCAGACTATTTAACAGAGTGAAACTTTCAATACAAAGAATGATTAAAGTGAACTTTCATGTAACTGCCAGTTGCATAATAAAATATGCCCTTTAAAATTTCCAAATCATTATAAATCCCTTGGAATGTTTCGGGTAAATACTTTTTTCGTGAACATTAATGGAAGAAAGATGATTTACGTAAATAGAATTTTAACGACCTTAATTTTATGAAAATCTGATGATTTTTTTTTTAAGCTTATAACAATAACAATAAATTATTATAGATTATGCCTGTTTGTCTAAATTGTAATTGAAAATCTTTATGCTCGACAAAGTCATTCATTTTCATGCGTTTAAAGATTTTAAAATTAACGTTATTTTAAACATTAACTATTGAAGTTACTTTTTTAAGTTTTTTTACGAAACGCAAAGGTTAAAATTAAATGAGATAAGAAAATGTAGTCGGCAGCAAAAGTATCCGAGTACTAGCAAGAATTCCTATATTAAAAAAAAGCACACTTAATACTGTTTTGTTAAGTAAATCCTTGTCAAATCCTGTTCTTAGTCTTTTTTTTTTTTAATTTCTCATTTACAATGGTTAAAACATTAATTTATTATTTTAAAATTTACACCTTAAATATATATATATATATTTCGGCAGTTTCTTTTTTATTTATTTATTTCAGTTCCTATGCAGTTAATTTCGTATTTACTGAAGTAGTATTAGTGGTTTCTCTTGAATGAATTTTATTAACAGTGTTTTTATTTTATACTAGCAGGCTTTGCCCGCTTCGCTGGACATTAAACTTAAATGAGTTGTCAAAATCCCATATCTTTATTAATAACCCAAGTTCTCGCTGTGATTGGTAGAGGTTTTCTCGCTCGCAAAGTGAGGAGTCTAGGTCTCCACTGTCTTCGGCACAACTTACCCACTTCTTACTTCCCCTTCCTCAGCGGGTGAGTTCGAAGTTTTGGAAAATCCCACTAATGTACATAATGCGTACACTTAATCAATATACAGTCTGGGTCCCCACTGACTTAGGCACAACTTACCCACTTGTTACTTCCCCTTCCTCAGTGGATCAGTTCGAAGTTTTGCAAAATCCCACTAACGTACATAATGCGTACACTTAATCAATATCCGCACACCAAAATTCGCCATTCTAAGATAATTCAAAGCGAATTCAAACGGAAAAACATGTTTTTACACATGTTTATTGGGAACGACTTCAGTATAAACCCACAACGATATTTGGCGATTTTGGCTAAATCATAAATCTAAAAATCATATATGATAAATGATAAAATCATAATCTAAATCATAAATCCAAAATAAACAAAATATTAGGCTGCCATATTATATCGCAAACAGTCCAGAACGACATCGTTATCCTTCAAAACAACGCCAAAGAAAAATCGCCAAATTCAGCTGTGGGGTTATACAGAAGTTATACCGTTTATTGCCCTCCGACTCCGAGAAGGGGGGGGGGAGATTTCGAATTTCGTGAAATCCAGTTACAATAAGTGCCGGATGCAAACAAACAATTTACGCACCAAATTTCGTGACCACAGAAGTCTTTAATAGAAAATATAAATAAATAAGTACAAAATGCACAGCTTTAGTATGGGAACCCTTTGGTGACTTTAAATATTTTAAGCCATTTTTGCGATGAACTGAATTGGCTATCTCAATTGTGCAATCAAAGATCTTGGCGAGAAACGTCCGAGCTACTTCGGTTCCGAATTTCAAATTTTGCCAAAGGGATCCAATACTAAAGCTGTTCCATATCGAATCTAGGTTGAAAACGGAAAAAGGGTAAAATAAATTAGAAATATCAGACCTATATTTATAAATTTGGTACCAAATGAAAGAGGCGATTTTTCTGAATCCAGGGGTGCAAACAGTTTTTCGATGCGACAATTAGATATTAAAAAAATAACTAAAGTATGAAATTTAAGTGGCAACGGAAAAACGGAAAAAGGGGAAAATAAATTAGAAGTATCAGACCTATCGTTACAAATTCAGTACCAAATTAAAGAGATGATTTTTCTGAATCCTGGGGTGTAAACAGTTTTTCGATACGACAATTAGATGTTTTAAAATTAATTAAAGTATGAAACTCAGATTGCAAAACTTCATTTAAATCTTTTCATAATTTGTAGTGCGATTCACGCGAATGAAAAAAGTCTTTATCTTAAAAATTTATTTTTGCATTTTATTTTTCCATTCAAAGCGTTTTAGTGAAAAAATATTTATGGCGCATGCGCAGGCGTTTTTTATCCACAATTTAAACACTAATCAGAATTTTGAAAATTTCTATAGATATAATTTCAAGTTGGGTGAAGACCTAAGTTTCTGCCAAGCGCCGTTAAATTCCGTCCAGCCGTTCTCGAGTGATGCCCGGACAAACGGGTTTTAGTCTTTTACCCCCCAGGGGGGAACGGGGGAGAATTTCCGAAAAGTTGATGGATATAATTTTAAGTTAGGTGAATACCTAAATCCCTGCCAAGCGCCGTTGAATTCCGTTCAGCCGTTCTCGAGTGATGCCCGGACAAACGTGTTTTAGTCTTTTACCCGCTAGGGGGGGAACGGGGGGGAATTTCCGAAAAGTTGATAGATATAATTTTAAGTTGGGTGAAGACCTAAATTCCTGCCAAGCGTCGTTGAATTCCGTCCAGCCGTTCTCGAGTGATGCCCGGACAAAAAAAGCGACATTCGGACACGATGACATACACACAGACACACACACACACACACACACAGGCAAAATTTTCTGAAGTCATTTTCGGCTTTCATGGGGTGTGAAACGTGAAGATATCGCAAAATTTTTCGATTCCGACAAATTTACAGACAAAACTCTGATTTTATTAATATAGATTAAATTTTATACATTAAAAATATTTCAAATTCTTTTTTTGCCGGCAATTTTAACATGTTGTTATTTATCAGAAAAATAAAATTGTTTATAGCAGTGTAGTGATAAACAATCTGGAGAAATATAACTATGAAAAATGATTATAGAATGTATAAATAAAATTATTATTGACTATTAGAGAAACATATAGTTATAAAGAACACAAATAAAATATTTTAAAATTACAATTAAGTAAACATTTTATAGGTAAAATAATATTTTGTCAAATTTTTCATTCGAAATTAAATTAATTAAATAAGGATTTTTGAATCTTCATTACTGTCACTTTCTATTGTTAAAAGAAAGAAAGATAGGTAGAAATCTACATATTTTTTTAATTTCATCCGATAGTGATTGCTGCTATTCATAAGAT
This sequence comes from Salticus scenicus, assembly GCA_963930645.1. Taxonomy (NCBI): domain Eukaryota; kingdom Metazoa; phylum Arthropoda; class Arachnida; order Araneae; family Salticidae; genus Salticus; species Salticus scenicus. The sequence continues at coordinate 179,315,976 of OZ005649.1, forward strand.
TCATAAATGTGGCACAGTTTTCAGAGAAAAGGCGACATTTTAAAAAGACATTATGCTTTTTTAAAACTTGAAAAAGAAATTTAAAGAGTGGAGAAAGTGATCTTTATGTTTTGATTAAAAAAAAAAAAAAAAAAAAAATGAAAGGAGAATTAAATTGATTAAATGTAGATTATTGTATCTTTATTCGTTCCATTTTCTAAGAAAATGAAAAAATAAATATATATATATATATATATATATATATATATATATAAATGAATATGCGATTTTTTATACTATTTTTCAAATTCACTGAAGCTGTATTTCAAAGACAGACTAAATAAAAAAGTTTTCAATAACGTCAAAATTACATTGTTCTCACAGAATCTTTTCCCTCTACCAACTTTGAAATTAGAGATCAAGAAGATTAATCAGGATTTCTAAATTTTTTCTTCTAATGAGAATTTAATCGTATTTAAGATAAAACGTTTATTTTCGTTTTCGTCGTCGGCAGGCAAACTAATATTATTGCTTGGGAAAATTCCTTATGCAATTTATTCATTAAGTTTTATTATTATTATTATTATTATTATTATTATTATTATTATTATTATTCCGTTTTCACGTTCAGAGAACTTACAACGAAATGTTAAAAAATAAAAAAGTCAGTTTTCAGAAGACAGAAACCAAGACAGACTGTTTAAATTTTCTGAGCAGGAAAACGAAATTAAAAAATAAAAAAACTCTAGAACAAACTTTTCTATGGAATAACAAGTAAATAATCTTAAACACTATAACGTTTTCATTTGTATTTCATTCCACCGGTATTGAAGTGTCAAAACTAAAAATCATTGAAAGTTTCTGTTTCTTCTTCTTCTTCTTTTTTTTTCTTTTCCCCATTTCTCAAAATCGAGACTTTACAATGAGTTGGTTCTCAGATAGTAATAAGTAACAGCAAACTTATATATGTATATTTTCAATAGTATAATTAATGAAATTAGAAATTAGAAAAAACTTACATAGAAGAAATAATCTCAAAGGTATGGGACTCGTTGAGTGTCCTTTTAAAAATACAGATCTTTGCTTAAAGCTCTTACGAAACTAGTCTTCAAAGACAGAGATAATTTCCAATCTTTACTTTATCCTATTTGCCTGAAAAGAAAAGAAATTAAATATGTGAATGCGAGTTGCTTCATTATTTATTTACTTATTTAAAGTTACTCATTTTTACTTTCTCTTACCCATAGGGTCGAGAAAGTATTGTTTTAGGGTGAAATTTTCGAATGTGAGTTTTTCTTGTATTTACATGTTCTGAGGTCCCCTGAATACGAAAATCATGTTTTTAGAGAATGGTCTGTGTGTCTGGCTTTTCGTTGAGATGACGCAAATGGTTCGTGTACAGGGACATTCAAAAGTATTCAAATACATTACGTCTATGGGGGAAATTGCAGGTAAGTAGAGTTTAACATCTATAGACTGCACTAAACCAAATGAAACGAATATATATATATTTTGTAATAGAGATAGTCAACTTTGGAAAAAATTTTGTGTATGTAGGAGCTCCCCTCTCGAGGGGAGTAAATTTTCATGATGGGTATCTTTCAAAAAAACTCACCAGTACCTTTAAAACGAACGGTTGACCCATCGATCTGTGATAATTTAAAATAAAGTTATCGATTTTTTTTCGTTTAAAAAAAAAAAAAAAATGTAATAATGAGAATAAATTCAACTTTTTTTTTTTTTTTTTTTTTTTTTTTTTTGTTTAGTGTTATACTACTTCTATAATATGGAAATCGTTTGCATTATAATTTGTTTAAATAATAATTTTAATAAATTATTTTTTAATAATCGAATTAAATTCTATATAAATGTAGGTGCATTAATGTAACGGGGGGGTTGAGGGGGCGGTAGCCCCCCTCACACAGAACTAATTATCATATAAAACTCTTCCGAAGCCTGATTTGAATTGTTTAACACAGGTTTACATTACAGTACTCGTTACCTTACCTCTTAATTTACAACCTGTATTTATAGTATTAAATTTCAAGGTAAGAGAAAGTCGTGTGAGTGACACACCAGATTATTTTATAACTAAACATCCGAAAAATATAATTTTTCCACAAAAAAATTTTTTAATTGATATTTCTTCAAAATTTAAAACTTTTAGCATAAATTACTTCTGAATGCGACTTTTACTTTTTACTTTCTCTTATTGATTTTAGGTCAAATTTTCAAAACTGAATTTTTGTTATATTTACATGGTCTAGGGTTCCTTGAATCCGAATAACACGTTTTTCGCGGTTGTCTGTGCGTGTGTCTGTGTATGTGTGTCTGTACGTCTGTTGGCAAGATTGGCAAGTTGATGACAAATTAATAACAGCTTTGTTTTTATTTTTTATTTTTTAATAATTGTAGACACGATAATTCAACGGGGGTTGAGGGGGGCAGTAGCCCCCCTCACAAAGAGTTATATGTCAATTAAAACTGTTCCTAAACCTATTTTGGATTATTTTTTATAGTACATTGACCTTTATTATCGTACGTTATTGATCTTAAGACTTAATAAGCACAATCTACCTTTATAATACTGAAATGCAGGTTAAGAGAAAGTCGCGTGAGTGACACACTAGATTATTATTTTATTTTTATTTTATTTATTTATTTATTTTATTTTATTTTATTTTATTTTATTTTTTTGTGTTTGCGTGGGTATGCAGATGATTTTTCAAGAAATGCTATTTTTATTACGTTATTTCCATTTTTTTCCCGTATTTTTATGTCTAACATTAATTGTTTTTTACGTTACTTTTTATAATTCTGTGAAGATATCGAGCACTGTTAGGGAATTTTTGAATAATTCTTTTGCCATCATTGCAGCCATCATATTCGCCATTATATTTATCCCTTCAGTTATAAATGCCCCCCAAGATGTTATAAGCTGTATATATATATACATTTAAATTTTCACCGTTATTGTTTCACCATTTCATAATTTCCACCATTCCTGGGGGGGGGGGGGGGGGGTATGCATTTTTTAACATGTAATCTTCAGATGTTAGTGCTGTTTCTTAAAATTCTTAATGTTTATTATCATAGATTTGCTTCCTGGTTTCTGAACATTGAAATTATTAAAAAAATAATTAAATTCAATAAAAATAATAATAATAATTCTGAATTTTTGACAGAGTTGCATGAAAAAACAGCGCAATTTTCGGTACATTTTACACCATGTATGGCCTTGTAAGATTAGTTGTAATAAAAAAAAAAAAAAAAAAAAAACTTTTGTTTAAGCACTAGTCAACTCTGTTTTGAACAAATGTTCAAAATTTCAACAAGATCAGCCTATTACTTTTGGAGAAATCGTCCCCACTGCATTGCTGAAGGGTCCCGAGATACCAGTCCATTCAGTTTCCAAATTTTTTAATGAAAATTTTATTAATATTATGTTAGCTGGAAAGTTCTGTCGTATTTTATTACCTGCAGGTAATTTTACCCGTCAAGTGAAGACAAGTAGGTAGTAGAATGTGTCATGTGTAATCTTATTATTTAGTGTACCTCTCACTTGATATAAGAAGACTACTTGCAATATCCTTCATTATTTAGTTGTAAAGTACTAGGTAAATAAGATGGCAGTGGATAAAGTGAATTTAAGACATTGCATTTGATATGAATTCGAGAAAGGAATGAAACCATTGGTTGCTTGTACAGTCGGTAACAAAAGTGTCCGAACACTGGCAAAAATTCCTATGTAAAAAAAGTGAACTTCATACGGTTTTGTTAAATAAATTCTTATCGAATCATGTTCTTACACTGACTAAGAACAGGATTCGACAAGGATTTATTTAACAAAACCGTATGAAGTGTACTTTTTTAACATAGGAATTTTTGCTAGTGTCGGACACTTTTGTTACCGACTGTAAAATTGTATGTGACTCGTTGGAAAGTGAAGATGTTCGGACCTGCCAAAGATGGTTTGCCGAATTTCGCCCCGGAGATTTCTGTCTCAAAGAAAGTCGTCGATCTGGATGGCCATCCAAGGTCAATAATGGCAGTTTGCTGTCCATGCTGGAGAGTAACCCGCATCTAATCACTAACGCAATTGCAAAGGAACTCGGCATGCACCTTTCTACTGCTGAGGGATGCATCGAACATTTTGGATTTTTCTTGAAGCAGAGTACTAGAGTTGCGTACATTTTGACGGAAAGAAATTTATGTGATCGTGTGAGAATATGTTCATCCTCCTAGTTAAATACAATGTGGAGCTGTTTCTGCACAAACTCATTGTGGAAGATGAAAACTGGTTCCTTTACGAGAATATAAAGAGAAAAATAAATTACTGGAAGCTTAAAATATCAGCCACAATTATTGCAAAACCAGATCTTCATTATTAGAGGGTTATGCTCAGATTGGGGTGGGGTAGAAGAGGTCCAGTGTATTCGAGCAACTTAAATAGGGGCAAATTATCAATGCGACCCATTGAAACTAGCCTGATAAACTGAATGCAGCTATCAAGGAAAAACGGGCAGTATGAGCGATCAGAATAAGAATTATATCCCGTCAAGATAATACAAAAACACATACTGCAATGAATACGCAACAAAATTTTAATGGGTTTGGAGGGACGTTCTTAGTCATCCACCATATGCACCTGACATAGCTCCATCAAATTGTTATCTGTTCCGATCGCTTCAGTATTATCGGACGGTAAAAAAATAAATTTAAAATAAAATACTATTTTCGAAGCTATCTCTATGGAAGTTGCCGAATATTTTGGGTCCAATAATGAGAACTTCTACGCTAGAATGATCGACAAGCTGCCTAAGAGATAACAAGGTATAGTTACAAATAATGGATATTATATTATTGATTAAAATGTAAATAAACGTTATTAAAATTGATTCATATATTTCGTACATAATACGACAGAACTTTCCCGCCAAATTAATAATTGTTTAAATGTTGCTCTTCTGTATGCTCAAAATATTGAATAAAAATTTTTATTTATTACATAAAAAAGATAGAGAAAATAATCTTTTCCACAGCCTTCGAAACCCATGTAACACCTTATAATAGAAAAATAATATTTAAATAAGATCAATAAACTTTAATCTCAGATCTAATGAAAGCATAAAGTATGATGTTTGTATTGAATTATTTGAAAAAATTTGACCATTATTAATCAGTACAGCCATCAAAGTACAGTCGGTAACAAAAGTCTCCGAACACTAGCAAAAATTCCTATGTAAAAAAAGTACACTTAATACAGTTTTGTTAAATAAATCCTTGTCGAATCCTGTTTTTATACTGACTAAGAACAGGATTCGACAAGGATTTATTTAACAAAACTGCATTAAGTGTATTTTTTTTATATTGGAATTTTTGCTAGTGTTCGGAGACTTTTGTTACCGACTGTAACAACTATCGACTTAGTATATTGAATATAAAAAAGCAGATCCCAAAAAGCTTTATTCTGCAACTTTTAAGCATAAAAGTTATGATGACCATTCCTTTCGTTGTTGTTGTTCTTTCAATTGTCTTACTAGCTTGTTAGAAAATGAGAAAATATATTAAATACTAGACAAAATTTAAAATAGATATATGCAGTAATTCTACAATGAAATTAATTTTTTTTTTACTTTTTACACTAAAAAAATAAAAAATAAAATCTTGTTTATCACTCACTCGACGTTCTCTTACCCTGAAATTTAATAGTACAAATACAGATTCGAGATTAAGGAGTAAGAAAACAAGTACTGTTATATAAAGCTATGTTAAAACAATTCAAATTAGTCTTCGGAAAAGCTTTATTTGACAAATAACTCTGTGTGAGGGGGTACCGCCCCCCTCAACCTCCCGTTTCATTATTGTACCTCCATTTATATAGAATTCAAATCTGTTATTAAACTCAAAAGTTCATTTAAAATTATTTAGGCAACTTTCACACGCAATATTCCTTGAAACCTGTCAGTCTTGATCAAACTTTTCCAGCAACAAACTTATATTAACTTCAAAATACGACTTTTGGATCTCCTGAAATTATTCTTTTTTAAGTTAATCTAAGAGACACAGACAAAGATCAAGCGTTAAAAACTTGATATCGGTATTCAGAAAGCCACAAAACGTGTAAATATACAAAAAAAAAAAAATGAATATTTAGCTTTTAAAAATACATTATTAACCGTATGGCATGAAGCATTACTTTCAATTCCTGCGCAGCTTTCTTCGACATGGTAAAATAATTTAGTAAAGCTCTTTCACTAAAAATAAAGAAGAATGTTATGGCTTAAATATCTGCAGCCCTGTATACCTCCTGAAGATTATGTACTCACCACATGGCGCACATAAATATAATCCTATATTAATAACACACGGCACAACCAGGTATACACTTCCTTAAATTCCAAGTATTGTTGCATTATTATCTAGTTCTTTTGTGTAGCCCTGTAAACGAACAGAGAATGATTTCCATACTATGTTCCACACGAAACGTGTTTTTACGCATATAAAATATATATGTTCATATCATTTTGTTTAGTTCAGTCTACAGATGTTAAATTCTACTTACCTTCAATTTCCATCATAGGCGTATGTATTTGAATTCTCTTGGGGGACCCTGTACACGAACCATTTGTTTGATCTCAACGTAAAGTTTAGTGTAGCATCTTTATATGATACACATTTAGAATACCAAGTTTGGATTTTCTGCTATTATTTGCTCTTGAGATATGCTGATTGCAGACAGACACACACAATCACACACACAGAGGCCAACCCCAAAAATATAATTTATGGATACAGGGAACCTCAAAACGTGTAAATATATCAAAAACTCAATTTCGAAAATTTGACCCAAAAACAATACTTTAATTACCTTATGGGTAAGAGAAAATAATAAGTAAATAATAATAATGACACTATTATAATGCAATATTCTAAAATATAAACTGGTGATTTTTAATTGTTATTATTATTTAAGAGAACATGAATGAAAGCATTATAAAAGTGGAGGAAAAGAAAATGAAAATTTTTTGTCTAAATTGGTGTTAAAATCAATCCGTGATGCTTTGATTTCATCGTTTTCCATCAAATTTTGAGCGGTGTTATCTGTGGAAAAAAGTGCCCATAATAGTGGAATTGAAGAGACAAAGAAAAAAAAAATATATATATATATATAGCTATACAGAAAAATAAAAAAAATCTCTGTATTTTCTCTTCTCATAAAAATGGTATAAAAAAGCGATAGAATTACGCATCTCCCACTAGACTATATAATAAAAATTCAGAAAATTGATTTATGAGACAAGAAATCGTGTGGCGTTGTTTTCGCTTAGTGCACCAACCAAGACAAAGAATGCATTCTTCCGATTGAGGCGTTCATTCCTGCACCCCGGGAATGATTCTCCAAGAATGAATGTGAGCTGTAAATCTCCCCAAGTGTCTGGGATTTATACGAATTCATTTGTTGAGAGGTTGTCATCCTGACAGGAGATAACCTATTTCCTTCTTTTTCGTCCCATGTCTCGAAACAACTGAATTTTATGTTTCCTAAAAATTTACAATCATTCACAATCTCTGTAGTACCTATTATAAAATTTAGATTTCGAGATGGTAAGTACATCACATAGTCAAGTATCTGGAATACGCAAATGATATAATTACACTGCTCTGCATGAAAATAGGCCCCAACACCATTTTTGCAAATTCTTATGTAAAATGACCTCCTGAATCCGACACTCATTTCGCCCTATCACCGACAATTTTTTGGGGATACCCCCTCCCTTTATCACTTTTCGGTAATTTTATGACTATAAATTTGATTTGTAGAGGGGGGGGGAATTAATTTAACTGTTAAATATCTTCTGATGGGCTGCAGAAGAGAAAAATTCTAAAACATGCATATTCGCAGCAAGGGGAAAATTTAAGGGGGGGGGGGGGGTTTGCCATTGAAATCATGAATTATGTTTATTATACTTTATTAATCAATTATTATTATTGTTTATTATGCATCATATATATATATATATATATATATATATATATATTTAAGTGTTAAATTTTTTTTTTTTACATTCTCCAAATCAAATTCATGACCATAAAATTACCAAACAGTGATGAAAATTGGGGGAGGGAGCGACGTCAGAGAAAACGGTGTTTAATTGGGTAAAATAGGGATCATATTCGAATTCAGGAGGTCATTTTACATAAGAATCAGAAGGAATGGTACCAGGGCTCGATTTTTTTTTTTTTCAGCACAGTGTTATTTAATTTGTCCAGATAATTAGAATTGTTAAGATTATTTCTTGAGATATTTTGCAACTATTCTAACTACACATTGATATTTATATATATAGTCTTTAAGATATATATTACCTGTTTTAAAGAGACTATTACGATATTTTGAGACTATATATATGGTGATTGATAATTTATCTGTAATTGACTTGTTAATATCATTATAACAAATTAAAATATAAAGTCTTTTTTCTCTCTCTGCTTTTCTCTAGTACAGTACTATATCTTAGTGGATTATTTTAACATCTACTGGACACAAATTCGACAAAATTTGGCTTAATTTTTCCCTTTTTTAAAAATTTTTTGAAAACATTTTTGCTGTTATGGAAAAATAGAAAACGTCTTTTGATTTTTCTTGAGTCTAAATTAAAACAAATACAAACTTTATGGTTTAAGCCTGCCTGCCTAAGTTTTACCTGCTTCCCTTGATAAAAAAAACATACATTTCAAAGTCGTCAGAAAGTTGTCAATCTGGATGGAACAAAACTTACAGAGTTATAGCAAAAGTCTGTTACATTATTTTATTTTATATTTATTTATTTAATTATTTATTTATTGTTCGTGGGTTTTCTTTACTCTAAGGATTTCAACTAATAAGTTATAGAAAATAATTTGCTTAAAGCTATTTATAGATAAATACAAAAAAGAGAGATGAAATATTATGAAGATAAGTAAAAGGTCAATGACCCAAACAATTTAATTAAACTATAATCAGAAAATTAAAAATTTCATTTATATCCTTCTACCGTCAAAAAAAAAAAAAAAAAAAAAAAGAAAAAATACCACTACGTAGCCATTTATCACAAGATCACAAAATCAAATAAAGATAATGTATGCCCCCGCTTTTTCGCAGCTTTTGCTGTTTTTATTTTTCCTTATACAAAATTTCCCAAGCCATCAAAAAATCATAATTAAACCTTATACTTTCACCAAGCGCAAATCTAAATAATGAATCGTTGAAATTAAATATTACAACCTCTAAAAACAATTTTGTTCAACAAGCAATAGGGATGGAAAAAGCTGAAAAAAAAGTAATAATAATAATTCACGGTCTGTGACTTTTTCATTTGATCTGTCATCGCTAGAATTCTAGGCTGTGACTAAAAGCTTAAGGGCTTCATGCTGAGTTAATTTTCAATCAGGATCTTTCTACTTCTCTCTCTTATTTTCTTTATTATATTTTTCTATTTCTAGCATTCACCTCCTCTTAAACAAGCATTGTTCGCAATCGCAAATGGTTTATGATTTCTACACGAAAGCTTTCCTTAAAAGAGATCGGCCAAGGTTGGCGCTTAAATAATTACTTAAGCTAGTTGAGGGCTCTTTTATTTATGTTTTGCTTTCATGGGACCCCAAACATTGTTACTTTTGAAACGCTTAGACAAATGTTATTGTCGCCCTAATAGCATGGTTTGATTCAAACGTTTTGATGTATTAGCCACTAATGCTTCAAAATGTGGTCTGTTGTATTCGTTGATTATACATAATACTGTAAAGGGATTTTATTATATTTTTATCCTTATTTTTAGATCTACAATTAACGGAAAACGATACATTTGATTACCTTTGCCATTAATGAATTTTAGTGAGCATAAATTTGTTAGTATTCATTTATTTAGCGTTAATAACCTAATAGCATTGTTTAATTCAAACTTTTTGATGTATTAGCCCCTTAATCTTGAAAATGTGGTCTGTTGTATTTGTTGATTATACATAATACTATAAAAGATTTCAACATTTTCTTTTTCTTTATATTAGATTTACAATTAAGAGTAAAGTATATTTGATTAAATTTTCCGTTAATGAATTTTAGTGAGCGTTAATTTTTACTTAAGCTGATTGAGAGTTCTTTTATTTATGTTTTGTTTTCATGTCATGGTGTCCAAACATTTTTATTTTTGAAACACTAGTCAAAGGTTATTGTCATCTTAACAGCATGGTTTGATTCAAACGTTTTGACGTATTAACAGCTAGTGCTTCGAAATGTTGTCTATACTGTTCTATCTGTTGATTATACATAATAGTGTAAGAAGATATTATTTTTTTTTTAATCTTTATGTAGATAATACAATTAAGGGAAAAAGGATATAGTACAGTTATATTTTTTCATTAATCAATTTTATCGAGCATTAATTTAATCTTGCAGTGAGAGACAATCCTTTTTATTTATTTATTTATTTTTCAGAACTAAAATTCTATTTCTTATATTTCTTGATTAATCTTAGATAAAAGATACAAACTATTTAATACTGCATTTTTATTATCAGTTCATTAAAGAAACTTTTACATTTTATTTTTTCTTGAATATTAATTAAAAAAGAATAATCTGGTGTGTCACTCAAACGACTTTCTCTTACTTGAAATTTAATACTATAAATACATGTTGGAGATTAAGAGGTAACATAACGAGTACTGTTATGTAAACCGATGTTAAAGTAATTCAAATTTGGCTTCAGAAGAGTTTTATATGAAAATTAGTTCTGTGTGAGGAGGGGTGACCAACCCCCTCAACCCCCCGTTTCATTACTCCACCTATATTTATATAGAATTTAAATCTGTTATCAAAATTAAAGTTCACTTAAAATTATTCAGACAACTTTCGCAAGCAACATTCCTTGAAACTTATCAATCATGATCAAACTTTTCCAGCAACAAACTTATATTAACTTCAAAATACAACATTTGGATATCCTAAAATTATTCGATTTTAAGTCACTCTAAAAGACACAGACAAACATCAAACGTTAAAAAACTTGAAATCAGAAAGCAGCATCTTTTAATCAGAAAGCCTCAAAATGTGCAAATATACAAACAAAAAAAAAAAAAAAAATTGCAATGAATATTTGGCTTATAAACATACATTATTTATCATATCTCTATGAGGAATTCATTTCAATTCCCGAACAGCTATCTTAGAAATGGTAAAATATTATTAGTAAAGCACATCCACTAACAAAAAAAAGAATGTTATCGCTTAAATATTTGTAGCCCTGTATATATTTCGAAGATTATATACAGACCACATTGTGCACCTAAATATAATCCTATAGTAATAATACATGGCCCAGCCTGAAATAAACTTCCGTCAATTTGCAACTATTGTCACACTTTTACCTAGTTCTTTTGTGTAGCCCTGTAAACGAACAGTGAATGATTTCCCTACCGCATTCTATATGAGACATGTTTTTACGCATATAAAAAATATATATTCGTTTCATTTGGTTTAGTGCAGTGTACAGATGTTAAACTCTACTTATCAGCACTTTCCCCTATAGACGTAATGTATTTGAATTCTCTTGAGCGTCCCTGTACACGAACCATTTGCTTCATCTGAACGAAAAGTTTAGTCTAGCATCCTTATATCATACACATTTATAATACCAAGATTGGACTTTCTTCTACTATTTGCTTTTGAGTTATGTTGATAACACACATAGAGACAGACACTCAGACACAGAGACAAGCAGACACACAAACACCCAGACCATTCGCTAAAAACATGATGTTCGTATTCAGGGGACCTCAAAACGTGTAAATATAACAAAAACTCACGTTTGAAAATTTGACCCTAAAACAATACTTTCTCTACCTTATGGGTAAGAGAAAGTAAAAAAAAAAAATATGTATATATCTGCCTACATTTACATATTTCATTTGCACGCCACATTAATAAATATATAATCAAAAACTTTTTAAAACTTTCGCTTTTTTATGCAATAGGAATAAAAAAAATTGCAGCAACATATAATAATAAAAATAATAATTTTATTAAGATAAGTATCAAATTTAAATTTAAGAATAAGTCCATGTGTGCTGATTTAATTTAAGTACAAGAAATCTAAGATTGAAGAAGTAGAAAATGCTTGTTTTTATAATTTATTTTTTATTTTATTGATTTTATTTTAATCAATACTGATTTATAAGTATAATTATTTAAAAATACTTTATAATAAAATAATTATTCTTAAATGTAAAATAATTAAATTTTTTAAAGTAATAAATAAATAAATAAATAAATGAATAATAGAAAGCAAAAATAAACAGATGATTAAATTGCCACGATAATTTGCAAGAGCCTAAATAGATTACTAAATAACCATAAAAAAAAAATACCTATTAATATTGCAAAACAGTTATTAATAATTTGGCCAATGTAACTTTAATATAAGCATGAAAACAATAATACTTATTTTAATAAAATTCCATTGAAAAAGAAAACTATATTGAATATTAACAAGAAGGAGATTTTAAAGAATATAACCAAGGGTGACCTTAACGATCAAACAATAATAAAAATGAACCATAAAGACGCTTAGAAATCTTAATTAAAGGGAATAGGAATAAAAATTTTGAACATGCAGAAATATTTCTTCAGGATTCACCATCTCTGCATTGAGCTAAAACAAAATCAAGGTCTCAGTCTGTGGCAAAGCTATATTAAGCGAATACTACATGGTGACCTACCATGCAATAAAAAATAATCGGGTGTGTCCCTCACACGACTTTCTCTTACCCTGAAATTTAATACTACAAATACAGATTTGAGATTAAGGGGTAAGATAACGAGTACTGTTACGTAAACCTATGTTCAAACAATTCAAATTAGCCCTCGGAACAGCTTTATTTGACAAATAACTCTGTGTGAGGGGGTCTACCGACACCTCCCCCCCCAACTCCCCGTTTCATTATTATGCCTACATTTATACGGAATTTATTCTGTTATTAAATTCAAATTTCATTTAAATTATTCAGGCAACTTTCACACGAAACATTACTTGAAACTTATCAATCTTGATCAAACTTTTCTACTAACAAACGTATTAACTTCAAAATACAACATTTGGATCGCCTAAAATTGTTTATTTTTAATTTACTCTAAGTGACACAGACAAAGATCAAGCGCTAAAAACTTGACATTGGTATTCAATAAGCCTCAAAACGTGTAAATATACAAAAAAAGAACAATCAATGAATATTTATCTTTAAAAAAAAAAAGTACATTATTCACCATATGATCATAAGGAATTAAGCATCTTATGGTAAAATATTACGATAAAGCACTTCCACTAATAATAAAAAAGAATATTATAGCTTAAATATTGGCAGTCCTGGCTATCTTCAGAAGATTACGTACATGCCACATGGTGCACATAAATGTAAGCCTATATTATTAACACACGACACACCCTGAAATATACTTCCATCAATTTTAGGTATTGTCGCACTATAATATGGTTCTTTCGTATAGCCCTGTAAACGAACAGTGAATGATTTCTCTACCATATTCTATATGAGACACACTTTTACGCATATAAAAAAATATATGTTCATTTCATTTAGTTTAGTGCTGTCTATAGATGTTAAACTCTACTTACCTGCAATTTCCCCCATAGGTGTAATGTACTTGAATTCTGTTGGGTGTCCCTGTACACGAACCATTTTCTTCATCTCAACGAAAAGCTTAATGTAGCATCCCTATCTGATACACATTTAGAATACCAAGTTTGAACTTTCTGCTATAATTTGTTTTTGAGATATGCTGATAACGGACGGACACACAGACACACACTTTGACAGACCACACACACAGACCAACCGCTAAAAACTTGTTTTGAAACCTTATCTGTTCTAAACTTGTTTTGAAAAACTCAAATTTTTTCTTTTTTTTAAAACGTTAAATTTGAAATACATTCTAAGTTTTAAATATATTATATTAGGTATAATTCTCTGTTTAGGTTTTTATTGTAATAAGTTATAAAAGCTACTGTGAATTCTTTTTAAAATGCATTTTATAAAATATGTATGTATTTCAAAACACATGTTTTTAATTATTTATTCCTTCTGCAAAAACACTTAAAATAGAATTAGAGTAGCATGAATCTTGCAGAAAACATAGGTAGATCATTCTTTTTCTTATAATTAATTTCATGAAAACTTATTCTTATTGGTCTATGTGTTTTCAGTGATCTTGTATTTCAATTGGCATTAAAGTTTTTTTTTTTTTTTTTTTAAATAAATATCTATTTGGACAGAAGACAAAAATGTTCTAAAGTATTAATTTGTCTAAAAGTGTCGTATAAAGATTTAAAAAGTACAACATTTTAAAAATTAACAAGCAAATTAAACAAAAAAAAAAAAAAGTCTCTAACAGATAAAGAATTAAAGTGGGTTTTAACCTTTTTTGATACCCTGTATACTTTTTAATTATATATTTATTATAATAATAAATATATATCATAATATGTATTATAGTCATATATATTTATACGTTAGTTTTTTTTCATGCCATAAAAATTATTATACAGATATCGGTGCAAAATTTCCGTTTTTATCTATATATTTGAAAGTAATAGGATCGAAACTTTCCTTCTATACTGGGACACACTTTTTAATACTATTCTGGAGTGTTAGCTTATTGCAACTATTTATAGGATTGATATTATATATCTTTCTATTCAAAAAGTTCAGCAAATAAGTTTATGCACAAAACAAATCATTAACCTTCAAATCTTTTACACATATTCTCAAAAGTAGATGTTATAAAGGTAAATAAAGGGATATAATGAATATTACAAATTTAACTATATGAAAATTTAAATAATAGAAAAACTTTATAATATTATATTAATTTTTATTCTAGTAATATTTCATACTTAAAGAATTACCAAATAAAGGCATTGGCATACAATCTAATTTCTTCATCGCCTTATAGTGTTCGAAGTTTTTTTTTTTTTTTTTTTTTTTTTTTTTACACTAGTTTATTCTGTTCAAAAATTACCTCAAGTAATGGGTTTTTCAAGTTTTTTTTTGCGATTAAAAAGAAATGCTTCTATTGAAAACAGTCAACGAACAAGAACATGCGGAAAGCAAATTATCCACATATAAATGTATCGTGATTCACAAAGATTCTTAGAAAAGGATGATTTGAATAAAAATAGTGGGTTGTATGAATTCTATAATTTTATAAATAATTTTTTTCATGTTATTTTATTTTTTTTTTATACTATTAAAATCTTTCAATAAAAATGAATAATAAATTTCAATAATAAATTCCCATTTCACTAATAAATTTCAAGTAACGGTATTAATGTACAATCTAAATTTTCCTACTTATTATGAAGATAAGAAGAAGAAAAATCTCCAAGCTTCATTTAGTATTCTTTTTTATTTTTTCTGTGTTGATGTATTCTATTTAAAATTATTTTTAAGTATTATCTTGTTCTAATTGCTTTCCTGATCACAAAATATATATATTATTAAAATATTTTAGAGTTTCAAAACAATCTGTTCATCATTAAATGTATTTCAATTAATAAAATCAATAAATAAGCATAATAATAATAATAATAATAATAATAATAATAAGGGCATAAATAAAAATGTCAAACACAAAAAAAAAAATGTTTTATTTCTATGCTATTCAATTTTCATGACAGAATCAACTTACATATCAGCACTTCTAAGTTCTCCACCCCTATAAAAAGATAACAGATACAAATTTTTTATTTTATACTGATTTATTCCCTTTAAAACTCTCTTCAAGTATTAGCTTACTCTAGCTAGGTTTGAGATATAAAAAAAATAGTTTCATTCAAAACATTTTCGTGAACAAATGCATATATGAAGCACATTATTCATCTTTGAATGTATTACAAAGGTTCTTAAAAAAGTATCTGATGAATAAAAAATATAAACGGTATAAATTAATAATTTTAGCAACATTAATCATTATGTAATTATAATTATGTAAATCATGTTTAATTATGTGAAATAGTAATAATAATGTTTTTTCTTTGTTAAAATTTTACAGTAAAAAAATCCATGTTAAAGTAGTGATGCATAATCTAAATTTTCTTTCTTATAAAGAAGATACTAAGAAGAAAAACTCTAAAATTCTTTCTATAAATAACATATTAAAAACTTTTTTCCAATTATGATATGTTCTGTTTAAAATTATCCTGAATTATTTGTTTGTTCTAGCGGCTGTTGCGATTAACAAGAATTGCTTTTATTCAAAAATTTCAGTGATCAAATGCATATATAATTTCTATTACTTACGTTTCAATATATTAAGCTGAGTTTTAAAAATGTGTGGCACAAATATACATTCATCACTATAAATAATATTTCATTTTTCTGCTATTCAATTTTTACAACAATAGCATCTTCAAGTATATATTAGTAGATGATCTATATTCTCCATCCCCATAAAATAATGATAATAATAATAATTGATTCAAAAAAAAATTATGCGGATTAGTTATTTTTTAAATTGTCTTTGAATATTAGCTTGTTCTAGCCATTTTTGAGATTAAAAAAAACTGCATTTATTTAAAAAAAGAGAGAGAGAGAGAGAGAGAGAAAAGAAGAAGAAAAACAAAAGAAAAATCCCTGAACAAAATGCATATACAAAGCAAAAAATATCACCTTTAATTGTAACACAAATATTCTTTTATAAATATAAGAATCTACGTTATAGATATCCTAATTTATTAAAATAATCATTTAAAATATTATTTTACTTATATTTTTATAAAATTAAAATTTTATTAGAAAACTTACTAGGAATTTTACTTTTTCATCCTCTGGTTATACAATATAATTTTCAACCTCTTTATAAAAATACTGGTCAAAATATTTTTTACACCGGTTTATTCTGTTTAAAATTGTTTTCAATTACGAAAGCAATTCAAAAGAGATTCTGTCATTTTGAAGGTAATAGATTCAAATTTTTTTCTTTGCATTTGCTTATTCTGCCTTCAACATTAATTATTTTATCTACTTTTGCGATTAAAAAAGTTACTTTTGTTCAAAATTTTCAGTGAACAAATGCATTTAAAAAATAAATTATTTACCTTTAAGTGTATATAAAACACCTTTAAAATTTTCTGTTATAAATAAATGTTTTAGTAATTTTAATTATCATTAATATGTTAAAAAATTAGATACAGTGTTTTTTTTTTTTTTTTTTTTTTTTTTTAAATACTTAAAAAAAAAAAAAAAAAAAAAAAAAAAAAAAAAAAAAACTTACAATCTGGTTCTCCATTTCTTTATTACAACAATAGAGACGAAATTTTTTTAGATATGTTGATTCTGTTTAAAACTGTCTTTAAGTATTAGTGTATTCATGCTACTTTTGTGATTAAAAAAAAAAAATCTTCCATTCAAAAAATTTTAGTAACAAATGCATATAGAATGTAAATTATTCAATTATAAATGTATCCCAAAAGTTCACAAAAATGGATGTTATAAATACGTTATAACTATTTATTCTATTATCTTATTTTTAGGTTATTAAAATATTACGAGAAAAGCATTCTTAAAATCTAGTTCTCCATCTCCTTGTAAAAATAATAGAGTCAAAAATTTTCTCTTTACACCAGTTGATTCTTTTTAAGGCTGTCCTCAACTATTAGCTTATTCTAGCTATTTTTGCGATTAAAAAAAGAAATGCTTTTATTCAAAAATTCTCAGTGAACAAGTGCATATACAAAGCAAATTATTCACCTTTAAATGTATCACAAAGATTCTCAAAAATGGATGTGATGACCCTTAAACAATTTCCATTCACCCGCGTGTATATTTTTTTCTCATTTTCATCACCTCATTTTTATTTCATAACATATTTTATAGACTAGTCGAATTTAACAGCTGGTGAGTTATTCCGTAGCCTAACAAAAGCAAAGTCCTGAATCTTACAGGACCGCACCTTTGTATACCATTGTAGTCGCCTACATCTTTCGGAAGTTGGGAAAAAAAAAAATCCATAGATCTCTTGTCAGCATCTAAAGCAAATATTTCTCAACTGATCTGCAGATACAAGAGAAAGGGCTTTTTGCAGGTACCACATTCCAGAACCCACCCCCATTAAAACGAGCGTAATGCATTTTCACACCTGTGCGCCCGAATCGGAACTAAATAAGCAACGGAATTTGATGACTGCTTAAAGAGGCCAAAACTATCTTCTTTTTTCTCCCCCCTTTTTTTTCCTTTTTTTCTTTTATCTTCTTTATTTTTTATGTGCATATGAAAAAAAGGTAAAAATACTAAAAAAATGGGGGAGAGAAACGATTTATTTTTAATGATAATATTTCTTAAATGAAAATTAAAAATGTATATATATATATATATATATATATTATAAAATTGAACTGAATAACAAGATATAGAAATCTTTTATTTTGGACAGTTTTAATAAGTTTTTAATGTTAATGAACATATTTACAATAGAAAAGGATCTTTAAAGTACTTAGTAGTTTCTCGCTAAAAAGAGGACAATCTGTTTAACATATAACCGACTACTGTAACACACTCTTCACAATACATAAATATTTATTCAGCTAAATGCTGAGAATTGAAATATGTTCAAATCTCACTTTTTATGGGTAGGAGTATGTTCTTTTAATTATTCTAACTCTAAAACATATTTGCAATGCCGCTGAAATTTCTAATATTGTTGAATTAACCGTTTGCCTCTTTAGTTGTTCAAAATTCATCACCGTGCACATCCTTGTTTTATATAGAAATATTAACACTAAAATCCTCCAATTTCAACCCCCAACTAACAAACAAATAGGGGGGGGGGGGGGGGAGAGAAATAGAAGAAGAAAAAGAAGAAGAGAGGGTTATAATTTTCAAATCTATGTCTGTCTGTGGCACCGATTTTAATGCTATTTTATTATTATTTTTATTGTCTATTTATTTATTTATTGAAATGTGTTTTTCCAGGCCACATTACATTGATATAAAATTAGCCAGCTAGAAATCTATCAATTTCTAAATCATAAATGTTAGATAAAATCTGCAAATTCGGCGAACTTCAATTTTCCATCTTTTAAGTCACATTAGATTAAAAATCACGGGATTTTTTGAATTGAAATATATATTATATATATACATATATTTGATTAATTGAAAAAATTTATGCAGATTTTGACAAAAATTTATAATTAAATGTAAACAGTGATTATAAATTAACAATTTAAAAAATATTCAAATTCGGTTGAAAATTGAAGATATTACAGAGGTATTTTAAAACAATAGATAAAACCAGTGCGTTTATGAGTTTAAATTCAGAATATCGCTAAATTCTGTTAAGAATTAGATATTTTAAAGAAAAATAATATTTAATTAAATTTAAGGTTCTACGTTAACATTTTATTATTTGTGAGTGAGCGTTCTTCCAATTGAAGATTACAGATTTTATAAAATAATAATAATTATTTTTATTATTATTATTATTATACTAATATTTTATTAAATTCAAAGCATTTTTTTTTATATATATAAAACTAACTTTACGCTTGTTATAAAGAAATATTTTTTATTGAACTTTAGAAATGTTTATTAATATCATTTTCTGATCACTCAGACTTTTTAAATAAAAATTACAGTTTCAAATATACACAAAAGAGATTACTTTTACGCATATTTCATCTTTAATCTGTGTGTGTTTTAGTAGGCAAAGAGTAAATTTACTCACAGGGGGAAAAAAAAAGCTAAAAATTGGTGTTAAAAAGTTCATAGTACAAAACATTAAGTTAATCATTCCTTTGACTTGAGTTTAAACACAATTTCAATATTTTAAATAGTCGTGTGATTCAATTATGAAATAACTTTTATCCTCTTTTTGTATTGCCTTCCACGGTATATATGTTTTCAAATATTTCAGCTGATACTTTAAATTTGATGGTGATGGTGGTGTTAGGATTAAGGCCGATTGAATGCACCAGGGTCCCTAGATCTGAAGAGTAGTACCATCCGTGAGGGTCTTTCAAAGAGATTCTAGCCCGTATTTACAGAAGTTCCGAAGAAGACCACAGAAAACCCCAAACGTCTAGGCCGACGAGTGTGAATTAGGTTCGAACCCGGCCCTTCACGTCTACCGCTTTTGAGAACAGGACCGTTGCTAAAGATTTTTTTCCAAAAAGTATAAATAAATCGAGTAGTTCTAAGATGTTTTTAATTTACAATATCGAAATCAAGACATAGACACACATCATAATATGACACCTTAAAGTATGGAAAACTAAAAATTAATGTTTAATGATTCTTATAAATGTATTCTTTGCTAATGAATTTTCATATATGGTTGAGATAAAGAAAAAATATGTACATGTTTTTCTACACATTTATACTGTTGTATAATAGCTTAGAAAGCCATTAAAACCCGAATGAACTACTACGTCAGAAACGCCAAAGAAAAACATTTGAAATGCATACAGCGGTTTGGGTAGCCTTAAGCGTACCGTCTTCAGTGCAAAAAGAATTCTGAATCTGGAGAAGTTCTCGTATATATAGGAGAGGGACTGAATTTAGTGCAACGAATAGGATTACGGAAAAGGTGAGGAGGGTGGCCAATAGGAACTTAGGAATGTTAGCTGTGTAAAGAGTAGAAAAATCAAGAAAATGTGGACTGAATGTAAAATTTCCAACAATCAGACAAATAGGGAACAGCGAAATCACAATTTACAAGGTTTTTAAAATTTTTATAAATGTGAAAAGCTTCAAAGAAATCAAGTTCATGAATGGATTTAGGTCTTCAAATTATTTTAGCTGAATTAAATTTAAAATCATGATTTTTCTCCCAGCAATGTTTAGAAATAGCCGATTTATTGGTTTATTGTTTGCGGACGTAATTCATATGTTTTTTTAGACGAAATATAAGACTGCGTTTAGTTTGGCCAATATATGATAAACCACACTGACAGAAAATACTATAAATACCCCAAGAATTATGCA
This sequence comes from Salticus scenicus, assembly GCA_963930645.1. Classification (NCBI taxonomy): domain Eukaryota; kingdom Metazoa; phylum Arthropoda; class Arachnida; order Araneae; family Salticidae; genus Salticus; species Salticus scenicus. The sequence goes on from OZ005649.1 coordinate 179,336,988, forward strand.
TATCAATGGGATCTTTCAACTGAGAAAAGGTGAGTTTATTGGAAGGCGAAAATATTATTTTAAAATCATATTGTTTGAGAATTTTAGCTATGGTTTGACTGGATAGCTTTGTCTATAATGGAAGGGTCATAACCTCTGTCAATTGCAATGGCTTTCAGGTATTTAATTTCAGATTTTAATAAAATAGGATTTGAACAAATATTAAGGGCATGGTTTAGAAAAGTATAGAAAGAAGAAATTTTATTAAAATCTGAAATTAAATACTCTTATGAATATATGAAAAATAATATTCCGTTACGGGGATGGTGGACGTTAAAATTTTATTTGTAAATTGCTATCTTACAGTAAAAAAAAAAATTGCATACGTATGCAACAAGAGTAAATTCATTAAGATTTCTCGAAAATAATTTATATTTAATTTTTTTTATTTTAATTTTTTGAAGAGTTTTAAAATATTTTTTGAAAACTTAGTTTTAATCATTTATTCGGTTTTACATTATTATATTTCGACAATATATTCTAAATATATTTGTGCAATATTTTGTGGAAACAGCGATTAGTGCACTCTTAAAAATATTTTAACGTTTGAATGTTAAAGGTTTGCATTATTAATATGCATTTGCAAAGTTAAGTATTTTCAACTGGATGTATTTGTGTTTTAGTAAAACAATATTTCTTCCCTTAAAAGGTTGGTCGATGTTATAAAGATTATTTGTAAACTGCAGTCTTAGATTTATGAAAAATTGTATACATATCCATTAAATCATAATTCGATTAAGTACATTAAAATTTGTAATAATTAAGTATAATAAAATTCAAATTTTTTAAAACTGTGGAGAGTTTTGTAAACATATATTCAAGCATTACTTTATGGTATTATCATTAAGCTTACTAAAACAAAATATTCTTATGATTGAATGTTAAAAATGTTCATTAAATTTCCACAGTGAAGCATACAAATATTTTAAAAAATTAATTTATATAAAAATCCACAAATTAATATATAGATATGTTTAGATTATATTGCTAAATTATAATAATGTAAAAACAAGGAAATAAATTAAAATTAGTTAGCATAATATATATATATATATATATATATATATATATATATATATATATATATATATATAAAAATCAGTTATTATAATTTTAAATAATCTGGTGTGTCACTCCAACAACTTTCTCTTACCCTGAAGTTTAATACTATAAATGCAGATTGGTAAGATAACGAGTACTGTTACGTAAATGTATATTTAAACAATTCAAAGTAGGTAGTATTTCTTTGACAAATCATTTTATGTGAGGCGGGCTACCGCCCCTTCAACACCTCATTTCATTATTGTACCTACATTTATACAGAATTCAAATCTGCTATTAAATTCAAAATTTCATTTAAAATTATTCCTACAACTTTCACTCGCAATATATTTTGAAACTTATGAATCCTGAACTAACTTTTCCAGTGATAAACGTATTAAGTTCAAAATACGACATTTGTATCGCCCGAAATATTTTGTTTTTAATTTACTCTAACAGACACATACAAAAATCAAACGTTAAAAACTTGACTTCGGTATTCAGAAAGCCTCAAAATGTGTAACAAAGAAAAAAAATAAAAAATAAAAAATAAAAAACATGCGATGAATATTTAGCTTAAAAAAAAAAAAAAGAAAAAAAAGAAAAAAATATTTACCATATCGCTATGAGGAATTAATTTCAATTCCTGAGCAGATTTCTTGCACATGGTAAAATATTATAGTGAAACACTTCCACTAACAGTAAAAAAAGAATGTCATTTCTTAAATATTGGCAGCCCTGTATATATTCTGATATTCTGAAGATTGTGTACACATCACATGGTGCACATAAATATTATTCTATATTAATAACACATAGAACAACCAAAAGTACACTTCCATCAATTTCCAAGTATTGTCGCATTATAATCTAGTTCTTTTGTGCAGCCCCGTAAACGAACAGTGTATGATTTCTATACCATATTCTACATGAAACATGTTTTTACGCATATAAAAAATGTATATTCATTTCATTTGGTTTAGTGTAGTTTATAGATGTTAAACTCTACTTACCTGTAATTTTCCCCATAGACGTAAAGTATTTGAACTCTCTTGGGCGTCCCTGTACAAGAACCATCCGCTTGATCTCAAAGAAAAGTTTAATGTAGCATCCCAATATGATACACATTCAGAACATCGTTTGGGTTTTCTGCTGCAATTTGCTTTTGAGATATGCTGATAACACACATAGACCAACCGCTAAAAACACGATTTTTGGATTCACGTTACATAAAAATAAGTAAATATAATAAAAACTTACTTTCGAAAATTTGACCCCAAAACAATACTTTCTCTACCTTATGGGTAAGAGAAAGTAACAGCTCGTTTCTTTTTTACTACCATAATCGAACGTATATGCATACAAAAATTGATATATCTCAGATAGCAAGGAAAGAAAGATTTATAACGCCTTAAATATAATTTTTCGAAATAAAATAATCTGGTGTGTCACACACACGACTTTCTCTTACCCTGAAATTTAATACTATAAACACAGGTTGCAGATTAAGAGGTGACATAACGGGTACTGTTATATAAACCTATGGTAAAACACTTCAAATGAGCTTCGGAAGAGTTTTATATGATAATTAGTTCTGTGTGAGAAGGGCTGCCGCCCCCCCCCCCTCAAATCCCGTTTCATAACTGCACTTATATTTATATAGAATTTAAATTTGTCGTTGAAATTAAAATTCAACTTAAAATTATTCAGACAACTTTCACACGCAACATTCTTGAATCTTATCAGTCTTGATCAAATTTTCCTGCAACAAACTTATATTAATTTGAAAATAGAACTTTTGGATCTTCTGAAATTATTCGTTTTGAAGTTACTCTAAGAAACACAGACAAAGATCAAACTTTAAAAAAACTTGATTTCAGTAATCAGGAAGCCTCAAAACGCGTAAATATACAAAAGAAAAAAAAAGCGATGAATATTTAGCTTAAAAACATACATAATTTAACATATGACTATGAGGAATTCATTTTCATTCCTGAGCAGCTTTCCTGAGCAGAGTAAAATATTATAGTAAAGCACTTCCGCTACCAATAAAAAATAATGTTATCGCTTAAATATTTGCAGCCCTGGATATCTTTTGAAGATTATGTAGAAACCGCATAGTGCACCTAAATATAATCCTATAGTAATAATATACGGAACAATCTGAAATGTACTTCCATCAATATTCAGCTATTGTCGCACTATAATCTTGTTCTTTTGTGTAGCCCTGTAAATGAAGAGTGATTGATTTCCCTGCCAAATTCTACATGAGACATGTTTTTACTCATATAAAAAGTACATATTCTTTTTTTTTTTTTTTTTTTTTTTTTTTTTTTTTGGTTTAGTGCAGTCTATAGATGTTAAACTCTACTTACTTGCAATTTTCCCCATAAACGTAATTTGAATAATCTTTAGTGTCCCTGTACACGAACCATTTGCTTGATCTCAACGAAAACTTAGTATAGTATCCCTATATGATGCACATTTAGAATACCAAGTTTGGACTTTCTATTGCTATTTGTTCTTGAGATATGCTGATAACAGATAGACACACAGACAGACCAACCGCTAAAAACATAATTTTCAGATTCGATACACCTCAAAACGTGTAAATATACCAAAAACTCCCTTTCGAAAATTTAACCCAAAAACAATACTTTCTGTACCTTATGGGCAAGAGAAAGTAAAAATAATTTTGATTAAAGAATTTAAGATTTTATATATACACCGCCCTCTCGCTCTCCCTCTCAAGAAAAAAAGTTATGGATTATGATTTCACTATCTAAATCAATGGCGTTTCTAAAATTCCTTTAAAGTATACATGTTTTTTACTTTCTCTTACTCATATATATGGTAGAGAAAGTATTGTTTTTGGGTCAAATTTTCGAAATTGAATTGTTGCTATATTTACACGTTTTGAGGTTCCCTGAATCTAAAAATCATATTTTTAGCAGTTGGTCTCTCTGTGTGCGTGTTTGTTATCAGCATATCTCAAGAACAAATAATAGCTGAAATTCCAAACCTTTATTCTAAATGTGTATCATATAGGGATGCTACACTAAACATTTCGTTGAGATCAAGCAAACGGTTCGTGTACAGGGACATCCAAGAGAATTCAATACATTACGTCTGTGGGGGAAATTGAAGGTAAGTACAATTTAAACATCTATTAACTGCACTAAACAAAATGGAACGAACATATGCATTTTTTTAATATGCATGAAAACATGTTTCATGTAAAATATGATATGAAAATCATTCAGTGTTCGTTTACAGGGCTACACAAAAAATACTAGATTATCGTTCGACAATACTTGAAAATTGATGAAAGTGTATTTCAGGTTTGGATATTAATGATTATATTTATTTACTTTTTTTTATTATTATTATTGTTAGTGGAAGTGCTTTATTATAATATTTTACTATGTCCAGGAAAGCTGCTCAGAAATTAAAATTAATTCCTCTTCGCCATATGATAAATAACGTATTTTTTAAAGCTAAATATTCATTGTTTGGTTTTTTGTATATTTACACGTTTTCAGGTTTTCTGAATATCGAAGTCAAGGTTTTAATGTTATGTTTAATCTTTGTTTGTGTGGCTTAGAATAAATTTAAACAAATAATTTCAGGCGATCCAAATGTTGTATTTTGAAGTTAATACGTTTGTTACTAGAAAATTATGATCATGATTGATAAGTTTCAAGGAATATTGCGTGTGCAAGTTGTGGGAATAATTTTAAATGAATTTTTGAATTTAATTACAGATTTGAATTCTTTATAAATGTAGGTGCAATAATGAAACAAAGGGTTGAGAAGGTACCCCCCCCCTCCGCACACACACACACACACAGATTTATTTGTCAGATAAAGCTATTCTGAAGCCTAATTTGAATTGTTTTAACATAGGTTTAAATATAACAGTACTCGTTATCACCCTGAATCGCCGATCTGTATTTATAGTATTAAATTTCAGGGCAAGAGAAAGTCGAGCGAGGGATACACTGGATTATTTATAAAGATATCAAGGTGTTTAAAAAATAATATATATATATATATATATATATATATATATATATATATATATATGTTTACATTTTATCAGACATGCATTTTTAACGAAATTTTAATCATACTTTAAACGTATTATTAATTATTAGTGCTGTGCCTATTAGTCGATAAAGACTTAGTTCCGATCATTTCTTTGATTGAGGTAATCGTTTCGATTAATTCGGTTAAAAACTTTTAAAATGCAGTTTTGCCTAATTGTTTTTTCTTTCAAGTTTTGCTAAAAGGCTTCCTAAAAGCTTCTATCAAATGGTGTAAAATAATGAAGAAAACTGTTAAAAGAAGTTGCTACGATTTTTTTTTTAATGGAAAAAAGGGAAAAGAGAGTGTATGTTTTGACTTTTTTCACAGTGTAATGCATGTAGAAACTCATCAAAGTTCCCCTTCTTACGAAAAAGAATTAAAATTGTATAGAAAAATGGCTGGACTGAAGAATTTCAACCCTTTCGACTGGTTGAAAAAAAACCCCAAAATGTGCCAATTTTCCAGTTTTACATTACTGGCATATAGACTGTCATGCATGACTGAAACATCCGTAATAGTATAAAAAACATTTAGTAGTGCAGATTAATTAGATTGTATCTTGATAGATATCGAAAATTTTAATGTGATTGTTTGTTTTACGGGACTAGCTACAAAAGTATCTGTATCTTTCTTTGTATCTTTTGTGTGTGTGTGTGTGTGTGTGTGTGTGTTTTGTTGTGTATTATCTAAGAATAAACATGTTGGTGATTTTCATTGTAATCCTTCATTACCTCTGAGTACGTGTAACTTTTATTTGACTCTTTATTTGTCATCGCCGAAAGCAAAAAAAAAAAAAAAAGTTTATTCTATGAGGAACTTTGCCCTCTTGTAGCTCATCAACTAACGCGTAATGCTGCTTTCACATTCAGAAAATTCACGACTGTTAAATTAATTATCGCTTTCTAAAAATTTATCTTTACAATTTTTAAAATATATTTTGAAGCTGCAAAATGCAAAATTTCGTAAAGTGAGAATTTACATGTTACAACTTAAAAAAAAAAAAAAAAAAAAAATCATTTAAAAAAACAAATTAATCAGTATTCTTTAAAATTTTATTTTTGGTATTTTCGTTAAACTAGGATATATCTATCAAACCATCACCATGAAATCCATCCAAAATATCATAACGCATGATTTGCTAAACCATACAAAACAAAATCAGATAAAAATCTGACTCTCACCTTCCTAAACGTACTGCACGTCAGTTATTCGCGACACTTATTCATTCATAGTACGAACAATTCATACACACCGCTTAGATTACTCCTCAATTCAAGAGCCGTGGTAAATACACTGCAAGCGCTGAAAGTTTGGATTTGCTCTGTTAGCTACCGTATGTTAGCTTACCATTGAAGATTTAGAATAAGCTGATGTTTCAAATAAAAAAGAAGGAGAGAAAAAAAAATTAATGTGGATTAAGAGGGGTTATCGTGAGCGGGTATTTGTGCATGTAACCCTCCGTTCTTCAAAAGCACGCCTTTGTTGACACCCGTCCCAGAGGGAGCCCCCAAATGTACCCAAACTTCTAGTGGTTACGTAGCCTTTCAATAGTATGTCGAGTAGGTAATACTACGCTCATTTAAGAGAAATGATAAACTGTGGAGGCTATCTCCATGTTGACTAGGAAAATTCTTTGAATTCAGATAGGTTGTTTAAGTTCATTTGCTATTTTCTTCTTCTGTTATTCAGTTTCCCTGTTTCTTTTTATTCTTTTTTCAAGAAGTGTATCTTATTTAATTGTATATTTTTCTTTCCCCATTTTTCATTGCAGTTTTGCATGCCATTTTCTTTATTACTGTCTTCTATACTTAAGAGAAGAAAATATTGAATTCGTAAAAATTTTCGATTTATGCTTTTCGATGGATTTACGCTTTCTGTTGAGGTTCAAAATATGATTTGACCATTTTTAGAAAAATTGAGTCTGTATATGTGAGAGAGAGACAAACTTTTTATGGAGTTCTAGCTGAAGAACTAATGCATTGAATTTCATAAAAATTTATTTGCAGTTGCACCTTGACATAAATTAGTGCCCATGAACTTTTGGAGCAATTTGCGCAACAAGTGGCACTGAGAATCCATTTTCCATGAGAATTACTTTTAATCAATCACTGTAAAATTATGTTTTATAAATGTAGGAGCATCGCTTTCCCTTTAAAGGGAAGTAGGTACTTAAGGGGCGTAAATTAATGGATTGAAATTAATCGATTGAATGTAAAATATTGAGCTTTTTCCAAAAGAATTTGTCCATATTTTTAAAACAGATAGTTGAACCACAGCTCTGTGATTTTTTTTTCTTTTTTTTTTTTAAAGCTTTTACTGAGATGTCGTTTATAGGTTACAAAATTGACTTCCTTTCGTCCTTTAGTGTTTGCCTTCTTTAATCTAGTTTAAATCTTCTGCATTAGTCATGGAAATAAATTTTAATAAATAATAATTTTAATAAATAATTTGTATTGTTTTACTTTGCGCCGGAAAAAAAAAAAAAAAATGATGACTACAAGATATTGTTTTAACGAATAAAGGAGTTTTATGTTTTGACGAGAAGATGTAAAAAACATTACAAAGTGTTCTTGCGTTGTTTTGTACTGCTGATTGTTTACACAAGGTGAATGCCTGAAGGGAATGCCTTCCTTGAAGGTCATACTAAAGATTCTTGTCTGTATTTACGTGAGTTTCGGAGAAAACCAGGGAGAATTCTGAATAGGACGATGAGTAGGACTTTGGTTTAAACTTGGCCTTTGTTATACATCAGATTTTGAAAGATTGTAAAGAAAATGAAAATGTTCTAAAATTTCTAAATTATCATTAGAAGTTATACTATATAATAGTTACATTTGTATTATAATTAAACTTTATCATAAAAATTAACTAACTATTTATGTAAAGTTCAAAAAAAAAAAAAAAAAGATAAATTAACTGTTTTAGCTTATAGCTGTTTAAATCTTAATTTGGGAAAAAAAGAGAAAGAAAATATTTTTTGTTTTAAATTACATCTTGGCATTAAATTTAACAAAATATCAAATAAGGCAATAAGTGATTTTACAGAAATGCTAAACAAAATCTGCGGCGTCGTCCCTTAATCTTCCCTGACATAAATTATTTAAAAAACAATAACACTTAGGCAATAAGTTCTAAATGCATTCTCATATAAATTTTTGTCTAAACGGATAAAATACTTTAAAATTACTAGATTTGAAATTTTTAATAGTTATTTAAATAGCGAGTAGGACATTTTCAGCGTTACGGGTTATTCCATGTCAAATCAATACAAAAAAAACAGCATTTTTAACCTAATACCCTGAGATTTTTATGAAATTGGGCTCATGTATTTATTTTACAGAGAACGAATTGTATACCGATTAATAAGTCCCTATCGCTTTTAATTTTTATATACAAAGCTGCAAAAATAGGTAAGAAATAGAAAATTTTAAATTGTTCTATTACAAACGTGCCATCATTTTGTTTCTTAATTGACTTAAAGACATAAATTTGATGCCATTAGAAAAGATTTGATACAGGCTTTAAAATAATATATCACATAAACATATTTTTAATTTTTTTTTTTTTTTTTTTTTTTTTTTCATTTCAATGTCCAAAATTTTTATCTTTGATCTTTAATATCTCAAAAAGACATTTATTGTCTATAATTATCGTGAGTTTCAAGTTAGTACCGCCATGGGATGTTCAGTTATAAATTAATATACAACCCACTTTTAGTATTTTAATACTCACGTGACATAAGTTTTACAAAAATTTCTGAAAATATAATAAAATGCACAATGTAAGTGAAACTTGATTGCAACTCTCAATTGCTTGTATTCAATATTTGTACCTTATCCATTAGTGATTCGTGATAATTGGGACCTAGGTGCTATTTAATTTCCTGAAAAATAAAAATGAAATAACGACCTTATAACAATAAGAGTAATTTTTGGTAGGCTTTTTTATGATTACTATGTATCAATGAAAGATAATACCGCGAAGACACATACAAAATAGGTCAGTATTGTGTAATTCAATGGAGACTTTTAAGCTATTCACGGATAAGTATCCAAACCTTAAAATTTGATTTTCTACATTTGCAGAACAAAAAGAAACTACATTTTAGCTGTAGAGCATGTGGAACACATTCCATCTGTGTTTGTCACATACATAAAAATGTTGAATTAATTCTGATTTTATAGGAATAGAGTAAAGAAAAAAATAATCACTTAAATACATATACAGTAATTGCATGAATTTTATTAGAGGCATAAGTTGGGCGTCATTAGAAAGAATTTAATACAGGCTTTAAAATGATACATCGCCTGCACATATTTTTAAATCTTTTAATAAATAAGTATATATTGTCTCAAAATAGCCCTGAACCAATATATACTTAAATTTGAAAATCCGTTTACTCATTTTTGAGTACATTGACGTGTCAAACATGGAGATATTGGGGTTCTTATTGGTCAATCCCATTTTTGAGCATGTCAGTATACTATATATTTCATATATTCATATTTCATATTTCATATTTTCATATGAGTTGATAATGCAAATTTTTGACATTCAAGCTTAAAAGCATCTTAAAAAATGAATTTATCGCTAATTACAACACTATATTAAAAACATATTGCTAAAATACAATAATGTAAAATCGAATAATAATAATAATAATAACTAATTATCATGAAGTATTTTAAAACTCTTTTTTTTTTTTTTTTTTTTTTTTTTTTTTTTTTTTATATTTAAAAAAAAAAAAATTATAATTTTTAAATAATTTTTGAGAAAATTTCTAGTATTTAATCGTGTTATATTTTAATGCGTACGAATGAAAATTTTAATAATTCTGAAACAGTATCATTTTTACAAAGGTCGAATATTTCCAATTTAGAATTATTTAATGATGCAAGTATATATTTAAAATATATGAGACAGGAAAAAAAAATTAATTTTTACATATTTGTTTGCTTATTCAAAACATTTGAAAATACAATTAACCAGCACATACTCTGCTCTTAAAATCACATTTCTAATTTCTTTAACTTTAATAATCAATGATATATCAATTTATATTTTAATATTATTTGTTATATGGTATTTTAATAATAATTGTTCCCGAACATATAAAAAAAAATTAAGAAAATATCAAATATGCTTCCTTACAATAATATTTGTAGGTTAAAAAGTAAATTGATATTAGAGAAAAATGCATTGAAAGTGACGATGAATAAAAAACCTTTATAAATAAACTCCGAAAATTGCAACAAACGCGCATTGTGTTGGGTGAAATTCCTTAATCGCAATCTTTTATGAAACGAAAAAACAGTAAGCTTGAATGTAGCATAAAAGCAACTATCAAGCTGCACCCGTGCTCATTTATTTATTTATTTTTAACTGATTAAAAACAAATTTGCATGATTAACTATTTCCACTCGAAATAAATGTTTTTAAGTTATAATGAATCAACAAAAGTTTAACAGTAACAGTTGTCGGTCATTATACAAATGAAAACTAAAAATATAAATATTTGTGTAACAGAGCTCTTATATTATTTTTAGTTTATAAATAGCATTCTTCGGATAAATGTATACGGCAGCAATAAGTTGCTCTATTATTTTCAGGAAAAAAAAAAAAAAAAAGGAGAAACAATGAAATTTTATTAAATAAATCGGAATTATATCGTTTCTCCACATCTCCTCTTTCAAAACAGTTAAAATAATAATAATAATAATAATTTAAATTTACAGGGATTAGAGCTGTTTCATCAGATTTTCTTTTTCCATAAGTAAAGTAAAGTTATATAATTTGAAGTAATAGTTTAAGTGTTCAGGTTTTTTATACATATAATAATAATAATTATAATTATGATAATAAACTGATTTTTAACAAAAATTCAAATTAGAATGTATATTTAAAGGGGAATTTTTCAAATGTTTTCAGACTCGTTTCTGATAGTCGCTATTTTTTTTTTTTTTTTTTTTAATGTTTTATAGCTTTTATTTGACCTACAATAAGGTTATGATTTTTAATATTTTTTTTTTTTTCTTTTATTCACCAAAAATTGCTTAGCACAAATTTTTCTATTGCTGGTGAATCGAATTTTTATACAAAGCAACTTTTCTACATGTACAAGTAGCTGTGAAGGTGGGGGTTTAAGCGCACCCAAATTGCGCTGGCGCTGGCGCAGGTGGGGTTCAAGTGCACCCAGATTGCGCTGGCGCAGGTGGGGTTCAAGTGCACCCAAAACGCGCTGGTACTGGTTCTAGCGCACCTGGGGTTCTAGCGCATCCAATACGCGTCGGTGATATTCTCCCCGCCGTGGTGGAGTTCTAATGCACCCAATGCGTTGGTTGTGGGTGATGGATGAGGATGACAAAGATGGTAAATGGGACAGGTGAAATGAGTAACTGGATTGGTGAAAATTCGATTTGTTAAATTTATTGTGTAAGAGGATGGATTTAGATTATTTTCCGATTTGTGAGGTGTGCAATATGTCATCTCACTGACGAGGTGATAAGAGTTTTATTGAAACGGACTCTGAAATATTTTGGAAATAATTTATTTTGGTTCATTTATTTCCAATTTAGAAACAGAATATATTGAACTTAGAAAATATTTTTAGAATGATTTTGATGTTGCCATCTGTTGGTGATTGTTACCAGAAAAAATAATAAATTATTATTTTTTCTATATATATATATATATATATATATATTTTTTTTGCGGGAAGTGAGATTCGAACCGAAGGTAAAATAGTTTCACGGGTTGATAAGTGGGCGAGGGTTTTACTTATCAAGCCGTGAAACTATGCGTGCGAGTGCACTTATAAGGTATATAAAGAGAGGCGTCGCGGCAGTGAGTCATTCTAAAAAGTATCGTCGTACGAGGAAGATATGATGCGCTTTCGTGTGAATGTGAGTCATAATAAAATTTTGTGTTGTAACGATGGAGATGTATCTGGATCCAACTCACGCAGGAAGTTTTGGTGGTGTAAATGCCTTGTTTCGTGCTGCCAAAGGCAAAATCTCGAAGAAGAAGATTCAAGACTGGCTGAGCGGAGTCGATGCATACACGTTGCACAAACCTGTTCGAAGAAAGTTCCCGACCAATCGGGTGATTGTATATTCTATCGATCAACAGTGGCAGACAGACTTAGTGGATCTCGGCAGTTTGCAAAAGTTCAATCAAGGGTACCGCTACATCCTGACCTGTATAGACATTCTGTCTAAATTTGCGTGGGCGGTTCCTTTGAAGCAAAAACGAGGTGAAGATATTGTAAAGACGTTCCGGTCTATTTTCGCGACGAGGAAACCCAAGTCCCTGCAATCGGATGACGGAAAAGAGTATCGAAACAGACTTTTTCAAAAATTTTTGAAAGAGGAAGGCGTGCGGTTTTTTACGACGAATAACAATACGAAAGCTTCTGTCGTGGAACGATTTAACCGAACTTTGAAAACGAAAATGTGGAAATATTTTACTCATCATCACACCTACCGCTATTTGGACGTGTTGGATCAGTTGCTACACAGTTATAATCATACTTACCATTCGAGTATCAAGAGAGCTCCTGTCGAGGTGACCCCTGAAAATGAAAGTGACGTATGGCATACTTTATACGGTGACATGCAAAATGCGAAAAGAAAACCCTGCGTGTTTCAACCGGGTGACGTTGTGCGAGTTTCCAAGCAGAAATTCACTTTCGAAAAAGGATATGAGACGAATTGGACGGAAGAAGTGTTTGTGGTGACCGAATGTGTAAGAAGAGACCCACCCGTCTACCGAATCAAGGACCTATTAGAAGAACCCATCAAAGGAACATTTTACCCCCAAGAACTTCAGAAAGTGAAACCGAAAGAGAATTATACGATTGAAAAGATTTTAGACAAGCGAATACGGAAAAAGCGTGTGGAATACAAAGTGAAATATAAAGGTTACCCTAGCAAATTTGACCAATGGATTCCGTCCTCTGATTTATTCGCCTTATAAAACAAGTGTTTCGAATGTTGAAAGATCATTTGAAAGCATGTCGTTCTACGTGACGTTACCTTCAGACAGTTCCAGGAATTATTTTCCCGAGAATAAAATTTCTCATTTTATTACGCGATTACCCGCCCCCGTTGAATTGAAAGGGGAATGGGAAGTAGGCCTCGTCGAATTTATTTACCCTCACACTTGGTATAATGTGAACCAAAATAATAATTTATTTGGTTTCGATTTGAATGACCAGAAACCCCCGTTTGGTAGACGAATCCCCCCTGGCTTTTACGAAACGGTGGATGACATTTTAAAAGCGATGTCTATTGAAGAGATTAAAAATAAAATTTCTTTCACTTACGACCCCCACACGAAAAAGGTGTGTATCAACGTGAAAGATAAAGCTAAACTGATATTGCATGAGGGGATAGCACAGATGTTGGGATTCGAACCAGGTGAAATCGCATCGCCTGATATAAACATCGAGCAAACTATTTTTAGTACCTATGTCGCAGATCCTTGCGCACATTATAGAGTACTGATGGTTTATTCGGATATTGTGGAACCCCAAATAATCGGAGATGTGTTAGCACCCCTTTTACGAATTGTGAATGTAAGGGGAAAAGATGGAGAAATGATTTGTGAGACATTCGACCGACCGCATTATTTACCTGTCAGCCGAAAATCGTTCGACTCTTTGGAAATCGTTATAAGGAACCACCTCGGCGAACTCACGCCATTTGAACGTGGGCGCTCGTACGTGAAGCTTCATTTTCGTCAAAAATACCTCTCGTGATGTTTGTTCCTTACCAGTGTTGTGCGAAATCTTTTGAACATTACTATTCCCATCAGTCGGGTAGTGGCCTAAATTATTATCAAGGCGCTACTTTACAAAAGGGATATGGATTTGGTGGGCTGTTTCGGTCCCTTTTTCGAGCAGCGGTACCCCTCTTCAAATCCGGGGCGAAAGCAGTCGGCAAGCAGTTGTTTCATTCCGGCGTGAACGTGTTGAGTGACCTGTCTCGCGGAGAAGACATTAAAGTGGCCGCCAAGCGAAGATTAAAAGAAGCTGGACAGACCTTAACCGACAAAGCTGCTACTAAAGTGAAGACGATGATTGGATCGGGCCGCCAGTATAAAAAGAGGAAGCGTTCTACCAAAGCAGTCATTCGACGTAAAGCCAAGAAAGTGAAGGTACAAGATATTTTCGCTTAAAGATGTCTGGACTCATCCATAAAGATTCTGCTGCCTGTGCGAAATCCGAATTGGATTTATTTTTGATCCCACCCACGCAAACGGCTATTGAAAAAGGATACTTTGTGGAATATCACCCTCTTGCGAATATTCGAGACGGAGGACCTGTGGAATTTAATATTTCCGGAAATGGTGAAGACTATATTGATTTGTCGGCTTCGTACCTGTACGTGAAAGTGAAAATTACCAAGTTTGATGGATCACCCTTAGCGGAAACGGATGCAGTTGCCCCCGTGAATTTATTTTTACACGCCTTGATTTCTCAAGTGGATATTAGCCTGAACGAAAGAGTGATCTCCTCGTCGAGTAACACCTACCCCTACCGCGCCTATATTGAAACGCTGTTGAATTATGGAGAAGATGCCAAGAAAAGTTTATTGTCCTGCGAATGTTTTTACAAAGATGAGAATTTGACTGCTACAGATCCTGCTGGAGACAATCCCGGATTGAAGATACGTCACGGACTCACGAAAAAAAGCAAAACTTTAGATATGATTGGACCTTTGCATTGTGATATTTTTCAACAAAACCGACTGCTATTGAATATGGTCGACTTGAAAATTAAGATGACCCGAAGCAAGCCCGAATTTTCCTTAATGTGTAAACTCGAAGCGGCAAAACCCATTCCCAACTACAAAGTGATTTTGGAGCATGCTTCTATTTTCATACGTAAAGTGAAAGTGAGCCCAGGTGTATTACTGGGTCATGCTAAGGCCTTAGAGAAAAGTACAGCGAAGTACCCCATCGACCGAGTGCTATGCAAGACCTATTCGATCTCAACCGGAAGTAAATCCTTTATGCAAGACAATGTGTTTTTAGGAGCCATGCCGAAAAGAATTATTATTGGACTTTTAGAAAATAGTGCCTACACTGGACAATATGATTTGAATCCCTTTTATTTCCATCATCACAAGGTCAACTTTTTAAGTGTTTACGTGGATGGACAGCCCGTACCCAGCAAACCATTGGAATTGGATTTCGAAGAAAATAACTATATAAGAGCTTATCATCGATTGTTTTCGGGATTTAATCGAGATACCGGCATTTATCTCACCCGAGATGACTTTGCGAACGGCCATACTTTGTATGCTTTCGATTTGAGCCCTGACATGTGTGACGGACCCCATCTGAATCTACAACACCAAGGAAATTTACGAATTGAAATCAAGTTTGCAGACTCCTTAGAAAGAACCACGACTGTATTGGTGTATGCGGAATTTGAAAACATTATAGAAATTAGCAAAACACGGCATGTGTTGTGTGACTTCCCCAACTGAAAATGAATTCTATCGAAATCGACACTATTTTATCCCACGATCCAGTGACCAAGAAATACTTTTCCGGTGTTTTCCCCAGTGATCAACTACCCAAGAAGATCGCCCGTTATCCTGCCTGCTTTGTATGCAACGTGGACAAGTCTACAGAAGCCGGAAGCCACTGGGTGGCCTTCTACCTACCCTCACCTACGGAAGCGGAATTCTTTGATTCCTATGGAAACAAGCCGAAATTTTTTAAAGGACCTATATCGAACTATGTATCTCAATTTTCACGAGTGGTGTTTAATCCACTTCCGCTGCAAAGTCATGTGACAGCTGTTTGTGGTCAATTTTGTGTGTATTATATTTATTGCCGATGTCGAGGCAAAGCTTTGAAAGATTTTTTAAAGCAGTTTGTAACTAAAAATATATGTAACGACCATCGAGTCTATAATTTTGTATCCAAACGATTTCGTACACGTGCTCCCTTTTATCAATAAAAAACTATTTATAATGTATACCTATGTGTCTGTGTTTATTTAGAATGGAGTTTCCACACTTTCAACACCCTTTTACAATGCTCTTAGCAGGCCCCACGAGGGTCGGTAAGAGTTGGTTTCTGCGGGATTTACTGGCAGAACGACGGCGTATGTTTAATCCACCTCCCGATAAAGTCGTTTGGTTTTACGGCATCTCTCAAAAGCTTTACCAGGAAATTCCCGACGTGACGTTCGTGGAAGGGTTTCCTTCTAATTATCGGGAATATTTAGGTACCCATTCTTTAATGATTTTAGATGATTTGATGGTGGAATGTGGGGGTGATGAACGATTAACCCACCTCTTTACGAAAGGAAGTCACCATTTAAATTTAAGTATTATTTTTATTACTCAAAACCTTTTTCATAAAGGTAAAGAAATGAGAGGTATTTCCTTAAACAGTCAATACTTAGTACTTTTTAAAAATCGTCGGGACATGAGTCAAATCATGCACTTGGGTAGACAATTATACCCGAGATCGACTCAGTTTTTTCAAGAAGTGTTCGAGGACGCTACCAAACAACCCTTCTCCTATTTGTTGGTGGATTTAAGGAATGAAACCCCCGAAGGAATGCGACTCAGAACTTGTATATTACCGGGGGAAACCCAATTTGTGTACGAACCCAAAAAAGGTTTAAAAGGAAAGTCCTACCGATTTTAACTCAGTGGTGATCATGACGTTGTCGGAGAAACAACTTCGTGATTTGGAGCTGATCAAGTCTTGTCCTAAAACCTTACGCAAGCATTTGCTAAAAAAATTACCGTCTCGGTCTGTGAAGGCGATTTGTGAATGCACTCTGAACGTATTAAAAGGAAACGTGCCCCTCTCAGCTCATCAGAAAAGGTCTTTAAGGAAATATAAGACGACTCTCCGAAAAATTGGTACCAAGAAAGGAAGCTTATTCAACAAGAAAAAATTGATTGTTCAACACGGTGGATTTTTAAATATTTTAATCCCGGCTGCATTGTCTGTTTTAACCGGTATCATCAATGGAATTCGCAGCTAAGTATGCGCTGGTCCCGGAAGAAGAATTTTCGAAGCATACGCCCTCTAAAAAACAGATGACGGAATTTGATTTAGCTATGGCTAAAATATTAAATAGTTCTCTACCGGATCACGAAAAAATTCAGCACTACTATGAACTCTTAAAAAGAAAAATGGATTTGCAAGAATATAATTTACCTTGGATGTCTAAACGACCTCAAGAAGAAGAACCTGGAACTGTGAAAGACGATTCTATAAAGAAAGAACCCTTCATTAAACAAGAACCCCAACAAGACTATGATATGTTTGTTTTATCTTCTGTACCCAAACCCATGAAGAAACAAGCCGAAGCATTATTGAATTTTCTCAAGTCCGATTCCAAAAAATTTATTTGGGATCAGAAAGGACAGATTACTTATAACGGACAGACTTTGGAACATTCTAATTTAGCTGAACTGTTTCATTTCATCTTTTCTGTGAATAAAAAACCGCCTATTACTGGCCAAAGCGAATTTATACAAGCCTTGCAAGAAATGGGGGTTCCCCGAAGTATTATTAAGAACAGACATTTAGCCCACACAAAAAACTTTGTAAAACCGAAAAAGAGATTTGTTGTAAACCCTCCAAAAAGATCTGTTGTTGTTAAACCAAGCAATGTAACATGGGAAACATTTTAAATAAAATAGACTTGTAATCTAAACACAATTGTCATTATTTTTATTAAAAAAAAATACACTTACTTGAAACTACACATATGCATTAATCTTCTTTAAAGTTTCAGAGAATTTTCAATGTAATGACATCACCAACCAGTGATGTCATTGATTGCTTATCTATGATAACAAGGATATTATAGAACGTTAAGTAATTTATTTAAAAAATAGTAAGCGGAATTATATTAGAAAAATCTAATGAATTCTAGTATATGGAATTACATTAAAAAAAAAAATCTGTACACCATTATAAAGAAATTTTTTTTATTTTTTAAGAATTTTAAAATTTATGCCAAAAAAAAAAAAGTTAAGAAAATAATTCAAATAAACTATTTTTAGATTGATTAAATAAGTGTTTTTAGAAATATATTTCGAAAATTAACCAAAGTCCAAATAGAATATTTTATCTTTAAAAATATCCTGTGAAAAATGATTGCATTAGTCCAAATCAATAAGTTCAAATATAATATTTTATCTTAAGAAAATCTTTTTCAGTTTGAAACAAAACTTTAAATTTTTTATAAAACCTTGTAAGTGAATCCCTCCAAATAAGATGATACATGAGGAAACATGAAATAAATTAAAAAAAAAAAAAAATGTTTGTCAAAAATATAATTATTTCCAAATTTAAAGTGGAGAGATATAATTTAAACTAAAATTTAAATCAAAAGAAAATCGAGATTCTTTCTTTGAAAGCAGCAAATTAAAAAAGATACATTTTAAAATTTTACATCAAGATTAGTTTTCTTTAAAATCAAACTAAAATTTTAACTTAAAAAATTAATAAAACTTATTATTTTCAAATTAATTTAAAAAAGATAGGTAATTAGAATTTTAATTGTATTTTTTCCTTAAAAAAAAAAGAAGAAATGCATAAAAACCAATGAATAATTAAAGAGACAATAATATTTTACAAAATTTTTATTTCAATGGATAAAATATCACATCCTGAATTAAAGGTACAGAAATATTATTTACAAAACATCACATTTAATTCAATGTTTTAAATATCACATCCTGAATTAATGGCACAGAAATACTGTTTAAAAAACTTTCACTAATAAAATCTACATTATTAACAAAATTTGAAGCAACAGCTTTCATGTTTGCTAACAAAAATATTGTTTTACCTAAATGACGGAATTTGTCGAGATTAGATGTTGTTATGCATGAATGTCGTGTTTGACTCGGATGATTTGTAATGCATCCATAACATTCATACACTTTTTTGAAAACAGTTGATAATTCATCTTCAATAGAAAGAATTAATTTAACCGTTAGATTATCTTCTTCTTCAGTAGATAACGTACACAAAATTCTGCGTTCGTTCCTAATAAAGTGAGGCAATCGTTTAGTTACTAAATAATTAATTAGAATTTCATTTAATTCATGCGCAAATTCATTTAAGCTTTCTGCTTGAAAAGGATTCAATTCAATGAAAGAAGATTTAGTAGCATTTTTCAAATTAAAATTTTGAATATGCATGCATCCATTTACATTAAGTACTAAAATAGAATTGTTAGCAATAAATGAAGCAGAAATATAACATAAATTAAAATTAGATAACTTTTGATAAAATTCATACCATGTACATATGTCCATAGTTATGCCCTTTTTAGTTGGAAAGACGGTTTTCTTATTCACATCATATTGTCTGATATGTATTTTAACAGAATCATTAAAGAGTTCTGCAGTTAAAAATAAATATTCACCAAGATCTTGTCTAAATATGTTTTCACTTTTGTCCGATTTAATTTGGATCATCTCAGATACAACAACTGGTGTAGGGGTTCGATCGTCTCCACTGGCACCATTTTCAACTGTAGAAAATTCTGCTTTAAGTTTACTTATTCCTGAAGTGCTCGGCATATCTTCCAATTGAATGGCTGTGTTTTCGGAAATACTTGGATTTAGCTGACTAGAAGAAATCGAAGCAAATAGAAAATCCATTGCATTATCCACAAATATTTCTTCAATACACTGTCTTTTAGAAGGAGGGGAATTTTCATTAGAGGGTAAATAATGTTTCACTAATTTTCGAAAAGTAATGCTGATACTTGGCTTGGTAACTTTAAGTTCAGATGGTATACCACGCAACCAAATTGTTTCGGGATCCATAATCAATAGTGAACCGTTTTCTAAAGGAAGTTTTATGGTTTCAAAGTCTTTTCTAGCAAAAAACATTGTCCTCGTGGCACCTAAGCAAACTGTAGCAATAGGAAAATTTGAATCTAAAGAAAGTTCATTATCCTCATGCATCTCAATTTTATCTCGACCACAGCTGTAATAATGAAGCAATGCATAATTAAATGTTGCATTAGTAGCCAATTCTACAAGAGTCTTGATGCTGAGCAAAATTGGAGTCCAAGGTTCTGCAGAAATACTTAATCCAGAAAAAGAGTATTGAAGTGAACTATCATCACCAAAAGCAATCATTTTCCTTGAGGAAGTATAAGTTTTTCCGTGGATTTTCACGGGGTAACATTGAAAGTTATATGTTGATAACTCTTCAAACATACGCATGGAGTCTTCTTGGCTAAGAAAAGCATTTAAATATTTAACATTTAACATTTCTTCCATTATTTATTTATTTATTTTTTAAACATCAATTGAACATTACAACCAACAAATTCCGAGTCTGCAGTAAAAATGAGCCAGCCACCTTACTTATGATAACAAATCAGTGTAAATATCTGTGTTGAGTTGTTGGTATGCTTCTTTTATTTATTTCTAAAAATCTGATTGGCTAACCAAGTTAGTAATAAAAAACTGCTATTCGCTCCTACGATTCACGTAGGAGATAGAGGTTAACGTGAGATAACAAGTTGGAACAGGTGGAAACAGGCAATCTTCATGTTGCAATACCTCAGCGGGGTGTTTATACCTGCTTCAATCTGATAACGCTTTACGTGATTATTCAGTCCAATTCACTCTTCACTAATTTATTTTAAAAATTTTCATTGGTTAATTTAGAATTTCTTAGCAGTAAATGGCAACAATCTTCAGTCAACATGATGGTCAAGGAAAAATATTTATCACTTTCCATCTTACTCTCCTGATGTAAACGTTCATTTTAGTTGGGATCTCTTCAATGAATACGAATATTATGGAGGGTGATGAAGATTCATTGGAAGTAAGTTAAAAATAATTTCATATATTTCTTTTCTATTGAAAAATCTATTAGCTGTCTAATGTTTTGTGATAATTAAATTCTTAAATAAATTTTTATGATTCATGTGTTAAATTTCGATAATGATTATTACTTGCTTATTATTGTTCAAATGGTAGCTTTTATCTTAGCTAATATTTTATTATAAATGCAAAATTAAATAATTTGGTAATCACCTTTCTCCTTTTAAGAGTTTAAAAAAAAGATAAATTGATTTTGTAGATTCTAATGATATAAATTATACTTAAATTTTGTTAACGGAAAATTGTTTTCTATTTCAGTTATTTATTTTCAGATATATATATATATATATATATTTATATATATCTTTTTAAAGGTACATTTAAATAATTTATTATTATTGTTTCTAACTGTATCTTTAAGTAATTTTTATTAATCATTTGTTTAAATATTGACTATAAATATATTTATTAGTAGTTATTAAATTTTTCCCTATTATTTTTTATTTGTTTATTTTTACTTTTAAGATATATCTTTAAGATATGCTTTTAAAATTAAAATTATCATCAATCTGAACTTTACGATGCGACTTTTAGTTAATATCTTCTTATAATTTATTTTTTCAGTTTACTGACATCGGTATTCCGATGGATGAACTTCACGAAATGTTAAATGCTGGTGAAATAGCTGACGAGTGGACAAATAGCAATCCAGTGTGGGATGAGGGTCCTTCCACATCGGGTTTGTCCAGGCATGAAAATATATCTGGGGAATCATTTGGAGATATACAGAAACATCCAAGAATTACAAACCATGTAAGTAAAGTTCAAAAAATTAAATTTTTCTTTTTAAATTCATATAAATATTGTTCGACACAGTTTTTCTTAAATATTAATCTATTCTTGAAATATTAGTAGTTGTTGTTTAGAATATAATGTTATAAAACTGATTTATCTTTTGTTTTCTTTGTTACATTTAGAATTTTTATTAAATGTTTAGAAAAAATATTTTCATTTTCATTTTCATTGTTTTTTTTTTTTTTTTTAAATAATAATTCAAATTAAAATATTCTGTGTTTTTCTATAAAATTTCATCTAAAGGTCTATAGTGCTACAGAATTTTGTGAAAAGTAAGGAAAATTACAAGTTTAATATATGTATTTTTTAAGACAGAACATTGTTTACGATAAACTTTTATATCACAGAATATCCATTTAATCCGTTTAAACAACTCATTGTTATTAATTATCAACTATATTTATTATGATATTTTTTATGGAAATTTATTAGATAAATTTATTTAAAATTCTTATAAAGTTAATATAATGAAAAAATTTTACATTAAATAATTAATAACATTAAATCGCTAAATGAAAAAATATTATTTTTTAGATTGTTATAAATAGCTATGTTTTTTACTTTTTTTTTATAGGTGTGTGATGTTTGTGAAAAAGTTTTTTCGCGCAAGAATTCTCTCAACCGTCATAGAAAAACACATGGAGATGAAAAATTTTTTACTTGTGATGTATGTGAAAAGAAATTTGGGAGAAATGACACATTAAATCAACACAAAAGAATACACAGAGGTGAGAAGTCTTTTATCTGTGAAATTTGTCAAAAATCTTTTGTAAAATCATATGATTTGAAACGACATATTAAGACTCATTTGACAAAGAAAGAATATAATTGTGATTTGTGTAGCAAAGTTTTAGCTAGAAAGTCATGTTTGTTCCAGCATATGCGCACTGTGCATGGTCCTTCTAAAAAGAAAAATGAAATTCCTCCTGTAATGAAAAAACGAATTAAAGGAAAAAAACCAGCTTTAGATGTGTTTTGTTCACATGAACTATTTCCTAGTGATGAAGTAAATAGTGACCTTTTAGAATTTTTTAAAGAAACGCGTTCAAGAATTTATAATTTATTATCTGTTGAATTAGATGCTTTCAAATCTATAAAATGGTACATGGTTGTAAAATTGGAACTGTCTCGTAAAAATAGTGATGGTGAAGAAGAAACTATTATAACTCATTTTCGAAGTAATTGCATTATTGATTTAATGCATGATTTTATTTCAGAGCACATCGATGAAGGTTTTTCTAAAATTTCTAATCGTTTTGAAGAATTCCTTCAGTTGGGATCTGGATGGACTCTGAAAAGAATAATTAAAATGGATTTATGTATTGCAAAATACAATCCTCTAAGAGCAAGCTCATATATTCCTCTCCCACTCGAACTAAAGAAGAAGCGAGCAATCCTCAATATTAAAAATTTAGACAATAAATGTTTTATTTGGTGCCTTTTAGCACATGAAATGAAAATCAAAAAGTCACCTGAGCGCGTAAGTCATTATATTCCACACGAAAATAAAATAAAGCTAGGAAAAGTAGCGTGTCCAGTTACAATTAAAAGCATTCCTATCATTGAAAAGCTAAACACATTAAGGATTAATGTATATGGATATGAAGAGAAGAAGGTATTTCCCATTTATATATCAGATCAAACAAATTCTGAATGCATTAATTTAATTCTAATTTCTTATGAAGGTAGGCAACATTATTGTCTTATTAGAAATATGTCTCGTTTGTTAGCAAACCTTACAAAACATAAATCAGCGAGTTACGTTTGCAATCGATGTCTTCACAGATTTTCTAAAATAAAATACTTGGAAGAACATCATACTTACTGTAACAACCAAACACCACAGCGAATTAAAATGCCTAATGACAAAAACAAAGATTTATTCTTTAAAAATCAAAATTACCAACACAAACTTCCTTTTATAATTTATGCGGATTTTGAGGCATTAATTCTTCCCATTAATAAAGAGGATACTTTAACTAATAATTCGTATACCTTAAAAACTGGCAAACATTTACCTTGCGGTTATGCATATCTTGTAGTAGGTCCCAATGGACAAACTTACAAACCAATAACTTGTTATCGAGGAGAAAATGCCGTGGAGCATTTTTTAAATGCAATTATTAATGAAAAAGATAATCTATGCAAAGTAATGTATGCTAATAAACCTATGCGCATGACCCCTGAACAACAAAGGCAATTTTTTAGTGAAACTCATTGCTTCCTTTGTAAAAATGAGTTAAAAGATGATAGAGTTAGAGATCATGACCATATAAGTGGCCAATATCGCGGTGCTCTTCACAATTTATGCAATTTGAAATACCGAATGAGAAAAGTTATACCTATCGTATTTCATAATTTAAAGAATTATGATTGTCACCACATAATGAGCGCGTTAGGTAAAATTAAAAATCACGATTTCAAAGTAATTGCAATGAATATGGAAAAATATATCGCATTTTCTGTATTAAGCATGTATAATAAATGTAAAATAGAATTAAGATTCATTGATAGCTTCCAATTTTTATCTACTTCTTTAGAGACGTTGGTAGCTAATCTTTCGAAACAAAATTTTAAACTTTTAAAAGAGAATGTCCCCGAAAATATGGATTTATTGTTAAGAAAAGGAATATATCCATATGAATACATGACATCTTTTAAAATATTTCAGGAAACGCAGTTGCCTCCTAAAGAATCATTCTATAGTTCTTTAACAGAAGAACATATAACTGATGACGATTATAAACACGCTCAAAACGTATGGAAGATATTTGACATTAAAAATATGGGTCAATATCATGACCTGTATGTAAAATCCGATGTTTTGCAACTGGCAGATGTATTCGAAAATTTTAGGTTGATTTGTCAGAAAAAATACGATTTGGATTGCGCTCATCTTTTTACATCTGCGGGACTTGCATGGCAAGCATGCTTAAAGATGTGTGATCAACCCCTCGAATTGCTCACTGATCCAAACATGCATCTAATGATTGAAAATGGCATTCGAGGAGGAATATCCATGATCACACATAGATGGGCACAATCTAATAATAAATATTTGCCGACTTATGACCCAGAAAAGCCGAGTACATATATAATTTATCTGGATGCAAATAATTTGTACGGCTGGGCTATGTCTCAAACCCTCCCTTATGGTAATTTTGAATGGATGTTGACAGAAGGAATAGATTTGGAATGGATACTTTCAATTCCTGATAATGGAGATTCGGGTTACATATTTGAAGTGGATTTATCATATCCACATTATCTACATGATGAGCATAACGAATATCCTCTTGCTCCGGAAAAAATAGAAATAAGTAGAGAAATGTGGTCTTCTTATAACAGAAATTTGGCAGAACATAACTCCTCAGTAACAAATGTAAAATTAACTCCCAATTTAAATGATAAAGTAAAATATGTAACCCTTTTGCAAAATTTGAAATTTTATTTAAGCCTAGGATTAAAATTAATTCGGATTCATAAAATTTTAAAATTTGATCAAAAACCTTGGTTGAAAAATTACATAGATTTTAATACGAATGAAAGAAAAAATGCTACAACCACGTTCGAAAAAAATTTATTTAAATTAATGAACAATGCCGTTTATGGCAAAACAATGGAAAATGTTCGCAAACATAAAGATATTCTGCTAGTAAATACTAGTTCAAAAGCGGAAAAGTTAGTAGCTGCTCCCTCGTTTCGAGCATTCTCTGTCTTTAATAATGATCTTGTAGGCGTTGAGCGTTTAAAAAGGTCTGTTTTCTTAAATAAACCTCTGTACGTAGGGTTTGCCATTTTAGAACTTAGCAAACTTCATATGTATCGATTTCATTATAAATATATCAAAGAACGATATGGTAAAAAAAGCAAATTATTGTTCACTGATACTGATTCGCTTACATATCTTATAGAAACTGACGATATATACGAAGATATGAAACGCGATGCTGAATTATTTGATACATCGGATTATCCAAAAGAACATCCCTCGTATTCAATAGTGAATAAGAAAAAGATTGGATGTTTCAAAGATGAAACAAATTCAGAGTGCATTCTAGAATTTGTCGGCTTGCGCTCAAAAATGTATTCCATATTAACCAAGGACTGTGAAAAGAAAACGGCAAAAGGTGTAACAAAAACATTTATCAAAAAACATGTGAAACATGAACATTATAAAAAAAGTTTATTCGAATCTGTTAGATCGAGAGGATTTCAATCTAGAATACAAAGTTTTAAGCATGAGCTATATAGCGTAAAAACAAACAAAATTGCACTAAGCAGTTTTGATGACAAAAGATATATATTGGATGATGGAGTGGAATCTCTTGCATATGGACATTACAAAATTTAGTTTGATCTTATGCTTTATATTGGTTTCAATAAATAATATTGTTAAATAACATTGTTTGACTGTTAATTTAATGAAATTATTTAACTTACTCTTATAATGTATCTCAATTTATGTAAACAATTATGTTTCCTTTTTTAATTCAAAAATGCATATGAAATTGTAGAAACTTGTATAAAATGATTAAATAAAATTGATTTTTTATTGTATAAAAGAATTTATTTATTCATTTATTTATTAAGTTTTATTTCAACTTCACATTAAAAATTAATGATCACAGTAAAAGAAATTTTTATTTTTATCATTTTTAAGCTTTCCAAATAAAAGTAAATTTAATCACTTTTCGATAAGTACAGTTCATTTTAAATTTTTTCTGATAACAATCACCAACAGATGGCAACATCAAAATCATTCTAAAAATATTTTCTAAGTTCAATATATTCTGTTTCTAAATTGGAAATAAATGAACCAAAATAAATTATTTCCAAAATATTTCAGAGTCCGTTTCAATAAAACTCTTATCACCTCGTCAGTGAGATGACATATTGCACACCTCACAAATCGGAAAATAATCTAAATCCATCCTCTTACACAATAAATTTAACAAATCGAATTTTCACCAATCCAGTTACTCATTTCACCTGTCCCATTTACCATCTTTGTCATCCTCATCCATCACCCACAACCAACGCATTGGGTGCATTAGAACTCCACCACGGCGGGGAGAATATCACCGACGCGTATTGGATGCGCTAGAACCCCAGGTGCGCTAGAACCAGTACCAGCGCGTTTTGGGTGCACTTGAACCCCACCTGCGCCAGCGCAATCTGGGTGCACTTGAACCCCACCTGCGCCAGCGCCAGCGCAATTTGGGTGCGCTTAAACCCCCACCTTCACAGCTACTTGTACAGTAAAGTAAAGTTTGTAAAGTAAATACAAAATATTGATCACTTAACCCTTGAGTCATAAATTTACTGCGGGAACCTCTCAAAAGTTTGGCACTGAACATATACTATAATTTTAACAAATACGATAAATAAATTTATTTCTCAATTATATTAATTTTCTTTACAAGAACTGATATACTTTATCGCAAAAACTTTGTATCTTAAAATTTCATTGTTTTGGGCTATAAAATATTTCTTTTCTATATTAAAAGTATTAACTCAATTAATGTAATGTATTAAAATAAATAAATAAATAAAGAAGAAGAAGAAGCTCTAACTTGTTTTCAAGAACAGAAACATTTTATAACACTTTAACGGGAAATAACGAATAAAAGTAGGGAAAGGATGACTGATAATTTCATCAACAGAAAGTAGTACTGTTTTAAACCTTTATTGAGGATAGAAGGATTTTCCTTCGATCTTCAAAATATTTAATATTTAAATATTTAAATAAATGTTTTACATTCTGCTATCTCCAAAATTAATGATCAAAATAAAGCTGTTATTTGAACTCAAAATATATTAAGTAATTTAAATAGTTTTATTTATGTTTAAAATAATTTTTAGAATATTTCTATGTATTTATTTGTGCTTTTGTAAAATTTCTTTTCAATAAAGGCATTCTGCTTAAATATAAACAAAAACGTGATATGCGAATCAGGTAGCGATCGAAATGTCGATAACTTTTCAATAGATGTATTTTTTAAGCAGAGTGTGATGTTTTTAATCGTTTAAATTGACAGTTATTATAATTTTTTCTTTAAGGATTTATTTTACATTTCTTTTTTTAATACGACAAGATTATTGTTTTCAACCAGCGATTTAGCGTTGTGGAAATTTACAGTAGCCTCTCTTTTAATCAAGCACACACACGCATATATATGTATATATATATATATATACATATATATATATATATATATATATATATATGTATGTATGTATACATATATATATATATTATATTATACATATATATGTATATTATATATATTATAATATATATATTTATTTATTTATTTATTTATTTATTTATATATGTATGTATGTATGTACATTCGTAAACAAATGAAAAGTAATCCCAAAATACATGGAGATCTTCGTTAATTAATTAATTAACTCTAATTAATTACCTTATTAATTAATAAATGTTAAATATTCTATTTTATTTTGTTGCATTTTGCGCATTGGTTTATTTTAACCTTTTTAGAATCAGGTATATATAATTTGAATTGTTTAGTACCGTTGTAACACTCAGCAGACTAAAGATAGATAAAGGTACCAAAATAAAATAAATTTTAATTGAGATTTATTTCTATTAAAATTAGTCACAGTATTAAATTAATTTGAGTACCAATGATTAGTAAAAACAAGTAAAAGTACTTACTCAGAAAAGAAATGACACTAACATAACACATAAGCCTAACGATGAGAGAATTTGCAGAAAATATATATCTATATCTATATATATATATATATATATATACATGATGTGCCAGGTTTTAATCCGCTGAACAAAGCTAAACCATTCAATCAATCGCAGCGAAAATTGGTACACTTATTAATCAGGACCCGTATTTTTTGCTTTAATCGGATAATTGATTCAAATTATATTAAATAAAAATCCCATTTGAACTTTCAAATTATTAAAATGAAAAAAAAAAAAAAAAAAAAAAATATATATATATATATATATATATATATGCGAAAACAAAATAAATAAATAAATAAAGATAATAACATAAATATTCTTATATAATAAATATAAGAATATTATATTATATATATTTATTATATTATATACGCTTAAATATTATATATAAGTGTTCTTTTAAAAAATGCTCATGGAAAATGAAATAAAATGAACTGGGTAATTTAATTTATTTGATAGAAGTATTATAGATATAGAAAAAAAAACTACTTTAATCATTTTTCTTTTTAATAATAAACAGAACTGAAAACTAGGAAAACGATTAATATTTTACCTAGAGACATTTAAGACGAATTCTAAACTGCATGTCATGTTAATATTTTACAAGAATAAATAAGACCACCTTATAGTCCGACAACATCTAAACGAGTATTTTGTATCTTTATTTAATATGAAAAATTCTTACAATTGACCTCTATCAAAGACGATGGTGATAATAGACAATTTTGTAAAACATGTCGTTACACATACTAACCGTTGCTAAGAATCGTAACACAGTTACAGTATGCCTTTATATGGAAAAATAGACTAAAAAAACCTATGTCTTTCTAATTTAAACTTTGTTCTGTACAAAATTTTATATATATAATATATTTTAAGGCTTTTCCTTTTAAGGCTTTTTTTTTTTATTATTATTTAATTTATTTATTTATTTCTAAATAGATAAATAATGCACAGCAAACAGAGGGCTTTCCGGAAGCTATGTCTTGTATTTTGTAGCACTTAAAAGTATTTAATGATTATTTATTATTTTCTAGGACTATGTATTACATTTTAAAAAGAGCTTTAAGAAGATTGCTTATAAAAAATGCTTAATATTCCTACATAAAAAGAAAAAAATTTAAAATTAAAATTAAAAATGAACTTTTTTGCAGTGCATAAAGTCAGAATTAATAACAAATAATAACAATTTAAAAAAGTCTTTTTTATATGGAACTTTTTTTGAGAGAGAGAGAGAACGAAAATAAAGCAGATTTATGGATCCGCTATATTTAATTTTTTTATTATTATTATCAAATAATATAGGCAGCATTTGAATTTTTTTAGTCTTTAGACAAAAATATGATAAACGTTATTTTTTAATTACAAAAGTCGGCAAAAATTAAAATTAAAATAAAAATAAAATAAAATAAAATAAAATAGTAATAATAAATAAATAAATAGATAAATAAATAAAAATAAATAAATAATAATATTATTAATAATTGGGTCTAACTTTAATAATTTATTTAAATTTTAAATATAGATACAAAAAAAGAAAACAAAAAAAAAAGGGATGGAAAGGGTGGGAGGACAATAAAAGAGAGGAAAGCGGGAAAATGTTCAGAGGGGTGTAAAAAAAATAGAAGATGAACAAAAAGAATGAACGCAGAATTTTAAATATATCATGAACTAATTTTTGTTTAATTGTAAGAAAAAGAATATATTTAGTTCATTGCAATAGAATTGGTGATTTCGTATTGTGAACATCTATTATTTTGCAATATATATGTATATATACGCGTTAGATAGACATGTTGAGTATTTTTTAACTCAGCATCTTCGCAGCATAAAATTGACCGCATTATAAAATTTAATAACAAAACCATAACATAAAACATAAGCTAACACCCCCCCCCCTTTTTTTTTCTGACGTGTTTTTTATTTCCTCAATTTTACGTTTAATATCAATGGAAAGCGTGTTCTTGATGATGTGATAAGCTCCAATTTTATATAAAATATCTTTCAACATACTAGAACAAATTAATTAAAAGAAAAAAAATATTTATATATATTTTTTAATTTTATTTATTTATTTATTTTATTATATATATATATATATATATATATATATTTTTAAAAATAGTGTTAATGCCAAAATAGGCCATTGTGTGTATATATGTAATAATATATACATTAAGCAATAATTTTGAAATAAAGTTAATGAAATTCCCATTTTAACTTTAAAATGATTAAAAAGAAAGAAATATTTAATACCAAAATAAGGAAATGAAATACACGTTTACTTACTTATTTTTTCCGGAAAGAAAATAAAATATTTTTAATTTCGCGTGAATAATAATAATTATTTGAGAAATAATCTGGTGTGTCACTCATAAGACTTTCTCTTACCCTGAAATTTAATACTATAAATACAGGTTGCAAATTAAGAGGTAAGATCATGAGTACTGTTCCGTAAACCAATGTTAAAAGATTCAAATTAGGCTTTGGAAGAGTTTTATATGATAATTAGTTCTGTGTGAGGGGACTACCGCCCCCCTCAACCCACCCGTTACATTATTGCATCTATATTTACATAGAATTTAAATATTTTATTAAAATTAAAGGTTCAGTTAAAATTATTCAAACATCTTTCACATGCAACATTACTTGAAACTTATCAGTCTTTATCAAACTTTTCCAGCAACAAATTTACGTTAATTTGAAAATACAACTTTTGTATCTTCTGAAATTATTCGTTTTTAAGTCACTCTAAGAGACACAGACAAAGATCAAACTTTTAAAAACTTGACTTTCGTAATCAGGAAGCCTCAAAACGAGTAAATACACAAAAAACAAGCGATGAATATTTCGCTTAAAAACATACATTATTTATCATATGTCTATGAGGAATTCATTTCCATTCCTGGGCAGCTTTCCTGGACATGGTAAAATATTATAGTAAAGCACTTCCACTAACAATAAAAAAGAATGTTATCGCTTAAATATTTGCAACCCTGTATATCTTTTGAAGAATATGTACAAACCATATAGTGCACCTAAATATAATCCTATAGTAATAATATACGGAACAACCTGAAATACCTTTCCATAAATTTTAAGCTATTGTCGCACTATAATCTAGTTCTTTTGTGCAGCCCTGTAAATGGGCAGTGAATGATTTCCCTACCATATTCTACATAAGGCATGTTTTTATGCATATAAATAAAATATACATTCATTTCATTCGGTTTAGCCTGTCTATAGATGTTAAACTCTACTTATCGGCAATTTCCCCCATTGACGTAATGTATTTGAATACTCTTGAGTGTCCCTGTACACGAACCATTTGCTTCATCTCAACGGAAAAGCTTAGTGTGGCATCCCTATATATGACACACATTTAGAATACCAAGTTTGGAATTTCTGCTGCTATTTGAGATATGCTGGTAACAGACAGACAGACAGACACACACACACGCGCGCGCAGAGAGAGAGAAAGACCAACCGCTAAAAACACAATTTTCATATTCAGGGGACCTCAAAACAAGTAAATATAACAAAATCTCACTTTCAATATAACAAAATCTCACTTTGACCCCAAAACAATACTCCCTTTACCTTATGGGTAAGACAAAGTAAAAAAAAAAAAAAAAAAAAAAAAAAACGATATAAAAGTTGGTGCATTTTCTTTTAAATCAGTAATTCCTGTGTGGATAAATGCTTTCATAGAGATATTTGCATTAGCTTAAAATTTTTATTTAATTAAGTATTACTTTTTTTCCTTGCAGTAAAAGAAAATTTTTCGTTTTTATTGTGTAACGCAATAAAAATTGTGTGTTATAATGTTCTTTTAAGTTCTCACCTTAATTCTAAATAGTTATGTGGATTTTATTAAGAGTTTTTTATTTTTATTTCGTGAATTTTTATTTTGTAAAACGTTTTTGTATTTTTTTTTTCTTTTTTCTGTATGGAACAGCTTTAGTATCGAACCCCTTTGACAAAATTTGAAATTTGACACTGAAGTAGCTCGGATGTTTCTCGCCTACATCTTTAGTTACGCATTTGAGATAGTCATTTCAATTCATCACAAAAATAGCCAAAAATGTTTAAAGTCGCCAAAAGGTTCCCATACTAAAGCTATGCTTTTTGCATTTTTTTATTTATAATATTTCCTATTTAAAAGACTTCGGATTTTTTTTTTCTATCCATTTCTCTTTCTGTTTTACACCTTTGTTCAGTTCTTTTATTGATTTCAAAATTCTATAAACTCTTCTTCAACCTGGACAACGCCGGGTACACCTGCTAGTTTATTTATAATTATATTCCATATTTCATTTTTTATTATAAAAAAAACTTAAATAATGAACAAGAAATTAAAGCTATTATATAAATTAAAGAGCAATAAAAATTAGTTTTAAGATACAAAATACAAATAAAAGTAATCATTACTATCAACATTATTATTATTATTATTTATATTTGGAATTAGAATAACTGAAACTTTAAACATTATTTAACACTTTTTAACAAAGTTAAAAAGTGTTTATGATTTCGGTCTGTCTGTCTGTCTTTCCGCAGTCTAACATCTGTAAATAATTCATATAATTCCTTGAAACTGATGTATGTTGTTCAAATTCATTATGCTATATTTTCTATTGAAAATTATGTAAACAGCACGATTTGTTTGTATACAGGGTTGCCCGAAAGAATGCCAATACACTGCGTTTTATGAGAATATATGCGTTCCATATTTGCAGAACATATTTAAATACATTTTTATTAAACAAATCTTAATGATATTGGCGTTTATTAATCATATGCACAAAACACAGTTTTCTACAGAATATAGTATCATTACGTTTAAGGTTTCTGGGGTCACACAAAAATATTGAAGTATTTTAAGGTCTATAATTGGAAATTCACATAATTGCATACTTTTGTCCTTTTAACACTTTCGAACATTGTTTAAGGATGATTATGATTTCCATTTTTCTATCCGTCAATTCGTCTGTTTGCGCTCCAATTTATTTCGATATTTATAGAATAGAGTGAAATGAATATGTTTATTTAAATTCACCATATCATGTTTTCTATAAAAAATGGCATGGATATCGTTACTGGTTCACAAAATGTTTGTGGTGAATTATCGCGTATCAGATGTATTTGTTTAAAGCATATTTTAATATCAGAACATATCGTAAGGAAATTAATATGCATAATTTAGGTACATAAAAACTTTTTTTTTCCCCCTGTAAAATGAAGTAGAGTAATTATTTAGTTAAAGCAAACTAGAGTAATTTTTTAGTTAAAGCAAATAAGGTAACTAAGCATGTTTTAAATGATATAAAAGGCTACATGAATACAATCTTATTTAATGATTTTTCTTCAAGAATTAATCTATAAAACTGCTTTTGCAAAAATCCTTCCTTCAAAATATATTATTCTAGTATTGCTATTTTAGGTAATATACAGGACTAAAGTCTTTTTATTTTTATTTTTATTTTTTATTTATTTATTTATTTTATTTATTTATTTATTTACTTATTTTTTGAAGAAACATATTTATTAGAATTTTTTTTTTTTTTTTTTTAAGTTTTCTTTCCCTATAATACGAAAGAAAATGCATTTTAAAGCGTCATTATACAGAGTTAAACCACATTTAAAAGTTTAAAAAAAAAAAAAAAAAGGTAACGGATAAGAGCAGTTGGAAGGTGTTTAAAATTCATGCAAGCGGCATGGTTTTTTTCTTTCTTTCTTTCTTTCTTATTTTTTATTTATGAGAAATAAAAAAGAATCTGTTGATAATTGTTCAAGATGATGTTATTTTGATATAATGACTGCCTTTAATAAATACACCTTAATAAATATTAATTTGAAAACAAAATGAGAGAACCTTCATGAATTATTCAGTTGTTTATTGGACTTTATTGAATAAAATAAAGTTTATACATAACAAAAGAATTTGATTGAAAGAAAAAAGACCAAAAAAGAAAATAAAAAGAGTGTCAAATTGTCAAATTTAGCTTTCTTTGTAAACAGGGTGCGTCGTGCGTTTAAGTTGCATATGAGTGACAAGCCGTCAGATCTTTATCGAGTAATATCCTCTACCCTTTTGCATTGAACAGTTTCTTTATTTCATTGTCATGGATGTTATGAGAACATATAGAAATTATTAAAATAAGCTGAAGTGACATTAACCCGACATTTTTTTTTTTTTTTTTTTTTTTTTTTTTTTAATAGTGCATTTAAATAGTATAAAAATAGATTACAGATTAAGAGGTGAGACAAGAAGTAATATCTCGAAATTTTATTAAGCCTTTTAATTTGACATATATTTGCGTGGGAGGGTGTCTGCTACACTCTCAATCCATCGTTTAAATATAATACCTAAATTCACAATAAATAAATAAATATATATATAAATAAATAAGGCTGTTGTAAAATTTAAAAGCTCATTGGAAACTATTCAGACTACTTTTATACGCATCACTCCTGAAAATTACAAATCTTGGTTAAATTTTAAATTGGAATCCTGATTTGATTTTCAAAATACTAAATTTAATTTCTTGTAAATATTTGTTTTTAAGTTATGCAAGTAAGAGACTTACACACACATCAACTTTTAAAGATAGGATTTTTTGTATTCAAGGGACCTCAAGACGCGTAATTATAGCAAAAACTTAGTTTTTAAGATAGAAGTTTAAACAATAGTTTGTCTACCATTTGGGTATGAAAAAATAGCTATCATTTCTAAAAAAAATTCCGGTATTTAGTAAAATCTAGTATAATACTTCCATCAATATATATTTTTTAAAAAAATCACGTAATTTGAAGTAGCTCTGTATATTGTCTATAAATTATACAGACACCATGTAGTGTACACAAACTAAGCACAATATAAAAAACACATAAAACAACTAGAAATGAACATTCAGCACTTTCAAAATATGCCTTAATGTGTCCGAATTATTTTGTATAACTCTGTAAAGAATGACGAATGATTTCTATACGAAGTATGCTTTTATGAATATAAAAAGTATACCTTCATTTCCCTTCGTTTAATGCAGTTGAAAGATGATGGTTGGCTGTACTTAGAAGAAAATTTCCCTAGAAACCTAATGTATTTAAATTCTTCTGTATGTCACTGTTCACGAACTACTTTTTCGAATTTAATAAAAAGTTTTAAGTATCGTCTGCATATGGTACAGATTTAGAATACCGTGTTTGGACTTCTTGATTGCATTTGTTCTTGAGTTATGCTGATAACAGACACACAATAAGATTGGTCCACAGACCAACCGCAGAATACTTAATTTTTAGATTGGAATCTCAAAACGTGTAAATATAGAAAAGTTTCAATATTGAAAGTTTGACGAAAAATCTTTAGTTTCTCTACCACATATTAGTAGAAAAAAGTGAACAATAAGATTTTTTTTTTTTTTTTTTTTTCATTTTTTGTTGTATTTCTTTTCTTTCCTTTTTTTTTTTTTTTTTTTTTTTTTTTTTAACGCAACATTTATATGATTAATCCTAGAACATGTGTATAAAGCATTTATCATAACTAGTATCGCCCAGTGGTCGAAACTCGAACAAAAGATTTTCTGGCTATTTCAACGAAGAACACTGCCTTATATCGATACAATACGTCAACAGTTAAAAATAAAATTAATTTAAACCAACTTCTGTTGCCAGTCTTATAAAAATTAAATGGGAAAAATGAATTAAGAAATTAAGCTAAATCACGACCCGTTGTTCTGATATTTAAAAAATTGCACTTGCAAATTTAACAACTTTCTTCGATAGGAATTTTAAATATAAAAGATTACTTGTACTAAATGTAAAAATGTATAAAAATAAAGGTAATTTTGTCTTTTTTTTTTTTTTTTTTTTTTTTTGCAACCCACATTAAACATATATTTCTAACGACACTACTTTAAGCCCCTCCGCTTACGAAAAATAGGTTAGAAACTTAGTTTTTTATTTGCGTATTAATATGTAAATTTGTAATATGTTATATGTTATATGTTATAATTTTAATATTTAATATTTATTTTAATAAATGTGTTAGAAATGAATCATGCTGATTTTTTGCTATAAAGATATATTCATAATATTACCTTAAAACAGAGAAGTTTTCTTACGTAAAGTATTTATTGTTATGTTTTCATGAAAAAAATAATAATAATCGGTCACGCATACGGCTTTCTCTTACCCTGCATTTCAATACTATGAAAACTAGTATGTTGTGGCCACCACATGACTTTCTTCTATCTTTTCCTATACAAATTCACTCAGCAACAATAATAAAAAAAAAAAAAAAAAAAAGTGGGACTTTGACAAAATTTTGGGTAAAATATGAAAATTATTCTAAGTTTGTCAAAACACGGAAACCGTGGGACTTTGACAAAATTAGGGGAAAAAAAGAAAAATTAGTTTAAGTTTGTCAGAACACGGAAACCGTGGGAGTTTGATAGAATTAAGGGGAGAGGAAAAAAAAAAAAAAAGTGGGACTTAAACAAATTTTCACATTTTACCCAAAATTTTGTCAAAGACCCACTTTTTTTTTCCCCTCTCCCCTTAATTCTATCAAACTCCCACGGTTTCCGTGTTCTGACAACATTAAACAAATTTTTGCATTTTCCCCCCAATTTTGTCAAAGTCCCACGGTTTCCGTGTTTTGACAAATTTAGAATAATTTTCACATTTTACCCAAAATTTTGTCAAAGTTTGTCAAAACACGGAAACCGTGGAACTTTGACAAAATTAGGGGAAAAATGCAAAAATATGTTAAAGTTTGTCAAGACACGGAAACCGTAGGACTTTGACAAAATTAGGGGAAAAAAGCAAAAATTAGTTTAAGTTCGTCAGAACACGGAAACCGTGGGAGTTTGATAAAATTAAGGGGAGAAAAAAAAAAAAAAAAAAAAAAAAAAAAAGATTTTTTTTCTAAGTTTTTTTTTCGTAAAAAGTAAAAAAATCGATAACTTTGTTTTAAATTATCACAGATTTATAGTTCAACCATTCGTTTTAAAGGTACTGACGAGACCTTTCGAAAGATACCCATCTTGAAAATTTTTGCCTTTATCACCCTGTTGAAAATTTAGAAAAAGCGGGATGGCAACGCAACCTGTAAGACGATTTTTACCAAAAGTTGATAGGCACTAATTTATGTCAAGGTGCAACTACATACCAATTTGTATGAAATTCTGTGCAGTAGTTCCAGAGATACAGTTGCCACAAAATTTTGTCACACACACACACACAGACAGACAGACAGACAGACAGACAGACAGACAGACAGACAGACATTTTCTAAAAATGGTAAAATCGTGTTCTACACCTCTCAAAACGTGTAAATCCATCAAAAACCCGAAATCGAAAATTTTTACGAATCCAATACTTTCTTCTATTGAAGATAGAAGAAAGTAAAAATTTGCAGATTAAGGGATACGACAATCGTTTTACATATGAACATAATTTAAAAAAAAATTAAAATGGGTTTTTAACAGTTTTGTTTCACATATAATTTTATTCAACTCCCACTCAACATGCTGTTTATATATAAAAAAAAATCGAGGCTGTTATTAACTTTTAAAATTCATTTTAAATTATTTAAACAACTTTACCCCACAACACTACTTGAAAATTACCAATCTTGATCAAACTGCTCAAGAGGAAACCTCATATGAATTTCAAAATTACAAAATTGAATTCCCTACAATTATTTTTTTTTTTCTCAAGTTATGCTGGTAACACACATACAAATCAACCACTAAAAAATAAATGACTTTCGTATTCAGGGAGTCTCAAAACGCAATACTACACAAAGAATATAGCTAAAATTTAAAAAATAATTTGGATGAATATTAGAAATTAATGTTCATTTCTGCGCAGTTTTTGTCGGCATGGTACTTTGTTTGCACCTATGCCTAATTTGTTCACCTGGCGAAGGGTTGTGTTTGCTTTCGACCCGAAACAATTGTTGAGTTCTTGCATTTTATCGTACTTATTCAAAGTTTTGTACTTATTACTTTTAAACACCAGTTTTGTGGTACATTTTTATAATGTTAAAATGCAATAAATCTTCATTAACAATCAATAGAAAAGAATGTTTTCGCTTAACTTTAAGTAGCCCTCTATATTGTCAATATGTTACATACACAGCCATCATGTTTTTAAATTTAGTCCTTTATGAAAAACACTTAACACAATTTGAAATTCATTACCAGTAATTTCCAAGTATAGACCCAATACTTTAGACTTTGGTAAACCTGTAAACCAATGAATGATGAATGATTTCCATACAACAATCTGCACAAAACATGCTTTTAGGCATATAAAAAATATGTTCATTCCTCTTTGTTCCGGTCAGTCTATAGATGTTACCATTTACCAGAAATTTCTCCCATAGACTTAATGTATTTGAATTCTCTTAGATGTCCCTGATATACACGATATGCACTAAAAATTTACTTGATCTCAATAAAAGCTTAGTGTTGCATCTTCATATGATGCACATTTGAATACCGAGTTTTAATTTCTTGCTACTATGTTTTTTTGAGATAAACTGATAACCGATACACACAGAGAGACATATACAGACACACACACTCATACCGACTTCATGTGCAGTATTTATTCGTTTAGGTTTTAATTCTTTAAGCATGCGTATTCTTCCACCGTCTTGCATAGTAATGTACTCCTTATTTTAATGGCACATGTTAATTTTGAAATGATTTAATCGCGTGCAATCTAAAGATTTCCTGTATTTAGTTTTATCAGGATGAAAATTTAGATGCTTTATAGACATGAACCTCGCAAAAGACCTTTCTCGTCAATGATAGTCCATAAGAAAGTTTATTTATACCACGTATTATATCCTGAAAACTCAATTGCCGCATTTATATAAGGCTCAAATTTCTTCCAAAAATGTAAAATGTTATTCGTCTATCAGTGCGTCATCACGTTTAGCACCCGCAAAATATATAACAATGATGCCAGAACCATCTTCATGACGGGTTTACCAAACTTTTAATCGTTCGTGATGTACCAATCATATGACTATGGAATCACCAGATTTGTCCTCCATAAACACTTTTATGGGTTTTCCCAAAAAACTCTTGTAGAGTTTTTTGTTTTGTTTTTTAATCTCAGG
Organism: Salticus scenicus; assembly: GCA_963930645.1. NCBI lineage: Eukaryota > Metazoa > Arthropoda > Arachnida > Araneae > Salticidae > Salticus > Salticus scenicus. Next base: position 179,376,718 of record OZ005649.1, read on the forward strand.
AAACCACTTTAGATAAAACGTTTTGTGACAATGCGAAGCGTTTGATTAACATTTTATACTTTTGAATATGAAAACATTCACATATTTCTGACAATTGCTTGCCCATCTCAGGAGAATATGGTTAACAGGATGGCCTTCAGATCACGCGATGTCTTAAACATTAGTCCATTTGGAATCCAGTTTAAGCTGTTCGTCGCAGTACACATATGACATATATATATTTGTTTTCTCTCTCATAAGTTTAATGGTCCTTTTTTATTATCATTCAGGTCGGCGTAAGTATTTTAAGTTACTATCGTAACTCATCGGTTCTTAATCTATATCGCATCTTTTTGCGTCATTCTTTCTTCTATGTTAAATTCAGTTCTATATTTTAGTGTGCTGTTATTGTTTTGGTTCTATTAATTGCTAAATTTTAAGATTAAATTTCATTACGTTATCTATTATTTATATTATATATATATATATATATATATACAATATATATAAAATAAATAAATAAATAAATCCAAACAAATGTTTACGTCGGTGCACCTGGTGAATACTTAGAATTTTTCTTTGCAAATAGTGGAATGAAATAAAATTTCTTCATTTATGTTTAAAAATTACGTGTTAGGAAATTATTTTAAAATTATTCTTGATTATAGTCTAAGTATTACACATCATTCTGAAAGTTGTCAACAACTTTTGGATGGCGTATACACACATGTCATTCTATGTAATTTTTTGTTCATACGATTTATCATTGCTTTTTCCTTTCTTTTTTTTTTTTTTTTTTTTTTTTTTTATCATTTCGCATACATCAAAATAATGGTAGTGTGACTTTTGAGATCGATTATCGATGTTTTAATGAATAAAACATTGGCATATTTTCTTTTGAGCAACATGAATGATTTTTGCGCATACGATAACAGATAAAATCATTAAAAAAATAAAACCTAGCAACCAAAATTTTAAAATAAAAATGTCCTTCATAAAAAATAAGTAAATAAGTAAATAAATAGAAAATAATATTTTTATCATCAATGTTATTTCTATAAGGCTCTATATGTTCTATCTGTAAAACATGTGGACATGAGAAAATGTATATGGTCTTCTTTAAAGAAAACCCTGAGCTTCACACTTTTCTGATGCGCTTCAAACTGAGAAATATCTAAAGTGAAAATGTCGTACAGTCACAATGCGTGATTACGCTTCTTTACTGTCAGTTTTTTCTACACCGAACTTGAATTCCAGTAAGACAGCTTCTTAAATGGAATGCTATCTTGATGAAGTAAATGGTGGATTTCTGAATTAAACTAAACTAAAAGGAACAAAAGGCTTTTCTGACTGATAGTTACATGAAATAGTGTTACAATGTATATGTTGATATATGTAAAAGAAAAATTTCTGAAATATAGCTATGTACAAGGCACAACAGGAATTACAAAGCCCCTAATGGCTGTGTTGCAGCATCGTGTTTGGTTTTGAAAGGTTTGGACAATTATATATTTTACGGATTTGAAGTTTGTAGAACACTGAAATATGATGTAATGGCTGGACATTTTTTATCCCTTATAAATTTGCGAGTTCTAATAGAATAATTGCTTTTTTATCGATAATCTACGATTGTTTTATCGATAATCTACCTAAAATTGTAAAATGATTATTTCTTTCTTTCTTTTATTTATTTATTCATTTACTTATTTGAAAACTAACTTTTACACAGCATGGAATATCCATACGTAATACTCCACTCATTTTATGCATTTAGAAAAAGACTAAATATTACCATAGATATAGGAAAGATATAGGAAAATAACAGCTCAAGCTTTTTTTTTTTTTTTTTTTTTTTTAATTTCTCGTCTTTATAGCATACCAAATTTCGTAATGTTCCAATTTCTAAACGAAATTGCCAGAATCTTAGAATAATTCTGCTTTTTGTGACCATTTACTGTGTTTACTTAATTCGAAACAAATTATCCGTATTTATACTGACAATGATCTTGAATAACTGGAACATCTTTATATATATATATATATATATATTTGTCTGAAATGCGGATTTTTAGTCTTTTTAAAAACTATTACAAATGCTGTGATAATATAACCCAAATTTTATGCTCCTTTTTTTTTTTTTTTTTTTTTTTTTTTTTTCTTTTCTTTTTCCATGTAACCTTAATTAAAAGCATTAATTTTTAAACTATCAAAACTGTTTTAATGAAAATTACTGTGTTACTAATTTCACATCACAAAGTTCGAAAACTATTCGCTTGTCTGACTCATGTGACATATGGTTCCAGAATTAATTGTCTTCCTAATTTGAAATGTTAAATCATTTAATGCCAAGCGTAACTTTGGCTGAAATTCTTCATTCTTCATAACAACGACTTAATGACAACTTTCTTCATTCCCGATCACTTTCATCTTCACATGCGGTAAATGATCCCGAACTCGTCGTGCGATTTATTCCCAGTTGTTAATCTTGATTACCTCTTCTCCTATCTCTTACCACATATAATTGTGATTAAGTGATCTTCATGAGGTACACCCACGCTTTTGTGACCAAATTGAGTTATGCAATCAATAAACGCTCAATTAAGGGGACGGGGTTTTCCCCTCAGAAATTTTTCTGGGAAGAATTTCTCATAACTTTTTCTCTCTTTTGTCATTATGAAGGGGCCCTGGAGCCATCAGAGGCAGATGACAGACATTAGGGCGTGCTTTTAATAAGCGGGGTAGAAATGAAGGGGAATTGTATTTATACAGAGGGAGCTTCGTATAGCTTCAATAGGAACTAAATAATTTTTAGATGGGTGGGTTTGGGTTCCGAATATTGTTTATTTAGCTATACGTAGAACCAATAGAATAGAATCATTCACATCTAATGCTTCTTAAACTACATTAGTAATTCATATAACTTGAAAAGAGAATAATCTTATTGTCTAAATCTAATGGGCAATGATCGTCTGATAATTTACCCCTAAGAGGTTAGATAGCTTTACAGACGTAAGTGATTGAAATATTTGAATAGGAAATTATGATTATTATTTATTTATTTATTTACAGTTTTATGCTAATATTATTTTTAGGGTGGATATTTATCAAAAATGATTTACATAACCGATTATAAAATATTATTAAAATTTCATATCCTGAAATATCTTAAAATTAGCATATTACAGAGAGATTAGTTATCGTTTGGTGGTCAACGCAAATTTTTTAGAAGATTAAACAATTGTGATGATTATGATATTGATAAAGACAAATGCCTACTTTTTTTTTTTTTTTAGATTTACTTTTCTTTCTTTAGATTATGTCATTATTTTCTATATTTGCACAAATGCTACTAGAAAGGATTTTGATTTTAGACTTTAGCTAGAAATTCAATCATTATTTTGTTAAATAATTTTTGTTTCATAAACGAATTAATATTTTGGATATAATATGTATGTTATTTTATTTCAGCATATTGGTGTAAATGGAAAATAAAAATCATAATTTTTAATAATTGTTTAAAAAAAAAAAAAAAAAAAAAACACTAAAAATTTTGTCAAAGACAGAATTTAGTTCAGTACGGAGTACTATTAATTTCAATCTATAAATTTTTAATTTTTAATTTTTAATTTATTTTTTATCTCATTTTTTGACAGTAAAACTGAGCCACGTACTTTTTAAAATGAATGAAAGGAATTAAAATGAAGTGCTGCCACTTAAATTACATACTTTAGTTAATTTTTAAAAATGTAATTGCTGTCTCGAAAAACTGTTTGCACTCCTGGATTCAGGAAAATCGTCCCTTTCATTTGGTAATAAATTTGTAACGATAGGTCTAATATTTCTAATTTATTTTGGTGTTACACAAAACTGGTCTACAAAAAATCCAGATTGAAACTAATAGTCCTCCGTCCTTAAAAAAAAAAAAAAAAAAAAAAAAAAAAATCAAATTCTCATTATTTAACAGATAAGCTTTAGATAAAATAGACTATGTTATAAAAACTTCCTAATAAAAAAATCACAACATGCGTTAATATTTTTTTTTTTTTTTTTTTCAATACTTTTACTAGTATATACATTGATAATTTTACTTAAATTCCATGAAATAAAGTAAAAATTTTATAATTTAATTATTTTATATTTAAAATTTTCTTTACCAATTTCTTTACCATTTCTATAATTTGTAGAATATATATATATATAAAGAAAAAAAAATCGAAAAAAAAATATTTTTTTTTTCTTATTTTTGTTTAATTTTACTATTTTGAGACAAATTTCATTTTACAGAATCTGTGCATCGATTTTATTTTATTTTAATCATGAAAAGTAACGCTGATTTCTGTAATACTTGCAATTGAAATAAAGCATTTCATGTCTTTGAGAAGAATAAAAATCGTTAAAAATTATAATTGATATTTATATTTTAAACTAAAATTTTCAGAGGTTCTTCCGAGAAACCTCCATTTTCGCCTGTAGGATATGAGTCGTGTGGTAAGTGTCCCAATAGAAATCTGTACCAATTTTAAATTTTAACTCTAAAAATAAGCTTTCTATGAAGTACATACACTATAAAGAAAAAAATCTGAAACGCCCCGTTTCATAATAGTTACCCTTTTCTGAAATGAAACATTTCAGAATTATATATATATATATATATATATTCAGCGTAGATTCACCTTTCATTCAAGACTAGTATTACAACAAATGTCTACCATCACCGACAGCCAAAACCCGTGTTAGTCTATGAGGAAAGCTGTTCCCACAATTACTTATTGCCTTTTTGGGGGGGAGGGAGGGGGGTCCGTTTTACCATAAAAAAAACTCAACACCATTAAATTAGCATTCGTTTTCAAAAAACCTGATTTTTCACATTTTTATTTCTAGCTTAAAAAAAAAAAAAAAAAAAAAAAAAAAAGATAAATAAATAAAAATGGTACTTTTTTTTTTTTACTTTTTTTTAAATCAAAAAATAAATATTAAAAAAAAAAAAGTTGCTTTGTGAGGATTTTTTTTTTTTTAACTATATATATATATATATATACATTTAAAAAAAAAAAAAGTGGAATAAGTAAAAATAGAAAACAAGTCGGAAAATGCTATTTAAATGACCAGTACTGGTACAATTTCTTATGGTTGATCAGTATCAATTGTTTCAATAATAATGCTGCCTAATTTTTATAAAGGTACTGTTGATATTAATATTGGTATAGGGATTAATGTTGATTGTCGACAATAGGGATTTTGACCTGGATAGAATGCCCTCTGACGGGGGAAAGGATGGTCTTTCTAACTTGACCTGAGCTGTATGAAGTGCAATAGGACTTTTATGTAAACGAGGCTACATAAATTATCATTCAAAAACTTATTAATTTGCCTACATATTTTCCTCTTATATTATATCTAAATTTTAAAAAGACTTTTCTTAACTTATATTAATTACACATGACTTAATACCAGCTTTTTGTGCTGCTACATTTTATTTAGAATTGTTTAACAATACAATATTTCAAAATATGCGAAATATATTTCTCTCGTTAAAATTTCCAGTATCTTCATTCATTACATATACAAATATTTACTTTTTATACATTACCTATTAGAGTGTATTCCACAATGTGGTAGGTTTTTAGTGCTGAAATTAATTTTCTACAATATTAAAGTCATAATTCCAGTCCGTAAAAATATTACCGGAGAGCTAATAAATCATTATTTTCAAAACTGCACATCAATATCTTTCTATATCAAATATACGGCATCATTTAAACAAGAACTATAAACGTCAGTTTAAGTGAAAATGATGCACTGTCTTTTTTTTTTTTTTTTTTTTTTTTTTTTTTTTTTGCATAGCATGCATTGAGCTCATTTTGATATGCAGTAATATATCACTTCATAGGCTTCAATAACTTTCATCGTAAACCTTACCTGGCAGTTAAATTATTTCTTTCCGCCTGTAGGCAGCATCTGTTATAAAATAAATATTGCCAAAGTTGGGTAATAGAAGATCATCCCTCAAAAATGCACTGTGGAAACAATGCCCCGCTAGTTTTCTATTCTCGTTCAGTCTCCAACCCCAAAGTAAGGGGAAGCGAAGGCGTGTTTTATTTTTTATTTTATTTTTTTTTATAAAAAGAAAAATTGTGACTGTAATGGAGTTTAAAATCTCAATTTGCACGCGAAGTGTATTCAATTTTAATGGTCTGAAACTGGATTTTTTTTTTCTTTTAAAGAAAAAGTTTTTACCCTGTTTCTTCGAAACTTTTGCCGAGACATAAATCGATTATGAAATCAAAAGTTATGAAAGAAAGGATTGAAATGACGATCAAAGTAGAAAAAGAAAAGTTTTTATTTCTTGATCTAATGCGAAAAGTCATTATCGACTTTATCAAACTTTTGATTTGTGGGGATGTTAATATTTAAGTTTCATATTGTACAAAGTTTCCATCCCAAAAGAAGTTACATTTTTAATATTTATCGAAAATTTTAATATTTATATACATTTTAATATTTTTAGAGAAATTATTTTGATTGTTAAATTATGAACGTCATTTTCCTTAAAACATAGAAGAATTTATAAAAAATGTAATAATTAATAATATGATAAACTTATTGAAAATTTAAGAATAAATATATTTGAATAGCCATATGAATAATTTGATGTTTCAAAATGTGCATTTTTTTTTTTCAAACAATTATGCACAATTAGCTATTATATACAAGCTATGTGATATAAACTAGCAGAAGAAAAAAAATCTGACATAAATTTTATAAATAATAATAATTATTATTATTATTATTATTATTATTATTTCTTTTGATTAATGTACATTAAAATTATTTTGAACAAGGAACTTCACATAAAACTTTTAGAAATTTTCAGGTATACATTTCTACAGGTAATGTAGTTAATTTCCATGCAGATATTACAAATAAATAATATTTTAATTGTATAAGAAAGCGAAAAGCCTTTATAAGTTAAATGTTATTATCTATGCATATATTAATTAATTATCTATAAATTAATCCATATTACTCTTATTATTTATTTATAAATGCATTAATTTTATATGTTAATCGTCTTTAAATATAAGTATATACAATTTTAAATAATTGTCAATTATCTGAAGTCTCTGTAATTCATATATTTTTTGTAGAGTTCTTTTTTGAAATTATTATAAGTAAGTCTTCAGTTTTAAATGATTAATTTTGTACCTAAACAAATAAAAATTTATTGTAAGTGGTAGATTTATTCTTCAATTTGTTTCTTGGCAAATTTTGATGTCGTTTCCAGAATTCTGAAGAATGAAAATAAATTTATTTGTGTCTAAGTATTTATTTTTCAGTTTCTGCTTCTGTAACAAATTTCTGTAGTCATTCGATGCCGATTTAGCTGATTTTTAAAACAAAACTCAATTTAAATCTATTGTTTTTAATCATAACTCTTTGATCCTGACATGAGAATGGAGCATCTGTTGAACTCGTTAGTGACTTTTGTATTGCCCATTACTATCACTGACGCATCTGCCGAAAGACAAAAAAAAAAAAAAAAAAAAAAACATCGTCACGCATAGACCTTTAATAATTTATGGTCTCAATAATTCCTTAATGTTTACAAATGATGCCAAAACCAAGTGTATAACTTTGCATACGTTAAATTATAATTCTGAACCAGCCTTACTCAGTTTCACTCACTGTTTACAATTGATGGCAACGAAATATAGCCAAGCTGCTTTAGAAATTTAAGATGCATCGATGCGTAGAATATTATTGCATAACGCGCACTCAACTCCAATCTCAAGCTGGCATTATTTTGATTAATAACTTCCTGAAAAACCCATTAAAGTTTAACTCTATTGCTTACAGTTAATAATGAGGAAGAATCATTTGCTCATGGGTAAATTTATTTGTAAACGAGCTATTCAAGGTTTGTAATCTACCGCGGATCGAAATTATCATCTGTTAACATGGGTCGACAAGTTTAAGCAATGATGAATATCATAAACATAGAAAGGCGGTAAGACTACCAGACAGGTTATTAATTAATTACTTCTTTCTTTGGACTGAGGACATCTATATTCCGTTTTGTTTTTCTCAGTTCTTTATTTTTTACTGTTTTTTTTTTTTTTTTTTTTTTTTTGACACTTTTTAATTTAGTTTAGACTGTTATAATTGATAATAAAAAGGCGTGCATTGTTCAGTATTAAACTGAATAATAAGAGAAGCTGTTTTCAGTTTCAGTGATTGTGATCAGCATAGATTTTGAAATCATTAAAAAATATATTTATCACATATTTTACAGAAAAATCTTAAAATTAAAATAATCTGAGTGCCCATAGCCAACAGTCTCTTTTTGTTTTACTTTAAAACCTATGATATTTCGGTCCTATATTTTTCACCAATTATGACATGCAATTTTGGTACATGCCCATCTTTAACCCGTTTAATATTTGAAACACCTATTTTCAAGATCTGAAACTGACCTACCTAATAAGGACACATATCAATTTTCCTACACTAACTAAGTAGCATATGCGAAAAGACATCTAAAAGGGAATTTATGTAGCAAATTTGAAAAAAAATTTTGAGCTATTTTTGAGATAGAGACTTTTGTCTCATTTAAAAAAGAGATCCACATCTAAAAAAGAGATATAGCAACTTTACAAAAAATCGTTTGAGACATTTTTCAGATACAGACTTCCGGTCCTACTTCCAGTTTTTCACATCCCACTTTAAGCTTCACAATTTTCCCCAAATTCGACAAAAATCATCTGTACACCTGACCTGTCTTTATATACAGTTTCGTCATTCAATCTTGTTTGGTTTTGGACTTATAAGATAGACTTATAAGATTCTCTTCACAAACACACATCAAAATTTTTGCCTGAATAAAATATTTCTGTTACCTACGGTAGTTTAGTAATGGAAGTAAAAAAATACTTATATTGCTGAGTTTTATTACAATCTAATTTGTAATAACAATAATTATTATAGTGATTTTCTTCAGATCCATGGAAGAATGCTAAACTAACCGTTAACTGAGAATTTATACACTGACGAGAAAAATTAAATGGACAACCTGTTTTCTCGTTTTCTTCTTTAGCGCATAAATTTTAAACAAATAAGCATGTGAACATAAAATTTGCAATGCAAGTTCACAATCGAATCCTTAATAGAGTTTTATATAATTTAAAGTAAGGAATAATTGTTAAACTGATAATTATTCAATTTTTGGAAGAAAGGAAAATTTGAAAAATTTCCAGAAAAGATAACTGAATGAGAAAGTATCTTAAAGATGCATTAGAGATAGGATAAGATGCACATTGAATATTAAATTAAAATTGAATTTTTCTTCTTGCGTTTATTTTATTTTTTTACTTCTCCTTTTATCTTTGTATGTGAATAACTTTATATATATACTAGCAGGCTACGCCCGCTTCGCTGGTCACAATTTTTAAATGAATCACTATACTTAATGAATTCTCAAAATTGCATTAATTTTTATCATGCGAAAAAAAAAAAAAAAAAAAAAAAAAGAGAGAGAGAGAGAGAGAGAGAGAAATTTTGACTGGAAAAAAATGTCGCACCGGTACTCTGTTATCTATATATATAAAATTGTTCTTCCTGACTGACTGACTGAGTGAGTGAGTGAGTGAGGGGGTGATTCATCATCGCAGCAGGGGGGGGGGTCTATGGGACAAAAACAAATATAAATACATTTAGGGCGTTCAAAATTGGTACAGATAGGTTTTAGAGGCCTGCAAGTCGAATGGGGATATTTTCGATTGTGTAAAGTTATTAGGAGGGGCAGGAATGGGGAGGGGAGAGGGGGGGGGCAAAAAAATAAAAATAGTTTCAGATCGTTCAAAATTTGTACATAGAGGTTTTCGATACTTACAAATCGATTGCGGATATTTTTGAATTTGTAAAATTATTAGGAGGGGCGGGAAGGGGGGCTATGGGGCAAAAACAAATAGAAATACAGTTAGGCCGTTCAAAATTGGTACAGATAGGTTTTAGAGGCCTGCAAGTCGAATGGAGATATTTTAGAAAGTGTAAAGTCATTAGGAGCGCGGGAAGGGGTAAGGGGAGAGGGGGGGCAAAAAAATAAAAATAGAGTTAGATCGTTCAAAATTGGTATATAGAGGTTTTCGATACTTACAAATCTATTGCGGATATTTTCGAATTTCTAAAATTATTAGGAGGGGCGGTAAGGGGGTGAGGCGGTAAGGGGGTGCTGTGGGCAAAAACAAATAGAAATACGGTTAGGCCGTTCAAAATTAGTACGGATAGGTTTTAGAGGCCTGCAAGTCGAATGGGGATATTTTCGAAAGTGTAAAGTTATTAGGAGGGCCGGGAAGCGTATCTCCATTATGTTGGCGCGTACAGCACAAAATCACAATTTTTCGCCAGACAGTACGATTTCCGCCAAATCTGGAAGTGCAACGAGAAACTTTACGCCGCTGAACCTGAGTAAATAAACATCCGTCTTTTTTTTTTTTTTTTTTTTTTTTTTTAATGATTAATGTAAGTTTTAAATCGCAAAACGAACCATATCTTGAAATTCAGAAATAGTTTTCCGAATAGAGAAGTAGATAATAATAATGGTAATATATTAGCATTGAGATCCGATTTCATGTATAAGGCCGAAAAGTTTATAAAAATTATTCGACCAAATTACTAATACTTACTAAAATGTATGAAGAATGGTCATAAGTCCAAATCGGTAGTACTCCATATTACATTTCAGCTATTTTTATTATCATTTTGTATTCAATTTTTTTAAATGTACAACTTTATAAAATATTTCTCTTATGATGCAGTGCTTGAATTTTCACTAAATATTCACTTTATATTTAACTATTATGTATTTTTAAAGAACATCTTAATCATTAATTAAGATCGATATTTTGTTTAAAATTTTACGGTTGAAATTCCTAAAACTTTCTACGCATAATTTCCTCCTCAGACATGTCCATTTCTCATTTTTTACCCCCACCCCCACCCCCACCCTCCCTCAGCATACAAAGTTAAAAAATAAAACATTAAACATTTTATTAATGCTGTTCTATTTGTTCCTCATTAATCATAAATAATCTAACTTAATATGTTATAAAAATCAAAGTAATAATGATGTGTATACTGCATAATCTACTTTCCTTTTCTAAAAGAAATAAGTCGGCATAGATGTATTCTGCTCAATTCCTCGTCATATATTTATTATTACTAATTTCTATTGAGAGCAAAATGTATTTATATTAAAAGGAATGATATGATAGAACAGTCAACACGGTCGTAGACTGATATGCCGCACCTCGTAGGATAACCTCTATCCGATTCGATACATTTAACTTATTGTAATTAAATGATTAATTTTACTAGAATTTTTCTCGTACATTAATTTCCAGCGCAATGATTCCCATATTGCAAGTTCGTGTGAAGTATTGGCCTAATTTGTCACATGAAGGAAAACTTAAATTTTTAATTACTAAAGTTTTCAGATTAAAATGTTCATATTTAATGAAGTGTATTAAAAAAGATATTTTAAATATTGGTCTGACATCTTTACGACAAAATATTTGTCATAATGGATGTTTAAACGAAATTTTGCTCTATTCTGCCACATTTAAAAAAAAAAAAAAAAGAAAAAAAAATCGTAAATTTCGAATAACTTACGAAGTTTACAACTTACATTGTTCCAAAGCAATATTGTCCTTATCAGTAACATAAGTGATACTTAAAAATTGAGGTGCCCATTTGACAATCATTCTTTCGTGAGACATGTGTCTATAGACTAAATAACTAACTAAAAAAACTGAATAACTTAAGAACACTTCATAAATATTGTGATTTTTGGAATTCACAACACCTCAAAACGTGAAAAGAAGAAAAAAAAGATTTCAAATATTTTTTTAATTACCTGTGTGCCCCATATCTATAGTACACACAGACAAGTCACATAGACCAATCATTAAAAACATAATTTTTGGATTCAGGAAACCTCAAAACGTAAAATGTAGCAAATTCATTTCCGAAAACTTGATCTGAAAACAATACTTTTTCGAACTTTTATGAATAACATAAAATAAATTAGAAAAAGAAAATAATTTTAAATTAATTAAATTTTAATTGCATTTATTACATTGATTTTTATTTATAAAAAAAAATGCTTTCACTTAATTTGGGGTAGCCCTGTATATTTACTATCTATTATACAAACACAATATTGTGTACTAATTTAGCACAGAATTTAAAACACATAGCACGACTTGAAATGCCTTTCCAGCAATTTCATTGTATGAATATATCTGAATTCTTTTGTGGGGTTCTGTGTAAACTTCTAATGAAGGATTTACATTCCACATTGTATTCAGAACATGCTTTCATGCATATAAAAATATAAGTTCAATTTATTTTGTTTTGTTCCATCTAAAAATATTAAATTGTATCTACCAGAAAACTCGCACATAGACTTAATGGATTTGAATTCTTTTCTTAGTCACTGTACATGAATTACTTAATCTTTTATACGAGTCGAGACTTGTAGCTGATATCTATTCTTGAGTTATGGTGATAACAAACTCACACATTCAGGCAACCGCTATAAACCTAATTTTTAGTTTCAGGATACTTAAACATGTAAATGTAGAAGAAACTCAATTTCGAAAATCTGAATCAAAAATAAAACTTTCCTTACAAAATATAGGTAAAAGAAACTAAATAATGATAATAATAATAATAATCTGGTGTGTCACTCACACGACTTTCTTTCTTACTCTGCAATCATGTGTGTGGGGGGGGGGGAGGCTACTGTCCCCCTCAACTCCCCGTTCACATACAGTGCATACAATTATTAAAAAAAAAAAAAAATCAAGACTGTTATTAATTTGCATTCAAATCTGCCAGTCTTTATCAAATTTTTAAGTGGAAACCTAATACGAAATTCAAAATGCCAAATTTGAGCTTCTTGCAGTTATTTATTTGTAAGTCATTGCTGCTAACATTTATACATACAGATCAACCGCTAAAAATTCGACTTTCGTATAATCAAGGCACCTCAATATTATATTCGAAAAAAAAAGAAGGGTAAAAATAGAGCTTCAAAAAATAGATTGTTCATAGTATGGGTGTGAAAAATTAATTTTGCAGTATTCGTCGACATAGTGGAATGTACAAAGCACTTCCATCAATTTCATTCAATAGAAAAGAACATTGAACGCAATTGTTCATTGAGTTCAACGAAATGCAATAAGTACGAAAGGTAATAAGTTTATTGCATTTTATCGTGTTTAGTCAAAGTTTTTTACTTATTACTTTAACACGCCAGTACTGTGGTGCTTTCTTATTATTATTACCAATTTTGGGTAGACCTGTATATTGTCTATAAACAATATGCACTATAGACAATATTGTGCACTTAAATTTAGTCTTACTTGAAAACATCTAATACAATATGAATTACAATTTCAGCAATTTCCAAGTATAGGCCCAATATATCTAAATATTTTGGGTAGCCCTGTAAACGAATGATAAATGATTTTTATACCACAATCTACACAAAACACACTTTTATGAATATAAGAGAAAGATGTTACACTGTACTTACCAGAAATTTTCCCATAGACACAATATATTTGAATATTCTTGGATGTACCTACACCCGAACAATTTGCTTGATCTCAATGAAAAGTTTAGTGTGTGTGTAACGTCTCTATATAATACATATTTAGAATTTATAAATAATCTCTAAGAAAAAAAGAGAGTTAAATTGAACACGTGTCATTTGTTAAATATATTAAAAACACTTTTAACACATGTAAATTTAAATTTTTATTTAAAAGATGTTAAAAAAATTTTATCCAAAGCTTTTCACTTTAATAGTAGAGCATCGTCGTTGAAGCAGCATAATAGTGAAGCATACGATGCTTTACTATTAAAGTGAACAGCTTTGGATAAAAAAAATTTAACATCTTTTAAATAAAAATTTAAATTTACGTGTGTTAAAAGTGTTTTTAATATATTTAACATATTTAGAATACCGAGTTTGGACTTTCTGCTACTATTTGTTCTCGAGATATGCTGATAACAGACACACACAAACAGACACAGAGAGAGAGGGAGAGACCAACCATTAAAAACATGATTTCTGATTCAGGGAAGCTTAAAACGTGAAAGTATAACCAAAAACTTAACTTCTAAAATTTCACCCCAAAACAATACTTTCTCTACCATATATATGTGTAAGAGAAACGAAAAAAAAAAAAAAAAAAAAAAAAGCATTTCAAGAAAAATTTTAAAAGCCTTAAAATTAGAATATTAGAATTTATTTCATCATTAATCTTGCTAAATTAAATTTAAAGGGTGAAAGTTTTCTAATAAATTTAGGCATTAAATATATTATTTAAAAATTACGATACTAAGACTCCATTGACACTTTTTAATACTTTATTCTCTTAGGGGAAAAAAAAAAAACATGGAATCTTTCACGAATCGTGAAAGAAGGGTTGCTTCGCGGGAGAGAGGTTTTGTCGCTAGCTACGAAAATTCGCCAGGCTGGGCTGTACGCGCCAACATAATGGAGATACGCGGCCGGGAAGGGGGGGGCGGAAGGGCCAAAAATATAAAATAGAGTTAGATCATTCAAAATAGGTACATAGAGGTTTCCGATACCTACAAATCGATTGCGGATATTTTCGAATTTTTAAAATTATTGGAAGGGGTGGGAAGAGGGCGGGAGCGGAGGGGCAAAAAATAAAAATAGAGATAGATCATTCAAAACTGGTGCATAGAGGTTTTTGATACTTACAAATCGATTGCGGATATTTTCGAATTTGTAAAATTATTAGGATAGACGGTAGGGGGGGGGGCGAAGGGGAAAATAATAGAAATAAGAGTTAGAGCATTTTGGGAATTTTTTCCGAAGGCAGTGACAACCCGGTGCGACATTTTTCCTAATCAAATTTTGTTTCTCTTTTTTTTTTCACGTGATAAAAATTAATGCAATTTTGAGAATTCAGTAATTATAGTGATTCATTTAAAAATAGGGACCAGCGAAGCGGGCGTCGCCTGCTAGTATGTATATATATATAAACACGATTTTGACTGAGATGTTCATTACAAAATTATTTATTGATATTTTTATTATTTTGACTACTTTGATAGTTTACAGATTAATAATTATACTTTTAAAAAATATCTCTTATTGAAAAAAAAAAAAGAAAAGGGAATAAAAAAAAAAAAAAGTCCGGTTTTAAATTAACATTCGGATTCATATGTATCTCCACTTTATACATACTCAAAAAAAAAATATCTGTAACTGTCATCTAGAATCTAAATTGTGCCTCTAGTAAAAATAGTTCCATGTCATTCTTATAAATTCTAGTCCCCTTCGAAAGCGAGTTCTAGAGACCCCTATTAGAATTCTTATTAGCGTCTGCCTATATAATCGAGGTCAAACTCATTTTAAAATCTCTGCAAATAAATGCGAATACAAAAGGCGAGTTTTAGCAACTATAATCTTGATTTATGACGCAATTCTAGAAAATCAAGCGAGAATTTCTCGCAATACAAATGGTTCATAATATTAAGAATATTGTTTCCCCATCTAGAAATGTATAGACTAGAAATTCTCGATCATTTCATTTATTCAGCTAAATGGCATGCTTTATACGCATAGCTCGGAAATTATATTTCTAGTTAAGGAATATATAAAATGACCACTTGTTCGTTCTAGATGAAGGTGGCAATCATTAACACCCTTAACACACTTTCTCATTTAATTTTATTTTCAAAATTTATTTAAACATTTCATTTTTGCGAAAAATTGAAATAATATCGATTTAAACGTTATTCAAAATATTATTTAATGCACAACACATTTTTTTTTCCTCTCTGTCTCTTTTTATTTAAGTTTTTCCTTTTAAATAATTAAAATAAAACAAAATTAATGTTTTCATTTACTCTCAGCTCATTCAGTGATGTTTTAAAAATTTTTATTTATTATAATTAATGCACAAAGCATTGTTATTTGCATACAATTTATCTTTATCCTTACAAATTACTTCTGCATATTGATATTAGTAAGCACGTATCTTTCTGGGATCGCAAATGTGATATGCATCAGTAAGTACATGCTATTATTCAAATGTCATGCATTGCGTAATCACACTTTAAAAACTGAAGTTTATCTAAATAGACAAGCAGAATTATGACAGCCGTCTGAAATATACGATTCGTAATAATTAATTCTAACAAATTTATTTGGAGTATATTTTATGAAGAAACAAGAGTATGTTTTTTACATACATTTAAGTAAATATTACAAAAGAACAGTTTATAAAAATAAAATTCAAATATTATAAATTTATACTCAGATATCATTTTTAATTGAAATTAACTTAATATTTATTTGTTTGCTTTGATCAAGTTTTAAACACATTTCATGAAATTATTTTTGTGAATGCAATTATTCATGAAATTATTTTTATATGCTACTTAGAAATAACTTTTTCCAGCAAAAATTGATATTCTGAATATTTTTTTGTAAATTAACATTTTAAAATAATGAAATTTAGCCTATTTATGTCACGAAATATAACAATAATATATATATATATATATATATATATGTATACATACATATATTATTTTAAAGATTTTTTAAATTATAAAAATTAAAATTCAAAATTTTAGTTTATTTTGGAAATATTTTTAAAGATGCTCCTTGGCGACAAATTTTTAATTTCTCACCCCAATTTCACATTATTATTGTTTAATTATGCGTTCTGATTAAATTTGGGCTTTATTTTATGAATTCATTAAAATGCAAGTTTTAAGGTTTTTGTTTTTTTTTTTTTTTTTTTTTTTGAATACTGAAATGTTATGCAAATTTTAGGCTTTTTTAAACCTAAAATTGTGTTTTAAGGTCCACATTAAGATGGAAACTCATATGGATAGGTATATATATTCTTTTTTTAATGTCAATTAGGATATTTAACAATAATTTTTATAGTACTTAATCTCAAATTAAAACGGAAGGAGTATTAAAAAAAAAAATGAAATTCTAAAAAATTATGGCTTTGAAAAAAAAAATACATAAATAAAGCTGTGAGGCTTTGTAGAATAGTCACAGTAAATTCGTAAAAATCAGGAGTCGGAAAGAAGTCAACTCTGGTTTAGAAAGGAATTGTTGTGAATTTTAAAGAAAAGCCATAAATTTCTCGGTTTCAATCTAAATTCTGGCTTTACTTTCTAGTTCTTCTATGCCTAATACTTAAACGAATTTCTAATCCTATGGAAATGTACCAAAGGAAAAAAAATACTTATTTTAACTAAAAAGTTTTTTTTTTCTTGACATTGCTTTTCTTCCTTTTCAGCGGCTCTTTTTTGAATCTGTGACCTACTTTTTTTTATTATTATTGTTAAATTTCTTTCTAAAAATGTTTACACTTTTATAATTTTTCAATTTTATGTAAGCTAACCTCATACCTCCATTAACTTTAATTTTTAAGCAGAGTATCGGCACTTGAGCTTTATTTTTTCTGGATCTATATGGTCAGACTCATAATCTTAGATTGGACGTAAAGTACCTGGGTATTAAGAAGTCCATCAACGACAACTCCAGTTTCCGCTCCAGTTAAAGGAAATGTTTGGGTTATGCGAAATTTAGTAGTTAATTAGTTTTGAAGAAGGTTGCTAGAAAATAGTGTATGAATGGAAATTGATTCTCCAGTGTATAAAACTCATGTTACACTCGTACTCGAGATTTAGTTTTTAAGTTCACGTCGAACGCAGGTTATCGAGAGCACAATACTGAGAAGCACATCTCAGTTCGACACCAGTTACATCGCCGTCAAGTTTATTGTTGATATGAAATGGTTTATTGTTTTAAATTTAAATGAAAACCGAGCTAATTGATTTTTACTACGCAAGGAGAGATCTCATAGTCTCATTTTCTCCCCCCCTCCCTCCCCCCACATTCCCGCCATTTGAAAGCTTTAAATAAATTGTTTTGTTAAGTTTACATTAGTCTCTAAGTATTTTAATACACAACAATAATGGAGAAACCTGAACAGATCGTACAAGAAGAGTGTTCATAAACTATTAAAAACATGTGTTTGCGCTTACGTGTAAAACTTACTCAGATTTATAAGATTTTCGTTACATTTAATTCAACGTATTAAAAAAAAAAAAAAAATCATTGAAATTTTAATATATTTTATTGTTTAGTTTTTGGTAATTATAAAACCCACTGTATCCTTAAGTAGTAATCATATTCTCAAATGTTGTTCTGAAATCTGATTTTAAACGTATTTCATTAAACTATTTTCACACGGATATGCGTAAAGGCTATGAAAATATCCTGTTTTTTAATACTAATTTCTAGAAATATTATAATAAGTTTAAAATATCAAATTTAAACATTACATTTATTCCTAAAATATTTCAGCTAAACTACTCTTATCTTTAATAATCTTTTGTCGTAAAGTTAAGGTAAATTTTACCCATTTAATTTTTTTCTGAAATATTATTTATTTATTTTATTTTTATTAAACTTAACACAATTTCAAAAATGTTGTAGATATTCTATTAAAAAAAAAAAAATACCCTGCTAGGAAATAACTATTTGTAGCAATTTTATTGTAAATGGTAAAATATTAAATTTGAATATTAAATTCATTCATAGAATATTTATACCAAACTATTGTGATGTTTAATAATCATTTGTAGCAATTTTAGAGAAAATTTTAGTGAGATAGAATTGAAATATATTTCCTAAAATCATTTTCCTTCGGATTTATATAAATTATTTTAGCAGAAATATCGTCTTACATAATAATTTTTTGTACCAATTATTAAATAACTTTTAAAGTATCCAATTTAAATATTAAATTTATTCCTAGAGTATTTATACCGAATTATTCTGCTTTTAAATAATCATCTATAGCAATCAAAAAAAGGAATTTAATTAAGATAAAGTTAAAATATTAATTTTTTACTGAAATAATTTTTATTTTATTTTACTTTGATTGGATTTAAATATATTTCATAAAAGTATTTTCTTTCGAATTTATGTAAATTATTTTAGCAGATGTATCTTGTTACATAATAACTATTTTTAGCAATTTTAAAGTTCATAAAAAAAAAATTAAATACTAAACTTATTCATAGAATATTTATACCAAACAAACCTACTTTTTAACAATAGTGTATAGCAAACTCAAACGAAATTTTATTATGGTACAGTTTAAATACTAATTTTATTTATTTATTTATTTATTTTCTGAAATCATGTTTATTTTACTTTAATTTGATTAAATTTAAACATATTTTATAAAACCATGTTCGAAACTTTCCCTTACGTAAGTATTGACTGTTGCAATGTTAAAGAAATTTTATTATTATATTTTAATATAAATATTATATTTATTATTTAAATATTATATTTCAGTATTATATTTTAATATAAATATTATATTTATTATTTAAATATTATATTTCAGTATTATATTTATTCATCCAATATTTTATCCAAATTTGTTTGTTTTCTGATAAATATTTGTAGCAATTTTAAATTAATCTTTATTAAGATAAATTTTAAATATTAATTTTACTCTGGAATCTTGCTTATTTTATTTTGAACGCTTTTAAATGTGTTTCATAAAACATTTTCCATGTTCATTAATTTTTTAACAGTTATATTTTGTTACGTAATAATAAGTTCTTACAAATTTAATATAAATTTTATAAAAATAAAATTTTAATATTAACCATATTATAAAATCTTTCTTTCTTCTGAACAAATGTTAAGTATTTTTCCTAAAATTTTTCGCATGATAATATATATATATATCAATATTCCAATATTTCGAATGTTTCGTTTCCGCATAACACACTTAATCATTTTAATATGCTATGAGATTTTTAAAATAAATTTGCAATAGTAATACTTTATAAAATTGATCCATAGTATTATGAGCTTCTTATGGGTTTATATTGTAATATCTGAAAGTTAAATAATATGCTTCAAAACTACAGATTTTACTTTTAAGTTAAAATTGAACATTAAACAACTTGAATATATGAAACAAATAAATCAAATAATATGATTTAGTTTCAGGCAAAAATAATTTTAAATTCTTCTTTACACTGCGATTGAAAAAAAAAAAACTTATCAGCATAGAAATGGTTTTTAAATTAAAAGAATAGTAATTTTGATTACTGTTATTTGACAAAGTTTCATTTTACTTATTTAAATAATTCATATTCGATCCTAATAAAAATTAAGCAAAAAGAAAAGGAAAACAAAATATTAATGAATTATATATACAGGAAATATTTGACAGATTAAAATTTTATCATAAAATTGTATACATACATACATGCATTTATCAATTCACAGTTGAGTAAATGCGCTAAAATAGTTTTTGATTCAATATTTTGACTGTATTTAAATATTGTTGCATGTTTTTGCCTATTTCATGAAAAAATATCAATTTTGTCTTTAAAAAGGTTTCTGAAGAATTTCTATATTCTAATGTGAATCTAAAGTACTGTATTTAAATAGATCCATTGATTATACGCTTATACGTCTCTTAGTTACACGTTTTTTTTTTTTTTTTTTTTTGCATTTATCAGTCAGTTTAGTATAATCTCAATTTATTCCTATTCATTTTAATAGAAAAACGCTTCGTTTATATGAAGCAATTATCGGTTAAGCGTAGTATTTCACCAATTTAAAATTGGCGCTTTTTCAACTTCCCAATTTTTTTTTTCTTCGTTCTTTCATTATTCATTTAATTAAGTTTTTGTTAGAAACTTTATTTTTTTTTTAATGCCAGATTAACAAAAACATCCAATTAGCTGAATTTCATTCGTAATACTTCTTTAAATATTTATAGTTGCTATCGATATTCAAATGTTTATTATTTTATTTCATTTATTTATTGTTTTGGTAATAAAGTGCTTATCTTCGTGAACATAAGTCACTTTAGCATATGCAATGAATATTTTATCACCAACTTAAGATTATATGTATGTATTCGTATTTCGCATTTCATTGAATAACACTTATCCTCGCATTAAAAAATTATTATTATTATTATTATTATTATTATTATTATTATTATTATTACTGCATATTAATTGAAACAACTTAGATTAAATATTAGTGTTTTTAGATAAACATGCTGCTATGCATTGATTAACAATTTACTAGTTTTCAGTAAAATTTCGATAACTAAGGAGTTCGAATGTACTTATTTATGTACAACACATATTATAAAATTATATCTATTATTCTAATCAACAACATTTGAATAACTTCCTTTCTTAAAACAATAGGAAAAGAAAGTATTCCATGTATCAACAAATGGGTGCAGCGAAATTGATTAATGGTCTTCTATTATTCAATTAACCATGCATCCTTTTGCAATTTCCTACTAATCCTATAACTGCAATTAGGTATTAAGAAGGGATTTTCTTCCAGGTTGTTTGTTCTTCATATATCAATGCATTAATTCTAAAACCGGCGTGAAGTGTATAAAAATTATATTTCCCTTTCTACATTTAGTGAAAGCGGAAAATGCGTTAAAATGTGTAAATAAAATATACAAAATAAAACTGTGAAATTTTTTATTATAATTGGTTCGTCATTCACCTGTTGTGTGCATTGTATTATAAGAAATCACAGTACTTTCTCTTCCCTTTCTTTGCTATACATATAATAAAACTGAAGGGACTTGGCACCTTTTGATTGATACCACTGAAGGTTTCATACAAAAACTTATATTTCTATTGTGTATATGTAAATTAAACTATACTGGGTTTGTTCAATAAAATATACATCCAGACAACAAATTCTGGGATTTTTTATGTATTTTTTAAAAGATTTAAAAATGTTTAAAATGACCTTTTTAAGTTTGTAGTTTTTCATGAATTCGTGATATTCAAAATGCTAAAACTTTTACAGAAATTTAAGAATAGATTTAATATTTTTTATATGCTTAATAGAACCTGTTAGAAAAAGAATTAGAAATGAATTTTACATTTTATTAGTTTTTAGAAAAAAAAAATAAAGAAAGAAAGAAAAAAAAAAAGAAAGTGCGTTTCTGTGTAAAATTTTGCGAAATAACATGATTTTTGTTATATGTTTATTTATTTATTTATTTTTTAAGATATTGCAAATTCCATCCCTGATTCTTCAAGGTAGATTCTATTAAACTATCAACAAAAATATTAAGTTTTTTTTTTTTTTTAAATATCTGTAGATGTTTTAGCATCTTGAAGATCATGAATTTATGAAAAATTCAAACTTAGAAAACGCAATTCAACAACATAAATTCTGTAAAACATCCATCAAAAACTGCCTGAATATATATGTTATCGAAAAAAAAAATCAAATATAGCTCAATTTATAAATATTAAATGGAAATATAAGTCTTTATATGAACTTTTCCATATTACCAAGTCAAAGGTGATAAGTCTAATTAAATGTGTAAGATTTCAGACTCTATATTTGAGAACTTACTTTAAACAGTGCCAAATAGTTTTAGAAACGGTTTTATTTAACATTGAATAAGAGTGTGGACATATTACAATTTTAGGTGCAAGGTATGAGGTAATGTATATAACCATTTCTAGTGGGCTAAAAACAACAGTTCGAATTAGTTTTAGAAAGAGTTTTATTTGACGTTATATTTCTGTGTAAGACTATAGATATATTACATTAAAGTGTAAGATATGAAGTTACTGATATTATTGAAAATTGCTAGCGCACATTTCTGTTCAAATTAGTTTTAGAAGCAGTTTTATGTGTAAGCAGTTTCTCTGTAAGGCTACAGACACATTGCAATTTAAAATGTAATTTATAAATATAAAGTATATTTAAACATTTATAGTGTATTTTAAATAACAGTTCAAATTAGTTTAAAAAAAAAAAAAAAAAAAAGGTTTATTTAACTTGCAATTCTGTGTAAGGTTATGGACAAAATTGAAATTTAATGTGTTGCATTTGAACATTTATAGTGTATTTTATAACAGACCAAATACGTTTTATAAACAGTTTTATATGACGTAAATATCAGCATAAGATTGCATATATTTACAATTTAAGGGGACTTCAAACTTTGACGGCACCGCTGAAGTACGTTCAATATAAAAGCTCCTTTTTCCATTTAACATTTATAAACTGAACTACATTAGTTTTATTTAATTAAATATAAATTCGGACAACAGTTCTTATGGTTTCTGATACATTTTTTAGAGATTTGCAATCTTAAAATTGTATTTTCACAGTTTGCATTTTGCATGAACTCATAATCGTCATAATGCTAAACTACATCAGATATTTAAGAAAAGATTTACGATTTTTTATGGATGTTTAAGAGAACCTCCTTAAAAAAATTAGTGATTGGTTTTGAAATCTATTGATTAGTTTGTTTTTGAGAAGAAAAAAAAAGTTAAAAAACGCATGTTTAGGAAAAAATTTGAAAAAAACACGTGCTTTATGTTATATATATTTTCTTTTTATATTTTTTCTTTTAAAAATATTGCAAAATTCATCCCTAATTCCTTAATATAGGTTCTATTAAACACCTCAAGAAATTTTCTTAACCCCTTACCTGCCAAGGAAAATTTACGATATTCGCTCAAAGTATCACTGTTCTCTTTCAACTCTAAAATGGGTAAATATTTCAAAAACACAGTCACGATCACATTCAAGTTGATTTTACTGCATTGTAAAACTTTGTCTGTAGTTTTACTGGTAGCAGTACAGTACAAAAGACCGTACTTTGGAAAAACGTAAATATACGCCCGGGGCAGTTAAGGGGTTAAATAATTTCTTATTGATTTTCTTAAAATATTTTCTTTAATACCTGTAGAAGTTTAAACATTTTTAAGATCATGAATTCATGAAAAAAAGCAAAGTGAGAAAACATAATTTAAAGATTTCAAATCTCAAACAAATATATTACAAATTATAAGAAGTTTTTCCTGAATATATGTTTTATTGAAAAAACCTAATATAGCTTAATTTATCATCATTAAATGAAAATATAAACTTTTATATGAAACGTACTTTAGCGGTGTTGTCAAAAGTGTCAAGTCTTCTTAAGGTGTAAAATATGAGGTATTATACTTATACCTTTCTCGTGAACTTTACAGAACAGTTCAAATTAATTTTATAAACAATTTTATTTCACATACATTTCTCTGTAAGAATATAGACAGATAACAGTTGAAGGTGTAAGATATGAGGTTCAAGAATTTGAACATTTTTAGTGTACTTTAAACAATAGTTTGTATAGGTTCTAAAAACAATCATATTTGACGTATATTTCTGTGTAAGACCGTACATATATTGCAATTTGAGATGTAATATATGAGGCTTCTGTATTTAAACATTTTATGCGCATTTTAAACAACGGTTCAAATTAGTTTTATGAACAACTTTCTTTGACGTACATTCCCGTCCAAGATTGTGTTAGCATTAAAATTTAAGGTGTAAAGTATGCAATATTATATTTGAATATTTCGAGTGTACTTTAACGAACACTTCATATTAATTTTATGAGTAGTTTTATTTGACATACATTCCTAAGAAAGACTACATTTGAATTTAACGTGTAAAAAATGTAAATATTATAATATGTAAATATTATAATATGTAAATATTACAGGTGTAAAATATGCGGTTGCAGTATTTGAACACATTTTGTGTATTTTAACAACAATTTAAATTGGTTTTAAAAACAATCATATTTGTGTAAGGCTAGTGACATATAACAATTTAAGGTGTAAGATATAAGGCTACTGTATTTAAACATTTCTTGTGCACTTTAAACAATGGTTCAAATTAATTTTATGTACAATATTATTTGACGTACATTTCTGCGTAAAATTTTATACCATAACAATTTAATGTGTAAAATATGAGGTAACATGTTTGAACATTTCTAGTGCACTTTAAGAACAGCTCAAACTATTTTTATGAACTGTTTTATGTGACGTGCATTTCTGTGTAAGACTATAGACATAACAACTTAAGGTGTACGATATGAGCTTATTGTATTTGAACATTTCTAGTGTACTATAAGCATTGATTCAAATGAGCTTTAGAAACAATTTTACTTAACACATATTTCTGGGTAAGAATATAGACATATTACAAGTTAAGGTGTAAGATATGAGGTTACTGTATTTGAATTTTTCTAGTTTAATTTAAACAACAGTTTTAATAAGTTTTGAAAAAAAAATATTTGATACACATTTCTGTGTAAGAATATAGAAATATGACGATTTAATGTGAGAGATATGTTGTTACTGTATTTAAACATCTCTAGTGTACTTTAAACAATAGTTTAAATATGTTTAAAAAATCATTTGGCGTATATTTGTGTGTAAGACGTAGACATATTACAGTTTATGGTGTAAGCAATAATGTTACATTACATGAAAAATTTAAATATAAGGTGAAAAATGAAAAATATGAGAAAATATATTTGAACGTTTTTAGTACACTTAAAAGAAAACTTCAAAATAATTTTATGAACAGTTTAATTTGTCATACGTTTCTGTGTAAAACTATAGACATATTACAATTTAAGGTGTATGGTATGAGGTTAAACTAACTGGACATTTTAGTGTACTTTAAACAGCAATTTATATACGTTTTAAAAACAATCATATTTCATGCACATTTCTATGCAATTTTGTGCACATTTTATTATTTCAGTTTTAATATATGAGGATACTGTATTTTTTAATTTCATGTTTACTTTAAACATTGGTTTAAATTAGTTTTAGAAACAGTTTTATTTCATATGCATTTCTGTGTAAGGTTGCATACAATTAAAATAAAAGGTTCAAATATCAAGTACTATATATGAACATAACAAGTGTACTTTAGAGAACAGTGCAAATTAACTTTATGAACAGTTTCACTTAACGTGCATTTCTGTGTAAGAATACAGGTATATTCAAATTTAAAGTGTATGATATGAGGTAACTGTTAGAGCATTTTTAGTGTATTTTGAATATCGATTCAAGTACGTTATAGAAACAGTACTTTTTTGTCTTACATTTCTGTGTAAGACTATAGGAATATTACAATTTAAGGTGTGAAATATGAATTTACAGTATTTGAACATTTTTAGTGCACTTTAAGCAACAGTTTTAAAAAATTCATAGCAATCATATTTGACCTAAATTTTTGTGTACGACTTTAGATATATACGAATTTGAGATGCAGGATATGACGCTAATGAATTTGAACATTTCTTGTGTACTTTAAACAATCGTTAAAATTAGTGTGGTAAGTTTGTATACTATTACAATTTAAAGTGTAAAGTATGAAGTAATCTATTTCAACATTTCTAGTGTATCTTTAAGAGCAGCTCAAAATAAACTTATGGACAGTTTTAAATGACGTACATTTCTGCGTAAGTATATTTATATTAAATGTAAGGTGAAAAATATAAGTTAGTGGTTTTGGCCATTTCTAGTGTACTTTAAAAATCGGTTCAAATGAGTTTTAAAATAGTTTCATTTGCCGTATATTTCTATGTAATACTATACACATATTACTATTCGATATGTAAGATATGATGTTATTGTATTTGAACATTTCTAATGTACTTTAAGCAATGGTTTAAATGGATTTTAAAAGCAATCATATTTGACGTATATTTCTAGGCAAGACAGTACGTGCATTATACTTTAAGATATAACATATCATGCTACTGTATTTCATCATTTTATGTGTACTTTAAAAACGGTTCAAATCAGTTTTATAAACAATTCCATCTGACGTATATTTCTCTGCAATTGTATACCATTAAAATTTTGGAGTAAAATTTGATGTACTAAACATGAACATTTCTAATGTACTTGAAGGAACACTTCAAAGAAATTTTATGAACAGTTTTATTTTACATGCGTTTCTGTGTAATATTATAGATATATTGCAATTTAAGGTGTAAGATATGAGGATACAGTATTTGAACATTTTTAGTAAACAGTCATATTTGACGTACATTACTGTGTAAGACTATAAACATATTATAATTTAAGGTTTAACATATAAAGTTAATGTATTTAAACATTTCCTGTGTTCTTTGAACAGCAGTTCAGATTAGCATTAAAAAGAATTTTATGTGAGGTACATTTCTGTGTAAGATGTATACCATTAAAAGTTAAAGTAAAAATATGAGGTAATGTATTTGAACATTTTTAGTGTACTTTTAATAACATTATAAGTAAGTTTTAAAAACAATTTTATTTGACGTACATTTCTGTATAAGACTTAGACAATTTGTAGGATATGAGGCTACTGTGTTTGAACATTTCTTGTGTACTTTAAACAATGGTTCAAATTTGTTTTATAAACAGTTTTATTTGACGTAATTTCTGTATAAGATTATCGACCATTACAATTTAAATTGATGAACATGAGGTAATATATTTGAACAATTACCGAACACTTCAAATTAATTTTATGAGTAGTTTTATTTGGCATACATTTCTGTGAAAGACTATAGACATATTATAATTTAACGTTTAAGATATGAGCTTACTGTATTTGACCATTTCTAGTGTACATTAAACATCGGTTCAAATAAATTGTTAAATCATATTTATTCGACGTATATTTGTATAAGACTATAGACATATTACAATTTCATATGTAACATATGAGGTTACTGTACTTGAACATTTCTACAGGGTGTCCAAAAAGTTCTCATACAGTATTTTGAATGTGGTCTTATTAAAAACTATTAATTCTAGGCTATCAAAAATTTTTTAACATTGTTTTACAATGTGTCGTTAAAGAATATATGTATTAGAATCAATTGTAATATTTTTCATTTTGTTTTAGAAACCATAAGAGGATATAGAAAGGTAATCGTGAAAAAATATTTAGAAGGACAGAAAGCAGGCAAAATCTTCAGAGACCGGAAAAACTTAGGTGTCAAACGGGATTTTGTTTATAGGACGATACGAAGGTATAATGAAACTTCATCTGTGCAGGACAGGTATAGATACGACGGACCTCGCACTGCTCGGACTGAAAAAGTCTTCAAAGCAGTAAGAGAGCAAAGCGCATCCGGAGAAATGGACAGACCTCTCAGAAAGTTATCACGAGGTTGCAAGATTTCAAAATCATCTCTGCACAATCTTTTAAAAAATGATCTAAGATATAAAGCTTACAAAAAAAACAAGAACACGTGGAATTTCAAAGGCCTCAAAAGCAAAGTGGTATGGAAGAGTTAACACTTTGCTCTCGTGGCACGCTTCTCCGATGAGAAACTTTTCGTTCTACAACAATCCCACAATCCCCAGAATGATCGAGTATGGTCGGCATTCATTCAAGATATCCCTGACAATCAAGATACTGTGCCAAGATTTCAAAATGCTTCGTCATTAATGGTATGGGGGGGCTTTTTCGAAAAGGTGGAAACTTCCTCTGGTTTTTATTGAAAAGCTAGTAAAGATTAATGCAGAAATGTATCAGAAGGAAGTTTTGGAGAAAGGTTTATTACCATATCTTCAAAACATGTATGGAGACGATTATTATTGGTTCCAGCAAGACGGTGGGCCATCCCACACAGCTAATAAGGTGCAACAATGGTGCCGAGAAAATTTGACCGACTTTTTGCCAAAAGAAGAATGGCCTCGCAGCTCCCCCGACCTAAACCCCTTAGATTATTTTGTATAGGGTTATATGTTGTCGAAGCTTAAAGATGTGAAATACAGCAATTTAACATAATTCAAAAACGTTATACTTAAAGTATGGGAGGAAACCCCAATTCAAGACATACGTGCCGCATATGATAGCTTCGAGAAAAGACTAAAGCTGGTAAAAAAACAAAACGGTGGAAGTATCCCTAACGATTTGTTATGATGGTTTTCTGAATGTTTGTTTTGTAATTTGCTTTAAATAAAAGCCTTTTATTTTCTTTAACTTTTATGTATTTTAAGTTTTAAATTGTATGAGAACTTATTGGACACTCTGTAGAGTACATTAAACAACAGTTTAAATTCATTTTCAGAACAATTTTATTTGATGTACATTTCTGAGTTAGACATATTACAATTCAATGGATAAGACATGAGGTTTTCATATTTGAACATTTCTAGTGAACGTTAAACAACAGTTTTAATAGGTTTGAAAATAATTGTATTTATCGAACATTTCTGTGTAAAACTTAGTCATATTACAATTTAAGGTTAAAGATAAGAGGTTAATGTATTTAAACATTTATTGTGTATTTTAAACAACGGTTCAAATTCGTTTTTAAACAGTTTTGTTTCACGTACTGTGTAAGACTGTATACTATAATAAATTAAGTGTAAGTATGCGGTATTAACATTTGAACTTTTCTATTTTACTAGGAGAGACAATTTAAATTAATTTTATGAACAGTTTTATTTGACGTACATTTCTGTGTAAGACAATATTCATATTATAGTTTAAGGCGTAATATATGAGGCTACTGTATTTGAATATTTATTGTGTACTTTAAATAACGGTTCAAATTAGTTTTAGAAACAGTTTTATTTGACGTACATTTCTATGTACGACTACAGACATATTACGATTTAATGCATAAGATATGAGGTCACTGTATTTGCACATTTCTTATATTCTTTGAACTACGAATCAAATTAGTTTTAGAAACAGTTTTATTTGACGTACTGTTCTGTGAAAGATTGAACACAATTATACTTAAGGTATAAAAAAAGAGATACTCTATTTGAACATGTCAAATATACTCTAAAGAACAGTTCAAAATAATAGCATGAACTGTTTTATTTGACTCACTTTTCTGGGTAATACTATAGACACATTACAAATGAAGGTGTAAGGTATGAGCTTACTGCATTTTAACACTTCTAGTTTATTTTAAACAGAATTTAAAATTTGTTTTAGAAACATTTTCATCTGACATGCATTTCTGTGTAAGAGTAGGGGCTCCGCCTATCATAGTCTCCAAAATAAATATGTCCTCTAATAAATATCTATTAAATATATTCTCTATAGTCATAAAACGTTTAAGACTGCTATTAAAATCTATATTTATTTTCAATTAATTGAAAAATTGCCGCCCACATTACTCCTTGTATCTTATGTGATTGCTTTTTAGCTACCTTGCATATTATCTCTAAATTCCACGAGAAACAAAGAGTACTTAATTAGCATATGAAAATAATATGCATGACGCAACTTCAGCCGCTTTGATTCACATTGAAACGTAGCACTGTATTGCCAAATTATTTTGTGTGACCCAGTAAACGAATTGTAAATACTTTTATTATTATATATTTGTGACTCCGTGAATCCTACTTTTCTACATATAAAAAGTACCTTATTTTATTTCATTTTGTCTAGTACATTCGAATATTGTTAAACAGTACCTAAAAATCGATTTCACTCATTGATGCAATCTATTTAAAAAGTTATGTATATTTCTGTAAAATAATCATTAATCCGATACCATTAAAAAGTTTTAAATAGCATCCTCTTTGTGATACAGATTTTGAATATCAAGTTTAAACCTCCTGTTAATATTTGTTCTTAAATTATGTTGCTAATAGGCTCTCTCTCTCTCTCCATCACACAGCGAGGGAGAGAGGCGCACATCGACCAACCGTAAAAGAACTTGATTTTTAAATTCAAAAATCTTAAAACGTATAAATTTACCAAAAACTCAATTCTGAAAAATCAGCTAAAAACAATACTTTCATTACCATAAATGGGTAATAAAAAATAGAAGTGTGTAAAAAACGTGATAATTATTAGAGTTTAAGTTTAAAACTTCTTAACGTTTTAACATTAAATAAAAAAGCTTAACAAAAAACACATAATAAATACAAAAAATCAAAACTTATGTAATACCTTTTGATCTTTCATGTTTATTAGGCGTTCTCATTATAAAAAAAATAAATAAATAAATAAATAAAAATAAAAATAAAATAAAATAAATAAAAAAATAAATATTATTTGAGGAAATATATATATATATATATATATATATATATATTGGAAACGCAATGGAAGTTACAAAAATTCAAAATTATTTTTATTCCAATTTATAAATACATTAATTTATCGAAAATTGCATTTTTAAACACTCCGATCTCTTTCTTTAAGATTTTCTGACAAAGTTATGCGATCTGTCAACTGAAATGAGTCAATGGAGATTTCTGAATAATAAGCTATTAACTATAAAATTATATATAACTAGTGGGTCAGCAAATAATTTTCTTACAATCTATATTTAATAAAACTAGGATAATGTTCTTATAATTAAGTAAAACTTTCTTATTCTTAGTTATATTGTACTGCAAAACATTTCACTTCTACAAATGATATTTACATTGTTAAAAATAAAATAGTATGTTTTACTTGAAAAATCGTTCCAATTTAATTGCAATTATTTAGTTTGCTGCAAATTTTTACCAATTTAATAGTATCATTTTAGTAGCAAAAACTTTTAAATGGTGAAACTTAACACCGAAATATTCGTTGCTGCTAAACTGAAACCTTTTTTTCTGATGAAACTTACAACTTTATTTTTAATAGTATTTTTTACTTAGAACCTAATATTTCAGTTAATATTAAAATTAAAGTATATATTAGTAAGCTTATATTAAAATTAAAGTTTAACATTCTCTTGATATTCACTAAGTCTAATGAAAGTCAAATATCCCGATAATTCATCAAAATCGCTTATCTTGCATACTTGCTTGCACAAATGGGAAATAATATGCATTCAATTGCATATACAAAAATCTTTATGTGTATAATAGTAATCTAGATGGTTCACATTTATAGTTAATTTTAAAACAAGAAAAGAATCGGGTAAAAATGATAAATAGGTACTTGAAATTCTAACTTTGTCATTTGTCAAAATTTTGAAATTGTTTTTGATATTAAATAATTATTACTTGAAAAATACTTTTAAAGAAAAAAAAAAAAAAGAAAAGAAAGAGAGAGTGTGAAGAACATTTTCTTTATCATTTCCGTCTCATTAATTAATCAAACCTAATAAAAACAAAACTAACTACAAACGCACACGTAAACGTCATTGTACCCTTTGCCGTCACAAATTTATCATTTGAGTAAGATAATAACACAATCACTTATTTTTCCATTAATTGTTGAAACATTTCAAATACTTTTGAAAATTGTTGAAAATTAATTACTGAAAAAAAAATGTGAAAAATAATTATAGTAATTGACGGAAAATACTTTTAGAGAAAAAAGCACGAGTGTCCGAAGAACATTTTCTCTATCACTAGCAATCTAATTAATCAATCAACCCTAGTCAAAACAAAACTTACCACAAATGCACTTGTGATTCTACCCTTTGCGTTTATGAATTCGTCATTTGTGTTAAATAATATCCGAATCTTTTATTTTTTCCACTAATTGATGAAATACAGTATTTGAAAATTGTTAAAAATTAATTATTGTAATAAATTTCAAAAAACAGTTATAGAAATTTTTGAAAAATACGTTTAGAGAAAAAACACAAGAGAGACTAAAGAACATTTTCTTTACCATTGTCAGTCTCGTCAATCAAGCCTAGTGAAAACAAAACTGACTGCAAATGGAATCGTAAACGTCATTCTACCCTTTACTGTTACAAATTTATTATTTGCGTAAAAAAAGTATCAAAATTCTTTATTTTTTACAATAATTGTTGAAATATAGTAAAATACCTTTGAAAATTGCTAAAAATTAATCATTTAATAAATTGTTAAAATTAATTATAGTAATTGTTCAAAAATACTTTTAGAGAAAAAGACCACGAGAGTCTGAAAAGCATTTTCTTTACCATTGTCAGTCTCATTAAGTAATCAATCTAAGCAAAAATAAAACCGACTGCAAATGCGTTCCTAGACGTCATTCTACCTTTTGTCTTCACAAATTTACCTTTTGTGTATAATAATATCAGAATCCTATTATTTTTTATACTGATTATTGAAATATAGTAAAATATTTTTGAAAATTATTGAAAATTAATTATTGTAATGAATTACGAAAAGTAATTTTAGTAATTGCTGAAATATAATTTTAGAAATAAAAACAGGAGATTCTGAAGAACATTTTTTTTCTCATTGTCAGTCTCATGAAGCTCTCATTTTTAACCTTAATAAAAACAAAACTATTACAAACGCACTCGCAAACGTCATCTTACCATTTGCTTTTACAAGTTTATCTTTTGTTTTTAATAATGTCAGAATACTCTATATTTTTACACTAATTGTTGAAACATAGTAAATTATTTTTGAAAATTTTTGAAATTAATTATTGTAATAAATTGTGAAAATTAGTTTTAGTAATTGTTGAAAAATGCTTTTAGAGGAAAAAAAACCACGAGAGTCTGAAGAACATTTTCTTTATCATTGTCAGTGTCATTAAGTAATCAATCCTAGTGAAAACAAAACCGACTCCAAATACGCTCGTAAACGTCATTCTACCTTTTACCTTTATAAATTTACCTTTTGTGTATAATAATATCAGAATCCTATAATTTTTTTAACTGATTATTGAAATATAGTAAAATATTTTTTAAAAATATTGAAAATTAATTTTTGTAATAAATTGCAAAAATTAATTTTAGTTATTATTGAAATATAATTTTAGATAAAAAAAAAAACATACGAGAGTCTGAAGAACATTTTTTTTCCCCATTATCAATCTCATTAAGCTCTCATTGTAACCCTAATATAAATAAAACTATTACAAATGCACTCGCAAACGTCATCTTACCTTTTGCTTTTACAAATTTACCTATTGTGTATAATAATATGAGAATCCTTTAGATTTTTACACTAATTGTTGAAATGTAGTAAAATACTTTTGAAAACTGTTGAAATTAATTATTGTAATAAATTGTGAAAATTAATTTTAGTAATTGTTGAAATATAATTTACAGGTAAAAGAACAAAAGTTTCTGAAGAAAATTTTTTTTTTCATTGTCATTTTTTTTTCATCTCATTAAGCTCTCATTGCAACCCTAGTAAGTACAAAACTAATTACAAATACACTCACAAACGTCATTATATCCTTTGTTTTTACAAATATATCATTTGGGTAAAATAATATCAGAATCTTTTATTTATTTACACTAATTGAAGGAAGACGATTACTCATATTTCGATTGTAAAATAAATATCAGCGCAAAATATCATACTCATTCTACTTTTTTTAATCAAAACTGAAATCGCTTAATAAACACTTACTTCTTACTAATCAAATTTCTTCAACCACTACCAAAATAGCTTGAATAAAAGTGAAACATACTACAAATTTCTGTATAGGCCTATTCTGGGGTTTTTATGTACGCATTAAATTACCCGAGATATGCTACATTAATTGAAAATATTTGAAACTGAAAAAAAAAAAAAAATAAAGATTCAGTTTCATTTGTTTCAAGTTTAAATTATGACGACTTCAGTTTTGAAGACGTAAAATTTGTTTTCTGGTAACAAACGTCGTTTACTGAAAACCATGTTTAAATTGAAGAGAATTGTTAGAAATTAATGGTATAAGCTTAATGAGCAACCATCTGTAAAACAAGCATAACTGATTTCAAACACTTAACATTAGCCGATATTTTGATTTTAGAAACTTCCCATTTATACGAAATCGAATTAAAATCCTTACCTCTTCTGCCACTCTATCCCAGGAGCAACCGTCATCTTAAACTCCTAGCATCGCAAATCGACAGCAACTAAATCCCATCTCGGCAGAGATTTCGTCGCCTGCCGCTGACCACGCGACGGTTCGATACAGCTTCGCCTCCGCAAGATTCTAAAACCCGGACCCGAGGTTTATGCGTGGGGACCCCCACAGAGCCCTTAGAGGGAGGCCGGTGCCCCAGTGGACTCCCAACCGGCAGGGCAACAAAGCCCCGCTATGCATCATGCATTGTTCCGTAACTTTCTTTTGTTTCGTTTTATTCTGTTGGTTTCATAAGTTTCGATCTTGCGGTAAAGATTTCTTTTTAGCGGATCGGGAAGGATATTCAAATGAAGAGGCAAGAATGTTATTCAAACTTGGTTGACTTTTTCCTTGTCGTGTTTTATTTATGTTTATGGTACCCGAAGCTGTGTTTAACATTGAATTTTTTGTATCATTTATCGTTTCTGTTTCATAGTTTCAACTGAGAAATAAAGAGATAGTTGTTATTGCAGTGGCGGTTCGTGACATTTGCATATTAACTGAAGGATTTTGTTTTTTTCCTATCCCGAAGGCACAAAACTTTATGAATGAATTTTATTTTATGACTTCATAAATTAAAAAAATAGACATTGTCACTGTATTACTCGAACTCATGTTTTATTTTGCTTTATTTTTATCTGATCGATTGATTAAGCCGATTTTATTATTAGCAAAAGTGACTGACTTAAAAATTTGCGTCATCTCATTTTACTTTGATGTCCGTAATAAAAACATACACTATGAAAGAGAGGATCAGACGATCGATTCGACTATTTTATTAGAATTTCGCGCATTAGAAAAGAATCAGATATGCAAATTTAAACTTAGATTTTTTTAAATAAAAATTTAATTTAAAAATCTTGCAAAAATGTCTTATATAGAGGGAACATCATTAATGTACCTCAAGAGGACCTAAAACATGTCGGATGTAACAGATATGAAGTTAAGTCTAAATTTCTCTGTCATAACACAGAAATTTTTATTATAATCCATAACATGTGTCCCTTTTATATTTCTGTTTTATGTTTTCTCAAAACCGTATAACAAGCGTAACTACAATACAGATATTAATATTTTTGTTGACTATATATATTACTGTCTAATAAATATAAAATTTCAACTATTTTGTTGCATTATGCTGATTCAGAAACACTATTTGCTTTACAAATTATTAATCAAAATAAGCTATTTAACTTAAACGTCTTTCTCTGAAACATGTAAAGTTAATGATTATTTTCCTCATAGATATTAATATCGTACCAAACGAAATATGTACACAGAAAAGTATTATTCTGATTTGAAGAAATCTTAGAAGTAGAAGTATTATTAGAGATCAGAAGTTTTATCAGAAGAAATATTCATATTATATTTCGTAAAGTATTCCACAATATTAGAATTTCCTCTATACCATTTTTACATGCGACATAAAGAAAAATTCTAATTCAGTTTACAGATCTTCATATTTGAAGGCGGTTGGAAAATATTCGAACCGAAAAAATATTTGTTGGGAAAACCAAATTTATTTTGTTAAGTTCATAGATTTAATTTGCCATTTTAACAATAATTTTGTAAAGTTATCCAAATCAACATGCTTCGACTAACCAAAAGAATGTGGTCGGAAAAAAATTCGCTGTCATCGGATATTCCAATAAGCCAAAGTTATAGTTTCTGTGTGAACGTCAATGTCTCTGTGAACAGTCAAATAATCAAGTCACGATAATCAAGCCAATGAGCAAGCTAAATCAATAAAACTGCTTATTTAAACCAACAAAATAGTTTTCATGATTTAAAGTAATATTGGTTGATTCAATAAAACTTATTAAAACAACGAAATAATTTTGTTCTGTTTCAGCAAAATTTTTATTGAGACAATATCAACAAAGAAATTTGGTTGATTTAACAAATTTTTGTTGTTTCAACATTTTTTTTTTCTGTGTCTCCTGGCTTTTTATTAGATTAATTTTTTTAGAAATCGACTTGTTACAAACATTTCATACACTATATATTTATAAATATACCATATACATATAATAGAAATTTTGCCATCATGATAACTTCCGAAATAATATTCCAAATCGAACCGCAGTTGAACAGTGAACCTTATCTTACAAATATTTTGGATGAGTTCGATAACCGAATGCTCGGCTATTTTGTTTTCAAGTAGCGGCAACTTTAAAATTTTCAATCTACATTGTAAAAAGCCTATTTAGGACCGAATTTGTTTGAATTTTGACGTATATATAGACCATATAAAGATCTAAACTAAGTTTGTTAATGAATATTATCCGCATTTTTAACAAAATGGTGAATAAATAGATTATAAGACAGCCTCCGAGGCAGTAGCACGTATTTTTTTTTGCACCTGGTGAAGAAAGGCTAGGTCCTTTCAAAATCGGTTGTGCTGGCCTAAAATTTATGGTGTGTGAAGAAGTCTTATAATCTATTTATCGTTTGTACACCAGTTTTGAATTTAGTTTTGTTGAAAATGGTGAATACTTAAATTAAGCAGGGCCACTTGAAATTAAGCTACCACTTGAAAAATTATAATTACGATAACTTTTGAAATACATAATAAATTCGAACCAAAGTTCAACAGTGGACTTATCATTCATCTTAAATGATTCCGCTGGACAATATGTTTCGCAAGTTTCTCTCCAAGTTGCGGCCACCTGAACGCTGCCACTTGAAAATTTATTAACACGATAACTTATGAAATACCGAATTTATTAGTAACAAAATTGAGCAGTGGACTTATCTTACAAATATCTTGGATTAGTTAACTGAGCTACTTGATCCGCCATTTTGTTTCCAAGTTTCGGCCACTTGAAAATTCGTGAATTT
Source organism: Salticus scenicus (assembly GCA_963930645.1). Classification (NCBI taxonomy): domain Eukaryota; kingdom Metazoa; phylum Arthropoda; class Arachnida; order Araneae; family Salticidae; genus Salticus; species Salticus scenicus. Next base: position 179,414,264 of record OZ005649.1, read on the forward strand.
TCGTTTTCATTTGTCTCTTTCTCTTTTTTTTTCATTTTTTTTTTCTTTGTTTAATTGTTCTTAAATTTCATTTCGCAAATTTAAAACTATTATTAATATAATTTAAATTTTATATCTAATTAAAAAAAGAAAAAAAAGTTGTTTTTCAAATAAAATACTGTTTGCTTATGTATTTATTAGTATGGAGTAAACTGCTTAAATTTAGATAAGTAGTAATTCTATATCGGTAGCACATAAGTAACTACATTTAGCTTAATTACCATACATCGATTTTTTAACAGAATTTGATTATGTATTCTTTTACGTATGTTGCATTATTTTAAAATTTTACAATAATAAACAAAATCATAAGAGCGTAAGAAATTTTTATGAAAACATACAATTACGTTATAGAAACACTATAAAACAGTTTTTTTTTTTTTTTAATAACCTCTCAAGTTGGACACCCCTATAAGTTGGACACCCCTCTAAGTTGGACGATTTTTCTCGGAACGGAATGTATTCATTAGCATTATGTCTAACCCCTATAAGTTGGACACCTCTCTAAGTTGGACACTTTTTCTTGGAACCGTAGGTGTCCAACTTAGAGAGGTTTTTAATAGTAATAGCACTGTTTTATACGTATGCGTGTTTGTGTGTGCGTTTAAATACAGTATAAGATGTGAATGCGTATAAGAGCGTCTTAGTATACAAAAACATTCATATCCTTATAACATTAGCTTTGGATTGGTAAAAATCTTTCCTGTATTTTGCGTGCAAACTTCTTCAAAAGAATTTGTCCTCTGATATTAAGAACATAATTCAAAAAGTAAAAAATAGATCATATATGATTTTGTTAATTATTCACAAAGAAATAAAGTTGGCACTACAAAAGTGAATGCAGAAAAAATATAATCAATTGTTCAAACTTATAAATGAAAACGTGTATAAAGGTAAAGATTCTAAAGAAACCGATGTAACATAATGCATAACAAATTAGTAATAAGTTTTCGGTGCTTAATATGGCACTTATATGTATATATATATATATGCATAAGTATATATAAGTATATAATAAAGACTCTATGTTGCTTGTTAGGTTCATTTTTTCTTTGTATGCTATGAACAACTAAACCTATGATTTATTTTACTTGTTGTAATCCATGTAACTGCACATGCTTCCTCCTGTGAGATTTTTTTTCCTTATCTGAGTTTCCGAACTAAATAGTTTTTTCCACATTCTTGCTCATATTTTAATTAAATTATTTTAATGTACGATCGGAGCCCGCTAGAAATTTGCTATTATTGCCACTAGCGAAATCGTACATTCGTGCTCAACGGTAAAAAAAGTTTCCCTTGAAAAGTTTTTTTTCACCGTTCTGAGCTATTCTGAATTGAAAATTAATTTGTTAAAATAACAGTTGTTGACTTGTTTGATTCTTTTGTTCTGGTTTCATGTCGTTTTCACGTTATGGCAACATTATTTAAATAGCAGCTAGCTATCTAGGAATAATATTAAAGTAAGTGTGAAGGTAAATTTAATTAAAATAATGAATCAATTGTGAAGTTTATTGTTTAAAATATTAAGAAATAAAATTAATTATTTCAATGATTAACAAAAAAAAAAAAAAAAAATCTTCACTGATAAATTTTATTTGATGAAATTTTATTCTTATTGGTCTATGTGGTTTCAAGGGTCTTAAATCTTCTGTTGCTCGGCTTTTTCTACGTTCTAAAAAATTATTAATATAATATATATATATATATATATATATATATATATTTGTGCAGAATCGAAGTGTTACTGATAAAAATCAAAATACTACTGGAGGAATATTTTTTTCAAGAAATACATACAACGCTACAAATATATAAAAATATATAATATATATAGAAACGCTACAAATTATAAAAATGTAACAGAATATAGCAATGAATGAATTGATTGTGAATATGACATATTGTATTTTTGAAATAAGACATATTTGGCTGTTAATGAAAACCATCCAGTTGAACATAAAAAGTGGGTATTTGTTGATACATATAAATATATTTTATGGTACCTTTCTATATAACTACGATAACATATAGGTTTTATTTAATGTTTACAAGGTTTAAAGCCTTAAAATATTTTTTATAAGGTGGATGAAACATTTTTTATAAGGTGGTATGGTTTTGCGTGTATGAAGTGGCACTCGTATACAGGGACACAAAAGTATTTTGAACACCGTTTCCTTTAAGAGAATTTTAACATCATTACTTTTCATTCAGTAAAGTAAAATTAACATATATTATTAAAATATTTAAAAACATGGTCGTTGCAGAAAACAGTTGTTCATAGAATATACTTTTAAGTAACAGGGCTGCCCAAAAACATGATCCGCAATAGCGGTCACATCACAAAAGTCATCCACTTGACATGAAATTCGGAAAAATATTTATTAGTTAAATGAAATTAGTTAAATGTTTTTTAGCGTATACAGAGTTTGTTGCTTGTAAACAAGGATAGACAAAAAGTTTCGGATACGTTAAAGTCTGTAAATGCAGATATGCATCTAAGACGGATAAGATAAGCTGTCTATAAACGGCATTTCTTTCAAGTGTTTTATAATATCCCACACTGTATCGTTACTGACCAAATGCACTAATGCCTTTTAAACTGTATAATGATATAACTTTATTCTAATGTAGGGTAAAAGAAAGTAATAGTTATTTCTTTATTTTTATTCTGCCCATTGAGTTTCATTTTAATTGCGCTCACGTTTTGGCTGTTCTTTTTCAGATAGAAATTTCCTGAGCTGAAACACGAGATGAATGGATTTCCTGGTTATATCCCATTTGCCGTTATTCTCACCTTGCCAATTAGGCAACAACTTTACGAAGAGTGCTCTTTATCAAGCAAAAGTACCTTAAAAGACACTTTTAAGCAAAAAGATTGTTATCTTTGTGATTTACGAAAATATATTTAAGAGGAGTACATATGAAGATTATATATGAGAAGTGTCATCAAAGTATAACTGTTAAATTGATGGATCTTCAAGTAAATAATCTACAAGTGTTTTCTTATATGTTGTAAAATTAAATGATTTCTGTCTGTTTGAAGATTAAAAAGAAAACGTTATAGTAGTAAACAACTTAGTTATCGTAGTAAACAACTTAATTAACGTAGAAAAAACTTAAGGATAATTATTAATATAAGGATAATTATTATATATATTAAATATAAGGATCATTATTAATTTTATATACAATAGTTTAAAATAATTATTAGTTATACTTTTTCATAACTACAATATGGGTGTGTGTGTATGTATAATAGCATAATAATAATTAGTATATCACATAGAACTGAAAATCATTGTAAGAAATCTGAATATTATTAATATAAATATGTGTATGATATTGATATATAATATGATATTTTTCTTTATCGGCTGAATTTTTTGGTTTATAAAAGTTACGCATGCTTACAAACAGACATTTATCTTTGTATGACATAATAAGTTATTAATTGATTTCATTTTAATTATTTAGTTTAATTTTCTGTTCATTACCATTCTCACAATTTAAAAACTCTATGAAAAGAGACTTTTATTATATGCAAAAATTACATAAAGGTGAAATTAAGCAATATTTCTTAGCTTCTTGATTTGCATAATCATTAACTGAATTTAATGTTTGACTAAAATCGATTCATATGCACAAACAGAATGTTTAAAAAAAAAAAAAAAAAAAAAAAGCAGAAGACAGATAATTGCTCTGATCAGGACGAACAATATTCATTATAGAACCCAGAGTTACTTTTCATCCTAAATAGTAAAGAAAGCATGAATTAAGACGTTAAAGTTAAAACGTCAACAATAAAAAGTCAATGAATAGCAGAATCGTAAGTTGACAACATCCATTTATTGATCCATGGATTAGCGCTGCACTATCCTTTTGACGACAATCCACTTCGATTCCATGAATTTGTTATATCGTATATATTTTTTAACCATTAACTGAATTTAATATTTGACTAAAACCTATTCATATGTACATATAGTATCAAAAAGTACTGTAATAAAATAAGAAGTATGATTGTGCCTACCAGGTGCATAATATTTATTGTAGAACCTAGAATTATATCACATTCTGAATAGTAAATAAGCATGAATTAAGCTGTCTAAGTTATCCCATTAAACGCCGCTATATGAATCCCACTAAAAATTTACGAATTTTCGTATATTTTGGATTGCAAAGTGCATTTCTAAACATATGCAATTTAAATAATTTAAAAAAATATTTTGATAAAAGATATGATGTTTTTCCAGAATGCGAGATTTGACACCTGATTGGAGTAGAACACATGTCGAAAAACTGCAAAACCCTTTTAAATTACTTTTCTTGATCCCTGTTATAATTTGATAAAAGAATTCTTTTGTTTCATATCCATTGTTTTAAATCCCTGTAGTCGAATAAGTTATTTCTGCTGATTTTTTTTTTTTTTTTTCTGATGTTTTGCAGAAAAACAAACATCTTTGTTTGAAAAACTGAATGAAAAAATATAAGTTACATTACAAACTTTTTGGAAAAATTACCAACGAAGCTAGGCGTTTCAATATTTAATGTAAAAAAGAAAAAAATAGAATAGAATCGTGGGTTGTACCGACCCATTTATTAACGCTGCACTTTGACGAATCAAAACCTTTTCAAAAATTCATAATATAATTTACATTTTTTCCACCACAACAATGATTCCCTGTACGAGTTCTTCCACATTATCCCCAGACATCTTATACACTAATGCTTCTATGTACTTTTGCAAGCATCAAGAAATCCGATAAATTTACATCAGGTAAGCATGGAAGTTAAGTGGTATAAGTGATATATCGATATGTGACATTTATTAAGTGTCGTAGTGCATTGTAAAATTGAGCCCGTTCTCAATAATGCTAAAACGTTTGTGTCTGTGTTGGGAATTAAGTGTAACAGGCTGCAATAATAACCCTGGCAACACTTTGTCTAACAAAACACAGTCAAGTAAATAGTAAGCTGAAACACGCATAATATACTGAATGGTACATGTGACGATTTGGAAATAATTCACGATATACAATCTTTCGGCTTCACATACAATTTCACTTTCTTGACAATTTATTATTACATATCTGCGGATCTCTTACCTACGTAATTCCTCTTTTTTTTTCTTCTTTTTTTTTTCTTTTTTTTTAAAAAAAAAAGATCATTTTAGAAAAATTTTTGCTTTCACCAGCTTCTCAGTGAACTTAATCACCTGCAACTTTCATTTCTGCTTCTTCTTACTGTAAATTTAAATGCACAAAGTAATTTAATCTGGTCAATCTTCTAGAGGTGTGAGACCCTACAGCAGGAGGTTTCTTCAGAAGTTACTATTTGTATTTTCTAATCATGCTTGAAAATCACTCTTTTATTAAATGCATAGTGGATTCTGACCTTTGGTTTGATAAAAAAAATGTTCTTCTTAATGAATGCAATCGCTTTCCTTATTTTTTCATATCCCTTTCTGTATAAATTTTTGTAGATATATGGCTAGTGTTTTTTATTTGTGTATATTTAAGTAATTTAAAATGAAGGGTGCACACTTATGTCTTTGAATCCGATCAAACAATTTTTGAGCACATTTCTATACATAATACAGAATATTTTCAGAAAACATGTATTTCCCTTACATACAAATAAGTAAGCAACTGGAAATGAAATTCGTCTAATTATCTTTCAGTATTCGGTTAAAGCACCTTTCAGAACAAATTTTAATCGTATATACAGAAACATATTAATGAAATGCTTTTAAAACACTTTTTCCTACGTGCTCCCAATATAAAAATGTTTAATCAGTTCTAAACGAAGTTGTCCCACCTGTGTTTTACAATCCGGTCAAAACCCTTTAAGAACGCATTTCTATACAACACACAAAATATGTTCTATAGGATGATTTCAAAAAACATTTCACTGCGAAAAAATTTTGTGACTGACACCTAGAAACTAAATCGTGGTTCTGAGAACAATAGTTCCATCCCTAACAGCACAAAATGTTCCAAAAACGTAACAATCATATAACATTGAAACGTTATAAACATTTCAGAAACGTTTAAAATCGTTCAAATTACTTTCCGATTAGTTTCAAAAACGTAGAAATGTCTGCGATCGTAACAAAAAATCAGATAATAACAGAAACGTTACAATCACTTAACCCCTTAACGCGCGCTGTCCTCGCTGCGAGGACGCAAAATTTAAGATCCAGCTGCAAAAATTCATCCGGAAATTTTTTAGCAAAACTTTACGTTTATTACTTATCAGAAAAGGCCGGATTTTTTTAACCTTAGAATTTAAAATTTATTTTAGTTTAATTTAGTTCATAAATTCCGGTGGCAGTATAATTTAAATGATATTAATTGTCATGCGCCGCAAAGGGTTAACAGATATGATAAAAAAACCGTTTGAATAAGTTACTATTAATTAAATCATGTAGAGATAATTAAATAGATAAATTCAAACTACGTTTGTTAGAAGGTAAGACTTATAATAATAATGATAAATTCTTCACTTACCTTCTATGCAGCAGTTTCAGCGCTTGTCTCACAACAAAGTAATATCCGAATATCCGTGGGGTTTCTGATCTGTTGATCCTTTTATCTAAAATGCGTTATACCAGAAGAGGTTGAATGATCCACCCTAAATGCTAAACGAATATTTTCATATGTATTAGAAATGAAATAATTTGAGAATTAATTTAATCTTAGAATTTATTTTTAATTTGGGATGCATCTTGTTCTGCATCCTTATAGTGTGGATTCAGAAAGAGAAGTGAAGGAGATTACAAACTCAAAAATATAATTGGATATAATAAAATAATAAAAAGTTAATTAATGTTTATAGAAAGCGTAGAACAGTCAATACGTATTTCTATTGCAAGTCCTTGAAGAACAGCGAACTCTCCTCATTAAGAGATAGTCATGAGATGATCAGAAATCACGAGCATAGAAGAAAATGCAGTCCAGATTTTTATTCAGGCTTAATTGACAGCTCGTGAGTAAGTGAAGACTTATTTCAGTTTTTGGAATAGGTCTTAATTAGATGAAGTGTTCATCGATGATAATATGTCATTTCCCCCTTCATCGGGATACACTTCTTAAACCTCTGTGGTCAAGTTCAATTTCCTTCGGTGAATTTCAAAAATGGGTCTTGCTAGAGGCTTGGTTAGCACGTCGGCGATCATTTTTTCACTTGGGCAATATTGCATATCAAGTATTTCTTTCTCTTTCAAGTCTTTTAAATAATTATACTTGATGTCGATGTGTTTAAGCTTGGCAGAAAATTCACAATTAAGAAGCTTAATGCAACTGATATTATCTTCGAATAGTGTGATTGGTGTATCTTGCTGTAAATGCAGATCACATAATAATTTGATTAACCAAGTGATTTCCTTAGCAGCATTAGTTGCAGAAATGAACTCCGCTTCTGCAGAAGACAATGCCACAGAAGTTTGTTTTTTAGTCGTCCATAGAATGGGATTATTTCCTAGCATGAAAATATTTCCCGAAGTTGACTTCCTATTTGTTTTATCGCCTGCCCAATCGGCATCAGCGAAAGCTGTTAGTTTGGTGTCTTGGTTTGCGCTAATTATGAAATTTAAGTCTTTTGTGGTGTTTAGGTAACGCACAACCCTTTTAGCTGCTTCCCAATCTTTTTTCCGTGGATTCGAATTTCTCCTGCTTAAAATATTTACAGCTGCCAAAATATCTGGCCGACTAACTGTACCCAAATATAATAAACTTCCAATTACTTGTTGATATTTAATGTTATTTTCTAGCAGATTATCGTTATCATCAAATTTGAGATAATTAGGCTCCATTGGAATGTTTGTAGGTTTGGAGCACTCGAGATTTAATTTTTTTACTAACTCTGCTATTTTTAATTTTTGTTTTATTACAAAATCACCTTTTTTATTTCTAGTTATTTGCATACCTAGATAAAAGCTTACTTCTCCTAAATCTTTTATTTCAAATTGTTTGTTTAATTCCTTTGTGATTTTGTTTATTTGGTTTTCGTCTCCGGCGACTAAAATGTCGTCGACATACACGATAATGAATGAAGTTATGTTTGGATCATTATGAATGTATAAACACGAGTCTGCTGAGCTTTCTTTATAATTTAAGGTTTTTAGAAAATCTCCTATTCTCATGTGCCAGGCTCTCGCGGCCTGTTTCAATCCATAGATGGACTTATTTAATTTACATACTTTGTTTTCATTGCCCTTATCTATGAACCCTTCAGGTTGTCGCATATAGATATCCTCATCTAAATTTCCATATAAGAACGCGGTCTTAATATCTATATGTTTTACATTCAGTTTATGATGAGCTGCGGAATTTAGAAAAGCTCTGATTGTTGTGTACGAAACTACTGGTGCAAAAGTTGCATCGTAATCTTCTCCAAACTTTTGGAGAAAACCTTGGGCGACTAAACGTGCTTTGTATTTTTTTAGTTTACCCGTATCATCGTATTTAGTTTTGAAAGTCCATTTAGAACCGATAACTTTTTTTCCTACTGGAGGATCGACTAAGGTCCATGTATTATGCTCGTTTAAAGACCGTATTTCATCTTCCGCGGCTTTAATCCAGTTATTCTTTTCAACAGTATCATATTTCACATGTGTCATATTTTGTATCTCGGACCAACTTTTTGGTTCATGTACTAAATCATGTTTAGCTAAATAGATTAAACGGTCCGGAGGAACACCTAGGTTAGATCTCGATGATCTTCTGAGCTGAATTTCTGAATCATGTGTTTGCTCAGAATCGTTCTGTGTTTGCTCAGAGTTATCATTAAATTCAATATTTACAGTCTGCGTTTGATTATTATCATTAGCCGGTTCCTTTTGCGATGAATGTTCGCAATTTTGATTTTCTAAAAACTTTACAGTTCGCGCGATAATGATATTTTTTCCCCCTGTATAAATTCGATATCCTTTGGATCGGTAATCATAGCCAACAAAGATTCCCTCTTGAGCCTTGTTATCAAGTTTTTTTCTATTATGTTTATCAATATAAGCGAAAGCTTTAGATTCGAATACTCTCAAATGCGAGAGGTTAGGTTTAAATTTGTTCCAAAGCTCATAGGGAGTCTTGTCATTAGATTTTGTGGGGAGCCTGTTTAGTAAATAGTTCGCGGTATGGATTGCTTCCCCCCAAAATTTATGAGATAATTTCGCTTCCGATAGCATACTTTTGGCCATTTCTACAAGGGTTCTATTCTTTCTTTCGGCAACCCCATTTTGAGGTGGACAATAAGGAACAGTGAGTTCATGTCTGATTCCGTTTTGTTCAAGAAAATTCTCTATGTCGTTGCCTACATATTCTCTACCATTATCTGATCTAATTCTTTTAGGTAGCCTGCCAAATTTATTCTTGACTAACGCTATGTAAGTTTTTAATTTTTGCAATACTTCACTTTTATGTGCTAAGAGGTAAATAATTGTAAACCTGCTATAATCGTCAATAAGGGTAAGGAAATAGGTTTTTCCCCCTATAGAGGGTGTCTGAAACGGTCCGCAGATATCAGTATGAATTAGTTCAAGTACTCTATTTGCACGGTACTTAGATTGCTTAGGATACGGCATATCTGTTAATTTAGTTTTTATGCACGTTTCACACGTTTTATCGTGTTTACAAAAATTTATGTCAAGTCCTAAAGCTAGTTGCTTATCTATGATTTCTTTAATATCTGCGAAATTTCTATGACCTAGACGTTTGTGCCATAACGTAATACATTTCTTATTATTACAATTAGATATTAATCTAACTTGTTCATTTGCATCATATTTCGGTTGTATCACTTCATAAAGATTTCCTTTTATTTCCCCCTCAAGGAAAGTTTTCCCATATTTTTGCAACTGACATTTATTTTTCTCGAAGATCAGTGTGCAACCACTTTTAGTGGCTTTACTAACAGAGAGTAAGTTTGTTTCAATATCTGGTACGAAAAGAACATCTAATAACTTTATTTCATTTACTTCCCCGTTTTCAGTTTCAGTTTTAATTATTATGTCACCCGAACCTTGCGAGGTTAAGACATTTCCATTAGCGATAACTACGTTTGAAACACCAGTGTCTTTAATTTTTTCAAATAGATTCTTATTATTCGTGATATGTGCTGAACAGCCACTGTCGACTATCCAACTAGATTTGTGTTCGTCACTGGCAATGAACGCTAAATTTTTTATTTTGTTTACAGTTGTCCCGACCTCTTCATCAGAATTATTTAACTCTCTGGTGGAGTGTTCCCCTTTTATACGTTGGGATTTGGTCTCAAAACATAATGAGGAATTAAATTTTCTATTTTTGAAACCCTTATCATAATTTCCTGACGCGTTGTTCGGTTTTTTATTTTTTTGATACCAACATTCACTGGTATTGTGACTTTTTGAATTACAATATGTACAAAATTTGCTAGGGCGTTTTTTGAAATTGTATTTATTTTTGTTAACCCTGTACGCCGTGGCATTATCTTCCGAATGGGAGTTTGATTTTTTATTGCAGGATCTTCGATTATATTCATCAATAATTTTATTTTGAATATAAGTCGCGTTTAGGTCTTGTTCATCCCTGCCTTCTAACGCAGTAATTAAAGGATTATAAGAGGGAGGCAGAGAACATAAAAGCAGTGCGGACAGGTGAGCATCATCAATAACTTCCCCGATTGCAGAAAGTTTTTGTTTGAGTTCCAATATTTTAGTGATGTGAGTGTTCACATTTTCCCCCTCGGACAATTTGCAACTGTACAATTTTTTTAATAAGTACAGTTTGTTTGAGAGATTTGGGCGTTCGTGAATACTCTTTAATTTCTGCCAAATCTCTCTAGCACTAGTTAAATCTTTAATATGGGGAATTTGGGAATCAGTTATTGATAAATTTATCAGGGCTTTTGCCTTATTATTCTTTTTCGACCAGTCAGTAGTAACTTGTGCTGGTGGATCTTCAGTGATGATATCAAATAAATCTTCTTTGGTCAAAAGCATTTCAGCTTTAAATGACCAAGTAGTATAATTAGAATCATCAAGTTTATCGATTGTTATATTTTCTTTTAATGCCATTTTGGCTATTTATTTATATTTATTATAATATAAAACTATGGATATTCGTTTTATTTTAGTTAGAGACTTTCGTCAGTCTCATAATCAATGATAAAAAAAACCGTTTGAATAAGTTACTATTAATTAAATCATGTAGAGATAATTAAATAGATAAATTCAAACTACGTTTGTTAGAAGGTAAGACTTATAATAATAATGATAAATTCTTCACTTACCTTCTATGCAGCAGTTTCAGCGCTTGTCTCACAACAAAGTAATATCCGAATATCCGTGGGGTTTCTGATCTGTTGATCCTTTTATCTAAAATGCGTTATACCAGAAGAGGTTGAATGATCCACCCTAAATGCTAAACGAATATTTTCATATGTATTAGAAATGAAATAATTTGAGAATTAATTTAATCTTAGAATTTATTTTTAATTTGGGATGCATCTTGTTCTGCATCCTTATAGTGTGGATTCAGAGAGAGAAGTGAAGGAGATTACAAACTCAAAAATATAATTGGATATAATAAAATAATAAAAAGTTAATTAATGTTTATAGAAAGCGTAGAACAGTCAATACGTATTTCTATTGCAAGTCCTTGAAGAACAGCGAACTCTCCTCATTAAGAGATAGTCATGAGATGATCAGAAATCACGAGCATAGAAGAAAATGCAGTCCAGATTTTTATTCAGGCTTAATTGACAGCTCGTGAGTAAGTGAAGACTTATTTCAGTTTTTGTAATAGGTCTTAATTAGATGAAGTGTTCATCGATGATAATATGTCAAGATAGAACATTAAAAAGGGTGAATGTTTCAGAAAGGTATCGGAGAGCATACTTAAATGTGTTACGTTTTTGAAAGATTGTAAGCTTTTTGCAACATAACTGAAACATTCTGTGCTGTATGGGATATGTCATCCTTATAAATTCTAGTTTCCGTTGCTAGCAAGTTCAAAAAACCCCTTTAAGAATTCTAGAGCGTTTTCCTACATATATCCGTGGTCAAACTTATTTAAAATCTCTGCAAATAAATGCGAACACAAGGGACGAGTTTTAGTAAGTATAATGTAGGTTTATGAACGAATTTTAGGAAATCAAGCGAGACTTTGTTTCAATACAAAGGATTCCCACTTACCATAATAGTCCTAATATTGTTTCATCCACTAGAAAAGTGTAGACTAGAAATTCTCGGTTTTTTCTTCAATCCAGGTTATTTGTTTACCTTACATGCATAACTGGGAAATCTATACTGGCGGACAAAATTGAAATATGGAACAAGTTACCTGCGAAAATGTTTTCCATCACTTGATTTTGTCCACTAGTGTAATATTTCTAGTTTAGGGAATCAGAAAATGTACTTAATCGTTCTAGATGAAAGTGTTATATTTTTTCTCAGAGTTCTGTGTATGGATACGTTCCTTATATTTAAACAATTACACAACTTTGATTGACGTTAGCATAATTACGCTTCTGGGTAATGTCAAAACCTTTTCATAACACATATCCATTGTATAGATAGAAAATATTTTAATATAATACTTTTAGAATATTCTCTTTTTGTATTTGTCCCTTGAATATAAGTATTTAAATAATTTGAAACGAAGTTATCACACCTACGTTTTTCAATCTGATCAAAACATTTTAAGAACGCATTTCTGTGCAACATACAAAATATTTTCTATAAAATATTTTTAGAAAATATATCTGCGTATGTATGGGTTCTTTATGTTTAAATAATTACGCAACTTGAAACGACGTTGGCATAATTACGTTTTATAATCTTATCAAAATCTTTTTAGAAAATATTTCCATTATATTAGTAGAAAATGTTTTAATATAACACTTTCAGAACACTGTTTTTGTGTGTGTTCCTTGAATATAAACATTTAAGCAATTTGAAACGATGTTGCAACACCTAGGTTTTGAATTCCGTTCAAAACGTTTTAAGAACGCATATCTATACAATAAATAGAATATTTCTATACAGTATTTTCATAAAACATTTCTGAGTAAGTTTCTGTTCCATATATTTAAATAATTGAGCAACATGGAACAAAATTGACATAATTATACTGTAGAATACGACAAAAACCCTTTCGAAACACATTTACATCGAAAACACAGAATTTTTTAAAACACTTTTAGAACACTTTTGTATTTATGTTCTTTATATACAAATAATTCAGTAACGTGGACCGAAGTTGACACAATCATCTTTTAGAATCCTGTCAAAATCTCTTCCGAAAATATTTCCATCGAATGCACCATAAAATGTTTTAATATAAGAACAATTTTTTTGCGTGTGTACTTTGAATATAAATATTTAAGTAGTTTGAAACGAATTTGATACACATATGTTTCATAATCCGGTTAAATCCTATTCGGAAACTTCTTTTCGGAATTTCTGTCAGTGTATGTGTTTCTTATTTTAAAATAATTCATTAAGCTTTGAACGAAGTTAGCATATTTATGCTTTATAATACCACGAAAGTAATTCTTTCTAGTACATATTTTTTGTCGAATACACCAGAATTTTTTTAAATGCTTTAGTGTATGTGTATGTTTATTATGGTACCCCGTCAAAATAGCCCAAGACAAAATAGCCCCGACAAAAGAACCCCGACAAAAGAGCCTTGACAACAAAACAGCCCCGACAAAATAGCCTCGACAAAACGGCCCCGACAAAACAGCCCCGACAAAACAGCCCCGACAAAATAGCCCGCGACAAAATAGCCCCGACAAAACAGCCCCAGGACAAAATAGCCCCAGACAAAATAGCCCCAGACAAAATAGCCCCAGACAAAATAGCCCCGACAAAATAGCCCCGACAAAATAGCCCCCGACAAAATAGCCCCCCGACAAAATAGCTCCAGGACAAAACAGCCCCGACAAAAAGCCCCCGACAAAATAGCCCCCGACAAAATAGCCCCGACAAAACAGCCCCGACAAAATAGCCCCAGGACAAAACAGCCCCAACAAAATAGCCCAAGACAGAATGGGGAAGTTGCACACGGAAGGAAAAACAATTTCTTTTAATTGTAATCGATAAAATCAATCTTGGGAATCCGAAAAATCCAATTAAAATCGTAAAATTATTTCAAATTAACTTTTAATTAACGTTTTAAAATCGCTAAAAACCAAAACAAAACCACGTGATCCGAAAACGCTCCGTGAGGGGATTGACGTCACAGTACACGAAGTGTGAATGTTTACACTCTTTTACCGCTTGCTTTTCTTTTTGTTCGCTCTATTCTAATCTGTATTTTATAGTTTATTCTTAAAATTTTTACCTTTTGTAAGAAATAACTTAAACCTTCCATAACTATACTATATCTTATATCTTATATATATATATTTCTATTTTTATTTGTATAATGTCGATTTTGGATTTGTAAAAGAGCAATCGGATAATGTTCCAAAAATAGATGCTCTTTCCATATTTTCATTTTTGAGAAGAAACCTCGATTTTATTAGCGCATAAATATAAGAGTAACTAAAGCTAAACGATCTAGATTTGTTCTGTATTCATATTTTGAAAATTATAAACGTCTTCATAATAGAATTTTAGCATTGCTTTAATATATTAGTAGCATTTTTTTACATTTCTCTAATTTTTTAGATGCTTGTATGTGAGAATATTTCTTTTTTCATAATGTATGCTTAAAGATTTAATTATAATTAAAATATTCATTAAAATTTCATAGTACATAAAAATATATTTTACTGATTATTTATTTTATTATTATTATTTTTTTTAACCAGAATTTTTTAATTGTTATTTTATAAATTATATATGATTATTTTATAGAGCAGTCATTATTTAATATTTACTTCATGTTTTTGCAAAGAAAAAAATTTTTATTTTCAAATTGCATTATTTATTTATTATTTTTTATTTTATTTTATAAAATAAAAAAAATAAAAAAAGTTTACTTTTTATAATATTTTAAGTAATTTATATATATATATATATATTTCAATTTATCCGTTTATTTTTCCATTTAATTTTCTTACATTTATTTGAATTATATTGTTCTACGTTGTTTACATTAGCAACGGCTGTAACAAAACTATTTATTTATTTAATTAATTCATTTCAAAAGGAAAATATAATTAAATGTTTTTATCGGGAAAATGTTAATATTGCATAAAGGATTAGTCTTATTAAAATTTAAATTTAATAAAAACTTATTTATTATTTATTTAATGCCTTTGAAAGGAAAATCTTTTGTTATTTATTTATTTATTGTACTAATCGAAATGAAATGGTAATATAGCAGAAAAAGTTATTGCAATAAAGTACATGGTGCCAAAATTAAAGTATATTTAATAGATGCTGAGATACAGCTATTCTTAAAATCTTAGTTTTTGAATAATAGCAGCTTTCGCCTCCTGATATGTACACAAATTGAAGTGCCCACGAAAGACATTGCTGCGGGCACTAAGAACCCAGATCCAAAAGAGCAGGGTACACTGGAGGGAAAGAAGTTGCCGCAGGCTGCGAATAACCAAAACGATGTTAAGAGCGATTTCAATGAATTTATTTTTCAATTATCTATTTATTTATTTTTTGTTTATAGAAGTATATAAAAGAAATAAAAGTTTTTTTTTTTTTTTTCTTTTGTTAATTTATTAAATTTAGCGACCAGCGAAGCAGGCGAAGACCGTCAGTTATAGTATATGCAAGGGTTGTTCCAGGTTTACTTTTGGGGCTCATTTTTGTGAAAAACATTTTTTTTTTTTTTTTTTTTTTTTTTTTTGTGAAAAACAAAATACCCTGATATATTCTAAACATATTTGGATTTTACATTAAGGCTTCATTGATAAATGAATTTTATATATATATATATATATATATACACTGGTGGACAATTGCTAAGGACGGATGACAATAGCTTAGTTATTGTCATCCGTCCTTAGCAATTGTCCACCAGTGTATATATTGCGTTTGATTGATGAAATTTACTGCAAATTTTTAATTAATTATTTAATACCATTCATATTTATAACTAGATCATGTATAACTTATAAGGTATTATTACATTTAACATATATTTCATGTGTTTATTTTATTTTAAAGTACTTTATATCTTTCCTATTGCTAAATGTCGTTATTATTATTACTTTCTATTTCTATTAATCTTTTCTTTCTATTTTTAAATTTTTCCAAATAAAAAAGTAATTACATTATAAAAAAAACTAAACGCGTTTCTATATATATATATACATACATAAATAATATTAATATTTTTGTACGGAGACCTTCTTTTAATTTTATTTATTTATTTAGAATGATAAGCGCATGTAATTTTCCTTAAATACTTTTCAATTTCTCAAACTGCATCACTATAATGTTTTTAATTATTCACAATCTTCAGCTGCTATTTTAATAGAAATATTGTTAAGTTATAATATTGAAATGTATTAAAAAAGTTATATATATATTATATATATATATATACAGATATACTGGCATCTCATAATTATAAAAGTAATCTAATTTAGGTTAATTTAGCATAAACTATTCTAGATTATTTAAGCAATGAAAATATGCATATTATTCAGTTAAATATTATTACTCAATCCCAATATTTTATTTCTGTACTCAGTCTATAATAATGATAAAATAATAATAAATCTATAAAACATAATAAAATGAAACAAAACAAGTATTTAAAAGATACACCTTTGGCATAGCATACTAAAAACATTCTTTAAGAAAATTCTATTGATCAACTATTATTTCGATTATAGTTTAATTTGGATTAATAACAGCAGGCGAGTACAAAAATATATCATTGAAACTTGGTGTCATTTATAGAATGAAGTGATGTTTAATGAGTTCAAATAGTTTTAATATATTTTTTTTTTTAAAGAAAGAATACAAAATTTCGCTGAATGCACGATTTTTCTTTACAATACAAGAGAGAGAAATTCAGCCGGCAGTTCATTTCATGGATAGTGACGTCACGATAGGTTTTATCACGTGACGCAGCGTTTTCCCGCCAACATGAGAACTACGTCTTTTAAAGTTAATTTATTAAAGCATCCGGTTTTCAAATATGCATAAAAATGGTATCAAAATGTTTGTATTTTCATGCTCTATCATTTACAAGTCAAAATGAAAAATGTGCAATTTCCCCATTGCCTCAGCAAAATAGCCCCAGACAAAATAGCCCTGACAAAACAGCCTCGATGAAATAGCCCCAACAAAATAACCTGGAAGCATTTATAAGATTTAACAGAAAATTTATTTAATTAACTTCTCGACTAGCTAGATATTTAGAATAGCTCAAAATACGATGACAATGCATTTTTTTAATACTTTTAGCCAATTGTTTTGGGTCCCCGCTGCCTTCGGTAGCGTTTTTATGATTCAATAATCATATAACTTCCTGACTTAAAGGTCTGCACGGGCCGGGTTCGGGGCGAATTTTTAAATTTGCGCTCGGCCCGGGCTCGTGCTCAGTTATTTTGTGTATACTCGTGCCGGGCCGGCGTGGATGATACTTTTTCCGGTCCGTGTCAGCCCGAATCTTTTTTTAGTTTCCTCGTTAATCAAGGAAAATGAAAAAGATAAAATATTTCTTCAGTCATTTATTTTACATAATTTCACAGGCTTGTGTAGCACATAAAATTTTATTTTGTTAAATAATGTCTATAACTTCAATTAAAATGAATATCAATGTGCCTGTTTGAGATTTCATTTTCCGCAGATATTTTTAGCATGTCTCGAAATTAATATATTTTATTTCTTGTAATATTAGATGGTTCTTATTCAAAATAGTATGCATGTCATTACTAGTTTGCACACATGTACAAACAAAAGAAATTAGATACGTTACTGTGTATAAGGCTTTGTGTCCTACGGTCTGAAGAGTTTAGGTTGTATAAAGGCAGTAAAAATCATTCCACTGTAACTTTTTCGCGAAAGCTCCTTTTTCTTATCTCCTGTGCACTGAATGAAAGTAGCACCATTTCTAGCATGTGCAAAAGCATCTTTCTATTGAATATGGTTGGATTAGCATTAAAGTTTTGTTTATCGGATCACATGAAAAATTCAGATACATTACGGTATATAAGAGTAAATGGTTGAAAATACATTTTTAGTAGTATTAATTATTTTAAATACTGTCCTATATTCTTTGATGAATGCTAATATTTTCGACTCGATTTTCTGTCGTCCTTTGAGTCTTTTGTACGTCTGTAATAATGAATTTCTGTTTATATATAATTATCTTGTAAAAGTTCAGCAGCTTTGTTAAAGGACATTCTGTTAATTGGCTGTATAAAATCTCTACAAAACACATACTAAAATTTTTTTTCATAGAAATACATGCATTTTTTTTTTTTTTTACATATTTTTACGAGGACAATGCATTACGAGGACAATGCATTTTTTTTATTACTTTCAGCCAATTATTATGGGGTCACCGCTGCCTTCGGTATCGTTTAAACATACCTGGTAACTTTTATAATTTATTCCGGAGTACTGTTAGCTTCGCCCTTTTTTCACACCAGTATGATTGTAGAGAAATTTTCTCCAATATGTAATTACGATGAAATAAGAAGAAAAGTGCTTTTAAAATATACTGGTATGAATGAAGGGCGAGGTTAACAGTACTCCGGAACAAATTATAAAAGTTACCAGGTACAGTCGGTAACAAAAGTCTCCGAACACTAGCAAAAATTCCTATGTAAAAAAAGTAAAGTTAATAATGTTTTGTTAAATAAATCCTTGTCGAATCATGTTCTTAGACTGACTAAGAACAGGATTTGACAAGGTTTTATTTAACAAAACTGTATTAAATGTACTTTTTTTATATAGGAATTTTTGCTAGTGTTCGGAGACTTTTGTTACCGACTGTATGTTTATCTGATTCAACAGAAAAATTTAAAAACATTGTATATAAAAAGTTCTTTTTATCTTGTAATTATTTATTGTAAAACACAATGTATTTTCATAAATTGTAAATGACTATTTTTTTTAAATGTGGATTTGTTATTTTCTTTTATATACCTAAATAGGGAATGAAATATTCCTGAAAATTTTTGATTTAAGGTTTTCTATGAATTTACACATTTCGAGATATCTGTCTGTGTGTGTCAGCAAAAGTTCTGGTCGCTGTAACTAAATCAATAAGCAGAATTCAACAATACTTGATTTTTTTTTTTTTTTTCATCTTGAGTTAAATATGTTCTGATTAACTTTTGTGATACATCGCCAAACAGGTGAGCTTTCATCCAGCGATTTAACTTATTTATTCTAAGGCCGTGGCGAACTCCCATTTGGGGCCTACTGTCCCTTAATCTATCCTCCAAATAACTTTACACTTTCATAATAAAAAAATAAAAAAATAAAAATAAAAATAAAAATGCATAATTTTGTTTTAAGATAAAAATGATTTAATCAGCAACCACTTCAACATTATGTGTACATCGACGGCAGACGTCAGTGTTATGCTTCACTGAAATAATTTAATCTTGTGTAATTTTAAGCAACAACAACAACAACAACAACGAAAAAAAAAAGGACTGAAAAGTGGTGTAGTTACGTTGTAAATTTTGTTTAAATTTGTGTTTATATCGGCCGAAAGGTAGCGCTGATGCTGATATGCTGTCATTTTCTTTGTTTATGAAAAAGTTTATCTTAAAATATAACGGTCATAACTGCATCATTTTTTAAATTCTGTGAATATTACACGAAATGTTGTTTGTTATCGGTAAGGTAGCGTTTTTTGATGTAAATGTCTCTGAATTTTCCTTGCCTATGAAATACTACACATCAAAATCTATTGTTTATAAGTGCACCATTTTTTCCTACTGATGTTTAAGTTTTTGTGTGTATAGGCCGATAGGTGGCGCTAATACGCTGTATTTTTCTTTGATTCTGAAAAAACTATATAACACACTTCCGGTTATTCAATTTTCACCAAAAGTTCGAAAAATCATATGTAAACCAGACCTGCCTCAATTCTGAAGTTTCGTAGTTCTATCTCTTTTTTTTTTTTTTTTTTTTTTTTTTTTTGAGATATGATAGTCAGAAGATTTTCCATGTACACAGAAAGATACATACAAATTTTGTCGGCGGCTGTTTTGTCGGGGCTGTTTTGTCGGGGGCTATTTTGTCGGGAGCTATTTTGTCGGGGCTGTTTTGTCGGGACTATTTTGTCGGGGCTGTTTTGTTGGGGGCTATTTTGTCGGGGGCTATTTTGTCGGGGCTGTTTTGTCGGGACTATTTTGTCGGAGCTGTTTTGTCGGGGGGTTATTTTGTCTGGGGCTATTTTGTCGGAGGCTATTTTGTCGGGGGCTATTTTGTCGGGGCTGTTTTGTCGGGGCTATTTTGTCTTGGGGCTGTTTTATCGGGGGCTATTTTGTCTGGAGCTATTTTGTCGGGGCTGTTTTGTCGGGGCTGTTTTGTCGAAGCTGTTTTGTCGGGGCTCTTTTGTCCTTTGGGCTCATTTGTCGGAGCTATTTTGTCGGGGCTTTTTTGTCGGGGCCGTTTTGTCTTGGGCTTATTTGACGGGTCACGGTTTATTATATATTAATAATTAAGCAACTTGATGCGTAATTGGCACAATTGTGTTTTAAAATCATGTCAAAACTTTTTCAGAACATATTTTCATCGAATACATAGAAAATGTTTTAATATAATAATTTTAGAAAGCATTTTTGTAAGTGTTTCCTGTATATAATTACTTAATCAGTTTGAAACGAAGTTGTAATACCTATATTCCACAAACCTGCCAAAACCCACTAAAAACGCATTATTATACAATACACGAAATATTTTCTATAGAATATTTTCAGGAAACAATCTGTTTATGCGTGTGTTTCTTATATTCAAATAATTACTCAACTGGGAATGATGTTGGCATAATTACGCTTCAGAATAATGTCAAAACCTTTTCAAAACATATATCCATCCTATACATAGAAAGTGTTTTATTATAATACTTTTAGAACACTTTTTTGTATGCGTTCCTTGAACATAAATATTTAAGTAACTTGAAAAGAATCTGTCACACTTACATTTTACAATCACGTCGAAACGTTTCAAGAATGTATTTCTATACAGTATACAGAATAGTTTTATAAAATATTTTCAGAGAACATTTCAGCGTATGTATGTGCTCCATATAGCCATATAATTACGCAACTTGTAACGGCATTGGCATGAACCCTTTCAGAACATATTTCCACTGTATACGTTGAAAGTATTTTCATAAAATACTTTCAAACATAGAAAGTGTTTCATTATAATACTTTTAGAACACTTTTTTGTATGTGTACCTTGAACATAAATATCTAAGTAATTTGACACAAAATTCCCACACTTACATTTTACATACTTACGGTCAAAACGTTTTAAGAACGCATTTCCATACAATACACAAAATATTTCTGTAGTTATATTTTCAGTAAACATTTCTGCGTACGTGTGTGTTCCTTATATTCAAATAATTAAGCAACCTGGAACGAAATTGACATAATTATGCTGTAGAATGCTACAAAAAGCCTTTAGAAACACATTTCCATCGAAAACACAGAACTTTTTAAAAGATTTTTAGAACACATTTGTGTTTATGTTCTTTATATACAAATAATTCAGCAACGTGGACCGAAGTTGACGTAATCATCTTTTAGAATCCTGCCAAAATCTATTCAGAAAATATTTCCATCGAATACACCATAAAATGTTTTAATATAATCTTTTCAGGACATTTTTTTTTTTTTTTTTTTTTTTTTTTTTTGAGTTTTGTGTGTACTCTTAATATAAATATTTAAGCAATTTGAAACATTTTTGGCAGACCTATGTTTTACAATCCGGTCTAAACCTTTTCGGAAAGCCTTTCTATACAATACACAGAACAGTTTCTATAGAATATTTTTAGAAAGTATTTCTCTGCGTGTATGTGTTTCTTATATTAAAATAATTCCTTCAACTTGAAACGAAGTTAGCATTGTTATGATTTAGATTACGATCCTTCTAGAACATATTTTTCATCGAATTCACCTGAATTTTTTTTAATATTTTTAAAACACTTTAGTGTATGCGTATGATTATTATATCGAGATAATTAAGCAACTTGAAACGAAATTTGCCCAATTATGTTTTCAAATCCTATCAAAATCCTTTCAGAACATATTGCCATCGAGTACACGGAAAAAGTTTTAATAAAATACTTTTAGAACACTTTTCTGGATGTGTTCAATGAATATAAATATTTAAACAATAACGTTTTAAGAACGCATTTCTATACAATACACAAAATGTTTTCCCTATACTATTTTCAGAAAACATTTCTGCGTATGTGTGTGTTCCTTATATTCAAATAATTAAGTAACTTGAACGAAGTTGGTATAATTATGCTTTAGAATACGACAAAACCTATTTCGGAACACATTTCTATCGAATACTCAGAATTTTAAAATACTTTTTTGTATATGTATGTTCCTTATATAAAAATATTTGAATAATTTGGAACGAAGTTGGCACACTTATGTTTTAGAATCTAGAGGAAAATTCCGACTGAACACTGGGAAAAAGTGATTTACTATTTTTTAATATCTCTGCCATTATTTTCTTCCGAAGTATTATTTTTCATAATTGGAATTTTAAAATTCCTTTTTATTGAAAGGAATGTCAAATTAGAGACTATTTATTTACAAAATCGTACTAAAGCATACAGTTATTGTCTTGTAATAAAATTTAACTATGATCGCATCATGAAAACTTAATTTAATTTTATTTTTTGATGCAAATAACATGTTTCTGTATAGCATTCTTTCAGGGATTCTTTGAGATAGGAAACTTCTTAATAAGGATTTTCTGAGCAATGGCTTTAAATAATAAATTGTCTGGTAGTGTTATTAAAAAAAAAAAAAAAAAAAAAAAAAAAAAAAAAACCTCTCTAAACCTTTATTATTTAATTAACACAATTTTAAAAATGTTATGTATGGTTAGTAATTTTTTGAAAAGTGATAGAATAGAAATTGGGGTTTTAAATACAATACTTAGGATCTATTAAAAACTATTTATTTTTATTTATTTTCTTATTTATTACTAATATCGCTACCACTGAACAATTTACCACTATAATTGTAAATGTAACTATCGCTATTCTTTCTTTTGGCTAAAAAGAATAATAATAATTCTATTAATAAGAATGTTTATTAATCGAAAGACTTCTATAGAAATTTAATTTGTGGGAATAAAATTACCAAAATGCAATTACAATTGCTTTAAAATTTACCTAACAGAATTATTTAATATTTTGCAATTCTCTGACAGAAAATGTTTTTTTTTTTTTTTTTTTTTTTTTGCACAGTTAGTTAATGAAAATTATAAAACAATACATTGTTGAAATAATTGGAGGTTTTAAATCAAATATCACAGAGAAAACAAAAAAAAAAAAAATTTCGTCGAAAATTATTATTATTATTATTATTATTATTATTTAAAGATATCCCCCCCCCCCTCTTGCGTCCTATATTTTAGATAAATTTTTTCGATTTATTTATTCATGCATAAATGCATATTGCTTGTTTAAAAGTAAAAATTTTAAATTATTCTTGTCGGGCGATTCATTTATGCATTATTCCAGTCCCAACATAATATTTAACGTTTACAAATTTTCTGATTGTGGAAACGAAAATAAATAAATAAATACATTGGGTATTGAATTATTTACAAAACTAATCTCTCCATAGAATAACATGGGGTTAGATTGCCAGTCAAATTACAGTTACCTGAGATTTGCATTAGACAATCAACGTTCGCAGTATTCAAAATATTAAAGGAAATTCCATTTATAGGACATATACGGTATTCGAGGTAATTCTAATGCAGCCATGTTTTTTTTTTTTTTCAAGATAAGAGTGAGTGGATTTAACATCGCACTAGAACTACAGAATAGGAAACTAGTGTTGGTCGTGATCTGGGAACCAAAAGGAGAAAAAAGAGAATGTCAAAAGTTATTGTTCCAAGTATTGTTACTTCAGAAGAGCTGCAGAAACGATTTAAATGTCTGATTTAAAGAATTCTAATGCAACACCACAACTGAAATATGCCACATGAAATTGTATAACGTTTTCAGAGACGGCATATTATCAGTTTTTCATATAAATTTATATATTCATTTGTTTTTTGTTCTTTAAATCTGTTAACAAAATAATGCTACATAAAAAAAAAGTTTAATTAAATATGTATTTCAAATTGGTTGTATTTTTATTTCGACTTTTTCTTTAATTTTTTTTTCAAAAATGAACATTACTGGAGCAGAACGTTTTAGCTAGCAAAAGCTATCGGGATTTTGTGAATATACACTACTAATGCATTTTGGTTTAGAAATGTTTCATTAAAATGCTTTAATAAACAGGTTTTGAAATACAGTCATATAAAGAAAGAAATAATTTATGTATTGAATACCAGTTTTGTCACAGTATCCAAAGTTAATAACAGTACGCACAAATATATATATATATATATATATATATATATATAATAACCGGTAAATGTAAATAATAAAATATAATAACCGTAATAAATATAATAATCGTACAATATCCTTTGTGTTCACAACTAATACGACAGTGTCCATAGAATTGTTTTTGTGAATGCAAATCCCCAGATTTAAAAGTTCCATCCCGTTCTTTAATTATTCATTTAGCATTTACTTTGCTGGTTGCTTTCATCAAAATTGTTTCATGTCATCCCGTTTTTCAATTGTAAAGGCAAGACCATAGCCATAAAAATTTTCGGAAGGGATTCATGCTTTAGTACAGGTTGTTGGGTGTTAAAAATGAAGAATAACTCAAAATATTTTGACAATCTGCAGAACTATGGAGGGGAGGGGTGAAAAATACTAGTCCGTCCTCCCATGGCTATGGTCTTGTGTAAATGCGATACATAACAACTATAGTTGATCCTTTCCAAGAATGTTTGCTTAGACGCATTTAGAATACCGCTGCGATTTGTTTTGCCATCTTTCAAAATGTTCTTCAGCTTTCATAAAACGCAAAAATATTAGCATGCATACCCAACTGCATTCCAAACCTGCCATGTTACTAATTTATATAGCTTGTAATTTTTTTTTTTTTTTTTTTTTGCCAAAATATTCATTATCCGTAAAGGATTTTAGCACAATAGAATTCATTCTTTAGTGAACACGTAAATCGACCTGTTACTAGAATGACATCATTGACATGATTTTATTAGGTGATGCTAAAACTTTGTATTGCAGACAACATTAATAATTAACTGATAATATTCCTCAATCAAAAAATACTTTTTTATTTGCACTATTTTTGGATATTTTATTCAATTTCTTCTTTAATTTAACTGTCTTTTTGTGTGTTTTAATTTTAATTTATTTATTTATAATGGAGTAGTTGTCTAGCTAGTTTCACAGCACTTTCTGAATCATCATTATAAATGAGCTCTTGCATTTTATTTTAAAAAGGAAAAAAGGGAGAAAAATAACACACAGATAAGTTATTTGAAGTTATAACAGCTGAATGTTTTATAAACATTTTCAAAATTCATTCAAAAACATGTTTTTTAGATGAAAGAAAAATGAGTAAATTAAGAATAACCTTTAGAATCCTTCTTTTTCAGAACTAAAAATAGCCAAGGCTGAAATTTTTTCCCCTCATTTCTTAACTTTTATTTATATTCTTTTTTCCTTCAAGCATAATTTAATTTTTACAAGGCTAATTTATTTTTTATTATTATTTTTTTTAAGCTTTCATTTCAAACACGAGCATTTCTTACTGCTTATGAACCAACATCCATTCTACTCAACTTCTGCTGTCTTGTCAGATAACTTTCCTAAATGATGCCAAACCCACGCAAGAAACTGGGAGGCAGCTGAACAGATAGGAGGGTGGCACCCAAGAAAATAAAAGGCGCACGAGAACAATTAGCGCTGAGCATCTAATTAATCAGGGTTGGTTCTGTCGGTGAGGGGTTCTATTGTTTCGGGCGGGTTGAAAGAAGCACTGGGGAGCAGCACAACCCATATCTCTCCTCTCTTGCTCTTTCAAAAGTTGCCTATACACCGTGGCTACTTTTTTGGCGACTTTTCTTTTCAATATTTCGTTATTGTTCGATTATGGATATCCTTCAAAGTTTTAATAATGTATGTCTTGAAGGTGTTTTTGGTTTTACTCCTGCTGTTTGATTGGTATTCCGCTTGTAATTCCTTTTTTTTCTTTCTTTTTTCTTTAATTTAACTTGTTACACCAACAATCAATTCACGAATAGAACCAGTTGTAAAGAATAATTCGCAAAGATCAGGTTAAAGTTCATTGAGAATGTTTTAAATGAATTCAAAATTTTATTATTTATAATTTTATCCGTAATTCCTTGATTATTAGCTGCGTAATTTTTTCCTGCAACGGATTTTGGATTTCACTCATGGACATTTTAACAAAGAAATAAACCACGATTTTATTTTTTTTAATTCATAAACCATTTAAATTCTTAGTTGGTATTCGTGTAAAGGTTAAGACCGATTGACTAGATGAGGGTTTCAGGCCTAAGTAGGATACTGTCCCTAGAGATCTTTCTAAGGGCCCTTATTCATACGAGTTTCGGAGAAATTCACTTCCAAGCCAGCTAATGGCTGGCAGACGAGCGTGACCTGGGTTCAAATCCGGCGCCTACCGTTTATCAGCTACGAACAGAAAAACGTCTCAATTACTGGTGAGGTTTTAATTCTCAAAAAATTACGTTTTCGTTTTTTTTCTTAAACGAAAAGTGGTATGAAGAAATGGAAGAAAAAACAAGTCCTTCCGTCATTCGGAAGAGCAGGTTGATTTCTTTCTTTCTTTCTTTTTATTTATTTATTTATTATTAAAGTAACCGTCATTTTGTCAAGAAATTTGTAATGTTTGTCCACAGTCCAATTTTGGTTTAAATAAATCCAACATTTCAAAAGTTATCGTGATAACGAATTCTCAGGTGGCAGCGTTCAAGTAGCCGCAACAAAATGTCGGACCAAGTTGTCCAGTAAACTCATCCAAAATGTTTGTATGATAAGTTTACTGTCCAACTTTGATTCGAATTGATTGAACAAATTTTATCATCAGTATTTCAAAAGATATCAAGATGATAAATTTTCAAGTGGTAGCCTGATTTCAAGTGGCCCCGCTAAATTTAAGATATCCAACACTTCGTTGAAAATGACGGATAAAGTTCATTAAAAAACATGGTTGAGACCTTTATATGGTCTATGTATACATCAAAATTCAAGTAAATCCGGCCCTTAATACGCTTTTTGCAATGTATAACTGAAATAATCAAGTGGCCGTCACTTAAAAATAAAATGGCGGTGCAATGTGGTTAATGAATTTATCTAAGATATTTATTCGCGGTCCAAATTTGGTTCGATTTGGAGTATAATTTCGGAAATTATCGTGATAACAAAATTTCCATTATATATATAGAGATAGATACATAGATACATAGATAAACGAAGTTATTGAAATACGAAATGAATTAGAAACTCGTTTTCAACTTTAATTATATAAGTTATATTTCAATATTGTATTAAATACACTATTATTGTGGTTGCTATTGTTATCTCCGTCTTTTTCAACTTAGGTTTTGGAGCAAACTTTGTATTTAACATTTAACATTTTTATAATATTTGAAGGTAGCGTTACCACATGATATTTGATCAAAGGTAAGATTTTAGACAGTAACATTTTTAAAATATGTTGTTTTATCACTTTGTTAATTTTATATTTTGAAGGTTCAGTATCTTTCATTATATAGAATTTTGCATTATATCTAACGAATGCCATGTTTTTTTTTTTTTTTTTTTTTTTTTTTTTTTTGCAAAGATGAAAATTGTAATAATTAGAATTCAAATTTAAATTAATTGCATTTTTTTTTTTAATCTGTTTATTTTTGTATTCATTTTATTGTAGTTCAATATGAACAAATCTATAACTTATTTTTTTTTTTTTTTTTTTTCACGAAATTCTTTACGGATTTAGTTGCAAATTTTTACTTGTCAGTGTCTCACTAAAATTACATTAAAAAATAACGTAATAAAATAAACTTAAAATGTCATTCAGTTATTTCTGATCTTCGTTTGATAAATTGAATTATTTATTTAAATATATGATTGTTAATTATTTTTAATCTATTTATATGAGTACTCATATTTTGTAATTCATTACGAACGAATCTATAATTTCTTTTTACTTATTTATTCGTTTACGAAATTCTTTACGCATTTAGTTGCAAAATTTTACTTGCAAATGTTTCACTATAAGTTACATAAAAAGTACAATAAAATGAACTTAAAATTCGTTAATCGGAATCTCTGTTGGATATATTGCATTATTTATGTAAACATATCGTTGTTAATTATTTTTAATTTATTAATATGAGTACAAATTTTATTATAATTTACTATGAACAAATATATAATTTATTTGTATTTGTTTACAAAATTCTTTAGGAATTTAGTTGCAAATTTATACTTGTCAATCTCTCACTAAAGTTACATTTAAACATAAACTTAAAATATCATTTAATTATTTGAAATCTTTGTTGAATAAACTGAATTATTTATGTAAATATTATTTTTATTCTATTTATATAAGTGCACTTTTTTTTCTTTTGTAATTCCTAACAAACAAAGCTATAACTTGTTTTTATTTATTTATTTTTATACGAAAGTCTCCACGAATTTAGTATGATTACATATTTATAATTATATATTTCATTGTATTTCGAATAAATCTATGATTTCTTTTTATTTGTCTTACAAAATTCTTTACGAATTTAGTTGAAAGTTTGTACTTGTAAATGTCTCACTAAAATTACATTTAAAAAATATATAATAAAATTAAGTTAAAAGGTCATTCAGTTATGTAGAATTATTTCTGGATAAACTAAATTATTTATGTAAATATGATGGTTGATTATTTTAATTATTCTTCAAAATGTTACTAAATTTAAAAATAAGATATGATAAATTTAAGAAGTGCTAAAAATATTTTTACTAAGTGGATTGCGCAGTTATTATTTGTTATAATTTAAAATAACCTTTCTTTTTTTCTGAATTCAACTATTCATTTATATCTTGAGTTCACGCAGTCACAACTATTATCGTCAATCCAACAGCAAAAGTCGTTAAATTTATAGACATGACTCAGAAATTTGACGCCTAAAATATTTTTGTATTTTTTTCCCCTCTGTATATTTAAGAGGTATATTTCCTGTATAT
This sequence comes from Salticus scenicus, assembly GCA_963930645.1. Lineage (NCBI taxonomy): Eukaryota > Metazoa > Arthropoda > Arachnida > Araneae > Salticidae > Salticus > Salticus scenicus. Next base: position 179,443,588 of record OZ005649.1, read on the forward strand.
TAAGAACTATTCTTCACTGTATATTTTTATGTATATTTAAGAGGTTTCTTTCTTTCTTTTTATTTTTTCTTTCTTTCCATTTATTTTCTTTCCTTTCCTTTCCTTTTTTTTTTTTTTTTTTTTTTTTTAACAAATATAATATTATATTTTAAACATATTTTAGAAATCAAAATACACGTTTTTAAAAACAAGATTCATTAACATTTATTTGGTAAACATGTATCTTTAATATCGCAATAGTTGACCTCGAGTTCTTTTATCTTGAATGTTTTGTAACAACAAATCTTCTAATCTGCAATACTTCGTTGTTTCTTTTATACTGCACTTGTATCTACCTTTTACTTTTTGGTGAAGTATTGTGCTTAAATATTTTAACCTAAAATAATCATTGTGTCTTTTTGTAATTTAAAGTGATTACTTTCTTCCTACATCATTCACCAACATTTTTTAGTTTATGTTATAAAAATCGTCTTACATAACTTGTGTGTTAAAATTAATTGTTGAAACTAAATTTTTCTAGCTTTGAATGAATTAATATTAATGAAACAGAAACACATATCTAGTTTGTGTTTAGAATAACTTAAATTTAAAGCGTTTGTTTTATCTCTACTTAAAAGCATGATATATGAAAACAAAATGTATAAAATGTGCACTTGTAGTATTTCTGCCTACCGCATTATATTTTGAGACCACCAAATTATAATCTAAATAGTTTTTTTTTTTTTTTTTTTTTTTTTAACTGCTAAATATTCATTGCAGATATGAACTCTATTTATATTTAAAAGCACATTCGTTTTCAAATTTTGATTAAAATTATTTATAAAAGTTCATTCAGATTAGTGTTATACAAAGACTTTTTAAACTACCTGATTTTATATTCCCAAAGCTGCTTTTCTACAAACGTTCGTTACAATAAATAAAAGAGTACTACTGAAAAGTTTTAGACCGTTACCCGCTTCATTTAATTTCATTTTGCTCTTTTCGCATCAATATGTAAATAAAAGAAATATAACATCGAAAATAAGCATTGCTAACAAAATACCACAAACATCTTATTACTAACGTAATATTATTCTGGCGTTTGACCTCAGCTATGAATATATTTTTCGGAACGATAAAAACAAATAGTTGTTAGAAATTTTCAGAAAATAAAAACAATAAAAAATACTAAGCATTTAAATTGTAGTTGATTATTTAACAAATTTTTATCTACTAAATTATTAATTTATTAATTTAAAGGTTGACTGACTATAAAATGGCATTAAGCATAAAAATTAAATAATGTATTTCTTCAGAACAACTTTGAGTGCATATGTTTGTAATTTGTAAGTGTAATAGTGATTTTAAAATTAATAATTTTTGGACTTATTTCATGTCTGTTGAACTCACCAGTAAATTTTATACTAGATAAAGATTTTACAAAATGCCATTAAATTTTTATTTATATCTAAACATTAAGGTCTTGAAAATTAGTGGAATTAGATATTCTCCAAAAGTTGATAAAAATACGTAAAAAATAATAATTTTGAAAAGTTCCAAAAGATTTATGCCGCACATTATTTAACTTTATCTTTTGTCACATGCATGTATGATATGTCAAATATCAAATATCAAAAGAAGAGGTCGCTGAAGAGTTAGAACAAATGTGTCATTGTCAACCAGAGCAGTTGAAATGAAAGTGTTGGACTCCAGCTAAGAAAGTTCTGTCTCACAAATGTTCGCTCGGTAGTGGTGCTTGCTGAATTAAGGGTTGCTGCAGAATTTATAAAAATTAAAATAATCGCCAAATATATAGTTTGTAAAATAAAGACATGGCAAGGTGTATCAGTTTCTTTCTCTTTTAAATTTTAAAAAATGGTTTTATTAGAAACGGTTAACAACAATCAGATAATGGAACATAATTGTTTTATAAATAATAGTTCTGTGACAAATAAAAAATATTCCATTAATAAAATTTAATTTAATAGTTTAAAAAAAATAACTTGTTATTCTTAAAAAACTGTTAATTTATTCTCATCGTTTAAATTCGAACCACTTAAAATAATAGCATTTTAAATACAATCAAAGCAAGTTGTATATTATGATAGTTAAAACAATTTTACGTTTCAAATTAAATAGCTAAAATTAACAGATTAGAGACCAATTCGTAAGCAAATTACTAAAATATTGTCTGAATGCACAAAATAACATGATAATCAATCTTCAGTTGAAATTTAATTTTAATAACTTATTTTGTGTGTTCGTTTATAAACATTAACATGCTATTATATTAAATTAACAAGCTATTATGTTATTGCATGCTATTACATTATTTATAAAAGTTATTACATGCATAATTCGGAAAATGCTGATAAATAATCACTTCTATAGCTATAATTATCTGAAGGAAAAATTCTTCTTACGATTTTAAATTTTCAATATAATTTAATCATTACACAAATATAAATAATGAACATAAACTTTTTTGCATCATCTAAAATATATAGTTCATCTCTGAATTTAATTTTTATGATACTTTTTAAACTTACTCTTTATGTATTTTGACATAAAGAATATTTTTTTTTTTTTCGAGCAAAGAAAATATTTTCTACACAATATGATTAGTCAAATTTAGTTAAACTAGTTTAAGAACACTTTATGAAGTAAACATTTATAAACTGGAAAGAAAAAAGAAGAAGAAAAGAAATCATTCACTTATAAATCTAACTAAATAATTTATAAATTATTACCATTGATGTTTTTGAAAGATGAAATAAAATGTAACTCCTTGGTAAAATTAAATTCCTGAATAAAATAAAACTCTCTGTTCAACTAAAACAGCTTAAGTTTGCCATTCCTTACTAATATGAAATTTCGAGAAGAACAAATGATACTGACTGGACAAATAAAGATAGTTTAGAAGGCTTTTTCAGATTTGATAATTGAAAACCGCATATGGTAAAAAATTAATTGCAAATTTTGGTAATTAATGATAGAGAAACTAAATTACTTAAGTTATAAATCGAGTAAAATGTTTATCGTTTTTTCTTTCTTTCTTCTTAAACAAATGTAACGCTTCAGCTTTATTAGATTTTTAACTTATATATTCTGTAAATATTTTAATATGTTTCATTTTTCAATTTCTCTTTCAGTTTTTCTCTATTTCAGTGTAAAAGAAAATATTACCAATGCATTTTTATCTGCTTAAAATCATTACTGTTTATGAATTAAACCAATGAATTAATATTTAAATTGGAAAGAATATTAAAAACTTTTATGTTCCATTTTTTCTTAAAGGTTCATTATTATATTCCCATAAATTTTTAATTCCTGTATGCAACGTGTAATACCGCCCAATGCGTAGAAATTTAACATTCGATAAAATCTAATCAAGTCACTCTAATAACATAACTTATGACACTTTTATTCACAATATAATTGTTTGAACGAATTTCCAAACACCAGACAAAAGATATGTAAGATTTTCGTACGTCTGATACACTTCCGTTTCCAATCAGGTTTCTTTTTCGAGTTTAAAATTCACAAAAAGATAAAGAGATTATAAAAAAAATCCTAAGGGAGAGAGAAGTAGAATATGATCAAGACGTCACAAAAAAAACAAAAACAGAAAGAAAGAAAGATTTTTTAAATATAAAACGATTTATTATTTTCTTGTTAGTTTTACGTGCTGCTTCTAGATTTCAAACCATTGTTAAGACCCAGGTTTTTTTTTTTTTTTTTTTTTTTTAAATCAGGCAAATCAGGCGGCTTGAATAAGTAGACATTCTTGATCCTGTTGTAAATTTCAAGATATGTTCTTTATGTAAAACGATAAGTAATTAAAAAAAAAAAAAGAAAAAAAAAAAAAAAAAAAGAACTTATAATTTTGAAAGATTATAACTGAAGGTCGTTTGTTTTCAAAAGAACATTCCAACTTATGTAAAGAAATTAATACATTTTGTGGCAAAATTGAATCAAAATTTTTTACATTTATTTTGTATTCTACTACTTGCATACTAACTGTTAAGACATAAATACTTATTGTTGATTTTTGGCATAAAATCAAGGGTCACTCTAATTTCTGCGAAAAAAGGCTTTTTTGTGTGTGCGTGTGTGTATGTGAAATTTTGACCCTTTAAAATATTTTTGTGTCAAAAGTGAACCACAAAGGTATGCATTTCAGTGAATATTTGCTAATAAAAATATAATAAAAATTATTGACTTTTGGCGAATAAAAATATTTGACCTTGAAATCCAAAAACTGCATGACTTTCAAGGTTATTCATTGCTTATACCAAGAGTGGTCAGATATGAAATTTGTTGGGAAAAAAAAGCTTTAAGTAAAGCAGAAACAAAATCGATTCACAGATATATTTCACAGATTTAACATTTTTTCTTTACACTTCTGAAGTTCCGAGATAATTCGTCGAGTACTTTTGAGATATTTGGCAAAATGTGTCTACCAATTATAAAAAAGAAGAAAAAAAAGGTGCGGTGTAAGGTAGGTAAAAGTGGACCATGCATTTAAACTCAAAAAATAATCTTTCTATAAAATGCTTCTCCCTGTACTTTAGGTCGGTAACCCTTTGGCTTGAACTACGAAGATTTCAGGACGTCAGTTTCAGAAAAAGTTCAATTTAACTGAAACATAGGGCAAACTTTTTACAACCTTTTCGATATTTTTATCAAATAACACAATTCAGTTTTTTTTTCTGATTGAATAAATATTTTTATGTGCTGGCTATTTATTTAATTATTCTCAGCAAAAATTTTAGAGACGTCTCTAACTGAAGCAGGAAGGTGACCACTGCGGCATTTTTCCGTGAACAACTATGCAGTGGACAAGGAGCTTAAAATATTTCATTTGCAGAATTTTAAGATCTCAAAAAAAAAAAAAGTATAAAAATGTTTCTAATGTACATGCACTTTTACTTATATATAAACACTTCTTTTTCTTGTGAATCCGCCAAATTTTACCAAAGCAATTATCCATTCCTTCTGCAAAGAATCAAAACTGTATGTCTTTTCTCCAGACTTCTCCAGGAGTGTATATTATATCATCGTCAATAGCCCACTTAGGTATTCTAGTACGGTGTTAAATTTATTTAACCTCAAACATCAGATTTTAACTAATTGAAAAATAAGAATCATTTAAACGAATTGCCAAAATTGTAATAATCTACTGTACATAAGATTTTTCTGAAATTCTTCAAAAACGAAACTGTTTTCAAGCGTACGTCTTTAAACGTATAACATTGTACTTAATTACTTCCTTTGTGATATCGAAACACAATTGTTAGCTCGCTGCAAATGTTAAATTTCCATATATTCTATCCAACTAGCAGATATTTTATGCAACTTATGATATGACTGTTTTTACTTTTTCTTACTTATGTATAGTATATCTTCGTTTTTACATAATTGAATGCCAGGAGTGTTTCATTTTAAATATCTCGAAAAAGAAAACATCAAGAGGTTCGGAGTTATTGTAAGTATTTTAATATCGGAAAATTTTTAAAAAAGAAACTGGATCTTATTAAAGGATCCGAGTTAGAATATTTCAAATTTTAACACGTATGATTCTAAATTCATATGTAGTCGAACATTATCATGGAGAAGAAGTTTTTGTATATTTTTTGTAAAACCTATTAAACAATCTATGCAATGAACAAGAATATAGTATGAGTAAAGAGAGCTATTTTTTATTATTATATTTGCATAGAAAAAGTTATTAAGTTGCTTTACTTTTTTTTTTTTTTTTTCTTACTTCCTTCTTTTTACATAAATATGTGTAGGGAAAAAATAGTGAATAATTTACAAACATTTTCCCTCTGCAATGGAAGTTTTATACTAGCATTCATATGAACAAAATTAAAAGGTTCATTTCAAGTAAAATCCTATTATATGTAGGTGGAGTCCCATGTACCATTGAAGCAAAGGACAGTGACAGATCACATTTAACCATCATTACAATCGGTCTGAAAAGGAGGTGGGGTTCATATGAAATCACATTTATCAAAGACAATCTTGCCATAGTCATAGTTAGAAAATTCAAAAGCATGTAAGGGAGTGGGCAAATATTTAACTGCAAAAGATAGCAAATGTTTTTTATTTATTTTCAGGCAATTTCTTATTAATGACTTTATTTTGTTTATCAGTTGAAATGTATGAATGCGTTTTAATTTGAAAATGAATGTTTTATAATATATAGGGTTCACGACAACGTAGTGACATGGCGAGAATTTTCCCAAAAACATCGATAACTATCGCCAAAATCACATACATGGATGACAAATTTGTTGAATGCAATATTTTTATGAACCAATTTTTCTACTTTTCTTTTCTTTTCTTTTTTTTTTTTTTTTTTTATGGATACCAATAGCTTTTCATAATTATTAAATGTCAATAAAAAGTGTTATTAGAAAAAGAAGTTCACCGGTTTTCCTCTCCTATATTCCTTTCAATTTAAAAAGTGAATGTTTTACAATATATAAGGTTCACACCAACATAGTGACATTGAGGGGAATTTTCACCTAGTCATACACCAAAATCACATGCATGGATGATATATTTGTTACCTGAAATATTTTATAAACCGATTATATTTTTCTATTTCTTTCTTTCTTTTTTCTTTTTTTTTTTTTTTTTTTTTAATGAAAATCAATAATTTTTCGTATTTACAAATTGTCGGTAATAAAGTACTTTAAAAAAGTTCATGTATTTCAGACATATTTCCATCCTCAATATACCTTTTCTACAGGATCAATCAGCGTCCTAAATTATTTTAATCTATTTTTTTTTTCTTTCAATTTATGGTTATTTGCTTAGTTTCTCCATTTTTAAATACACTAATTTTTTTCTGGCTTGCAAGTTGTTTAAAAAATAATAATAATAATAATAATAATAATAAAATAAATAAACCTTTCTTACCTAATTCACATGTTTAAATAGATGAAATTAACATTAATAGAACAACAACATTTAGACAAATTGTGTTAAGAATATTTCAATTTAACATTTTCATGCCGCGTTTGTATAAAACATTTATATATTCAATAAAAAATAAAAATTTAATAAAACAATGCATTAGTAATGTTTCTAAAAAGTATTCCACTAAAATATCTACACTATATGTATTTTTTAAATTATCATTTTACAAAAAAATATTTTTGAAGAATCAGATAGATCATTAATTCGATATATCTTTATTATCTGTCTCATGCTTTTTTTTTTTTGTTTGTTTGTTTGTTTGTTTGTTTAAGAATGAAAGGAAAAGAAAAGAAAAAAATAAAGGAAAGGAAATTAAAAGAGAAAGGGATATTAGTTCATTTAGTTTAAAAAAAAAATATCTGACGAATGCATTAAGAATTCTAAGACTGTTTCTTATTTTACTATTTTTGTTTTGTATTTCAATAGCAATTAGAAAAGAAGCTAAAATTAAAGGGACAGACAGAATCACTACAAATTATGCTGAAACTAATTTAAATAACGTATCTAAACAATATGACAATAATACTTATGCTAATAACATGAAGTCTGTTTTGATTATGATTATGTAATTATTATAATTATTATAATAATTCGTCTCGCTTCGTTAAAATTAATTTTAATATTCAAAAAAGAGACAAATTTAAACCGACATAAAATATAAATACTAATTTTCCTGAATTTTTCAGAAATTCGGTATTTTAGCAATAGCATATTGTTCTGGTAGGTATAAAAGTCCATCTCTGGAGATATTTTAAGATAAATTTACCTATATTTTAAACAAAATATAGGTATCTAGACTGAGCTTCATATTATTTGTGAAGCATACTATCATTTTGAAAATGATATGATAAATTTAAAAAGAATCTTAAAAAAGTGTTGCTTACTTATCAATAAGTTCTTAATTTTTACAAATTTATTTATACATACTTTTTAAAACTAGTATACTTGAAAGAGTCATAAAGGAGAAAAGAGAACTAATATAATTTCTTTTTGGGCTAAAATATATTAAAAACACTGCGCTGAAAGGAAGGAAAGAAAAGAAAAGAAAAAAAAGAAAAAAAAAAAAAAGAAAGAAATTCAAGCTGTGATAACATTCTTGCTTATGTAAAATGACCTCCTGAATATGACCATTTTGCTCCGACATCCACCGTTTTCTAGAAGCACCACTCCCTCCCTCAATTTTTATCACCGATCGGTAATTTTATGAACATGAATTGATTTGGAGAATGAAACAAGAATTAATTTAACGTCTAAAAATAAAAAATATATAACGTTTATTTAATAACATTAATAATGGATTTAAAAGATATAAGAAATGTAATACATAATTTCAGTGGCAAATCCCCCCCCCCCCTAAATTTTCTCCTTGCCGCAAATGTTCATGTTTTAGAATTTTCCAACTATGTACTGTAGCCCCTCAGAAGATATTTAACAGTTAAAATAATCCCCCCCCCTCAAAATCAAATTTATAGTCACAAAATTACCGAAAAGTGATAAAAATAGGGGGCCGTCTCTAAAAAATGGTGGGTGATAGGGCAAAATGGGTGTCATATTCGGAATCAGGAGGTCATTTTACATAAGAATTTGTCAAAATGGTGTTGGGGGAATTTTCATGCCGAGCAGTGTAATTCATTCAGATATTCAAATGTTTGTGTCGTCTAAAATGTATTTTTTCAACTTTAAAAACTTTTAAGGTGAAATTCTCTCTTTATAAATAAATAATAATAACAAAAATTTACTTTTAATTTCAGTTAGAAAAACTGTTTTTTCTTCATGCACAAATATAATTTAAGTACTTTCGTTCATGCCCTTTTCAAAGAGTATTGAAAATAATTTAATATAAAAAGTGCTTTCTATAATAAAACTTGGCATAGAAAAAATAAATACTAGTTGCAAATTTTAATTTCATGCGTTAATCTTAGTGATAGTTAAACTAATCTAATGAAAAAGTATTTTAATTTGTATTTTAGTGTTTTTTAGTCTTTAAGATAGTATATATTTTTAATTACGCTTTTAAAAATATAAGAGAGTGAGAGAGAACCATTTTCAATATTATATATTAGATTATTCATTCCTTCTCAAACATTATTCTAGATCTTTTTCACATACATATTGCCTTTATTAAAAATAAATAAATAAAATATATACTTTAATGATTAACTAACATTTATTTATTTAAACATAAAAAAACATATTAATTCAATTTAAAGTAAAAAATAAAATAAATAATTTAAAAATATATATGTATGAATTTATATAATTTGCCCATTGTACTTTATGATTATTACTCAAAATAATGTGGTTTTATTTTTAAAAATAACATTTTATTTTCTGTCTTCCTCCACGTATTCATTTATCATTTCTCATTCTGAAGACACTGACAAATTTTATACCACCCACTTTTACAAGGTACTTTTCCTCCCCCTCCCCCCTCTGTTATTTTTTAGGTCACAAGAGGTTCCGGGTGCATGCTTATTCCTTTACCTCACTGTCACTTTCCAGTAATGATGGAGCGCCTTCGAAACGGGTTCACAGGTCGCTCCAAAAGCTCGGTGAATTAGTTGTCTAAATATAAATCATACCTGTCGTAAGAACTGGAAATACAATTTGCATTCATTTAGTAGTCATATGAAGAGATTTTTTGGTTTGGTTTAATAAAATTTAAAATCCATCTTAGCAGTTTTGCGATTTTCATGTTAACACATTCCTTGCATACAACGTAAAATTACGTTTTTAAAAAATAAACAAGCCCCGCCTTTAGGCGTTCTTCTACAAAAATACTTAACTTTGTATCTTTTGGTATATACATGTGCTAGTGAAATTTACAACATCAATTTCTGGGCATACAATTTATATAATTTTATCACAAATCCGTAAAATCATTTTCTTAAAGAATAATAATATTTTAAAGAAACGCTAAAAGGCGGGAGATACTGTTTAAAATAGAAAAAAATATCCCAAATGTGTTAAAATATCTATGTTTTTCAATTCCATTTCTTCTTAATTTTTCATACGTAATTTTTCAACGTATTTAAAGTTGTTTCTGAATTTAAAATGAACATAATGACATTTAAAACGGACATTCTTAACCCCCTCCCCTCCATCCCCCACAAACACACACACACACACACACACACATGCCCTTTTTTTTCTTCAAATTCTGATTAACTTTAATTCTAATATTTAAAACCGAAAACTGTTCCTTCTCTTTTTTTTATTTTATTTTATTTTTTTAACGAAAACTAAGAACATTTTTAAAAATTCGGACACATTTGCCAGTTAACTTTTTATGTTATGACACATTACTTAAAAAGCTATCGTTTCTCTTTTAAACGAATGGAATTTAAAAGTATTCTAATTCAAATATTTCAAAATCTAATTAATGTTTTCCTGTTTTCAGTAAAAATAAAACTTTTTGAAAGCCTGTTTCAAAACTTAAATCTTGATCTGATTTTTTTCCAATAGCAATTTCTTTTAAATCGACATTCAACAAACATAGAAAACAACAAATAAATATTATGTGACACGCAAAAATTATATAACATTGCCAATATACAGTGAAACCTCTCAAGTTGGACACCCCTCTAAGTTGGACGCTTTTTCTCCGAACGGAATGTATCCATTAACATTATGTCTAACCCCTATAAGTTGGACACTTTTTCTTGGAACCGTAGGTGTCCAACTTAGAGAGGTTTTATTGTACTTAGCATTACATTTATATTAAATATATTTTTTATATTATGGGTTGAAGGTGGTAGTATGATCTTGGTGTTAAGGTCAGAGGACTGCTCGAGTATCCTATGACATGGGTGTTGTAATGCCTCCGTGGAGGTTTTTCTGAAGTATTTTATTCCGTATTCAGGTGAGTTTCAAAGAAAACTACGAGCAGCTAAGTGTGCAGAATGGTTGGTTGGTTGATTGACTGGGTTTTACCTTGCACTAGTGCTGCGCAGTGTGTGTGCAGAATAAAATTTAAAAAGATTGTTTCATGAAAATTCGGCTTAGGTTACATTATGTATCTGAATACAATTGTGTCATCAGTAAACCCTAAACCAATTATTTATACTAATTACACCATATTTTATAGCAAAATACTTTCGTGCATTTGAATAATATATGTTAAATTAGCTACCTTTCTGGCAGAATAAAGATATTAAAATACACTTTTTAAAATACGGTTCTGACAGACTGAATACTTTTCTGTGATCCTGTGCACAAACTAACAATGTCATTTACACTATTTTCAAATAGAGAACATGTTTTAATGAATATTAATAATGCATAACAGTTTTAATGCATTTTAAAGATATTCATTCCAATGAAAATGATAACAGACAAACTACCCAAGTCCTTGAATACATTTCAAGTTGGTAGGAAAGTTTTAAGCACAAAGGACATCATTCGGTCCCAAATCACTTCAGGTATAATATTTGTGTGCACTGTAAAAAAAAAATATGTCCTATTTGCTGCCAGGAATTCTCTGTAAATTGAGAAAACACGCGTAATTTATGAAAAAATTACGTTGTCAGAACTATTTTCTCAAATTACAAACAAAGTCTGGCAGCAAGTCGGACAATTTTTTTGCAGTGTGTATTTTTTGAGTAAAAATAACTGTATGAACATGTTAGAAAATTTCATACTGTTAGCGAGAAAAAATATTTGTAAACACTGGCATTCAAAATTAAAATCGCAACCAGCTTTCTCATTTCTTCCTTTTGCGCATGATTTTTAATCAACCGAGCATTTTGAAAAAAAAGATAAAATTGCTTTTTTTTTTACTGCTTAGTCTTTATAGCTTACTAAAGCAATAATTATTCCATCATGAAATTAAGAATATGACTATGCGTATAAAGCTAAATCTTATGACAATTATACCTGAAATTCACGCTTGAAACAAAAGTTAAGACTCTATAATTATGAACTTTTAAATTATATGTGTATGAAGGAAAAAACAACTGCTCAGTAAAACCAAAAATCCGTATCAGCCGTTCAGAGGATTTTAAACAAGTGAACAGATAAACTTAAAATTTAGATTGCATGCTAGTTATCAAATAATTAATCGGATTTCATATAACTTTAACTTATTTAAAAATTTGTATAAATTCAAAAGCATATATTGCAGGTAGGTGAATATATACATGCCTCCAAATGTTAAAATAAAGACATATTTTCCTTCCTGTATTAAATTTTCTTTTTGTAATTTTTTTATATGAATAATTATCTTATATATATACACACATACAAGCATGAGTATTTGTTGATATATTCGTCATAAAATTATTTATTGGCATTTTTATTATTCTAGCGACGTTCCTAGTTTACAAAGTAATAATGATGTTCTTCAAAAGGTTAATTATGGAAGAAACAGTAAAGTGAATACAAGAAGAAAGATGTGGTTTAAATTTAACATTTGGAGGCATCGGCATGTGTACTTTATCTGTAATGTAAATTTTAAAATAGTTTCTAATTCCTTTTTTTTTTTTTTTTTTTTTTTTTTTTTTTTTGTAAATTACATAAAATTTTCATTTGTTCCAAAGCATACTTTGGGGGAAAACTGAAGTAATATCAGTTTAAAAGTAATTTATTATGTTAAATTCATATTAAATTCGATTAATGATTTGATAAAGAACATTTCAACTAAAATGTATATTAATTTTAGTATGTATATATATATATGCGCAAAAGAATGAAAGAAAAAATCGAATTATGACTTTAATTTTACCCGCTAGTGTATTTTTATCATTGACATATCAAAGAATTCTGGCTGTAAACTAATTAATATTGAAATTTATATTAACTATATAATGTAAACAGTCAGATATAGAAAATGTATTTATGTTTTTATGAGAGTAGTTTTTAGACTAAATTATTATAATTCATAAGTGATATATTCTAATAACGTTTGTTTATTAAATAATTGAATACAATTATAATTCACATTTCTTCAATAAATTTTAAATTTAGAAGTACAAAAATAATAATAAATTAATTAAAAGTTAACATAAGCATTTTTTTTTCTTTTCTTTCCCCTCTCTAAATTTTTAACGTATTTAGAAAAATTTCAGTGCAATAACAAAAAAAAAAAAAAAAAAAAAAAAGTAGGAATAAATTAAATTTTTAAATTATACAATTTGTCATCAGTATAATTTATTTTATTTGAAAATGATTTGTAAGATCCTAATTACATTTTAATTTATTAAAGATACCTTTAAAAGTTCCGTATCTGAGTTAGAATACCATAGATTTCCTAGATTGTTGGAATTAAAAAATTCGAATAAAACAATATAAGTGACAACATAAGTATATGACAACACTAAAAACATTTTTAATATTCTCCCTCTCTCTCGATATAATACGTCTTATCATTGTCATAAATTAATAATTCTGTAACTGAAAAATGTTTCCTTTGTACTTTTCCAAATGGTAACATTATTGTTAAATTTATCAATATAATTAAACTTAACTCGGTATTAATTGTTTAAGGCTAATTTTGACCTTATGAAAACGCGAAGTGAATTTGGAAAGAATTACACTTATAGAAATACATATTTTGTTCATTTTCATTTCTTCATGACAAATATACTACAATAATTTGGTGTTTTGTATTGTTTATTAGCGAAATTTATTAATTATTAACAAACAAAAAATATTGTTAAAAATTTTCGTTGATTTTTTTTTTTATTCTAAAATTTTAATTTCGTTGTGATTTACTTATATTGGTGTTAGAGTATAATGAAAAAAATCATTGTGTTACAGTTTGTAAATTTTTTGTTCTTAGACATTAAAAAAAATAAAATAATAATAATAATATAAAATGAAATTTTCAAAACATCGCTCATAAGGCATGAAAGATGTATATTTTAATAAAGATTTCAGAGGGAGGAATGAAAAAATAAAGAAGAACAAGAAGAAAAAATTAATTATTCCTGGATTATTCATATATGTCTCATTTTCATTTCCTTTTGCCTGAAATTTTCAAGTATTAGCATTCAGATGCTTAATAATCAATTTATGTCATTTAATTTTCTGTGTATTTGATGAATTATGTTGCTTTTGTGTAGAAGTAATATTGGGCTTATAAAGTATGAAAGAGAAACTGAATGAGCAAATCTAATTTTATTCGAATATTAATATTTATTACGATATGGATATAACATTCAATTAACAACAGCTAATGCTTTGCATTTTTTGTTAGTGAACAATCCTTTTTGCATTATTGTTTATCGCCATAGTTTTAATTCGCTGTTAATTTATGGACTGTTTGTTTTTATTCGTACACTTATACATATATTATATTATCCTTTTTTTCCCCCCTTCTTTCTTTTCCCATTGGAACTTTTATTTCTTTGAAAGTAGTATACTATAAGATTATATAAATGTGTGTCTGTGCTAACTTGATGACGGCAATTTATTAAAGGGAAAAAAAAACATTCACTCAGTAATATTATTTGTTTTGAAATCCTTTATTTACATTTGTACATACCTTTAAACACATGTTATCATAAGGAATTGACTAAAATGTTCAAGTCATTTATTTACAATTGACATTTTATATTTTTTTTACAAAACTAGATCTTCTTGCTGTCTTTGGTTTATATTCTTTAGGTTTACTTTATTCGAGGAAACTTTAACTTGACTAAATAAAAAGCACAATTGAGAAAAGCTTTCAAACATAAACACGTATAATTGATAACATGGAAAACAAAAATAGTATTACAAAAATTATTTTAATACATATGCGTTGAGTCATTATTAAATATAATTTATCAATTATTTCAAAGCGTTATGATAAGTATGGTAAAGGAATAACATACGTATTTTTACAATATTTATTTATAGTTATCAATTTCATTCATGTTACCGAAAAAATTACTTTAAACAAGATAGTGAGCCAGTAAAATATTTTGTATTTCTTAATTTAAATAGTAATTCAAAGGCTATCCAAAAGTGTTCTATGGCGATCTAGATGAGCATTTTCTGTTGAAAAATAAATACAAAATATTTTTAATATTTAAATTTTCTGTGCTTATATATACAAAAAAGTAACTGCAACTGTAACTCTGAAAACTTATTCAATAAAAACTAAAAAACGACTGTAACAATAAAAAATTATTCAATGATAACTTCTGCCTTTAATTTCCTGTGCTTATACATACAAAAAAGTAACAGTAACTGTAACTCAGAAAACTTATTCAATAAAAACTAAAAAAAAAAAAACAATGAAAAATTATTCAATCGTAGCTTCTGACTTAAATGTTCTTGTTTTTTCATTTTACATACAGAACTGCAAAAGGACCTATTGCAAAATTTAAAGTGCATTTAGCTGCTCCCTTACTTACTTTTACTTATTTTATTATTATTATAAAAAGACCTCAATTCTATTAAGAAAAAAATCTGAAATTTTCGAGAAAAATCTCAAAAGAAATCTGAAATAAGCGATATTTTTAAATAACCCTTCATCATATAAGGTCTAAAAATCTGAAAAAGATTAATTATTTTAAAAATTAAAGTTACATTTTTAAGTAATTTTAAAGTTACTATCATAATAATAATAATAATAATAATAAAACCACTTCAGATTGAACAAAATTTACATACCCTTTAATTTACTTACGTACTTTTTTTTTTAACAAGTTAAAAGTAATTTTATAAAATTTTAATAAATTGTTTTGTATAGCAAAACCTAGTAAATATAAAATAAATAAATATGAGAGCAATTTAAAAATATATATTTATTCTTAGATAAAACTGTAGATTAAAAAATGAAAATCTTTAACAGAAGAATGAAGAACACACAAATAATAAACTAAAAAGGAAAATTATAGTTTCCAAAGACAAGATAATTTTTTTTTTCTAAATACCATATTTTACGCAGTATTTATCAAAAATAACCATTAAAAAAAAAAAAAAAATCTTATATATAAAAAAAAATAATAATAATTTTACCTGAAAAAAAAAAAAAAAAAAAAAAAAAAAAATCATCACATAAATCGCTATACTCTATACGAAAAATTTCACGCATCTTGAAGGTATTGTGGAAAAAAAGCAATAAAAGTGTGGGGAGAGATTTTTCCCACAGTATTTACCAAAGCGTCAACAAATTGGGATATAATAGAAGTAGCCTCAAGGAGATAGCTATGGCCTGACCACCCATCGTAGCATCTTTATCTCAGCTGCATGGGAATGACCAGGCCCCCCATGAAGCAGACTAATAACCACGACTAAATGTGGTTAAATCTTTGTGAGAAAGAAATTTAAACGTCCTCTTCAGTATGTCACATGAGAAAACGTACACCTCTGCGGAAAATCAATAAGAAAATGTTGGGTTGGCAAAGGTCACTTCTGAAGTTCTGGTTTCAGTTTTACTCTAAAGAGCTTTTCTAAAACTATTTATTTTTCAGTATTATTGCAATATTATTATATTATTTATGTTACTTTAGGCTATTTTTAAAGTTCTGTTTTCAGAACTATGTGGTTGACAGCAAAGAGTTTTGGTTTCCGAATTACATGGTCCATTCAGTTTTTCGTTATGAAGATTTTTACGAATATCATTTACTTTACTTTCTTTTTTTTTTTTTTTTTTTTTTTTTTTTGCTTTATTTTAAAATTAGCTATTTTATTTTAGAATAAATCATAAAATATGCCGTTTAGCGGCAAAATTTTTCTTTCTTTTTTTTTTTTTTCTTTTTTCCTCTCTTAGAAATGCAAATAATTTGAATAATACTACATGCAGCAGATATTACTGATTTATTTGCTTTTATTTCCGTTAATTCATTATAATTATGGAAAAAGTTAACACAAAAAATACGTACACATCAATTTCAATAAAATTACATAATTTATATATAGTACAATTTGAGGAAATAAAGAATTATGTAGAAGATTTCAGTTTTATATAATAAAAATAAAGTTACAAACATTCTCGGTGTAAAATTAATATAGCTCCATAATTAAAATGTTAAATATAATATTTTTAAATTACAGGATTAATTCAACTTTTTCTTGCTACTTAATCATTATTTATGTCTTTTTTTTTTTTTTTTTTTTTTTGGTCAAGAGTTTGGTGGATACTTTACTTAATGTAATACTTGAAATGCTATTACATAAATTTATATTGTGGTAATTCCTCAAAATTTTTTACTGGTGATTATACATTTATTATAAATGTAAATTCTGGTTTAAATTATCTTCTCTTTTTAAATATGAAACTTCATAGAACCTTCTAGTCAACTGACTTTCCTTGTAGTATTTGTTTCCTGCTAAATATCTCAAAGTTTATTATGATATTTTTTGGGAAATTTTCCTCTTTTTCATCCTTGCTGAAGTTTGGATAATAGAATTTATAAATGTTTAATATTTACAGCTTTATAATTTTTATTTGACCACTTGTTGGTTTTAGTGGACTTAACTAAATTAGTACAATAACATAAATTTCGAAACTTTATGAATACTTAATGCAAATTATCTGTTGTTCATTGAGGTAAATAAATTTTTCTGAAGTAAAAAATGGAGAGCTTTTTTACAACTAATCAGCAAAATCTGATAATCATTAATATAAAAATAAAGAAAATAGTATTGTACTACCCAAAAAATATATGTATATATTAAGATATTATCACAAATAATGAAATTAATATTTACATATTATTTACAATACCTCTAATAAACTTAAGGAGGATATATTATAATTCATTAAATGCATTATCATAGATTTATAATTATAATTGCTTCTATTTTCTAACTTTTCCTTTAAGTATATAAACTAAAGTATTGGCATTATTCACTTGATTTTATAATAAGCTTCAGTATTCTCCTTTTGCTGTCATGGGAAATCTTAAAACAAGACATAAATGCAAAATTTTATTTAAAAAGGAAGAAAAACTACATTACAATGACCCCCCCCTAACTTTAAGGAACAATAGTTGAACACAAAATATTACCAATCTATGGAAAATTATTCTAATATAATACATACTATTTGATAATCTTTATAATTTAAAAACAAATGTGTTTTTTAAATACTAGAATATAACTAAACACGAAATTCACAAAGAAATATGTGCTGCCTGCCTTTAAAAAAACGCATTGAATATTCGGAAAAATCGTGCATCAATTTTAGGACTTTTCCTTTACCCTATATTTTTCTTGCTTGGAAAGGGAATGCTAAAAGACACTTTACAAAGGTGGGAAAAACGGGAAAAAAAAAGAGGGGAAATTTTACCCTCCATTGTTAAGTGGCCCATAAAATAAGGGGATGTAGTGACGGCAAAGCCATAAAATCAGCAAGAATTTGAAACCACAGATACTAATAAATTCACCATCCCTCGAACTGTCCTGAACTAAGAGTGGGAAGAAGAGGGTCTCATTATTTTAAAACTCTACCTTCCAAAAATATGCTATCAAGGAAAATCAGATTGGTTCTCCGTAACAATATTGTTACGCTAGTTAGAAGAACGTATCTTTAACAAGCAGTTAAGCAGGGTACCTAACATGGGAATCATGTTGTTGATCAAGAGAACAGATTTGCAACAGTGATAAAAATTTTAAATGTTCTTTTATGTCTGAGTTATGACCCTGAATGACTACTTTTGTTTTAAGTGGGATTAGTTAAGATCGTTTCTCTACTTTTGTAATTTATATAGACTTTATTATAGTACATAGTTAAAATGGGCTTTTTTCTGTTGTTTACTGGATAGTTTTCACAAAATCAGATCTATATGAAGCACAGCATTATTTCTTAAATATTGTATGATTTATTATTATACCATTATTAATGTAAGATATATATATATATTAAGACGTTAGTTTAATCATAATGTTTCTGGTAACATGAATGAATTTTTCAGCATAAAATTTTCTTCTTACCATGCATTTAAAAAGTGTTTAAAAATAAAACACAGTGTAATTTAAAAACATGACTAATAAACATATTTATAAATTGAATATTTAGGTCATTAACATGTGCAACTTGCCGTAAATATGTAATTTATTTTTTCAATCGTTTATATACGTTTTTAAAAAGAATTATAATAACTGAGGTAGAGATAAAATGCATTTGTACTAAAATAGTTGAAAAATAAATGGAAAATTAAATAATTACTCAGTTAAAATATGGAACATTTTTCTTAATAAATAATACAGAGAAAAATATGGTTCATAATTTGTTCATGAATGCACATTTATAAATTGTTTTGAAATAAAAAAAGAAAGAAAAAGAAACTTTATCAACCAAATAAAATTGCATACACTGTATAGATTCATTCAATCTTACAAGAGCACAAAAAGTTTACGAGAAATCTTTCCTTAAAAATTTATTTAAAAATGAAACAGTTAATTGAAATATAAAGTTATTTAAATAATCCGTTTTAAACTAGTATTAAGTGTAATATGTAGTTGTGTGTTTATCAAAACGTTTTTAAGATGTTTTTATGATTATTAATTATTTTTCTAATATTAATTATAACGTATGCACCTTGTAGTTATAAATAAAATTTTGTTTATCTTTAATCTAGATTGTTACATGTTCGTAAAATTTATATTAATGAAATCGTCTTTCAATATGCGTTACATTAAAATTTTTAAGTATATAAAGATTTTAAGAATAAAAAAATTATATATATTGTACTAAGTAAAATATGAACAAAAAAGACAAATGTCATTAATTTTCATTACTAAAAAAAAAAATCATATCCGAAATGTAAATATGCGTAAGTACACAAAAAATAAATAAACAGAATGTTAGCATGCATGTTATATTGAATTCATATAAAAGCTTTTCTGTAATTCATTTGTTAAACAACATCATACTTATTATTAATTTCTCTAAATATTTCATTTCAAATAGTCTGAAAAACAAACATATGGAATTTGCTAGTTATTAAATGCCGCCTATTTGAAAACATATATAAGACTAAAATTTTAGGAGAGTTTAAATGTTTTAACATCATTTTTCACATCACTATTATTACTTTCGGTTACACTTTGAATAAAAAAAAAAAAAAAAAAAAAAAAAAACTTATAATGTATTGTAAAATTAACATATCAGATGTTACATCACTTTTAAATCATTACTATTATTTTAGATAGCCCTTTATAAGAAAAATAAGAAAATTTTATAATCTGATTTTAAACATAACAGATCAAACTTAAGTGTTGTAACATATTGTAAACATGTTGCTTATACTAAGAATGAATTAAATAAGTAAATATAAGACATTACTTAATGAAATAAGTAGTAATAAATATAACAAAAGGTACTGTTTAATAATAGTTATATTTCATTACATAGCAATTATGAAATGAGTTTTGATTATTAACAAATAACAGACGAATACGATAAAAGTTTCATATACATATTTAATGACAATTATGTAATATGACATTGCACTTCTTGTTAAATCTGAAGCATATCACTGAGAGAAAAACGAAAAAAAAAAAAAAATCACAGAAAAATATTTATGAAATTTACAATCAAATACTTGTTATTATTAATTGATCAAATGTATCTTATAGCTATTTTTATTCATACGTTAAAAATAGCTGTCAGTATGTATGTACGACTTTCACAAAAGAATATCACCCAGAGAAAGGATTTGATTAAAACTAAAAAAAAGTCATTTTGTCGGTTTGAACCAAATAAATTATAATTAAAAAAATTCGATTTGTTACAGTGGTAAATAGATATTGTTAAATCATTCTACAAAATTTTAATAAACTTTTCATATATTTGATAACAATTTATTTTATCATTTTTTTATTTTTAACTTCATTATAATTTTGAATATTTTTAATTTGGAAAACAATATTTCATAAAAGAAAAAAAAAAAGATTTTGTTAGAATTATGAAATATATTGTTCAAATTGTATTGTTTATTTAAACAAACTTCTTACCAGAACACATTTAAATAGAAATATTTGTTGTTCCAACCAAAATTTTTATTGAAACAACAAAACTTTTCTCTGAATATTTAAACTGGAATCCAACTTTGTCAGCAGATTTTTCTCAGACTGTTTTTTGTTATTATTCTTATTATGCATCATATAAACAAAATATCTGACAGGATCATTCATAACAAAACATATAGAAAAGAAACATATGTGGAAAATAAATATATAGTAATTGAACAACCTTATATTTTATAAAATGAATAAATTTAAAAGAAAGAAAAAGAAAAATTATCATGAAGTATATATATTCCTTATCGTTTCATTCAACCTTTACGTAATTTTGAACTATGTTATTTTCAATTAAATCTTGCTTCAGATAAAAATAAATTAATCTGGTAGATTATTCATATAAAAAAAATAAATAAAATAAAAATCTCAAATCCCATTGAAAAAAATATTAGAGCTGCATTAAGAATTATTTTTTATGCGTTCAATACAGTTAAAAAAAACATTAAAAAGTTTCGCCTAATGATTGCAATTTATTTAATATAAGAACTCTTGTTTAAATGACTAGCACATACATTAAAGCGACGGAAATATTAAAATTGCAAATTAATATATAAAATGATTTATTTAAGAAAAAAAATTCTCAGACACTAGTTATATTTCTTAGGTCTTCATAAGCTTTAATAATACAAAAATAATTTTTAACTTACTAATCTTCTCGTTATTAAGTGTCTACAACTTATTATGTCATGTACTAATTTTTATCACTAATTCTTTTTATTGTTGAAAAATAGGTCTTGCATATTTCATGCTTTACACTTTAGTGTCCACGTTCTATACCATATATCGGTATTTAAAACAAGTGGCATTAGTATTTATATAATCACAATCATGCTTCTCTAATACATAAAAAAACAGTGAGAAATTGGCTTCAGTATAATAACTCAGAAAAACTTGGCTTAAACATAAACAAACTTTATAATAAAGCACTATTCTTATGGACAAACAGGATTTGGACTTTTCTTAAAAAGCAATGAAAAGAGATGCATAAGGAGGTAACATTTTAACACTACTTATTTCTTTTTTCTATTTCATTAAATATAACATAACAAAAGAGGTATTGATATTTATATTTACAGAAAAGCATCAACCATTCTGTATCGTGACCAAAGTCTTTTTCTTGCATAAACAGCATCCTTACCGTAACTATCATACAGACTCTTTTCTCTTTACGTCAAGAGTTAGCTAAATATGTCACTATGTACAACCTTCTTACATACGCCTCACACATGCAGTATTTACAGAATAGGCCATGGAAAATCCATAGTTCACTTTTTACATTCTTTATCAATGCAGAAAACGCAAAGATTTTAGTATCACAACGCTCTACCATTGCGTTGTGTTGACTGTTTGTCAGAAGACTTGGGGATGTAACGGCGCATGATGCGTTGGAAGAACTGTTGATCCTGTAATACTACCAAGAGGAGAATGTTCTTGGCTAGGTGGAGTTGGCATTCCTGCCGCTTGACATACATACCACTCATGTAAATTTGTTGTGGGTGCATTGTTATTTGTTGTGCCACCACTGTCACTGTCGTAACCAGAACCTGACGTACTGCCAGATGGCGTTACTGGTGGAGGTGTTTTTACCCCACTGCTTCCATGAACCTAAAACAAAGAATGAAAAAAAAATTAGAGTATTATTATTTTTCATAAAGTAATCACAATACGATTAAATTTGTGTCACAACACAATTTTGTATCAAATATTACAATTAAACCTGAAATATAAATAAACACGAGCTGTTAAATGTTATACTACAAAAATAAATAAATAAATAATTTAAATTTTATGCATGCTCCATATGAAGATATCACTAACATCCGCCAAATCTCAATCATAACATTTTCAGCCTAAAAATTTAATTGAAATGAACAAAATTAAATGACCGTATAAAGTTTTGAGAATTTTTGTATTTAAAACTAAGAATTAATACTTTTGGCACTATTTCTCATTACAGTAGGTTTAAAATAAGTAAAAATTCACAGAAGCAATAAATATTTTAAGCTTTATATTTAACTAATTCAGTAATTAAAAATGTATATGTTGCTTAAAATCTATTTTATTTTATTTTTATTTTTATTTAAATGCTTATGCTATATAAAATAATTTTATCCTCTTGAAGGAATCTGCATAAATTCTAAGCGTGTCTTTAAAAATGTTGAGCATTGTTCTGAAAAATTACAAATTTTTATTGTACTTAAATGAAATTTAAAAAAATATTTTTCTATCTCTTGCAAATAATTTAATAATAAAGAAAAAAATACAAAATAATTTTAAAAAATCAAATTAATTTTCTTTAGTTCTTTAGCCACAATGTATTTGAAAAAATATTCTTAATTAAAAATACTGAATAAAGAATTATAAATTTTCTTAAACTACATAAGTTAAAAATTATACTTTATTGAATATCTTTTTTTTCTCCCTTAAATAACTTATTTTTCTCTTTTTTAAAAGAGAATTTTCTTTATTTTTAGATAGTTTCTAATATTATAGAGAGAATTTGTGTTCTTTAGAGATCTGAAAAGCATGTATGTTACGAAATGCGTCCCTACATCCTGGAGATACATCTTTACAGTTAGCAACACTATAGTAAAGCACTTTTATTACCATTTTAACAAGCATCAAATATCTCGGGGAAAAAAAAAAAAAAAAAAAAAAAAAACGATGAAACAACAAAAATTTTATTAAATCAACCAAATATAGTCTCAACATTTTTATTTATTTATTTATTTGTTTTTAACAGAACCCAAATTATTTTGTTGATTTAAAGAAACAGATTTGTTGATTCAGCGCACCACTCACTCATTGACTTATTTACAGAGAGATCCATTAACTAGTTTGTCATACTATCCAGTAAAAAATTACACCACTTTCAACCATATTCTTTGAGCTAGGGAGGCATACTATTGTAACAATCGCAGCTATCGTAGATCACAAGTCGGATCGTACACTCCGCAGCAAAAGTAACCGAGCACTAGCAATAATCCCCGTCTTAAAAAAGTACACTTAATGCTAATTTTTTAAATAAATCCTTATTGAGTCATGTTCTTAGTCTGTCTAAGATCATGATTCGACAAGGATTTATTTAACAAAGCATTATTAAGTGTACTTTTTTTCGACAGGGATTTGTGCTCGGATACATTTGCTGCGGAGTGTACGATCCGACTTGTGATCTAGGATAGCTGCGATTGTTACAATAGTATGCCTCCCTTAATCGAGACGAATTAATTTGGTTCAATGAACAAAATTATTGTTAAAATTATTAAAAAGTATCTAAACGACAATCAACAAATATATATATATATAATTCTTCTAATTACTTAAATGGCGCTAAAAATTATCTTAATCTTGCAGTCAATACTTCTAATTACCTTAATCTTTCAGTCACTTCACTACATCTTAATTTCCCTTATTGCATTGGATTCTTCTCCTGAAATAATTTTACTGACTTAATGTTATTATAGCTCACCGATAGATGGCGCTTGCACTCTGTCTTATGATTTTATTCTTCTGTCTTTAACTTTAATGATATATTATTAATGAATATGGTACGATTTAATTCAACTCTACTAGTTTTAAAATTAATTAGATATAAAATCTATTTTAACATTATCATTTAATTTTAACTCTGTGTAATTTATCTTTAATGAAAATGCTCTGAAGTTTCTTCGATTAATCGATATCTGTCGAGATTTTATTTTACTTCAATTTAAGTTTTGGCATCATCCTTTTCTCCTGTTAGAGTTAATTGTTATACATGTGGTTGCTTTGCTTCATTCATGTGTTCACTTTGGTTTCCATTAAGATTAAATTTAATCTTTTTTTAATCTTTGTTTTAATTTAATATTTCAATTATTTCTAATTCTTTTTGGTTTTGCTGCATCGATCGGGGTGTGAAACGATATTAATTGCTATGATTAGCAATATCGTTGTACGAAATCGTTGCGGCTCTTTAAGCTTTATGAAGCATGCACCCCTTGATAAGTATGTTTCTACATTTAAGCATTTACATCCAAATATTTCTGTGATTTATTATTTATTAATCGTTTTCACTCTCATAAGCTTAATGGTCATTTTTATTATCATTCTGGTAGGCGTAAGTATTTTAAGTTACTATCCTAACTCATTGGTTCTTAATCTACATTGCAACTTTTTGTGTAATTCTTTCCTCTGTGTTAAATTCAGTTCTATATTTTAGTGTGCTGTTATTGTCTTAGTTCTATTAATAGCTGAATTTTATGATTTAATCTTATTACGATATCTATTATTTATATATATATATATATATATATATATATATATATATATATATATATATATATATATTAGCAAAATATTTTGTTTTTTTCGTTGTAATATCAACAATAATAACAATAGCATAATATGTAAATACGTACCTTCATATGCTTTCTGAGGGATGATGGGTGTGTGTAGCTCTTGTCACAGCCGCGTATTTTGCAATTGTACGGCTTATCACTCGTATGGACATGTGAATGCTTCTTTCGATCGGAACTGTTCGCAAACCTCCGATCACAGCCTTCAAATTCGCATTTAAAAGGTTTCTCTCCTGCAAGAAATATATATATATGTGAGACTTACTGAAGTTTATATTTTTCAAATGATTTTTCAGTATATATTTCATAATAGATATAAATGAAGGAAACATGCAACTTCTTTCTTTATAAACAATCCGTTTAGTGTTTATTATTTACTTAATTTCAGTTTATGTCGTAATACATTCAAAATTTCAGTTTTCAGCATGTACTTCATAACAGAAATAAATGAAAAAAAACAGCAAAACATACAAGTTCTTGCTTTTCAAACAATCTGTTTAAAGTTTATTTTTCAGTGAATTTCAGTATATATCAATATTTTCAAAATTTCAGTTTTCAGTATATATTATACTAGCAGAAAAAAATAAGGAAAATTTTGAAAAATATAACTTCTTTCATTTCAAATGATCTGTTTGAAGTTTATAATTCATTGAACATTGTTTTCCATATGTTGTTTTTTGCTGAGAAATTTTAGAAAAACTGTGCTGCTTTGATATAAATTGAAAAATTTTCAAAATATTACGCCTTGAATTTTTTACTAAAAATTGTATATGATAATAAAAAATATTTTTTATTTACCCACATAATCACTTATTAATACACATGCAGTATTGATATACCATACATTAAATAAGTAGTCCATGCGTTAAACGTGTAGATTTATGTGTATAAAATATTAAACGTATAAACCTTTTCATTCATTACATTTTCTCATGTTAATTTCAAAAGATATTATCAGAATCGAGACATCCATTTTACAAATATAAGCATGAATATGTATACAAATATGGATAGATATAGATGCATGTTATATATGTATGTTCATAAATAAATATATATTATTACATATATTTTCATATTATGATGTCAAAATTCCATGAAGTTAAAGAAAAATGTCAGTTATGAAGTCAGATTTACGAGTCTTAATGCAATAACTTTGCTATAAAAAATGTTCTTTCTCTTTGTATTTTTTTGATTAAACATAAGTATTGCATAATAAAAGAACATTTTTACGCAATCGTCTAAATTCAATCGATTTTATAAATATTCTATTTAAAAAATGTACACAAAATTTCTTTTCCATAATTTTCATTCATTACACAAAAAAAAAAAAAAAAAATTACAAAAATAACCATGACTCAAAATTGCTAAAAACCCTGAAATACCTGCATAAATAAATGTCCATAAAGTAATAATTAGTGTTAAAATGGTAATTTTAAATGAAATCGCAAAAAAGAAAATGATATCCTGCCACCATTCTTGTGTATATTTTGTTTCATCTTTGAACAGGATGAAGGTTAAAAGTCATGGCCTACTATAATTTTTTTTTTTTCTTTCTTTTTCTAACTGATATTCAGTTTTTTTTTTTTTTTTTTTTTTTTTTCAATGATAAGTAATTTATAGCACATTCACTATTTAGCTAATTTTCAAAAGTCACTCATCAGTTTAATCTGCAATTTATTGCAATTTAAATAACTTAATTTTTGACTAGAAAAAATTTTATTTCATAAAATTACAATCGAAACTTCGGTTTCAATAAACATTAAGAAGAAGACATATCAGGATTTTATTTACACTGTACAAAAGTTTGGTAATGTAACTCGTATATATCGGAAACATTCCGTGTTTTATAGATTAAAGAGCCGATTCTTAAAAAGAACAGGTCTTTTTCCAAAAAACGTTTTTGATTTCAGGAATTTAATGGTATTTTTAATCATATATTTGATGGTTACTGATATATTCAAGGAACGTTCCGTAATTTTTTGCTGAGTAATTTATCAAGCTAATGATTAATAATTTTTAAAAAACAATTTTTTTTCTTTAAATATCAATTCACTTTGACAACCAAGATAATTTTAAAATATTACTCCTTATGACAACTTCTTTCTTTTGAATGATATACGGCTTTTATGACTTTTTTTTTTCTTTTCTCTAACAAAAGAAAATTAAAACTCAGTCTGACTTTTACATCCTCAATGCATCCAAGAAAATATGGATTTTTTGCAGTAAAATATCTATCATTCGTTGTCAACAAACAAACTGGGAAAAAAAATATTTTTAGTTTCAGATTCCAGCTCCCCGTACTATATTATCCGTGACAAGAGAATCACCTAAAATAACGTGCTCTCGAGAAAGAGGCGGGAGAGCCTCCTTCCCTCTTCAGACATCCCAGGTCAGAAATTTGCCCCTTCTCTGACCACGAAGCATTGTTTACTGAGGCAGGGGAGTTGCTCTCTGACATACTCAAGACAGATTTATTGGAAGTTATGCATCAGAACAAGGGGAGCTACTAACTTCTTGCCCAATTTGAAAATTGCTGCTCAGACCATATAAGAAATGGGGAAACTCTTCCCTCAGAAAAAGGACAGAAAACGGATTTAGCACCTGTGAGAAGGTGGATATGGGTTTTCTATCTATAATTGATACCCATATCAGCGTGAAATTTCATCTGTTTTTCCCACGATCCGAGGAATTGGGTGACTTTACACAGATAAAAGTACAGTATTAAATGGATTTATCAAATAGAGCACGGTTATTTTTAAACTACCGGATCACACACGAAGTCCATGACATATTGCCCATAAAATTCAGATTTCTACCACAGCTGAAAATACAAAGGTAGGAGACTTGGGTATAATTTGCAGCATGATTTACAAATTGTAAAGACTTTACAAGAAAGTGAACCCAACCTTTGTACAGAACAAAAACTTATTACCATCTATAAAAAAAGGTGGACAAAGACTTAGCGGGGTCGCCATTTTCTATCCCTGCAAAATGCAAGATATTTCTCCTGAGTGTCTTCAAAGAATTAAATGCTATGTGTGGGACATATTATTGGCTATTCACAAAGTTAGCGCAAGCATAATTTGTATAGAGTAAGAACTGCTAGATCATACAATGAACACACCATATCAGACATAAATGTAACGTTACTGTAGTAAGAAACTTTTCATTGATGTATTAGAGATTTCAGTGTGAGGTCTTATCTGTTCATTTCATGACATTGATAAGAGGTAGAACATTCGTTATATGGAGCAACTGTATACGAATAGTTAATTTTTAAAATTAGATCATCGAATAAGAAAGATATTTTCTAATCAATACTAAATGCCATAATCTTAAATATAAAGTATTCACTTTTAGAATATATGATTAAATAAAATGTATATGTAACATTTATACACAAAAAGTAAGAAATTCGTAGCTGCCATGTTTTTGAGTTTTCCCAGACGTTCCATTACCGCTAATTAATTATTTTAAAAAGAAGCTAAATGTTGGCGACTCTTTTAATTAGTCAGCAGTTATTACAGTAAAAAAATTAACCAATTTGAGTCTTGTAAAAAAAAACAATTTGAGTCTTGTAGCGAAAATAAGAAAGCTTAAAAAATATTATTATGAGTAACAGTTAATAATATAAAGCTATTTCATTATTTAATTTAATGTTTTAGCACACTTCATAAATTGGTTATAGAACTTACATGTAATAACAGAAAAAAAAAATGTTTTAAGAATTGGGCAACATAGCACCTGGGAAAAGGGAAGGACCAATTACTTTTTAGCCACTAAAAATCAAACACAATTTCAGTTCTATAATTGCAGACGTTCTCCATATGAACTTCATTTAAATCAGTTTAATGTCGACTTCAAAACATATGCAGTACATAATGTACTTATATATGCACATGGAATAGTATATTTTGAGATGTAAAAAGAATTACGAATGTTTTTAGTAGCATACAGTTTTAAATTTCTTTTAATATTGCCATGTTTACCATATGTAACATTTTTAATGAACAGTCATCAGCAGGGCCAGATTATGGCACGGGCACACGGGGCACTGGCCCAGGGCCTCCAAATTTAGGGGGCCTCATTTCCAAAAACTGAGAAGTAATAGTACAATTTTTTTCATTATATGTCTATTAAAAACAAAATTTCATTAAATTTTTCTTTTTATATTTTATTAGACAGCTTAAACAATTATTAAATTTTGTGACTAGTTTCCTAAACATTGGCTGATCAATGTGCTTCAGTTTTTCATTTGTCTTGAACATAAAACTAATAACTTTGTTATCGGTTGCTAAAAAAAAATGAGGAAATCGAAGGTATAATTGAAGGAAAAATTTTAAAAATGCACTATTATTATTTATTTATTTTTGTTGAGAATGAGTCCTTTTGGTAAAATCTTTAGAGTAGGGTAAGGGGCCTCCAAATGGCATCAGTGCCCTGGGTCTTCAAAAAGCATAGTCGGGCCCTGGTCATCAGTTATACAGTTATATCAGTTATACTTTTTCTAGCCAGAAAAATAAATAAATAAATAAATAAATAAAAAATAAAATCATGAAACTATTCAGCAGAGTTAAAATTAACAAAAATTTCCTTCAATTTTTCATTTCGGAATGAAATCGAAAATTAAAATCACTTGCTCATCGTTTCTTCTACAGAAGTAAAATAGATTAGAAGAAGATATAAAAAATATATTTTTTTTTTAAATTCTATTCATTATATAATAAAATAATAATAATAACAAAGATTAGAAAAATCAAAAATAGTAATGATGATGTACCGTATTTTCTTGCGTAGGTCAGACGCATGCATTTTACACTAGATAATTTATTTAATAAAAGTAGTGTTTCGGTGTCTCATTTAAACATAGATTTGTCCGTTAATAAATTTTTTTAGTATAAAACTGATTTATCTGACTGCTTATTCGACGACGAAATATATTAGTTTTATATCAGATTGTATATTATTTGAAGAATAAATCAGTTTCGGCCTATACAATCTGGAAATTTTACGCCAGAAAATACAGTAAAGTTTTCATTTCAACATTTAAAAAAAGATGTATTAGTTATAAAAATATCAATAAATAAATAAAAATTAACTTTAAAAACTCAAAATCGTTTGAAATCATTAGTAATAAAAGTAATTTGTAACTGGAAAATCCCGGTGTATCGTTATAAGTAAATATTGTACTGTACTTAAAAAGCAATTATTCACACAAAATAAATAAATAAATAAATAAAATAATTTTGTTTATTCCAACTTATTTTTTAAGAAAATAAATAGTATATTAAATGCATGACTTAAAATTTTAAGGGTTCCAATGCAAATAAAATATAATTTAAGCAAAAAAGAAATTCTCATTGGGATTTTGCATTTTATTTGTTTCATATCCGTGTTTTTTTTTTTTTTTTTTTCAGTAAGCACTTTGTTAACAGATTCCGATTTAAAACTGATTTATCTAATTAACCTGTTAGTTAAATTTATAAATAATAACTGATCTATTAAATTGATTACTTGTAAAATTAAACTTTGAACCGAAAGTAATATACATTTTATATTTGAGTGATTTTCTTTCAAAACTCTTATTTTACTTATTATTTATTTAATTTATTTGTTCTTCTTATTATTATTATTACATATTATTATTATTCATTTTTTTTTCTCATTTAGCACTGAGTATAAGCGATATTCTTTTTCTAATTTAAGAAGCTTATTATGTATTAAAAATACTTACATTATATAGTAATTTCAAGAAATCTGAAAACAAATATCAACTCATAAATTATTATTACTATATTACTATCATTATTATAAAACAGATATTAAATCATATTATATTATTAAACCTTAATTATAATCACTTAAGTTGATTCCTAGGCTCGAATCTTGGTCGTTTCTGGGCGAAAATTAAACTCCTTATTTAAGAAGATACCTACGTCATACCATGAGTTATTTATAGAATTACTTATTACTTTTAAAAAAAAAAAAATTACATTACAAATTTACAAAAATCCCAACTATTTAATTTCTACTTGCTTTTAAAAATTGATTTTTAAATATTTAATATTTCATTTTGGAGCAAAAAAGTAGACCAACTGTCGTGCATTTTCTGCAAGTGAAAACGGAATTTAAAGAATTGCATTAGGTAATGAGTAATTTATAAAAAAAAAAAAATTACCCTTAGAATAGTACGGAATTCGGTCGGAGATCGAAAAAGAAGAGAGAGATCTTTACAGATCATAAAGGTCAGACAAAGCCCATGTTATCCTATGGAGAAAATTGTTTATAGAATTACACGTTGCCAAATTGATATTTTTAAATTTCATTTCACATTCTGAAAACTCACAACTGTTAAACTGGTAGTCGGTTCCTAAGCATAGTTTTTTTTTTTTTCTAAATTTTAATTTTGAGTTTTGAAATGCCAAAATTTAGTTAAGTGCATTTTTCTCATATTTAGCTGCGAAATGCAAAAAATATATAAAATAACTTTCGGAAAACGAGTACCAGCTGAACGATTGGGAATTTTCCTAATGTAAAAACAAAATTTAAAATAATATGTATTAGGTAATGAGTAATTCTATAAACAAATTCCTCCACAGAGTTACACGGGATTTGGTGATCGGATACGGGGAAATAGAGGAAGAACACTTACTAAGTCTTGTTGTCGAACTCAGTGGTCCAAAAAAGACAAATGACATCTCCGACATTCAATTCAAAATTCCTTAACTGACTGTGTAAGTTGAATACTATAGAATCCTTTACACGAGGAAGGTCTAAAGGGGGAGCAGAATGCTAAACTTCCTTGGTGGTCAATCTAGGTCCTCCGCCTCCAATTTTTCATCGCCAGAAAGCGAAAGACAGGCGACTATCAGGCGTATACTACCTGCTAAATCTGAGCAATACAAAGGTAAAAGATTTTAACTTGGAAGACTTCGAGTTGTATTAAAAGCCGTTGAAAAGATTCCGCCCTGACCAAGCGCAAGTGACGCTTATTGTACTGCAAAAGGTAAATTATAAATCTGGAGGTGGTCCTTACTTGTCTGTGCGGTTTTCTCAATCTTTTCTGATGGGTTTTCTTTTGTCAGCGGGATTCGCCAAATGTTCTTTTATTATTTGTCGGAGTTACTTTGAAATGAATATCTACTGCATTTCGCAGCAAGTCAACAAAGGCTGCAGTATCTCTCGTCACTGTGGGATTCGATATTTTTTCAAGATGAATAGAGTGAGCTCAGTAAATTATAAGTAGCGAAATAGACCTCACAGATGCTTAATTTATATGTGCCAAGTCTGGTGTATGTCACTTTGCTGTATTTTAACAGGTCCAGGGAACAAATAATGTGTTAATTCCTATAAAATTTACTAATAATCAATGGTAATAGTCATTACTTAAAACCATAGTAAGTATCTCCAATCTATAAATTTCTGCAGAGCAGACAAATCTGACGTTAACTAGCATGATTACATTTAGGACAATTTTTTTTTTTTTTTTTTTTTTTTTTTTGTAACAAACTGTTACTCAACACGGTAAAAAAAAAAGGGGGGGGGGACGTTCATTGGAAATCTCGATCAACTAATGAGACCAATATTTACCAGTAAGTAATGTTGCTACAACATTATCACTAAAAACATTATTAAATTAGCGAAACCCAGAGTGCTTCATAGGGAAAAGCTTGTTATTAGCGGAAAGCCGGAGAGATTTACAAAAAAATCTGAGAATATTTGCGGTGTACAGTATAAGAATGTCATTAGCAAATATTGTTACAATGAAAGTACTAATTTCAAAGGAGGTATAGTGATATTTTTATTACCATTTTTTCTTCTTTCTCTTGCTAAAATTAGGCTAATGTAACAGATAATTTATTTTTCACACAGACAATTTTTTAGTTATAACTAAAATGTCATTAAAAATTTTTATATTGTATTTAAGTTGAGATTATGGTTGAGTGAGTTTTATGTCACACAGAGCAGTAGGCGATCTGCGATGGTCTAGGTTTCATCATTCATTAGGGGTGGTCCAGGCATTTATTAGATTATCTTTTATTAGAAAATGAGCACCAAATTGGATGTATGATTCATGACATCATTCTTTATTTTAAAAAATAAATAAATAAAGGACAAATTCCGAAAGAGTTCACCTAGTCATTATAAAATTTCCTATGAGATTTCTCAGGGTAAAATAATAATATTCGTACATGAAACTTTTAATTTGCAATTTTACTGCAGAACAGATGCTTTGCATAGAAGAAGGTAAGAATCTTACGTAAAATTTTTAATATTAAAAAAAAAAGTATATTTATTTATATAAACACCAAAAAACAACCTAAAATGCTACCAGAAAATGTATAAGTAATAAAATAAATGCATTACAGAGGGTGCTCGCACATTTTTTAGACGATTTTGATTTACACTGATTGAAAAAATTACACTCATATTTCGTGTTTTAAATGTTCAGTTTGATAACTCTCGTTCTTAATTATCATTCTACATCGTAATTTTCATGATAATAATGCTTTTTGTAATATCGGAAGAGTTATTTTGTTCCATTCCTCTTCAACGGCTTTCCAAAGTCCACAAAGCGTTATAGGCTGGCGTTTGGATAAGGCAAATTTTAAGAGTCCAAAAGCATAAAAATCCATTAATGATACATCAGGAGATTTAACAGGAATATCAGTGAAAGGTATGGTTTTAATTCCCGTTTCTTGTTCCATTTTTTCTAGAAAAGCAATTGTAGATTGTGATGTGTGGCTGCTTGCTTTGTCTTGATGCAGTTCAACGGACTGATGGCATTGTGGACAAGGATCTGTAATTTCATATTTAAAAATTGGAGTTAAAATATGTTCTTGATAGTATTTAGAGTTGGTTTTGACATTTTTGTCAAAATTTTTTACCTTTATCTTGCCTTTGTATGAAAAACCACCGACAATCATAAATACTTTTAAAAAACTTTCTTTTGTTTCTTTGAACCATGTAGCAAAAATTTTTTCTCCTCTTTCATGATAATAAATTGATCTTTTCTTTTTTGCAATCATTTAAATAGACCCAAGCTTCATCTATTGCTACGACATTTTTCTATTTTTCTCCTGATAAATGTTTTTCATAAAGAGTTCTGCAGCGTGTTCTATTCGGAAAGGGCGGAAACGTATCCTTCCATATATTGCCTTTTTAAAAGCGCCATTTTGCATGTAAACAAAAATTCTAAATATCAGATTATAAATAAAACATCCAAAAGTACAACTGTTGTGAAAATAAAATTTTCCATGCAGACGATTTTTTCTTACGGTGAAACAAAATCGTCTAAAAAATGTGCGAACAGCCTCTGTAAAATCTTCGATAAAATTTTTTATGAGGATTCCATACTTGCCATCTTTTACACTTTTTGACAACTGTAAAATGTTTATAGAAATTTCCGTTTTATTTAATCAGTGAAAAATATTACAGAAATACATATAAAAAAAAAAGTTCTACTGAAATTTTTCGATAGAGAAAAAGCGTAAAAATTAGCAGCTATGGATTCCTTAAAGGATTCTTTCTATTGTTATTTTACCTGCTTGTTAAAATGTGTTTAAATAAATGTTAAAGAATTCTGAATATCTAATATCCAAAGTTATTTAATATTTCTTTTGATATTATCAATGCATCTAAATGACATAATAAGTCGTTTCACTGTTCCGCAAATATTTCTTTAAACTATCTTTAGAACATAATTTATTATATGGAAATCTCAGCAATGTTTACAAAAGTGAGAAATGGAAAAGATTTTATTCTTCAGTCACTGAAACTTAACACATTAAATATTTTACTAGATGCATTATTACTATTTTATTAGATACATTTTCTGCTCAGTACATTTAATATAATGTATAACATAAGCAATCAGTTGATAACGAAAATCAATTACATCATTGAAAATGAAGCATTACTTAATACATTTAATGGTTTTATTAGATGCATATTATATACATAATACTCTGATAAAATGTCTGACATAAGGAATCTTTGATAATAAAAATCAATGATTACATCATCGAAAACCAAAAATTGCGTAATACATCAAGGATATAATTCGGTACATTATCTACTCAATACTTCTAATAAAATACATGGAGTCATTGACGAAGATATGCTTCACTATTTATAAAATATTTTTTAGAATAAAATCCGCTAAATTGTTA
Organism: Salticus scenicus; assembly: GCA_963930645.1. Taxonomy (NCBI): domain Eukaryota; kingdom Metazoa; phylum Arthropoda; class Arachnida; order Araneae; family Salticidae; genus Salticus; species Salticus scenicus. Next base: position 179,479,022 of record OZ005649.1, read on the forward strand.
CCTCAGCACTGATTACAGTAGTGAAAAATGGAAGGGACTTAATTCTACATTCACAAAAGGCTTATTTCTAAACATGGAACTTAATCCATCAAATATTTTATTACATGCATTTACTTGGTGGATTTAATAAAATATATGAAATAAGGAATCTTTGATAACTACTCAATATTATATGTAATGCATTATGCAATCTTTCAAATTCGATAATGTAATCAATAATTACATTATCGAATATAGAATACATAGCACATTAAAGATTTTATTTGATACATTATTTACTCAGTACGCATAATACAATGTATGACATAAGGAACCATTGACTAATCATTTTAATATGTAATCTTTCGTATTCGGTAAGGCAATGAATGATTACATTATTGAATATGGAAGATTACATAATAAATTATATATTTTATCATATGCATTATTTAAATAATATATCTAATAAAATGCATGACGTGAGGAATCATTAATAACGAAAATCAATTACATTATCGAAAATGAAAAATTACATAATATAATTCATTAGATGCATTATCTACTCAATACCTCTAATATGACGCATGACACAATTGATTCGAAAACGATAATGTAAATGATAAAAGAAAATTGAAAATGAAAATATGCTTCACTATTCCTCGAATATTTCTTTAAACTTTCTTTAGAATAAAATCCGCTAAATGGCTGCCTCAGCAATGTTTACAGGAAGTGAAAAATGGAAGAGACTTAATTCTGCAGCCACAAAAGGCTTATTTGAAGACATGAAACTTAAATAAAACCTCTCCCCTCCAACTATACCATTTTATTTCCCTGAACTAAGGAGGCGTCTCTCTGGCGACGCTTACCTGCATAGATTTATAACAATAGTGGAGGTTCGTAACTTCCTACAGCCCTTTCTCCTTATTCAGCAATGTTGAGAGTCTACCACCTCAACCACACGCTTATGATGGTTATTGTCCGTAAAATAGGATCATGCATGTGACGTACAACCTCCTCTTTTAGGAAGAAATAAATAGCAACATAAAAGAGAAATATATATTTTTTTCTTTTATGCGTAATCGCAGCCAGTTTGAAAATGATACTTTGGATTTAGTCGAAATTTTAAATACATTTGCGACTGGTAATAAAACAAAACTTTTACCGAAAACTAAAGTGAAATCGGTGATTTTTAATCGCGGCAAGCTACCAGATTGATCCTAAATTTACAGTACTATTTTTTTTTTGTTTTTTAAGAATATTGCACTATACACTTTTTTTTTTTTTTTTTTTCTGTACAAAAATAAATATCTGAAGCTGAGAAAAAAAAAAAAAAAAAAAAAAAAGCCAGCAAACAAAAATAAAGACATCTATTATTCTTTAAATATTGATTAAGAAGTCATGCATGCTTTTTTCATTCAAGAAATTCTCTTACTGTAAATTTTGCACCAAAATCGCATACTTCCTGTCATACTTTCACAAGCATTTCAACAGGATTTTAGCCTCTGAATAGGGTTTGTTGATTAAAATAATCTGTGCTCAGACTTCAAATAAACACTTGACAAAAAAAAAAAAAAAGTTGAATCTTCTGATTAACAATAAAAATTTCTCAGACATCTTTCTTCGCAATGAGAACTTTAGAATGTCTGCGAATTTGTTAGCTTGCATTAAAATACTTCTCCAACTTTCAAACTTAGAAATAAAAATTATCAAAACTGATGGAATTAAAAAATAGCCAGATATTTGCTACAGGATATAAGAAGCTGTATAATATTGTTAAAATAATATCATTCTACAGTTCCTAAAGCATTATTTAAAAGCTTTTTATAAAATTTAAACTTTAAATTTATTTTCCTTAGGTTGGAATTTGGATAATAATTTATTACTACTGTAACAAAGTCACAAAGGTTAACCACCTTCCTTTCTAAGAGATGGAGATATTCGTCATTCTGGTAAGGCGATATAAAAGTTATTTAGCCGATTACAGAATTCTGGGAAAATATCAAAGAGCTATTTAACCAATCAGAATGTTTTTTCGTTTTGACTTGTTGTTGAGTCAGTTGTAGTTGATGTTTGAAATGTACTGCCAGTATGTAGCCGTGCGCGAAAGCGTCATAAGTTTAAATTGTGTATACGTAAATATCTCTTTTTATATTAATTAATAAATATGTTTGGAAAACGAAAATATGTGGATTACTACTACACTACTTATTTTGTTTTCATCCAATACTTCTAAAATTTTGCGTAAATGCTAAGCCGTGTATTTGACATAAAACTGAGCATTCATTTTGAAATTAAAAAATTATTACCTTTATTACGAACTCTCAAATTCAGAGTCACATGACAAAAATTTAGAAAGGTTTCAAATTTCACATCTTTTTTTTTTTTTTGTGTGTGTGTGTGTGTGTGTGTAAATGATGCTGTAATTGTGATATAAAAAAAATTAATGCACAAATATAAGTTGTTATATAAAAGTTGATGATCTTTAATAATTTAGAATTCGCGTGGAACATTTAAAATTATGCATTACGTTTAAGTATTTTTCTCTTAAAAATAGGTCTTTTTATCTTTAAAGTTAACTTTTATCTTTTTAAAACATGCTTTCTATATGCATAAAAATTGTAGCTTTCATGGATATGGCATGGGATTTAAGAAGCGATAGAATGTAAAACAAAAAACAATTAATTTCGACGCCTTTTGCCTGCTTGCAAAAAAAAAATAAAAATAAAAATATTTCTTATAGAATAATTAATAGTGCAAAAAAATGGAGTCCGCCGTAAGTTTGAATGCCCTAGTATTGCAATTCATCTTAATATGTGAATATTCATATTGTTTAATACTGTCTTATGTCTTATATTATTTCTAAACACGTAGTCTTATTTTTTCAATTCCTACTATTAGTTCACAACGTATTGTACAAATCTTGCAATCGATTTTTAACTAACGCTAGAAATTTTGAACTTTCAGGATTGCTCAGAACACGGTGACAACACAATACTTCGAAGTCCGATTTTCGATTTTTTTTATTAGTGTTCTTATAATTAATTAAAATATGAAAATAATAACATCCTAATAGCGTTAAAATAGCCATTAAAATATTAGCTATAATTTAATTGTTGCCAAAAAAAAAAAAAAAATTACGAGTTCATTTTCTTTCGAAATAAAAATAAATACATTTAATTAAACGTGAACATTAAAAAATTATAAAAAGTTAAATTATGCGTCTCACAAAAATTGACGTCATTATCACTTTAAAATTTTATGCACATTGATAAGAGCTCTATGATTCATTAGAAAATTTGAAACATGGTATATTAAAAGTTTTTTTTTTTTTTTTTTTTTTTGTCTTATAAATATTTTTATTTAATTTTGTACGCGCGCTTTTTATTTCCTAATCCAAAATTATGTATTTAAAAAAAAAACTTTTTCGATAGTGTTTGTAAGTAGAAATTGACTTTTTTTTTTTTTTTTTTTTTTTGTTACTTGTTTTAACTTATTTATTTATTTTTCATAATTCATATACCCACTTAATCTTTATTAAAACCAAAGAAAACTTCAACGTCTAAAACACCAAAGAGAAAAAAATTGGAAAATAGAAAGCATTTAGCGTAACGTTTTCAGTGCATGAATGTGCATGAAGAACAGTTCAGAAAAATTTCAATTTACTCCATGAAAAATTTCCTCTCTTTTTTTTTTTTTTTTTTTTTTTCTTCTTCTTCTTCTTTAGGCGTTCTAGACGTTGAAGTTTTCCTTGATTTTAATAATCCTGCGGCAAGTCTCTTTTTAATAAAACAACTTAAGATTTATTATTATTATCACTATTATTATCATCATTATTATTATTATATCTATTTCAAATTATCAACATTTAAACTTATCAATTTTCAACATAGATAAACAACAAAAACGATGCAAATTCAGACGGTACGATGCATTTCTTATTGCGAAAATTTAATTAATTAAAAATTTAACTCTTCAAATCTAATATATAATTGCCTAAAACCACGAAAGGAAAAAAAAAATAAAATAAATAAATAAATTATGAAAAGAGCTCCAGAAGAAAAGAAAAGAAAAAAAAAAAACAAATAAAATTGCTGATTATGAACTTTTCATATGAAATATGGATATTCATAAACTCGTTTTCTCACACTTTATTTAGTTTTTTCTGCCCAGCTTTTATAAAAGGGTGTTCGTCCTTGTTTTTTCGAAGACATGTTGCAGCTGATTTCCAAGAGATGGCATTAGTACATATGTTTTTGGTTTTACTTCTGAGAAGTAGTTGCAACTCTCATGTGTTCTTGAGAAAAAAAATTTCTTAGTAAATTATATACGGCTCGGCTAATATTTGACAAAGGAAAAGTGTAAAATTTTAATTATCTGATGATTTTATTTAAAATGCAGGAAAAATGCAGTAATTTTAGTGTAGTTAGATAAATTAATGTAGTTTTTTTTTTTTTTTTTTTTTTTTTTTTCTTTCTTTCTGGTACTCATAACAACAATTTTAGGAATATCTGCAACATTGAAAATTCATATAACTATAAAATAACTTTCCTAATATTCCCATTTTCATAGTAGTGTGTTAACCATTAAAAACCAAACACTTTTCCCCCCTGGAATTCATAACATCAGTTTCAAGAATATGAGCAACATTGAAAATTCATTAAAATATAAAATAACTTTCCTAATTTCCTATTTTCATACAGATAATCATAGTAGTGTGTTAACCATTAAAATCCATATATTATATATATATTTCCTCCTGGTACTCATAACATCAATTTTTAGAATATCTGCAGTATTAAAATTCATAAAAATATATAATAACGTTTATAATTTCTTGTTTTCATGTAGATAATCATAGTAGTGTGTTAACCATTAAAAACCATACCTTTTTTTTTCTTTTTTTTCTTTTTTTATCTTTTTTTTTTTTTTTGTGGCACATTTGTAATGTTGTACCTATCATTCTTTAAAAAACATTTTCTTAGCTATTCCTAATAAAAATAAATATTTTTCTGGTGGACCCTGACAGTCAGAGCGCTTGACTTTCAGCATTAATTAAATGTTGTATGATATATTATTACATAACACATTTATTTTTTATTTATTTATTTTTTTTTTTTTTTTTTACAATACTAATTTAAAATCCGAATAATGAAATTTTTCATGACGACATGGGATAATTTATGTAAAAACAACTAATTTAAATAAATGAAATACTAAAAGTATTCCGTTTGTGACTGCTCATCCAGAGTTCGGAGACCTTTACCTAGAGTTCACGCAGCAAGTTGTAATTTACTTTTAAGAAAAATCGTTTCATTACATAATAACTTTGATAAATAATTTGAACTTAAAACGTAGTAAAATAAAGAGTAACAGACTTTCATGTGCCACAAACATAAAAAAAAAAAAAAAAAAAAGAAACACTAAGATTTAATTAATTTCTGAATTTAGTGCTTTCTTTGTTATATATATATGACAAATTTTAAAAAACGACGGTCGATCTTCTACAGACGATATTCCAGAATCGGGAGATGGCTTTACGCAGAAGCTGTCAAGTGCTTGTAAAGTTGAGCTGAGAGGATTAGTCTCCTGTTTCCTTCTGCGAAGGTGGATGTCTGAATTTTGATCTTTGTTTATTTATAAATGTCGTGTCGAGGGTGTCATTTGTTGATCTTAGCACTCTAAAACAGATCGTCATCCAGAAAACCGGATGGAACAAAAGACCTCTTTAATATGAGCGAGCAATGGGAAAACCTGGCAAAAGAGTGGAAAGTGTTTGTCTTCTCTTACAATAAGAAATGTTCAGAGCACATAAATGATTGCTCGGTATTTTCCAAGATTTCATAAATGTAAAAATCATTGTTCTGGGAGACTACATAATCGTAAAGTAAATGTCAACAAGCACAAATAACCAGAATTTCATTATTATATTATTATATAATTATTTATTATATTATATTATTTTAGAATAATTTGAATATACGTATCATACACGAAGAATGTGGAAAATGCACATTTTTCGTTTTAACTTGGCAACTTTCTTAGTAAAGAAAAAATTAAAAAAAAAAAAAAAAAAAAGTATAACCTTAAAATCTTCTTTGAAAATAATACAGTAATTTAAGCAAGTTAACCAGTTTTAAAAGAAACAAATTTACTTCACATTCAAAGATAGTTTTAATCAAGTTGCATTTCTGTTTTAAACTCACCACAAATAATATAGATTAGATTTTCCCTATTGTGTTTTTAAAATTTTCTAATAATAATATTTATTATTATTATTTATTATCATTATTATTACCACACACTCATTTTACAATAATTAACTTTTCCATAAGTCAGGGGTTATTGTGACTCAAAGGTAAAAACTTTGTAAATTAGAGTCTCAAATAAATAAATAATAATAATAATAAGCCAGAATGTCAAATGATACTCAAATTATTTAGCCAGAAAATCTCAATCCTTTTATATCTTGTATCAGCCAATCAATAAAACTATACAGTTCACGTACATATCACCTCAATGGCACATTAATAACCAATGAAAATAAAAGATAACTTCGTGCGAAATATTATTAAAATACGTATGGATTACACTAAACCCCAGAAATCAGGGGTAGTCCTTGAACACAATTAACCCTGATAAGTAATACTTTTGGATAAATAAATTAACCTTTGAAGTAGTAACAACAATACACATGTGTAGCAAATATATTTCTGCTTCCATATCTCTTTTTTCTGTATTCCCATTTTGCTCAGTAAAAATAAACTCTTTAGCGAGCATGGTTGAAGTATCATTCATTTATATATATATATATATATATATATATACAATAAAGCACCGTTTATACGTCTTTCAAGGGACTGACGTAAAAGGACGTATAAATGAAAAGACGTATAATCGAGATTTTATTGATAACACTTTGATTACTACAAATTTAATGACACTTAAGCAAAATTTATATGAAAATACTAATAAAGTTTCTTAACTTAGTAAATGCATATTATACTTTTTTTTTAAGACAATAATTAATTAAAAAAAAAAAGGAAAAGATTTATTATAAAAAGTGAGAAAAATCATACTATTAATCTATTAATGCATGACTGGGTACTAATTACATATATCATATATTGAGTGTTATATTACACTTCTTAAGAACTATATATGAAAACATTTTGAATGTTAATTATATATATTGCGTATATTTAATAATAAGCATAAGATTTATGTCCATACAGATAGTTATTTAATAACATTAAAAATCTTTAATATTCGCCTGACTTACTGTTTGTCTATGAGCGTATTAAAAATTCTACTGTGAATTCAATTGACTGTTGATCAGTATTCTTCGATCTTTCCTGTGTTCTTCCATTTAAGATGCTTTCTACAAAAAATCCGTCTTATTCAGAATGGAAAATAATGACAGGGCGAGAAATTTTGCGAATTTTAGTAAAGTAGAAAAGACGTATAACCGATATTAGCGGCGTATAAACGAAGAATTTTTTCATTAAAATGAATAGGAATGAATCGGGACTTCACTAAAAGGACGTATAAATGTAAAAGACGTATAAACGAGAGACGTATAAACGATGCTTTACTGTATATATTTATTTATTTATTTTCATAAAACATATTTTATTCCTAAGAAAAATTAACCTTTATTATAAATCTCAAAAATAGTTTGTTTTTAAATAGTTCCTTTTGAAAATTAAATGTGTTAAGTTATTTTGAAATTTTAACATTCCTTTGAATTTCCTTAGAGTTTCAGATTACGACAGTAATCATAACATTTCTATTTTAGAAGCAGTAATTTCACAAATTTTCATTTGTCTATTTTGCAGTGGAAATATAAATAGAAGGCAGTTTACATATAATTAAAACTTAAATACATGTTCAAAGATCTTCTAAATACTTTAATGCCATTTAATCAAAAACTAATAACCTATATTTAAACTAACACGTCCAGTCCCAGTAACGTATAATAACGCTTCCTCACTCAAAATTGAGGGCAGAAGTAAATTGGCGAAGCATTTAATAGGGTCTCTATTATGTCAATCGCTCTTTGATTCTGAGTGACATATCTTAACAAAGCCCTTTTCCCTGACACACCACTAATTAGTGTATAAAGTGCTTGAATGACACGCCTTATTTATACGGCTGTTAAGTTATTGGAAACGCCATTTCTGATGAATTTCTCCATGATGTAAAGACAGAATTATTTTTCTAGTTAATTTAAAATAATATTTTCGCATAAAACATTAAGGTTATTTTTGTAATAAAAGCGTAATTGGGATTTTCCTCTGGATATGGGCTTGAGAAAATTTCCAGTTCATATCACAAATTACTAAATTTTATTCGTTTTTTCTTGAATAAAATTGAAACATAGCCCTTTAATTGAAGCCGTGCCACATGTTATTCTATATGGAAATTTTTTATCAGAATTTGTCATTAAGTGATGCATATAGTTTTTAACTCCGTTTTTTCATTCAAAAAATTCACTAAATTAGTTTTCAAAAATTTATTATATATTTATTTTATTTTATTTATTAATTTATTTATTTTCATTTTGAAGCTATAAAAGTGAGAAAAATGCACTTAGTCCATTATTCACATTTTATAGCTTCAAAATGAAATATTAAAAATAAAAGTATATAAGTTTTTGGAAAATATATATTAATTTAACATTTGTGAACTTTCTGAATGTGAAAATGGATCAAAATTAGATAATTATTAATTATGAAAACGAATTTTCCTATAAAATAACACGGAATTTGCCTAATAAAGACAACAGTTCATGCGTTCTCTCTAACTACGTTATCAACCAAATGTTTTTATTTTAATACACTTCGTGGTAGGTAAAACCTCTATGATTCTATTCTAATGGCATAGAATTCAACTTAGTTTCCACTGTAACTTTTTTCGCTGGTAAAAATGAAATACGTCATCTACCAAACCAAGTAGGCAAGTAATTAAAATAATATTAATATTAATATTAAATTAACCTTGATTTCTTTGTGTATGTGTTTACGTAAGCACGTTTTATAATTCTTTTAATAGTGAAAAGTTCCAGAACGTCGCGAACTTCTTCACTACATCGAAAATTATTTGAAAAACGAATATGTAAATATAAAGGAAAAGGAGTTGTGCTAACTTTAGGGTAATTTAACAGGATTCTCCACACAGCAACCCTTTTTTTAACACATTATAGCACCCGATGACTCTTTTAAAAACATTTTAGTGGTTTCCTGGTGACCCTTTCTAACATTTTAAACACCCAGATACTTTTAGATACTTTTCTTCCTGGGATGCAAAATTCTGGGGTTAGTTTTAGAGCATTTCTGTCACATAATCTACATATGTACACTTAAAAGTAGTAATTCTGTCATCCACAAAAATCGAATCGTAAAAGGCAGAAAATAAAGCAAATATTGCCCATTTTGAAAGCGGTTGCCCTTTTTATTGAGCTCTATTTAGCGGTCCTTTTGTTCTAGAGTTAACCCTAAAGAGCTCTAAAATATCAAGACAGACCAATGATGTGGAAATTCCTCATCTCAACAAGCTGAAACTTTCACAAGTTTTAAAATTTAATATTAACAATATCTTCCAATATACGGTTCTTTATCGGCACGAATATCGTGTATAGCTTTTTTTTTTTTTTTTCATTGTAAACAAATTGTACTTGAAAAAAAAAAAAAAAGAAAGAAAAGAAAAGAAAAATCGAATAGCCTTTTTTTTTTTTCCTAATCTTCACTGCTTTATGCAATTTCTAAACAAAATTAAATAATTTAAAGTTTTTTTTTTTTTAGCTTTTTACCTTATTTTTAAATAATTTCTTTTTTCCTAAGTTTAAAGTAACATTGTTTACTAATCCATAGGTTTTTCATACTTGGCACAAAAAAGAAAATATATATATACATATATATATAGGTAGATAGATAGGAAGTAGATGGGGATACGATAAATATTTTTTACTTTGCTTTGATAGTAACTCAAAAATAAAATAAATAAATAAACAAAAGTAACTTATAAATAAATCTGCAAATACATTTGCAGAAGTATTGCTAGTAAACTACACCGCCCCTTTTTTAAAGTATATACTGGCAAAATGCTTAGAATATTGTTGGTTTCAGTTTTAATAAATACCTATTGTACAATAACAATAACATTAAATAGGATATCATTTCCTGGCTTTTTTTTTTTTTTTTTTTTTATCTTTTCAAAAAGTATCCCCTTTCCAAATTTTTTTCCCCCTCAAATCACAGTTTTTGATGTTTATACCAGAGAATTTAGAAACCTGTCAGATATTTCAGTAGACATATAGACATCTACAGCATCGCATATATGCACGTATGCATATAGATATGCCTACGAAATAAAATAGGAAAAAAAAAAGCAAGCCGTCCATTGTCTTTTGGTGTAACACCTGCTCGTGAAGTGTCACTGGCGAAGACGGATTACATGCCATTTTTGCATCCCCTCTTTTCATTATTTGATGACGCGTTCAAAATATTGAAGGGGTAGTGCCTCTACAAGAAATCTGATGTGGTGGCCTGAATGCTTGAAAATGAGTTTAAAAATAATAAAATGGTGAATGTTGATTATTGATGCCCTGTTCTATGCAATGATTTGAATTTTTTTGTTTAGTTTAGGAAAAAAAAAAAAAATAGTACATTGTATGTTTGAGTGATACTGTATTTAAAAATTCCTATTTAAGCATATTTTTTAACATAAATTTTGATTCGTTGGTTATATAATACTGTTTTATTTAATCGAAATTATTTAACATACTAAAATAATTTTAAATACAATAGATTTGAATTTATAGCTGTAAATTACATGTATCTTAGAAATAGCATTACATCTGATTTGAAATTAACTACATTCTGATACAAAATCATTTTTACTTTCTTGTATTGAATATAGAAGAAAGTAAAAATAAAAATAAATTATTAATTTTTGGTGCAAATTACCCGAAAAGTGGCGTTGACATTCCATTTCTTTATATATTTTAATATAGCTGTTTACGATAAAATTTCGCATAAATGTGCACAAGGAGAATTATTTTTAACCAAACATTGTTAAATTAAAATGACTATTTATAGTTGTCGTATAGTAGTCAACTAAGAAAAGATTTTGCATACTAGGATCACCTTTCACCCCGGTTTGTGTCAATTTTCAGTATGAGTACTTTTCAAAGGGATGCGTCAATACGTTTAAAACGAATGGTTGAACCATAGTTTTGGGATAATTTGAAACAGTTAGAAAAAAATAAATAATCCTTAAAATTTGCATTTTCTTAGATATCATCTTTAGAAACCAAAATTTAAGTAATTCCTTTTTTTTTTTTTTTTTTTTTTTTTTCTCCAACATTTATACAACCTGATTTCATCATGCAAAATAACTTTAATAAATAATAATTTTAATCAATAATTTGCACTGCGGGAATTTGTATAAGAACATATAGAAGAAAGTTTTGTAAAGGCCACAACAGAGTAGTTTTTCATAAATAACAAAAATTGCGAATATTTTAAATGAAAGGCCTCCAGAAAATCGAATGATAGTATATTTCATTTTTCTAAACTTGCAAAGGATTCTTTAGAAAAAATACTGACAAAGTTAGCATATTCAAGATATGTCAATGTGGCTGATACAAGGACAATCAACTGTAATTGATAAAATAAGAAAAAAAAAAAAATATGGAGTGACTCCACTCGACTATCGGAACATTGAGTAATTAACAGTTTTGTAGATAAAGTAAAGAAGGAGGAGTTGTTAAACAAACAAAAGAGAGAAAACCATAATAGAGTGTTTGAGTATTTTTCTTCATATATTACACGATGTTTTATTTAACGCTACTGAACTTTGAGCCCATAGATCATAATGATAAAGAATTTTTCGTTGCGTCCCTGTAAATGCTAGATTCACCAAAATGCTTATAGTTAATGCAACAGTGATTTATAATATTCATATACATTTTTAGCTCAATTGAATAAGGCGTTTATATACTATCGCACTTTTACAAATATGGTCCTATAGGCCATAATGATAAAGAATTTTTCTTTGTGCCCCTGTAAAAGAACTGTAAGTGCTAAATTCACCAAAATCTATACAGTTCATGCAAGTGTGACTTATAACACGTGCACAAATTTTTTGCTCAGATTAATAAAGCGTTTAGACGCTATCGCACTTTTAAAAATTTGGCCCCACAGGCCATAATTTTTCCCGGTGTCCCTGTAAAAAAACTATAAGTTCTAGATTCACCAAAATCAATAGGATTCGTACAATGGTGACTTACAATATACGTGCCAACTTTCAGCTTATTCGAACAAAGCGTTTAGAAGCTAGCGTGTTCAATCACAGACATACACACACACATACATACATACATACATCATCGTAAAAATATTGAAAACGGACTCAGGGGATCTCGAAACGTATAGAAACATCAAAATCTCAAATTCAGATTTTTGACATGATTACAATACTCTCCTCACTATAGTGATCGGAAAGTTAAAAAAAAAAAAGAAAAACTTTGAAAAGAAAAGTTTTAATTTAATAACACTCTAAATTATTTTGTATAAAATTTCATTTATCAAATTAAGTATCTTTATTGCTGTTATTGTTATTATTATTATTATCATAAGAAAAATCCTTTGAAAAATAGTTAGATATTTTTGTGTTATATGAGAAAGAACTGCTAGCTCCATTGCTCAAGCTTTTCAATCGAAATAAAATAGCAAAAAGTAGTTTTTTTTTTTTCTACTTTTTAATCTACTTGTTTTTAGCCAATTTAATTTATTTATAACGGCATTATAATTATAACGATATATTATAATTAACGAGAATTATAATTAACGAGAATTATTAATTAACGAGATATTATAATTATAACGATATAATTATAATTATAACGATTTATTTATAACTATATTATTTATTTATAACGATAAATATAAATTTTTACGCGATAATGGTGATATATCAACTTTAAATTTTACGAATTAAATAATTATGACTTATGGCTCTCGCTTCTGTCTGCAGTTCAAAATAATATAATTAAAAAAAAAAAAAAAAAAAAAAAAAAAAAAAAAAACTCGAAATACAGTTGCTGAAAATGTGTACAGACACGGTGCGACTGTGATACAAGTATAAAATAACCTAACAAATAAGATATTATATACATCTACTAAAAATGTGTACAGACACTGTGCGACTGTAATACTTGTACAAAATAATCTAACAAATAAGATATTATATACATCTGCCGAAAATGTGTACATACACACTATGCGGATATAATTCAAAATTGGCAGGATAATACGCAAATTTTATGTTAAACAACACTACTTTTATAAAATATTATTCTGTTAATGTAATAACAAATTTTCTGCTTTTTAAATATAGCGACTATAAAAATAATAAAGGACTTTGGTATAAAAATAAAGGTGTACAAAATAAAATTGTAGTATTTACCTTTTAAACCCTGGTACCATTTCCTCATTCAGAGAAAACGAAAAGATTAAAAAATAATAATAATTAAACATTTTCTTAATAATTTTCCAATTTATATTTGTTGAGAAATAAACTGAAATTCTTTAATTAGTTTACAAATACTCAAAAAATAAGATCTTTCATTTCATTTTGGGTGACCTAAATATCGACATTTATTTACGTATTTCGAGTGTAAAATTTTACAGGAAACTGGCTAACTAACCATCAAGTTTTTGCCTCTGCGTCAATCAGTTCTAGTTGTCAAAAACTTCTTCCTATTTGGAAGTGGAACTAATAGGTGCTAATTGAAAGGAATGCGCAACCAACTAAGAAAGTTGAGAAGGGAGAAGAAGGCAGATTGTTGAGTAAATCATTATTGAAAAATCACAACAAGGTAAGACTTTAAAGAAAAATAATAAGTTCTTCACTTACCTTGTATTTAGTAGTGCAGTAGGAGCTTCTGTCTCCGGCAATTAATATTGTAGTCCAAAAAAGGGTCATCTTCAAACTGGTGAATTAATCCTAATTTCATTTGTAACTTATTATTCTAACGAGGTTTGACTAATAATGAAAAGAATGTTCATTCAAATTAGCTAAAATAATACTGCAAATAATTTGATCTATAAATGTCTTTTTATTTGGATAAAGTTTAAGGGATGCATTTTTATGCATCCTTACTAGTTGAGGAAATGTTACAGACTGCAAGAAGAATTTTTAAATTACAATTTTTAAGTATATCATTATGGATCATAAATTGTTATATTATATTATATTATGACATTTGAAAGGAAAAATTAATATCTTATTTCGTTTATACTATCATTAAATTACATCGTTGAAAGAAATAAAACAGTAATTTAGAATAACATGATTTCCCATAAAGTTTGAATTTAATAGTTCTGTAAAATAAATAATGGTTTGAAAATGTTTATTTAGAGAAGAGAAAGTCATTATGAGTCTATAAATCTTTCACTCGCGGTGTTCAAGGTCAAATTTAATTATAGTTGATATTACTTTGTTTATAGTTCTGAAATAAATGACAGTAAATAAAAGAAAAGTTTATGGAGATGATAATACATCTATCAATTCCCCCTTCAGCTCCATAAATCTTTTAAGTTCCACTAATCAGTTTCAATTTCTCTCGGTGTTTTTCGTGAATCTGTCTTGGAAGTGCCTTGGTGAAGATATCACCAGTTATTTTGTCACTTGGACAATATTCGGGTTCTATCACACCTTTTTCTTTTAAATCCTTTAAGTAGTTGAATTGCAGGTCAACATGTTTCAGTTTTCCAGTAAAACCGATGTCTATCAGTTTTATACACGAAATATTGTCTTGAAAAACTTTGATAGGTAACTCTTGAGGCAAGTGCAAGTCTTTTAATAATTTTAGTATCCACATGATTTCTTTCGCAGCAGTCGTGGCAGAAATAAATTCGGCCTCAGCCGACGAAAGAGCGACACAATTTTGCCGTTTTGTGATCCATTGAATAGGATTATCTCCTATCATGAAAACACTGCCTGATGTTGATTTTCTGTTGGACTTGTCTCCTCCCCAGTCCGCATCTGCGTAAACTACCAGTTTAGGTTTTTCATTGGCACTGATAACGAAATTTAGATTTTTTGTGGTATTTAAATACCTGACAACTCTTTTTACTGTTTCCCAGTCCTTTTTTCTTGGACTTTCATTTCTCCTACTTAATATGTTTACGGCAGCTAATATGTCAGGACGGCTAACTGTAGCCAAATATAGCAAGCTTCCTATTGTTTGTCGGTATTTAGTGTTGTTTTCTAATGGGTTATCATTATCATCAAATTTTAAGTAATTTGTTTCCATTGGTGTATATGTTGGTTTAGAGATTTCTAAATTTAATTTACGTACTAACTCTTCGATTTTGAGTTTTTGATTTATTTCGAAATCCCCTCTATCATTTCTAGTTATTTTCATGCCCAAATAGAAACTAACCTCTCCTAAATCCTTAACTTCGAATTCTTTGCTTAATTTCCTTATTATTTCATTAATTTGCCCGTTATTTCCGGCAATTAATATGTCATCGACATATACTATAATAAATGAAATGTTGTCTGACGTATTGTTTACATAGAGGCATGAATCAGCTTTGCTCTCGACATAATTTAGGGTTTTTAGGAAACTCCCAATTTTTAAGTACCAAGCTCTAGCAGCTTGTTTAAGCCCATAAATTGATTTGTTCAACCTACACACTTTATTTTCTTCCCCTGGATTAATAAAACCGTCGGGTTGTTGCATATACAGTTCTTCGTTTAAGTCACCGTGTAGGAATGCTGTTTTAATGTCTATGTGTCTTACATTTAATTTGTGGTAAGCTGCAGAGTTTAGGAAAGAACGTATTGTAGTATAGGACACCACCGGTGCAAATGTTTCATCATAATCTTCCCCAAATTTTTGGAGAAATCCCTGAGCTACCAGTCGTGCTTTAAATTTTTGTATTTTCCCGGAGTCATCATATTTTGTTTTAAAGGTCCACTTTGAACCGATAATTTTCTTTCCTTGTGGTGGATCTACTAATGTCCACGTGTTGTGTTCTTTTAACGATGATATTTCATCCTCTGCTGCTTTTATCCAATTATTTTTCTCAACGGGATTTGTGAGATTTTGAACTTCCGCCCAACTTTGCGGTTCATGTATTGGATCATGTTTTACCATGTAAATTAGTCGATCTGGAGGTACACCGATATTAGATCTCGAGGATCTTCTAGGTTCATTGTTTATTTCAAGTGTTTGTTCGGTGTTATTTTCAGGTGTGTCATTAAGTTCTACATTTACAGTTTCCTTTTGACTAATATCATTTTCTGGTTTTTCTTGTGATGAGAGTTTAGAGTTTTGATTTTCTATAAATTTAACCGTTCTTGCGATAATAATACCTTTTCCTCCCGTGTAAATCCTGTATCCCTTTGATCTATAGTCATAACCTACGAAGATTCCCTCTTGCGCTTTATTGTCTAATTTTCTACTTATTTGTTTATTTATGTACGCAAAAGCTTTACACCCGAATACTCTCAAATGAGATAAATCAGGTTTAATTCCATTCCATAATTCGTAGGGACTTTTATTATTTCCTTTTGTGGGGAGTCTATTAATAATATAGTTTGCTGTGTTGACAGCTTCCCCCCAAAATTGCTTATCTAGATTTGCTTCTGATAGCATACTTCTCACCATTTCTACCAGTGTTCTGTTTTTCCTTTCAGCCACTCCGTTTTGTGCTGGGCAATAAGGAACTGTAAGTTCGTGTTTAATTCCCATTTGATTTAGGTAATTTTCTATTTCACTTCCCACATATTCTCTCCCGTTATCAGATCTGACTCTTTCAGGTCATTTACCAAACTTATTTTTGACTAATGCTATATATTGTTTGAGCATGGTTAATACCTCGCTTCTATGTTTCAAGAGATAAATCATGCAGAATCTGGTGTAATCATCGATGAACGTTAAAAAATATGTTTTCCCCCCTATGGTGGGTGTTTGAAATGGCCCACAGATGTCTGTATGTATTAATTCAAGTACTCTATTAGTCCTGTATTTAGATTGCTGTGGATATGGTAAATCTGTCAGTTTTTCTTTAATGCATGTTTCGCATGTTTTGTCATGTTTGCAGAAATTTATATTAATTCCCACTGCTAGTTCCTTATCCATAATGTGTTTTATGTCAGCATAATTTCTATGACCGAGCCGCTTGTGCCAAAGTGTGATACAATTCTTATTGTTACATTCGTGAGTTAAATTAATATGTTCATTTGAACTGTTTTGGGGTTGTTTTACTTCATATAAGTTACCCTTTAGTTCCCCCTCAAGGAAGGTTTTTCCGAATTTTTGTAGTATACATTTATCATTTTTGAAAATTAACGTGCAGCCATTTTTGGTGGCTTTACTAACAGAAATTAAATTTGTTTCGAGGTCTGGTACAAAAAGTACATCGAGTAACTTTATTTTGTTTATTTCCCCCTCAGATGTTTCGGTAGTAATAACTACATCACCTGAGCCCTGTGATGTTAAAATATTTCCGTTTGCTATGACAACATTTGAATTGTCATAATTTTTTATTTCACTAAATAAATTTTTGTTATTTGTGATATGCGAGGAGGAGCCGCTATCTACGATCCAATTGTTTTTGTTTTCTTTACAGGCGATGAATGCTAAATTTTTTAATTTATTTCTTGTATGAGTTTCATCGTCGGATGCATTTGATTCATCCCTGTCATGTTTCATTTTTGGTTCACTATTTTCAAAACATAAAGATGAATTAAAGTTTTTATTTTTATTGTTATAGCCACTTGATGAATAGTTTTGTTTTTTGTTTTTGTCTTTTCTGTACCAACAGTCGTTGGTATTATGATTTTTCATCTTGCAGTATGTGCAGAATTTATTCACTTGTTTTTTCGGAAAGTTTTGTTTGTGTCTTTTAATTTGATAAGCTACGGCATTATCATCAACTTGCAACGCTTTGTTATTACTAGATCTTCTGTTATATTCATCCATCAGCTTACTTTGAATATAACTAGGTGTAAGATCCTCTTCAGATTTTGCTTCTAAAGCAGTAATAAGAGGATCATATGACGGAGGTAGCGAACACAGTAAAAGTGCTGATAGATGAGAATCATTTATATTTTCGCCGATGGCAGTAAGTTTCTCTTTGATTTCTAAAATGTTTGTGATGTGTTTAATCATGTTGCCTCCTTCGGCTAATTTGCAGCTATACAAGTTTTTTAGTAAGTATAACTTGCTTGAAAGGTTTGTACGTTCGTGTAAATTTTTTAGTTTGACCCATGTCTCTTTTGACGTGGACAAACCCTTTACATGTACTATCTGATCATCACTAATAAATAGGTTTATCATGGCTTTGGCTTTTTTGTCTTTTTTGGACCAATCTGAAGTGATAGGCTCTGGTGGAGTTTCAGTTATGGCGTCAAAAAGATCTTCTTTTATCAATAACATTTCTAGCTTAAAAGACCACGTAGCATAATTAGAAGCATTGAGCTTCTCAATAATTGCATTGTCTTTATAAGACGCCATTGTTAATTTTAATTTAATTTACAGTAATAACTTCCACCACTAATAGCCTATGTAATATGAATTTAATTATTGTATGCCAGAGATTTTTAAGTCGGTCTTCATAATCAATGTTGAGTAAATCATTATTGAAAAATCACAACAAGGTAAGACTTTAAAGAAAAATAATAAGTTCTTCACTTACCTTGTATTTAGTAGTGCAGTAGGAGCTTCTGTCTCCGGCAATTAATATTGTAGTCCAAAAAAGGGTCATCTTCAAACTGGTGAATTAATCCTAATTTCATTTGTAACTTATTATTCTAACGAGGTTTGACTAATAATGAAAAGAATGTTCATTCAAATTAGCTAAAATAATACTGCAAATAATTTGATCTATAAATGTCTTTTTATTTGGATAAAGTTTAAGGGATGCATTTTTATGCATCCTTACTAGTTGAGGAAATGTTACAGACTGCAAGAAGAATTTTTAAATTACAATTTTTAAGTATATCATTATGGATCATAAATTGTTATATTATATTATATTATGACATTTGAAAGGAAAAATTAATATCTTATTTCGTTTATACTATCATTAAATTACATCGTTGAAAGAAATAAAACAGTAATTTAGAATAACATGATTTCCCATAAAGTTTGAATTTAATAGTTCTGTAAAATAAATAATGGTTTGAAAATGTTTATTTAGAGAAGAGAAAGTCATTATGAGTCTATAAATCTTTCACTCGCGGTGTTCAAGGTCAAATTTAATTATAGTTGATATTACTTTGTTTATAGTTCTGAAATAAATGACAGTAAATAAAAGAAAAGTTTATGGAGATGATAATACATCTATCACAGATTATAAAAAAAAAAAAAAAAAAAAAAAAAAAAAGAACATTGAAAAACACAATAACTTTTATATTATTAATATAATTAAAAAAAAAAAAAAAAAATAGAATGCAGTTATATCTTCGTCATTTTTCCTTCAAAAACTATTTGATGCTCATCTCTACATTCATTTTTTTTTTTTTTTCCTTTTAATAATTTTAAGGCCTATTTTATTTTTAGAAATTACCGTAATCAATAGAATTAGCTACAGTAAAATAATAATAAATAGTAACAGTAATTTTTAAAAGGTAAAATAGATCATTATCATAAACTACTGAAGTGATGTCAACAATTGAAACTTTTTTCTTTGAGTTCAAATTTTATAAGTTATCTAATCAAAATACATGGAAATACGTTTATAAATCCAACTTTTATGAGATACGTCAAACTTTTAATAATAAAAATTAATAAATTATTTCTTACATTCGATAATGAATACAGGGACTACAACAAATATGGTGAATAAAAATTTACTTTCAACAGGTCAAAAGTACTATTATGGATATAAGTAAATAATCAAAATAATCTTTAATCATCATTATATTTTATATAATGAAAACTGGTGTTATAAAACTGGTGTTAGTTTTGAATACATCTATATATACTTAAAATATTGGTAAAGAAAATAATGCTAATTTATTGATTAAAAAAAAAAAAAAAAAAAAAAAGATTTGAACATAGAAAACTTTAATATACACTGTTAAAAAATACAACAGAAAACTACTGGCAATCAATTATCTTAAGTCTTATGAAAAATTACAGAAAAAAACAAGTGTAAATGTTAAAAAATCTATTTAATATATATCCATGTTAATGACTAATATTAATTTAATTAATTATTGGAGTGAATATATTTATGATAAATAGAAAATAAGACTTCTTCACACACCATAAATTTTATGAGTCTTACTTTTGCCTCCAAGGCAGTAGCACGTGCTTTTTTTGCACCAGATGAAGGAAGGCTACGTCCTTTCGAAACCGGTTGTGCTGGCTTAAAATTTATGGTGTGTGAAGAAATCTCATTTTCTATTTATCGTTTATACACCAGTTCTGCATTTAGTTTTGGTGAATATATTTATGACCTAGGAAGCTTTTTCTAAAGTAGTAACACTTCCTTTTTTTAAGTTTTATTGAAAAATTAAATAATAAAAATAGATAAAAATGCAGAATAATTTTTGAGAATCTCGATTATTTACTTTTACAGAAGGATTATTCTAAATTTACAAAGACTCTATATAATCATTACTTACAGAAATTTTTCAAAGTGTACGGGAGGTTAATACAGGTTCATTACAATTTTGTAAAAAACTTCTTTCTAAATTCGTCAAAGAGAAATTATCAATGAGAAATGAAATAATCTCCAAAATTAAAATAAAAACCAACAAAATTATTTTTGTTTAAAAATAAAAAGAATTCTAAATACATTATTTTATAAATTTATTTCTTAAAAACAAATTAAATGAGCGATAGAGGAACAGTTTTAAATGGTGATTGTTCGAAATTACTCGGGGAGAAATAAGGGTGATGACACAATTGGCCGCACTTGTTGACTTATCTATTACAATACCAATGAGAGATGCTGTCATTCTTCGTTTTTAAATACAATTTCGATGTAATTATTACTTTCGTTCTTATTCTTCTGTATCAGATATTTGCCATTGTCTCCCCAGGGAGACACACACACACACACACATATATTTTATATCAGTGATCAGTTTAATGTAATCTTGAAGGAAATTTGGATGTAGATTAGTGTATAGATTAACAATAAACTTTCAAGACACAAGTGGTGTTGTCGGTAAATTTTTATATTTACTCATTATTAATTTTGTAAGAATGGTACATTGTTGCACTTTATAAGAACAAATGAGTATAAAACAAGGTTTGATTTTGAATACCCAAACGCGTTTTTAAAGAGAACAAGGGATATTTAAGTCTCAAAACTTTTAAATAATTCAAACACATAATAAGCGTTTGAGATTTTAAAAAAGAAAACTGAACTACAAGTAATAATAATAATAACTTTTTTTTTCTGTCCCTCTCCCTTTAGTACGGGTAGTACTGAGAATAGAAAAAAATCTAAGGGATTAATTGAAAGATTTTTTTTTTTTTCTTATTTTTTTAACCAAGATATGTTAAAATGGACAATGTTTAGACTATAATTTTGGTGTAAATTGTAATTTTTATCCTTTGAATAAAGAAGTTTTGGATAATTCAGTAAATACTATTGCACCTTGTTAATGTGAACACTGTTAACGTGAAATACTTTTAACATAAACTATTTCCACAATCCCCGTCAAAATGAATATTAATTTAGTTAAAAATAAGATTAATTACTGATAGCATGAGCAAATTTTTTATCCCCCTTGAGATTCACGTTAACGAAGTTCGACTGTATATATATATTTCAACATAAAGAACAGACGAGTATAGAATCGTAACAATTTTGTAAAATCTTTCAATTAAATTCTCCTCTGAACGTCATTGAGAAATAAAACATAATGATGTCCAAAAACAGAATAAAAACAAACAGTAGTACTTTTGTTTTTCAGAAACATCATTTTATAGACGTATTTTTAAAAAGGTAATAAAACGAACGGTAGCGGAACAGTTTTAAATGATACATGTTCGAAAACTCTCGGGAA
Source organism: Salticus scenicus (assembly GCA_963930645.1). Classification (NCBI taxonomy): domain Eukaryota; kingdom Metazoa; phylum Arthropoda; class Arachnida; order Araneae; family Salticidae; genus Salticus; species Salticus scenicus. Next base: position 179,501,045 of record OZ005649.1, read on the forward strand.
CAAGTACTGGATGATGACACAATTGGCCGCACTTGTTGGCTTATCTGGGAGCATGACCGAGAGATGCTGTCGCTTATCGGTTTAAAATAATTCGATGTAGTTATTGCTTTCGTTCCCAATCTTCCTTATCGGATGCTTGCCATTGCCTCCACAGCGGGGTGTGACCACAAATATGGGAGGTTACCACATTTGGCGATGACATTTCACAAATCACTGCAAAAAAAGTAGTGAGTTGGCAAAAAAATAGCTTATCTGCGTGGGCTGTAACAAATTAGTTCATGATTGAAATTTATATGTGGAACATTTATGGGACTTCTAATATGAATCATCATTTCTCCATTGTAAAATTTATTTTTCAATATATATATATATATATACGTGAGTGTGTATTAATCAAGTACATGGGTTTTGTCATTCATGATAAAATATTTAGACTGAATAAATGTCAAATGTCAGATTAATCAAAATTTATTAAAGTATTACAAATTTTGATTAATTAAAAAATAAATAATATATATATATATATACGTGAGTGTGTATTAATCAAGTACATAGGTTTTGTCATTCATGATAAAATATTTAGACTGAATAAATGTCAAATGTCAGATTAATTAAAATTTATTAATGTATTACAAATTTTGATTAATTAAAAAATAAATAATACTAAGAAGTGTACAGTACATAATTTGTTTATAAATTTTAAAATTAATTACAAGCTTTTTATGTTTTAGTAGATAAATAATAGGCAAATAAAGTAATTTTTAAAAGTAAGTATGAACTGAAATTTGTTTATTTAGAATGAAGTTTATCGAAAAATCATCATCTGTATATATATTGTATATATATATATATATATATATATATATATATATATACTGTAAAAAAAATAACTATTACCAGCTGCAAAAAACTCTCTGTGATTGGAGAAAATAATTATTTTCTCCAATCACAGACAGTTTCTTGCAGCTGGTAATAGTTATTTTTTTACAGTGTATATATTTTAATTATTATTATTACTGTTTTTTTTTTTTTATTAATTATAATTATTTCCATTACTTAAGTATATTTATTCGTCTTTGAAAAAGCAGAATATAACGCGTTATCCATCTGACTTTTAAATTAAATATTAGTTTTAAATTGATGCTAACTTAAACTCGGATTAAAAACTTTTGGATAAATCTTTTTGTGTAAGTTTACTTTTTCTTTATTGCTGTTCAATTGACAAATCAATTTTCTTACTAAAAAATTTTAAGACATGCTCCACTATTTTAGAAAACAATTTTTCTTTGATTATATTTTTATTTAAAATAATAATAATAATAACAATAATAATAATATTATTAATAATAATAATAATAATAAAATACTTTTAAAATTAAAAATTTGGGCTTAAAAATGATAAATTATGTTTCACACAATCTGAGTCTACTGACTACTCCATCTTCTATATCACTCATAAACAAATCTGAAAGTAAAACATGTCTAATTCATTTTATTTTTCCGAATAAAAACTTAAAGCAAAACATATATAATAACCATAAACATATCTAAGCAA